>ML681979.1:54190030-54394377 GCA_007922195.1 Podocnemis expansa
GAGGTCGAGGCTGGATATTAGAAAAATCTTTTTTACTAGGAGAGTGGTGAAGCCTCGGAATGAGCTCCCAAGGGAGGTGGTGGAGTCTCCATCTTTGGAGGTGTTTAAGGCCCGGCTGGACAAAACCATGACTGGGATGGTTTAGTGGGAGTGGTCCTGCCTCTGTCAGGGGGTTTGACTAGATGACCTATGAGGTCCCTTCCAACCCTATGATTCTATGCAGTTCGTCCGGCCCCATGGAGTTGTGCACATCCAGCTTCTTTAAGCAGTCCCTAACCTGACCTTCCGTCACCAAGGGCCTCTCTTCTTCTCTCCAATCTGCCATACCCACGGTAGTGGGCTGGGAGCTGACCCTGCCTGTGAAAACTGAAGCAAAAAAAGCATTGAGCACTTCAGCTTTTCCCTCATCCTCTGTCACGAGGATGCCTGCCCCATTCAGCAAGGGACCTACAACATCCCTGATCCTCTTCTTGTTATTAACATACTTGTTGAACCCCTTCTTCTTATCCTTTACATCCCTCGCTAGCTGCAACTCCATTTGTCCTTTGGCCTTTCTGATTTTATCCCTGCAGTCCCTAGCAATATCTTTATATGCCTCCTTGGTCATCTGACCAAGCTTCCGCTTCCTGTAAACTTCTTTTTTATATTTAAGCTCAGAGCAGAGTTCTCTGCTAAGCCATTCTGGCTGCATCACATGTTTGTTCTTTCTCCTAATTGGAATGGCAACTTCCTGTTCCCTTAGCAGGGTTTCTTTAAAATATAACCTACTCTCTTGGACTCCTTTCCCCTTCAGATTAGCTTCCCAAGGGATCCTGCCCATCAGTTCCCTGAGGGAGCCAAAATCTGCTTTTTTTGAAGTCCAGGGTTTGTGTTTTGCTTCTTTCCTTCCTTCCTTTAATCAGCATCCTGAACTCAACCATGTCATGGTCACTACTGCCTAGCTTGCCATTTAGCTCTACCTACCTGATCAACTCTTCCCTGTTTGTGAGCAGCAGGTCAAGAGGTGCAAGGCCCCTAGTTGGTTCCTGTAGCATTTGTACTAGAAAGATGTCCCCAACACTCTCTAAAAATTTCCTGGATTGCCCATGCACTGCTGTATTGGCCTCCCAGCAGATGTCAGGGTAACTGAAGTCCCTCATCAGCACCAGGGCTTGTGATCTAGAAGCTTCATAGAACACCTCATCCACCTCCTGCTTCTGGTCTGGTGGTCTATAGCAGACACCCACCACAATATCCCCCTTTTTGCTTTTCCCTCTCAATGTAACCCACAGACTTTCTGCTGGCATGCTTCCACTTCCATAATGGAGCTCTGAGCAGTCATAGTGCTCTTTCACATATAATGCTACTCCTCCCCCTCTTCTTCCCTGCCTGTCTTTCCTGAACAGTTTATACCCATCCATGGCAGAGCTCCAGTCATGCAGACTATCCCACCACGTCTCCATTATTCCAATGATATCATAGTTCCTTGTCTGCGCTAGTACTACCAATTCTTCCTGCTTATTTCCCAGGCTCCTCGCATTAGTGTATAGGCACCTAAGATACCCGGCCAATTGCCCTACTTTGTCATTTTGATTTTCAATTCTATTATATATACCTCTTTGCATTTTTTCTTGGAGTTCTCCTCCCTCTCTCTCCTCACATATTGGGGCTTCAGTAGAACACTTAAGACAATTATTTGATCCCCCCCCCCTGTTCCAACTACCTTCTCTTTTATTCCTGATACTACAGTCCCAGCACCCCCCAAGTTCCATCCCTTCCCCCAGATCACCCACATTGTCACTTACCTGTGGGCTTTGGTCTCCTTCCCCCTTTGAACCTAGTTTAAAGCCCTCCTCACTAGGTCAGCCAGTCTGTGCCCAAATATGCTCTTCCTCTTTCTGGGCAGGTGAAGGCCGTCTCTGCCTATCAATCCTCTGTCCTGCTCTATGACTATCACTGGCAGCTGTGGCGTTTTTGAAGGAAGGTTTGGTACTAGCTCAGGTACTGTAGACCAGTCAGCTCCTAGATAGGATTCTAGTGATCTGAGCTCTGAAGATATTAGTTTAGTGTGACTCAGAGACAAACTGCAAAATGAATTCCCAAGAGTGAGTGTTCCAGATAAGTATGAAAGCAGAGGAAACAGGACCAAAGCAAAAACCATGTGGGGCAAGGGAATGTGTTATGTAAAGGGTTGGACTAAAGAATGCAATTCATTAGTTTTAATGTGTGAAGAAACTATTGACTTTCTCATACTTGAACTAAATGGGGCTGTGTATAGGTGCAATCCGAGGTGTGCATATGTAAGTAAATGTTATTTTCAATATGTTTAATGCACCTGCAATACGTTTTAACCACCAAAGTATCATCTGTGGGTAGGTCAAACAAACAAGGAGTCTTGTGGCACTTCTAAAGATTAAATTTTTTTTTAATTACATGAGCTTTCCTGGGAGAGATCCTATTTTGTCTACCTCTCCCGCGGAAGCTTTATATAATGAATAAATTCATTAGTCTTCAAAAGTGCTACAGGACTCCTTTTGGTGTTTTGGTTTGGTTTTTTCCCCCCGAACTAGACTAACATAGCTGCTACTTTGGAACTTGTGGGTAGGTAGGTTCGCTTGTCAACTGTTTTTAAAATTATTTGACTTGGGTATATTTTTCGAACGTCAATCATTATCTAAAAATCCTGTTGGCCAATAAAAGGTCAAATCCCCAAACACATGTTAACTGCCATGAAAATTCCTTGGGCCTTAATACTGCAAACAAACACAGAACTATTGCAAAGGCGAGTTTACACTTAAAATGCCAAATAGGTGCTGCTGCACTGATAGCACTACAAAGGTGCTGTGTCTAGTTGAAGATGATCTTCCTATCAGTGTAGTTACCTGCCTGAGTGGCTGTAGAGCCTCTCCCAGAACATGCTCTCAGAGCTCTCCTGTTGATGCGTCTATCCAGGGGGTTAGGTCAGTATAACTATGTTACTCAGAGATACAGATTTTTCATACCTCTGGATGAAGTAGTTATGCCAGGATAGGTCTGTAGTGTTGACCAGTCCGGGCTCTGCACAGGCATAGAAGTGTGTGCTAACATACTTGTTCTCTGACTGGGAGCATGGTTATAAATGAGATCCAGTATTTACTTTCTTTTAATGGGTAATGGCATCTGTTGTAAGATATTGTTTGAGAATTACATTGATGTGTACTGTAATTCAAAAACACTGACCTATTTAATTTTTTCCTTGTCTTATCTAGATGGCTAATTTATGAAGAACCTGGTTTCCAAGGAATTCCTTTAATGTTGGAGCCTGGAGAATATCCTAACTTAGCATTTTGGGAGAAGAAGGAAGCATACATTAGGTCCTTGAGACCCTTAAAAATGGTAAAATGATGTCACTGCTTGCAAACTACATATAATAGCAATATGTGTTCTGGCTGTTACCAGTAACTTAAGTGTCTCAGCACTATGCAAGGCTCACATACACACATGCATACAAACCCCATATATTTAATAACTTTCAAAGTTGTTTAACATGTCTGATGAAAGATTTTTGGGCTCTTACCCTTAACTGTACTCACACACTGTACCAGTGTTTAATATTCTTGACTTTAATACTGTGGACTTTGAAAAAAGTTTCATCTTGAAGAAGATTTTTTGTAACGTTTTAGACATATGTGTATTTCTTACAAATAAGTTATGTTTGTAATTTTTTTTAGGGTGGCCGCAAAGTTGAATCCATTGGAGAGCCAAAGGTAAAATCCAATTAATATGTTGTATTTAATTGAATCACCATGAGGCTTGCTCATTTAAAACTGGAAACATGGCAACTCAGACTCTCACAAACTCATTTACTGAGGTGATGACATGAGTGCTGCTGTCATGGTGACTTGACTGAGGGTGCATTGTGCTGAAATGCCATGGTGCTGTAGCTTTTGTCATTTCTGATTACCAGTCACTAATCAATTGTATGTATAAGCAAGTGCTGTGCCATCAGTGACTGAAAAATAAACACTTAAATCCTGGTATTGCATTCTGATCTACTAAGGCCAACCCCTGAACTAGTATAGAAACCCGCCGATTAGTTTCATAATGTGACACTTTGACTTCAGGTGTGTAGCACAAAATGAGCAATCTCTGCTCTCTAAATATGTAACACACCTTTTTTGTAACGCACCTTTTCTGTAGCTGCCACTTTATCTCATCTCTGCTACAGGTAATTATTTATGAGAAGCCTTTCTTTGAAGGGAAACACATGAAACTAGAATCAGAAATACTTGCTCTTATTGAGAAAGAAGAGCTGAAAGAAGAATCTGGAGAAAAGGCAACACTGCCATTTTCATCAGTGGGATCCATAAAAGTGTTGGAAGGATTGTAAGTAGGGTAAAATACCACAAACAGTTCTTGCTACAGATTGAAGGAAAGTCTGATACAAATAACAACACTGTAGTGTTGGAAATTGCATGAGATACAATTCAATGTACAGTTGCTGTCTTTGTCCTCATAGCTTTTATTTAGAGATGTTCATTGGATTAAATCAATGCAAATAATTAACAGTCAGGGCCAGATTCTGTGGAGCATTCTGGACCTTTAGTGGTGCTCTGGTGTCGCAAGGCAGCCAGATATGGCCTGCTGAGATTTCCACTGGTGTAGGGAGCTCTTGGGGACAACAGCCCTGAACTAGCCAATACCTGCGCTGCCATCCACCCTCGTTTCACCCTAAATGAAAGGGAGGCAGTGGCTAGAGCAATGGTTCTCAACCTTTTCTCTGCCATGGCACACCATGACATCTTTAATTATTCTGAGGCACATCACCATATGGTCTCCAGATGAACTTATGAATATTCATGAGCCGATCCAGAACTGAATAGTTTTTCAAAAAATTCTGTGGCACACCTGCTCAGGAAACACTGGGCTAGAGCATGCACAGCACCAACTGCTATAGGTTAGAGCAGCATCATGGGCTTCTCTAACCAACCCTAGGAGAGAACGAGGGAGCCATAAGATGCTCCTTTATTGGGTGGGAGGGGCGTGCCTATAGTTGCCTGTAGATGACTTTCAATCTAATGTTCTTTGCTTCATCTACCCTACACAGTGGTTTTATTTTATACAAACTCTCATTTATTATCTGTTTTCCATTTGGATTGATTTAGAAAGCTAAATTCCTTTCAGTGGGTCCGAAGTACAGAAGTTCCTTTTGTTTTTAAAAAGAATTTGTGAACTCACTCTGTTTTTTCTTTTTTTTTTTTTTTTTTTTAAGGATTATGGGATAAACTTAGCTGTTTGTTTAGCAACAAGGTTCCATTCTCATGCACATATGGTTTTTTCCCCTAATTTTCAGGTGGGTTGCTTACGAGAAACCAGGCTTTGCAGGTCATCAGTATTTGCTGGAAGAAGGCGAGTACCAGAATTGGAAAGATTGGGGTGGTTACAGTGAAGAGCTTCAGTCACTGAGACCTATTCTAGGTGTAAGTTCCAAAAAGATCTGATATTTACTAGTTCAGTGCAGTGAAACACTTTGTTACATTTTTCTTTGTTCTTGTTTGCATCAACAGGATTTCACAAGCCCCCATATGATTATGTACAGTGAAAAAGACTTTGGGACTAAAGGTTCCAGTATTACTGTCCTAGGAATTATTTCCAGTTTGAGAGAGACTGGATATGGACTGAGGACACAATCCATAAATGTATTAAGTGGAGTGTAAGTGATATGTTTAATTACATTTTTCCCTGTAAGTTATTCTTTTCTAGAATAAATTAACAAACAATTTAAATTTAAATTTTAAATTTTCTGCTTTTCATATCTGTGAATAAATTTTTCTGATACCTTGAATAAAATTCCTCATCTGTAATTGCACAGAACTAAGAAGAATGTGGTGGCTGTTGGTAAATTTGGTATGAAATTTAATTTTCTTTCCATGAGACCAGATGTTAGGGAACACTGGCATGTTGATTTGCAAATGATGAATATGTGTGAATTATCTTTTTGCCAGAGCAGGATAAATTCTGCAGCAGCATACTACTATTTAAGCTCTTCTACAGCAAAGTTGCTTGGGGACTAATTTGCCATTCTGACCAAAAGTCTTGTGTGTTTTACCCAAGACAAATAATTTAATTGCTCTGTTCTCTAACTGTAAATTAGACCTTATAATACTTACTGAGTTCACAGATGTGTTGAGGGAAAACACTTGGAAGGCATTTGTGTAGTGTTGTGAAATGGGCTATAGTAGATTTGTGTTTTTTCGGCATGTCTTGGAACAGTACACTTTTTCATATTGAATGTTTTATTTTTGTTGGGAAATACTCTGTTCAGTTTAGATCTTTGTTCCTTCCTTTCTTTATAAGGAAAAATTTATTTGACTTGCAATTTGAATTATGAATTCTTATCAAATGTATTCAAACTGTGCTTAGTGAGAGGACTTTGTATAATTTTGTGGTGCTAAATAGTAAGTTCATATTATATTGTCACTGACACAAGTACTGTAGCCAAATCATCTGTTGTTAAATGCATGCTTGAAGTTTTTAGAAGCAGTGTGGTTTTTCCCACCTGAGTGTATACGTGCCCAACAACATCTGCTTCATTAAATTACTATTTTTTCTTAATTTTTCACTCATACTCACTACAGGGAAAAAATTCACTCATAAGACTTCTGAACCAAACAAGTAGCCTGCCTGATCTATTGTAGTCATTCTCCTGTTCAGTGTAATCTCATACAGCTCTTGGGAAGGTTAGATTCATTTTGGTATCATAACTAAAATGTTTTGATTTTGGTTGCTAGGTGAGAAAATAAAAATTCCATTAGAATGTATTTTCATTTCCATGTGTTTTTCCTTTTTGCAAGTACGGGATGATGCTTTGATCCAAAATTTCCTCTGAAGACATAATTGTTCCATGACAAGTGCTTCAGGCTAATCCCTTGCTAGGACTAGTATTTTCTACAGCAGTGTGTTTTGGAAAAACAAGTGTTAGTTGGCTTGTTCCAAGGTATACAGAATTAATGTGAATGATTGCACTGAAGGAATTTCAGGCACATTGGGGCTTGATTTTTCCCTTCACAACATATGCTAACTCTCACTGAAGGATTCCACCCTCTCCTTCATCCTTTGGTGTCTTTATGAAGGCCAAACAGTTGATATCAATGTGAGCTTTGCAAGAGTAAGCTCACTGAATTAGCTGTAAGTATTGTTCCTAAGAAATCCAATTTATTTAGTTTTAGATATTATGTCAGCCCTTTTTACTTGGCAGTTTTTGCATCCACTGTTCCTTTTTGTACTCCTGGGTACACAGGGAAGTAGGATAGGAGGCAATCTCCTCCCAACCTAATTTGGAGAGAGGGTATAGATTTCCCATCACAACCCCTGCACAGTCTCTGGGGGAGCAAATCTGATACAAAAAAGAGAGGACCCCTGATTTTTTTAGTTTCTGACCTTTTTTGGCTGTTCAGAGTACTGCCGATTTTGTTGGAAAACAATGTTGCCCTCAGGTGTCAAGACTTCTGGGATTATGAAGGAAGTGAAGATCGAAGGATTATGGCTTGGAGGGGGATCTGTCAGTTAATTTTTTAAGCATGTTTAGTTGGTATCACCTCCTTCGATCTCTCTCACAAGTATTGCAGTCATTTACATAAATGCTTAATAGAAGTGAACAGATAATTCAGGTTCTGTGGCTATCATACTGTTTTTGTGGTGTACATCTTTTATTTATATATGATATATGGTGTCCATAAGATTCTTTTAAACTGCTAAACTATTAGTATTTTGGAAGTAGTGCAGAAATTTTTATAAAAAAAAAATGTTCAGTAAACAAAGTCAGATCTGTAATGAATATTTATTCTTTAAAGCGTGTGTTAGTTATTTGAGAGTACAAATTGTAATTGGTCCCTTGCGTGAGCATGCATATATATAAAATATAAAATAAAAATAAAATGGTGGTGTGTAAGGTGCTGAAATACAGGGTGCATGAAAACTGCTTTATTCATTGGCTTTGGAAAGTCAAGTTGACCTAACCCACAGAACTGCTGTGGTGAAGCAGCTGCAGTACAAGATTCCCCAGTCTCTTACTAATTTGCCTCTGATCTGAAAACCTGGAAGAGCCAAACTGTTTAATTGAAGTGTGTTCAGATCAGTCTCCAGGGCTGGACTACACTACAGAGTTAGGTGGATGTAAGGCAGCTTATGTTGCCCAAACTTTGTGTAAGTGTCTGCTTTAAAATGTAGCTCGTGTTGATTTATAGTTCACCTACATTGATTTAACTCCACGGTCGCAGGAGGCGTAGCACTCAAGTCAATGCAGTTAAGTTTTACACGGTGTCAGCATAGACAATGTATTGCTTATGTTGACTGTTGATGCCTTTCAGAACCATTCCACAGTGCCCTGTTCTGACAGTCAAATCAGTGCAAGGCCTCCTAGTGATGATGCACAACACCAACACAAAAGTAGTGTGAACATATAAAACTGATTCAATTACTGTAATGGCTGTACATTGACAACTTAGATCCGTGGTTTTCAAACTTTTTTCCTCAGGAGCCCATTGAAAAAAGTAATTTATGTCTGGGACTCAACAGTTGAATCTTTCAGCAATGCACGCATTCCAGTCTTTTGGTGGCATCAGCAGGGGGCACTGCAACCCAGTACCTGAGGGTCTGCGACCCAGCAGTGGGTTCCGACCAGTGGTTTGAAAACCACTGAATTAGATCAATTTTAATTTTGTGTGTAAACTTGCCCTCAGGCTATTGGTTGACAGAGCAGATTAAGATGTCAGTTGTAAATATGTGCTCATTTGTCCACTAAGAAGGCAAAGCTACCAACTGATTTCCATAGTCCATTGAACATACAGTATATGGTAAAAGTTTTGGTCAAGAACCCTTTCCAAATTTGAATCTGTAACCTGGAGGCCCCATTGTTAGTCTAGCAAGTCCCTCTGAACTATTTACACTATTAATATCATTAGACTGGTAAACTATAGGTGTAATAAATGTTTTTGTTAAATTTTTAAGTTGCACACCTGGTATCTTTTTAGATTAAAATGCACTTATTTAACAAAGGCAAACATTCAGTGAGTTTTTATAAAAACTGTTCTGTGGGTTAAGACATGTATACATTTTTGGTTATACTGTTTTCAGGCATTACACACTTCTTAAGGATTACTTTCACTTTTGTATACATTATGTTGTAAACAAATTGGAATAAAACATCACTATTTGTTTTCTACTTCTAAAGCAAATCATTATTAGTTTCATTCTTCAGAAATTTTCCAGAAACCATCTCAGCATAGTTTGTTGTGAAATCCAGGAAATAATTATTTGAAAAGAAGAAAAAAAATCTATAAACTAGAAGGACTCCTTTCCTTTCTGAAGTCAATATTGATGTCTACTTCCATGTTTACAGCTTTCCAATTGGCAGAAAATGGAAGCATTTAGCAGCCAAAAGTAACACCCTTAAAACAAGTTCAAACAGATACTAAAAGTAGCTTCTTGTGAGTGTACAACTTTTCTGATTTCCTGCTTAGTTTATTACTCATGAAGCTCACAAACCCTACCTTCTGAACTTGTTAAAGGCATGTTTTAAAAATTATCAACAAAACTGTAACTATATTTTGCCAAATGCAAATTTTCATTGGACTAAACGTGCCCTGGGGTCTTGGACCAAAAGTAAACTTGATTCCAGTCCTTTTTAATTTCAACAAAAAGCTCCTCCAGTCCCAGTTCCCGTGAAGGTCTGTTTACCATGCTGTGCTCCTTGAAATTGACTATTTTTCCCTATTATTCAAGTAACTAGTTTGTAGTGTAGACCTGACCTTGTTTACCAAATAAAATGAACTTGAAATAAAGTTTAGAAAGTGGCTACTCTTTTTTATTACAGAGTGTTGTAGAGTTGTGGAACTAATCCCAAGAGATCCCAGGTACCCACAATTCTCATTGTTATCCATGATCATTCTCTTAGCTCTGTCGGCTGTCTTTCATCTCTTGGCTACAAAAGTATTGTTGACATGATTGTAGATGCTAGCAGGAGTAGGTGGAGTTGCCCTCAGTGACTCATCTGTCCCAAGTATTCTGTCACATGAGGTTCCACGGGGGGTTTGTTTTGTCACCCTTCCCGTTCAGTGTGTCTAAGAGGTGGTTAGGATTATGAGGTATACCATATCGTTAGCATTCAGATGACACCCCTCTCTGGATCGCTGTTTCATTTGACCTGGGTGGTGCAGTTAGATGTATCCAGTATGTAGCTAACAGTGGAAGTGGAATAAAAGCTGCCCGGCAGGGGCTCAGTGTAAAGAAAAACAGCTTATGGACTAGAGAAAGTAGCCAGAGCTGCTGGAGATTTTTTGCTCATTCTAGTTGAGAGAATGTCACTTCATTTTTTTCATTTAAGTTGGCAACATGGAGTCCATATTGTATTCAGAGCTGTGTCTGACTATCCAGATATGGTAGTGGCAGTGTATTTTCTTTCATAGTGTGTTTACCAAGGAGGTTGTGATATTATCTTTTGTATGAAGGCTTTGTCCTAGTTATGCAAATATTGGAATGGATGTGAGCCACGCATCTCGAAGAACAGGAGTTAGCAGTAAGTAACTGTTCTTTTTATTTTGAGTGGATTTCTGTGATACACCTTACAGAGTGAGATAACCTGAAGGTGGGCCACTCGGACTTAAGCTAATGCAGAGTATGGTTGCTGAAGTACTTCCAATAATCGTTGTTTTACGCCTGTTCTGTTGTTTTGCCCTGGCTTCCAGCTTGTTTCTGAGTGAAAGGTGTTGGTTTTGATCCATAAACTGACAGACAGGTCTAATTCCAAAAGCCACTGACACACACGTAAGTCCCTTCCTATTAAAAAGAACGCCTATTTGCTCAAGTCTCATTGATTTAATCAGCAAAATTAAGCACATACTTAAGTGCTGTCTTGAATGGAGATGCTTTCCTGAATCAGGACTGTTTGTTCTGAACAGTTTATATGATACCATGGCAGTGTTAGCAGCTGGTAAAGAGGTGGGAGATGAAGATAGGATGGTTTTGCATAGTAGAGAGAGATGCACAAAAGAAATCTGGAATACATTAACAGTCTCACTTAGATTTAGAATGTTACAAATATTTTAACAGTAGTAAATATAGTTTGACATAATTCAAATATAATTTTTGGTCTTTTTTTAATTTTTATTTTTTAATTGTAAGGTCTGTTCATGAAAGTCAGAGATACTCTGATGCTTATGTAATTGAAAGGCTGGAAAACATCTGTTTGGGAAATTGGCCAGGGTGGTTTCATTTTCAAAGTTTCTGGCACATGTTACCTACAGGTGTATGCATGCTTCAAAGTTTTAACTTTGTGGTTAGTTTACCATACGTACCTGTGTCGTTTGATTAAGTAGTTTTAAAATGACTTGGGCGTGTGTCTTGGAATGTGCCTTAAAAGATTAGTGAATAACATGTTAAAAGATTCAGTTATACATGACTCAGAAAGAGAGGTAATGAAGAACTACAGGAATATGTTCATTGTGGACAACTCTTACAAACTTGCATTCCAGTTCTGTTTATTTTAATGGATTTTGTACTCCTTGCATCAGTCTCCTAGTATAAATCAACATACTGTAGCTTCATTGAAGTTAGTGGAGTTATAGCTCACTATTTCAGTGTGCTTTTGCTTTGAATAACAGCTTTGTCAGTAGAATCTGCTCCTTGCTCCAACAATATCCTCTTGCTTTGAACTTGCATCAAGTGAAAGCAAGTTTACATTGAGGTAAAATAAAAATTCCATATTTCAGTACATTGTGGGATGACAGTTGCTGTTGTGGACATGAAGACATGGTGAAATTCTGTGTAGGGTGAAGGGAATCAGACCTACAAGTAGATTTAAGTGCAACCGGACATGATCTCACAGTGTGGTGAGATGGCTGAGAGAGCAGAGGAGAAGCAGAAAGAGGGAGTTCGCCTGGGAATTGTCTGAGAGGTGCTGCGATGAGTGGTGCGCTGGGGAGCTGTGTTGTGAGCTGGTGGTGTAAATATTGGTGTCTGTTTGCTGAGACCATTTGTTTGACTGGTGCTAGTTGCAGAAACTTACATGTGTGAGGCTTTAAACCAGGGCAGCTACTTTGAGTTTATAAGCAGCCTTTATTTATTTATTTATCTATTTAAAAAGAACTCGGTTGCATAACAGGTGAGCTGTGAACAGAGGAGAAGAAAACAGGGAGTTGCACTTGAGGAGTACCCACAGAGTTTTGCATATTTCAGGCTTCTGTGAGCAGTAAATACATCATCTGAAAAGCCTCTTAGAAGAAATACAGTATGGAAAATGAGCAGTCAGTTGTTGTGACCTACATAGGATGTGCCATGTTTGTCTTTCATCTTTCAGAGGATAGAAGTGACTTAGTTTGTACAAAGAGCAAGCTGGTCTCTGTATTGGAAGAGAAGGTTAGAAGACTTAGACATTCAACTATTAACTCAAATCAGATGTGTCTTTGCTGCTGAGCCCGTTTGGGCTGAAGCCCTACCCATTTCTGGTGGTGCCCCAGGATCAGCAGAGGCCAGATCAGACCCAGCACCGCTGGCAGGAAGAGCCCAATTTGACTCCTGGATTGTGGGGGGAGGGGGGAACCACACAGAAAGGGTGGGGCTTGGACTCAGGCCCAGGCCCTGACCCTTTTTTCAGTGGAGAGATGTCCCTGACCCCAGCATTAATCCGAGAAAACAATGACTTTCTGGGTTGAAGTCAGGATTTGGTTCTGCAGGCACAGTGTGCTGAAGAATCAACGAGGGCAGTGTAGGGGGATCATAAAGAAGTGAAAGAGAAAATTGGCAACATGATCTCCAGAAGAAGACAAAGGAAAACCCGTACATCCCCAAAGCAAATAGCACTAAGAGATGGTTTTCAGGCTGTCTGCACAGGTAGTGCTGTAGAGAATCATTTGAAAGAGCAGTCTCAGGGAAGGGATCAGAAGGAGACCCCACCAATCAGAAGATATGGCTGCCATTATCCTAGGAACGTATCTTCCACCACCACCACTCCCAAGAGGAAGGGATGAGTGGTGATGGTTGGGGATGCCCTCCTAAGGGGGATGAAGTCAGGCATCTGCTGTCCAGACTCAAGAAACATGCTGCTTGCCTGAAGCTAGAATTCAGGAAGTTTTGGAGAGTCAGCTGAGACTCATTAAACCCTCAAATCACTAACCCTTCCTACTTCTTCACATGGACACTAATGGTACTACTAAGAATGTCCTTGAGTGAATCACTGCAGACACACTTTGTGGCTCTGGGGAAAAGGATAAAGGAGTTTGAGATGAAAATGGTGGTCTTGTCGATTCTCCCTAATGCAGGAAAAGGCCCAGGTAGGGACGAACTAATTGCAGAGGTAAATGTGTGGTTACATAGGTGGTGCTGGAGAGGGGTTTTTGGACTTTTCAACCATGGGAGGATGACATAAAAAGAATAATTGGTGGGAAGAGAGAGGACAAGCATCTTCACAGGCAGGCTTGCCAATGTGATATGGAGGGCTTTAAAACTAGCTTCACTGGAGGATGGAGGCCTCAGCCCCAAGGTAAATGGGTTACAAGGATGAGGGTGCAACAGAGGAGGAGTACTGATTCATACTGAGATGGTAGGGCAGTTGGCTAGTTGTCTTAGATGGTTGCACATACATGCAAGCCTGGAAAATAAGCAGGAAGAACTGGAAGTCTTAGTACAGTGAAGGAACTATGTTGTAATTGGAATAACAGGATTGGACTAGATGACCTCCTGAGGTCCCTTTCAGTCCTAATCTGTGATTCTATGAAGTGCAGTTCAGGGGATGGGCATGGTTGACTTATACATTTGGGGAGGCAAGAAGCACGAGGGGTGGGTGGCTCAGTGGAGGATCTGGGTGTTGGGGGGACAGGGGTCATTTTAGGTGGCAGTTCAGGTGCGGTGGGGCTTCTTGGGGAAGTTCTCGGTCTGAGAAGGTTCAGATGTACAGGGGTTTGGCAGATGGGGTCATCTACCCATACAGTGACCCCTTCTCCCACAGATGAGGAGTGATAGAGGCAGGAAGTGCAGCGGAGGATGCAGAGCTTCCTGGAGGTGGTGGTGGGTCTGACCTGTATCTGTGGCACCCTACAGGGGAAATCCAGTGATCCCTTCCCCCCACCTCCCCAGGACTAGCAGCTGAGCATTCAGGTTGGGAAGCCTATCAGCCACCTGGCTGGTTCTGAAAATGGCCTGATACAGGAACTGTGCTGTGTAAGTTGCTGCTCTCCTGCCTTTCACTTGTATAGCCCATGTAGGGAAAATGATTGGCCAGCAGCATAGAGTTCTTTGCATTACCCCTCAGTCTCCCACCCTCCAGAGTTCCTCTGTGAGGAGGAAGAAAGACGAGGTACAAGAGAAAAATATGACTGCCCACTCCGTCACCTCTGTGTCATAGCTGTTTGGGGGTGCGGCACCCCCCTCACCTCCTCAATCTCCACCCATTGATTCCAGGATGTATAAGTAACAGAAAATATTGATAGAAGTAGGGCAATGATGATTAACCCTTGCATAGTTTTAGTGAGACTATTGTATCTAGTTCTGGTCTTTGCACTTTAGAAACAATGCTGACAAAGGGGAAGAAGGTTCACGAAAAGATTAAAAAAATGATTTGAAGTCTGGAATACCCACCTTACAGGGGAGCCTAAAGAAATACCATATATCTAGCTTATGACAAAGAGAAGGTTAAGAGCTAAAAGTATTTCTTTTGTGGGGAGAAGACTTCTAATAATGGGGGTTCCTTAATGTAGCAGTCAAATGCATAATAAGATTCAAGAAGCTAAACATATTCATATAACAAAGCAGCTGCACATTTTTAAGTGATCATTGGAACAATTTACTGGGAGATTTGGTGGATTTTCCATCATTTGAATTATTTAAATCAAGTTTGGATGTCTGTTCTAGAACATAACTTCCAGCTCAGCTAGAAGTTATGGGTTTGATGTAGAAATCACTGGATGAAATTCTGTCATTTTTCCTGTGCATATGTTTGAACTCATCATGATCCCATATAGCCCTAAAACCTTTGAATCTGTTATTTGGTTTGAGTTTGTTTTAAAATTTAGTTTTGTAGTAAAAAGTCCTTCTTGCTAGTGGCATTTTCGTAGCAGGAAAGACATTGCTGTAGCAGATGTATGTGTACCAACTGAATGTGTTTGTTTTGGTGAGGTTCATGTAAAAATCTTCTTCAGTCACATTAATTTTTCAGGAAATGCATAATATGGTATCACCACAGAGTATCTTTTATGCTTTTTCTTGTCATGCAAAAAATCATTTCCAAATGTCCTCACATTTTACAAGAGAAGGGCTGAACTGGGCGGGGGAGGATTAAAACAACAAAAGGAGTCACCTAATAAAAGCTTGAGATTTGAAACATCTCATAACATGCTGTCTAGTATAGCCTCCTCTAGCTTGAGGGTAGTGAAGTTGAAGGGAGTGTTGAATTTTTGTTTTCGTTTTCGTTTTTGTTTTACCCCTGATCTTAATGCATACACAATATATCTGTGGCTCAAAAGCATGACTATTATTACTATAGTTTTTTTTAAGTGTAAAACCACATTTTGAGTTGCCTGTTACAATATGAGGGCCTGATTTTACAGTAATCCAAGTGCTCCCTGCGAAGTGCGTACCACTCACAGCTCTCAGTAAGTCTCTGTGATGGCAAGGAGGGACTCAGCACCTCGAAGTCCTGGAAGGTTAAAGTTGCTATTGCAACATACTATTGCTTTAATTTTGTTTTTAACAGCATACTAGATATATATCAATAACATTAACTGTTTCTTGTATCACTTGATGGTTGTCTGCCCCTCATTCTTTCTGAAGCACTTGGGGTTTGACCACTGTCAGAATTCAGGATCCTGGGCTAGATGGATGAACTGAACCATAGATCTGACTGACCCCTTGTGGTCATTCTTAAAACTTGTATTAAAATGATAATGAATATTCATCAGTGTTTTGAAAAATAATTGTTTCTGTTTTTTCAGGTGGGTAGTCTATGAGAATCCTGACTTTACAGGAGAGCAGTACATACTTGCTAAAGGATTGTATCCCAGTTTTGAAGCCTGGGGGGGCAAGAATTGTAAGATATCTTCAGTTCAGCCCATAGTTGCGGTAAGGAAACTGAAACTTCTATTATTATTACTACTACTTTTTATAAATTTCTGCCAAATGATTTTTGCTATTTCTCCTTTTTTCTAATGAAACTTATATTTATGGTAGGTTCTTAAAGCCATATGGTCATGAATGTTTTTGCATTATTTTATCAGTCTTAATATCTGTTTGTTTTTTTCCATTCTCCAAACTTTTTAGGATACCATCAGTAACCAAACGGGGAAGTTCAAGGTAAAGTCCTCCTCTACATTTGTAAAACAAGTATATTCTAATGAGTGGTAATACATATAAATTTAAAAAAAAAAAAACATCAGTCAGCCTGTCAAAATTATTTGATCAGATGACGATATCTGCACTTGAACAAATAACTAAGATACCAAAATAACCGAATAGGTGGCAGTTTTACCAAATCCTGTTAAATTCAAGAAAAGTTTTTGTAGTGTTCATTGGTTAACTACCAGTATTAGATAGTTTTATACCGCTGTGTTCCTCATAATGGTAGTAGCAGACTGTAATGAAGTATGGTCGACTCTTGGTATCATCATCTGAGGGCGGCCATGCCTCGTTATAGTCTGTGTGGTAGAGGAAGGTCTCCAGAGGCAAAAGTGATGCATTTAGCGGCAGTCTGTGTGCGAGGCCTTTCTGGCAGGGTGGGGCAGCAGCAGTTACGGCTCTAGCCCACAACCAGCCAATCCAAAATTAGTCAAGAAGTCCAGGGTGGAGCAGCAAACAGTTAGTATACTGGCCTGTGACCAGACAACCCCAAAGAAGTCTGTAAACCCTGACCCTTGGGCAGGGTAGGGCAGAGCAGTAAAAACCAATAAAGAGTTCTCTTACTGGGGTGAGCACCAACACAACCTAAGGGCTCAAGCAGGGATGTGCACCAAGATAGGCCTTCCAGCCTACTAGAGGAGAGTTGGTCACACTTGGAGTTGGGAGGCAGCGAGTAGGGAGACCGAACTCTACCCTGCTCCTTGGGGTCTCAGCACAAGGCCCTCACATTGGCAGCCTGTTCCCCTACTGGGTCAGTGGGAGTCCAGGTGAAACTTGTCGATTGGTGTTCAGATAGGAACACAGCCAGAATGTAGTTGACAGTCCCTGGGCTACTTCCTACACACCTTTTGTAGCATACCTGCTTTGTAGGGTTGGCCTCTGTCTCCCTTGGGTACACTACGAGCAATAGTCCCAGCAGCTCATCATCCTCCATGTGGTCAGGCACTTCCATCAGGTCTGTCTGTTACACAGTGCAAGAAGAGTCCCACTTCCACAGCAGGCAAGAGACCTCCTCTTCCTCCAGCCACTCTTCCCAGACTGAGCTGCAGGGTCTGGCTTCTGTACCGCCCACTTCTGTCCTTCGTTTGACTCTAGTCTGCACTTGCCACAATTTTTGGTGGCAATTGACGGGAGATGCACAAGGTATGCAAAATACCTTGAGTATTTCCCAATGACTTACTAGTCCATTCCTGCACGCTAGGGTAAGCAGACCAGAAATGCCTTTCAGTCGACTTAACATCAACTCCAGTTCCAGGGCTGGAGTTGCTAGGATTTCCAGAGTGATTGAGCAGGTTTAACTGACTGCTCAGTCGTACCCCAAATATCGCGATGATGGTGGCAGTTTTGCTGCCATCAGCATAGACTTACCTTCGGGCAGAGGTGGGGGAAGTTGTGATGCACCCAGTTCTGCCCAGCAGGTGGTGTGCATTGTTTACGCTTCCTCATTATATTGATGACTTTATTATCCTCTACATCTCTGCATTAGCTTTCTCTATCTGCTCTTCCAAACTGCTGCTTATCTAATTTCCTCTACTTCGAGCATTTAAAAACGGAAGGAGCAAAAGGGCAATTAGTGCCCTGTCAGGTGTTAAAAGTTAAGCACAGAAGGAAATGCAGAGTTAATCAGGCCTTTTCTGATTTTTGTAGACATTATGTAGTCTTTAATATTTCAAAATTAACACAGTTACTTCTCATGAATTCAGCACCCACCAACTTAAGAAAAATATAAATGAATGAAAATGAGGTTAAATGGAAGCCACTTCTCACCCATAAATGAATTGTTAGCTATAATGTTTGTTGAACGTAGAAGAAACTTGTTTTTGGTAGTAGGTGGTTTGGTATGAATGAGGAAGGGAAATTTTACTTCTAAGATTAAGCTGACTAAAGAACTAGGACAGGTGGGTTTATAGACCATTTATTAATTCTAGCCTTGCAAGGAAGTTTTAAAAATCTATTCTGGCAGATATTTAAAGAGTCCATCTCTTTTTGCTAGCAGTTGTTAAACTGTTTTGTATGTTCCTGAATGATTTACTGCAGAAAGTAATTTTTCGATCTGATTACCTGGCAGTGTTTCAGAAAAGTAACTCATACTGATGATAAAATATGTGATTTTAACATTGCAAAACTGAAAAAATTCTGGGGTTTTAAGTGCATTTGGATATAACCATGTATGGGAGTTAATGTTTGACGCATCTGGTTAAAGGCTGTTGAATGCATTACTATAAAATAACCATTTAATGTATAATTTTAAAGATCCAGCTATATTCAGAGCCACAATTCAAAGGCAACAGCAAAATATTTGAGAAGAACACCAATTATATTGATGATTTATTTGCCACAAAGTCTTCGAAAGTTTTGGGTGGCAGGTAAGCATGGAATTATGATTATTACAAAATCTCTGAAATGATAAATAATTTTTAAAACAAAAATATTACAGCTGCCTGACATTGAAAAAGGGTGAAGGATGCAGTTTCACATACCAACTATGGACATAAATAGAAGAAAAAAATGTTCTGCAATTTGTTATTTGAAATTTTAAGTCTGCAGTCCCTCTGGAGTTTGTCGTGTTTCTCTGAGTACTTAATTAACATGATTGTAGTCTGTTCCCATGCTGAGGAATATTGGGAAGTGTTGACAGAACTTTGGTTATGAGCAGAATACTTCAGGTATAAGATTTTCTATTCTCTGCAGCTGGATTGCATATGATAAAGAAGATTTCTCTGGTAATCAATATGTATTAGAAGAAGGAATCTACCCTAATCTGTCTGCAATGGGATGTGCACCTGAAACAAGACTTAAATCTCTGCAGGTTATAAATATTGTAAGTACACCTGAATAAATACATGCATAGTGGGAGTATTTAACTTTTTATTTTTGCAACCATATGAAGGACAATGAAGTATGAGTGATACAGGGACAAGTTGTTACTATCCATTAGCTATATGTAGTCAGTTCTTTGGTCTTGGTGCATGACTCTAAAATGGGCATGACTGATAGCGATTGTAGCAAAGGAGTCAAGGATGCCATAGGCAGGGAAACTAAATTACTACTTTCGGTTGCTATTCTCCAAGTTAGGGCTCAAGCTTGTTGGTGGGACAATGTGGCAAAGCTTCCCTGCTGCTGTCTATGCTATATGCACATGAAAAGTGGGATTAGGTCACGCGACTCCATAGGAACTACATAAACTAAAAAGTGCAGTTGTCATCATTATGAAGATTTCATTCTTACAAAGATGGTTCAGCACTTCATTTACTTAAAAATCAGAATGCTATATATCTCTATGGCAGATAGAGAATTTATATTGTGTTGTTATTCTGTTTCTGGCAAATAGGAAATCAAAAGATACTTTAATGGGAAAATCAAATGGCATTATAATTTGTGCTCATTACCCTTTAATGCAGCAGTTCCTCACCAGTGGGTCATGACCCCCAAATGGGTTCACTTCATCAACACGTGGGGTCACAGCAATCTCAAGCGTGCAGAGGATGCCAGTTCACAAAATGGCAAAATGAACCTTGGTACCAATCCCAACCCACTTACCAAAATTATCAGCCTTAGCTTCTACGTCCACAGGAGCAACACTGCTTCCACAAGAGTTCAAGCAACCACAATGGCTTTTCTTGTCAATGTTATATGGCAGGGCATCTGCAAAGCCGCAGCATGGATCTCATACGTACAAGCCTCACAGCTCATTGTACTTTGGTTAATACTACCTCCATTGATGCCTCAGCAGGCAATGCAGTCCTGCAAACTTTGGCATGCACGGAGCTCTAGCTTTGCCTCCCTATTGAACACTGCTCACTGGAAGAAGAAGGGGAGGATGCTTACTGTTACTGATGGTTTTTCAAGCAGTGTGGTCCCTATCTGGATTCCAGTCCCACCCTCTCCTGTCCCCTTTGCTTACAGCATAATGGCTGTTAGTAAGAGGAAATTGAGGGGGTGTCAATCTGTACAGCCAGGCCTGTCCTGGTGGGGAGATGGGGGCTGAGTGGGGTGACCATCCTAGATTCTGTAGGCGCCTCCCCACTATGCTGGCTTTGGCAGCAAGCAGGGGAGGGGAAGGGCAGAAGTGGAGGGCGGAACAACTGGCCCAGGGGCAGGTGGGGAAGCAGAGCCCAGTCTCTGGGCTGGCCCACCTCATCCCTGAAGGCAGTGCAGCTGGTCTGGGGTGAGGGTGGCACCGGCAGATTAGCCCTGTGTGCCCCCCCTGCATGCCCCTCCCAGGAATGGCCCTGTGCACAGCCACGCAAGACCTCTGTGTCTGGAACATGGTGGTGCATCCATGATAGAATCCAGATATGGACCACATATCTTGAAGAACCATCAGTTAGAGTGAGTAATTTCCCCTTATTGCTCTAAAGAGGCTCAACCTTAGTTGTCGTCGCTAGTCTGCTATGGTGCCCTTTTATGTATTGTATAAATTCAGAAAAAGAGCCTTCATAGGCGTGTGTTGTTTCCTGCACTCCATTGCCATGCTGCTGATGTAGACACTGTTTAAAAAAAAAAAAAAGTGATCCTGGGCATGCATAGTGATTAATAACAAACGTTACTTAAAATAGCCTAGTCTGTAGAGAGCTTTTTGCACCTGGCAGCGCAATGGCATGTCTGCACTAAAAACCTAAGCTAATCTATGCTAGGTCAACTTTCAACACAATTACTGCAGTGGTTCATGTCCACGCTGACCTTCTGTCAGTTGTGCACATCCTCACCAGGAGCATTTCCACTGATTTAAGAGGGGTAGTATGGGGGTGTCAGGGATTTGGAAGTTGAGAAGGCAGAATTAGGCAAGCACAGCCTGGGTTAGAGTGGGGAGCCAGGGCAGCAAACAGGGTCTAGCTAGAGTCCTCAACCCATCCAGGGGTGACAACCCAAGCTGTCAACCAGGCTTTCGGAGCTGTGAAATTGATAAGAATGACAGCCAACAGCTAAAGTAAGTAGTCTACAGCATTTGCATGAATAGTGCATCACCCTAATGAGAGAGAGATGTAAGCCCTGTGCCTCTCTTGGAGGTGGAGTTACTATGTTGGTGTAGTAGGGCACTCGTATCGGTGGGAGCAAGGTTCTAATGTGCACACTGACATGATTAGGTTGATGTAAGCTGTGCCTTACATCAACCTAACTCTTTTGGTAAGCTGTCATTGAGTTTTATGTCTGTTTCCACAATAGAAGGATAAATTTACTGTTGGAAAATTTTGTACTTTGTGAAGAACAGTGGTTTTCTGTTGACAGAATAAACCAATGGCAGACATTTGATAAAGTTCATAAAGACCATGCACGTTTGTTTTACCAGGGGTCATGTGAGGCTTAACACATCAGTATGCATAAAGCAATCCATGCCATTTATCTGCTTCCATACACTGCTGCTTGCTTCTCCTGAGAGGTTAACTCAATCGAAGGGACAATGAGCTGGGCAAGGCAATCTGTTTTCAACTTACTAGTATCCATGTAATGGCAGACCAATATACAGGGTAACAAACAGGAGGCAGAAATGAGTAAAGCTCACTTCAGTAGTTCTGCAAAGGTTTAAGATTTCTATTTCAGGTGTTTTGTTTTGCTAGTCATATTTTTTGGCTCCTCCTCCAATGATTCCACTTTGTCTCTATAACCAATTTGCCCATTTCTTCAATAAACATTTTCATGTTTTTTTCCATGCCACTTGTACACATGTAGCACCTTTCCTGACCTAATGCATCAGCTCATTACTTTTGCCACATTCAAATCCTTTCTAGTGAGAGACACAAAAAAGGGGGCCAATTTTCAAAAGCACCTCTAAGGATTTTGGATCAGAATTCCCTTTGAAAGTCACTGGGATCTTTAATTCTCTAGGTACTCTTGAAAATTTCCCTTTAGGCCAGTGAAGTTATTTATTAATAATAATCTTTGCTCCATCATACAGTGCACAACCATCTTCTGAAAAACTGCATAATTGATTAGTAAATCCTGGCCATATCCCCATGCCATTCCAGTGTCATGTCTGAAATTACATTGTAAGGTGCTTGAAGCAAGGGACTGTGTCATCTTTCTTCTGCTGCAAAGTGTATAAACACAACTGGGTGCAGTCAAACAAGTTTTTAATTATAACTCTGTGACATACCTAGGTGCACATGTACATGTGTATACTATAGTGGACTTGTGTGCCAACTTTTTACAACCCAGTAAAGTAAAAGCATTGCAGGTTTTAAAACTATCCCCTGACCTGCTTCCCTTTATATGTCATTGGACTTGTTGTGCAGTCACAGCTGTTGCAGAGTCGTGACAACAAAGCAGGATTGGGAGGTGTGGTAGAAAATCATAGGGTTTCTTTCTCCTCCATTTTTCTATCCTTTCAGTATAGCTTATTTCTGAATCACTTGTTGTGCCTTAGTGTTGCTATTGTGGGCAGTTTTACATCAAGAAACTTAGGTTTTGGTATTTCCCTACTCATTTTTTTTCTTTAACTAATCAGTACAATGACTAAATCAAAATATGAACACTAGTAATTAAAGCTGAGCAAAAATTAAAAATTGGGCAACCCCAGACACATTGCACGCACTGTTTGAAGTGAATGGGCCAATGCACAGCTCTCCAAGATATTGTTTCAGCTCTTACTGCTTTGGTTTACACTACTCATGTTTTTGAGGTTTCTTTCATGCAATCAGAAGGGCTAAAAATAACTGTTTCCCACCCTCCAAAAATATTTATTTTCTGAAGCACACTTTTGTGGGAAGGAGTGAACTCCATGAATTTGACCCCAAAAATGTTAATCTTGAGGATTTATTCTAGTCAGCAATTAAAATCGTTGTGAGAGGAATTAAAAACAAGAGGTATGAGTGTGTGACTACTGCTTTACTTAAGTGACAGTCAATTGTGGGAAGAGCTGAAGATTCTATCAATAATTTAGGCCTTTAAGGTAATTTTAAAGCCGTTTTTCTTTTTTGTGGGTGTAAAGATAAGAATTTCCCTGTAATTTTCAGTTGATCAGTCCAGTGGATTTAACATTAATTAAAATTTGTTTGAAACCATAATTTTTAATGTATGCACAGGAACGCAAATCTGTGCATACGTATTGTGACCCAGGTTAGATTTTTGTGTGTGAAAAGTGCATATGTAGGGTTTGGGGGGTGGGTGGGAATGGGGGTTTCATATCCTACTGCCACTGAGAAAGAATGGTTAGGGAATTTATGATCTTCAAACCTGCAAGCAGAGAGTGCAGTCTTTGACTTAATGTTCACAGTAAACATTTGGAGTGCTGTAAATTTATTAAATAGGACCCTTTCTTTTGATATAGGAGCTTTCTGAGCCAAGCATAGCCCTCTTTGAAAAGGAAGGTTTCAAGGGGAAGAAAATGGAATTTACAACAGAAATTTTAAATCTCCAGTTCTTAGGATACAATCCTCAAATAGCTTCTGTTCAAGTTTTTGGTGGAATGTAAGTTGCATTTACTTTTTGTTTCCCTGCAAATTAATCAAATATTAAATACTGGGGACAATACTTGTTACACAAGATAAGTGGTATCCCATTTTATTACTCTGCAATACATTTTTATCTCAATTTTGCTTATTCAGCTGAGTAACTGTCTCAGGGACTAATTACTACAAGATGACTATGTTGGGGTGGAAGATGCTTGTTGCCTTGTAGGAAGCAGATATTGAGTTCATATAAAATATTGATACAAGGATTGCCATGCTGAGTCAGTTCTGGCATGGCTAATGTCAGGTGGTTCCAAGGGAATGGACAGAATAGGGCAATTTGTTGAGTAATCCATCCCATTATCCAGTCTCAGCTTCTGGCAGTCAGAGGTTTAAGAACATGCAGAGCGTGAAGTTGCATCTCTGACCATCTTGGCTAATAGCCATTGATGGCCTGTCCTCCATGAAGTTACTTAATTCTTTTTTGAACCCAGTTATAGGTTTGGTCTTCAACATTCCCTGGCATTGAATTCCACAGGTTGACTGTTCTGTAGAAAGAAGTACTTCCTTATGTTTATTTAAAACCTATTATCTATTTCATTGTGTGACCCCTGGTTTGTGTGTTCTGTAAAGAGCTAGATAACACTGCCTTATGTACTTGTCCACATCATGATTTTATAGATTTCTATCAGTTCCCCACTTACTCTTTTCTAAGCTGACCAGTCCCAATCTTTAATCTTTCCTTGTATGGATGTTATTCCATACTCCAGTTTGTACCTTCTTGTTTGTACCTTCTCTGATTCGAATATACCTTCTTTGAGATGGGGCGACCAGAACTATGTGCAGCATTCAAGGTGTGGGTGCACAAAAGATTTACATAGTGGTATTGTGATACATTCTGTCTTCACTTT
Organism: Podocnemis expansa; assembly: GCA_007922195.1. Classification (NCBI taxonomy): domain Eukaryota; kingdom Metazoa; phylum Chordata; order Testudines; family Podocnemididae; genus Podocnemis; species Podocnemis expansa. The sequence continues at coordinate 54,214,671 of ML681979.1, forward strand.
CCTTTTGTCTTCTTCAAGTGATGGTCCCTATTGTCATGCATGCACACCCGTGTATGGGATACATGTGCTGAGTCAGGAAGCTTTTTTCCAAGCAGTTTCTCTTGACCTGCACATATGAAACTTCTCTCCTTGTGTTCCTGACCAACGGTATAAGGGGCCATGCAGGTCTATGACACTCCAGTTCCCTCTTACTGCCACACAACCTGAGTAGGAACCCCTATTGCTCACTTGCTTTTATCTCAATGAGAGAGTTGTTGTATGCTTGTGTAAATAGTTGTTTCATAGTTTTGTAGCTTAGTTAAGATAATAGAGTGTAGTGTGGTATAGCTGGTATAGAATCTCCCTGATTGGGGAGGGACAGCCCTTTGATGTCCTGGTATTATGTTCAAGATCTTTGGTTTTAAGAACTGCATCTCTTGTCCATGTTCCTTTCTGTCAGTGACGAGTATCACTGTGTCTTTGTGAAGTGCCACATCTCTCAGCAGGGGCGTCGCTGGCACTCGGCACTCCGGGGCACGTGCCCTGAACCCCAGTGCCAGAGCCCCAGATCTCCGGCCCAATCAGGCCGGAGATCGGGGGCCCAGCCGCCGCCGGCTGTGGTAGCCCCGTCCCTGGCTGGGGATCCGGGGCCTGGCTGCCCATGGCGGCGCCTGGCCCTGTCCCCGGCCAGGGGGCAGGGCCTGCAGGCTGGGGGTGGGGCCTGCAGGCCCGTTCTCTGGGTCCCTCCCCCAGCCAGCGATGCCCCTGTCTCTCAGTCCTCCTCACTCAGAAATACAAAGATCCATAAGTTCCAACTCTACAGATTCCTGATGAAAGAGCCTGGACTGTCTATGATCCTGACCAGGGAGTATCCCATGTACAGCGACCTCCTCTGCCCGATAGTGACTCTTGGAGCATGAGAGGTGGCGCAGAGCTGCCAGCATGGAAGCCCAAGGACAAGCCCTTCCATGGATGTAAGAGTAGGTCCCTGTTAGAGGACTTCCTCGTAAGAGACCTGCTCCCTCCTCAAAGCATGCCAGGTCAGGTGGGATGGTGCATGTGGATCCTGTGGAACTGATGTCCAAAGCTCTCTGGCTCGAGAGTCAGGCAAAGAAGCAAATTCCACTAGTGTCACTGGTGACCTCAAACCGGGGATGCATGGAGCATCTGGCTATGAGTACGGCTCCAGATGTCACATTTGCCAGCTCCCAAAATTGAACCAGATCTCTCCTGGAGTCTCCATTGGTGCCCCACAGACTCGAGGATGTACAGAGACATTCTGGACCAGAGATGTTCCTGCCTTACAGTTTCCCCTCCTTTGGGGCCTGTCCATTCTCTGGGACATTCCTACACCCAAGGATGAACCATTACTCCTATTACAGGGTAGGTCTCTTTCCTCCTCCAGTGTATTGGGGTCTTCTCCAATGAGTTATCCTGCCATTTCTGACAGAACCATCATCTGAATCAAATGTGTCCCAGGGCACGGTCCCACCGATGTCTCTCTGCTGCCATGCACGGTCCTAAATAGCTGAGACACCCTTATCCGGCTGGGCTGTGACCCCCCCCCCCCCCGGGAGGCCTGGTGCCACTTTCTTTGGCGTTCATCCATAGAATCATAGGGTTGGAAGGGACCTCATAGGTCATCTAGTCCAACCCCCTGCCAGAGGCAGGACCACTCCCACTAAACCATCCCAGTCATGGTTTTGTCCAGCCGGGCCTTAAACACCTCCAAAGATGGGGACTCCACCACCTCACTCGGCAGCTCATTCCAATGCTTCACCACTCACCTAGTAAAAAAGATTTTTCTAATATCCAGCCTCGACCTCCCTAACCGCAACTTGAGACCATTGCTCCTCATTCTGTCCTTGGTTACTACCAAGAACAGTTGAGCTCCATCTTCCTTGGAGCATCCCTTCAAGTAGTTGAAGGTTGTTATCAAATCCCCCCTCAATCTTCTCTTCTGCAGACTAAATAGGCCTAATGCTTTCAGTCTTTCCTCATAGGGCTTGTGCTCCAACCCTTTAATCATTTTGGTTGCCCTCCACTGGACTCTCTCTAGCATGTCCCTGTCCTTTTTGTAGTGGGGAGCCCAAAACTGAACACAGTATTCTAGATGTGGCCTCACCAGTGCAGAATAGAGGGGAATGATTACATCCCTTGATCTGCTGGTAACACTTCTTTTGATGCAGCCCAGTATGCCATTGGCCTTTTTGGCAGCAAGAGCACACTGCTGACTCATATCTAGCTTCCCATCCACCATGACCCTCAGGTCCTTTTCTATACTGCTGCTACTTAGCTGAATGTTCCCCAGCCTGTAGCAGTGCATGGGGTTTTTCTGTCCCAAGTGCAGGATTTTACACTTGTCCTTACTGAACCTCATAAGATTTCTATTGGCCCACTGTTCCAATTTATCTAGGTCTCCCTGAATCCTGTCCTTGCCCTCCAATGTGTCTACTGTTCCCCCCAGCTTGGTGTCATCTGCGAACTTACTGAGAGTGCAGTCTATTCCATCATCCAGATCACTGATGAAAATGTTGAACAGAACTGTGCGCATCTACTAATGTGGTCTATGCTATCATGTGCAAGAAATGCCCCTACACCTTATATATTGGACAAACAGAACAATTGCTCCGTAAGAGACTGAATGAGCACAGAGCTGATATCAGAAATCAAAGAACAGAGAAACCAGTTGCTGAGCACTTCCATCTTCCTAATCACTCGATGATGGATTTGTTGACGACTGTCGTTAGAGCTGTACCTGGGACATCAAGACTTCAAAGAGAGACAGCTGAACTCGAATTAATATGCAAGCTAAATTCTGTGAAAGCAGGACTGAATCAAGACTATGGATTCTTTTCCCATTACAAAGGGTAATTTGACTTCAGGCTTCCCATGGTTTGAGCCTGTAAACTGCTCTGATTTGCTGTTACTTTATGACCTGATCCTGTGTTTTACACCCCCTTGCATTTAGTTTCATTCCTTTCTGTAAGTTCACCCATCTTCGAAGCATCTGAGGAAGTGGGATCTTCTCCCACGAAAGCTCATGAAAAAAATAAATCTGTTAGTCTTAAAGTGCCACACAACTCCTTGTTGTTTTTTCACTGGACTAGACTAACACGGCTATCTCTTTTTAAAATTGAGGAAAATGAAGGCCACAGTCTGTGCAAATCCACACCAGGACCTGGGTGGAGATATCCATGGTCAGACAGTCTGTCTGGCTACAAACAGAGGCAAAGGAAACAGAAGGGGCACTAGCAGAAGCAGTGCGGCTCCTCTTCACCATCTTGGCTTCACCAAACTCCTCCCCAGACTCCCTCTCAAACTCTCCTGTTCGCAAGCTCCCTCTGGTCGCTCAAGCAGTGGCTTTTAAGGCCTTCTCTGTCTAGGTCAGCCCTTGCCCCAGATGATAGACCCCGACCCCCCCCCGATTTTGGCCCTGTTTGGATCCATACCACAGATATCCCTGTGATGGCACAGGATCTTATCATTCCTCCCCCATGCACCAGCCAGTTCCATTGGTGTACAAGGAGGAGGACATGGAAATGGTGCTGCTGGTTCTAGTCAGTGTCACTGGGTGAAGTGATTATGTTTTACTGCTTTCTCCATCATATGCTTACTAACCCTACCAAGACCTTTTACAGGTCTTTGGCAACCAACCTTCTGAAGGAAGCCCAGGATCCCTAGCTTCTTTGTCTGGATACCCTTCAGCCATAGGGACCATTTGGTGTATCTTCCTGTAAATGACACTGTACTGCAGAGTCTAGTAGTTGGCTAAGTGCAACTTGTACAGCAGGCTCCCTGAGGATGACTGGGCCCAGTTCCAGGCCTTGGTAGATGAAGGGAAATTGGTAACTAAAGTGGCCATTTAGGTTGCAGTGGACACGACTGAACCTACATCCTGTTCCCTGGCCACTGAACTTACTATGCATAGACTCCTGGCTCCAGTTTCCTGAGGGAGGTCTAAAACACAATTTAGGACCTCTTTTGATGAAGCCATTCTTTTTTTAATGACAAGTGGGTGAGTCTCTACATTCCTTGAAAGAGTCCCAATCCCTCTGTGGTCGTGGGAATCTATACCCCAGCTCCCAAGAGGAAGCACCACAGGCCACCGTTTAGGCCAGTGGTTCTCAACCTTTTGTGGATTGCAACACACTGGGCAGCACATTGCAACCCTACAGAACACACCATCCCACTCCCTCCAGGCAAAATCCAGCATTTCCCTGGATCTCCATGACACATTTACCACTGTCTAGTGACACAGTGGTAGACAACCACTGCTTTAGGCTACAGCCATCCACCTGCCCGACTGTCAGTGGCCACTAGAACTCTTTCCCTCCTTCTGCTTGGTAAACAACAGATGGCCTGACCACTGCCACCTTCTCAGTTGTCTCCCAGCTGGAGGCTCAGGGTCACTTTTGGCATGCAGGTCAGCGCCTGCAAACCACTTTAATTGCCACCTGCCTTGCTACAATCATCTTTGGTGGCTGCCTTGCTGCTTTTCCCACATTTGGCTCACAAGCACCAGTTAGGTACTGCAGATATCCATTCTGGGTGTTACATAGAGTTTCTTTCTTACCTCATCACCCTCCCACCTGACCCCCTTTGAGGGATCTCTCCTACCAGTTGATTCTGCAGCAGGACACCCACTGCCTTCTCCTCAAGAGTGCAAGAGAGGGTGTCCTGCATGAATACCAGGGAGAGGGTTCTACTCACCTTTTCCTTATCCCCACGGAAGCCAATCTTGGATCTTTTTTGGTGACACATATTCATCAGAAAGCTGAATTCTAGATTATGTGGGCCTCGATTATTCCCTTCCTCTGGGAGGGAGCGTGCTTTGTGACTTCTGACATGAAAGATGCATACTTTCACGTGGACATTCCTCTGTCAAACGAAAAGTTCCTCTGCTTCAAGGTAGGGCACCAACATTACCAATTTCACATCCTTCCCTTTGGCTTAGCAATAGCATTAGTTTTTAAAATGTGTTTGTGGTCATAGTGACCCAGATGAGACACCAGGGACATATGGTATTCCCTTATCGGAACAACTAGCTATTAACGAGGCAAGCATAGCAAGAAATAATCTTGGCTAATTAGCCTTTTCAATGCCTCCTTGTCTCTCTAGGGCAGTGGTTTTCAATTTTCTTTTCTTGGGGCCCAGTTGAAACAAATCGCTTTATGCCTGTGACCCAACAATTACATCTTCAAGCAATGCATTCCAGTTTTTCGGCAACTGCAGCAAGAGGCACCATGACCCAGTACCTGTGGGTCTGCATCCCAGTAAAGGGGTCCCAACCCGTGGTTTGAAAACCATTGCTCTAGAGTCTGTATGAATAAAGACACGTCTATTTTGTCACCCATGCAGACGACAAATGTTACAGGACAAGACTGGACTTGGGTTCTGCAGGAGTTTTCCTTCCAGCAGGCTGGCCGTTAACAGTACAAAATTAAGCACGACTGTACTTGTTTGCAATGCAATCTTCTATCTAAAATATCACTTACTGTAATTTCAGAAGGAATATTTAATTGACATTAGTATAGATGATGATTGACAGTTGATAAACATGAAAGTATGTTTTGTTTTTCAGGTGGATAATTTATGAATACAGTAACTACAGAGGGCGTCAGATGTTGTTGTCACCAAATGAAATCCCAGACTGGTGTAAGTTAAGTGACTTTCACCAGATAGGTTCTCTACGACCTTTATTGCAGGTGAGAGAGGCTGTGGTCTACTTTGGGGCCTGGCATGAGTTGACATGAGATCCTTTTCATAGACTTCCTGTATTTTGGTTGCCTAGTTAGCATTATGAGCGTGAGGATTAGTGCATTTTGAGTGGTTGCTCTAAGGTACTGACATGGCATAGAGCTCTTAGCACCTGGCTTTCCTTAGTCATTTGTTTATTTTTTTAAAATGCCTTCATAAGATCCAGAATCCATTGTTTTCTAAAGGATATAGGCCCCAAGTGCACTCCAAAAACTGGTTACTCGGAGGTTAACCAGAAACTTAATGTGTTCTTGTACTAGAAACCATAACTGGGCTCTTTTGTTTTCATAGAAACGTGTATACTTCAGACTTCGAAGCCAGGAAACTGGACAGTTCATGTCAGTTGATGGAAATGTAGATGATTTGAGCCTTCTCAGAATACATGTTACAGAAGATAGTAGGACAGATGACCAGATCTGGATTTATCAAGATGGATTCATTAAGTGCAGGGTGAGGTTTCAACTGATGTTTCTTTGAATACAATCATTACATCAGAAAGATTTTGTGATTGAGAATCCTTTTTTGTTGACTTTGGGAACAAAAGGTTCCCACTAAATGGTTCTTATTTAGTTTTAGTTTTTTTAACAAACATGACAGGTATTCCTGACTTTCTGAAAATTAATTTCTGCTGTTTTTCTTCCTTTTGTTTGTCATGTCTCTCTTCTATTTCAACTGAAATATAATTTTTATTTCTTTTAATCAAACTCCCCTTTTTTGGGGTGATAATATCCTTCTTATAAAAGATATTATCAGTATCAGCTAATGGTCTCACAAGTGTATAGTTTATTTTTCTTGAACTGAGTTAGGAGACTCTAGATATTTTAGTCCAACATGTTTGATTTGAATGTTTCTGCTTGTTGAAGAACATTCGGATCATATATACAATTGAGTCCATAACATATTTTTGTGCATTGTTTTCCCTCTCTCTGTGTCCTCTTTCCCACTTAATAAAAATGCTAATTACAAATATCTAAACAGGGGAAGGTTTTAAAATAAGGACCTTCCCAATAGTTTCCTGTTGAACTATACCCTTATTAAAATTTTTTGCAGAAGGCAGTACTTTCATTACTTGGACAGTATTGTGTTGAGGGTTACACTCTCAGGTTAAGTTCCAGAGAGGTAACCGTGTTAGCCTGTTTTAGCAAAACAAACGAGTCCTGTGTCACTTTTAAAGACTAACATTAATTTAATGCATAAGCTTTTGTGGGCATAACCCTCTTCCTCAGATGCATCAAATGAAACTATATACCAGGTGTGGCCAGACTGTGGCTCAGGAGCCACATGCAGTTCTTGAATGAAAAATTGCGGCTCGTGGAAGAACATAAGCAAATCAGTTTCTCAAATTGATTTCCCAAGTGCAAACGTTTGCAGCATGGTTGGGATGGCAGGGAGAAGCCCAGCACATTTAGATTTTCTCGTAGGCCCATATGTAGTTTACTCGTTGTTAAAATAAAATCGTGTTTTACAAGTCCTTCTAAACATGATGTTGAATAATAAGAAACAAACATACGAGAAAGAAAATAGATTGTTTAAAACCTGAAATGCAAGAGGATTCTGGTTTAAATATGATGCACAAAAGCTCCAAGTCTGCAACTGAATTCTGGAAACTAGTTCCTGAAACTAAATATCATGAACTGAAGACAGTCAGCTGTAATTACTTCAATTTTTGGCACAACTTACTGCTGTGAAACATTGTATTCCACAGTGAAATTTGTGACATTGAAACATTGTGCAATACTTACAGATCAGCACCTGAGATTTTACGTACTGCATTGACAAATTACTGCCCAGATTTTAAAAAACTTGCCATTAGCCTGCAGTCTTCTACATCAAGCAACAGCTAAATTTTTACTGTATTGGCCTAGTTTTCATGGTAACCTGAACTAATTATTAGAATCTGACATTAGTTGAATCAATATTTGCCCTCTTTTTATGACAAAATTAAAGTGTGCAATGAATTTTAAACTTAGTAATTTTGAAGTAGTTAAAACTATATGGCTACATGCCTCAATGTGGCTCTTGAACATTTAATAATTGCCTCGTGGCTCTTGAGATCCATAGGTTTAGCCACCCCTGCTATATCCCTAACATACTGCATACACATGCAGAGAAGGAGGAGTCACAAGGTGAATTCAAACAGTTCCCGAGAAGTAGTTATGTTACTCCATTTCAGCAAAACAAACAAGCTCTTTGAATTCAAAGAGTGTGGATGTGGGTCATCAACAATTGATGAGCAGGTGAGGATGCTTAAGGTTAAGGCATTTGGCATTCCAACAAGACGAAATGGCAAAGCCATAAAAAATTTTGTGCCAATGCAAATTACTACTGTAGACTTGGCTTCTGACTAAAGCCTTGATCCCTCCACGACTTAAGCATATGCTTAATTTTGTGCGCTATAAGTAGTGCCATCAAAGTTAAAGACATTACTCATAATGAATAAGCTAAACATGTTAATAAACCTGGGCAGGAACTGGGGTCTAAAGTGAATCAGATTAAATTAATATGGTGAATCTGCTTGAATGCAAACAATCTTGTGACTTTTTTTCTTGTGGGTATGTAACTTCAGTAGAGCCATTTGGCAAAGGGAGAGATTTCTTTCCATAACCCTGTCAGTTATGTTTGAGGGACAAATCTTGCTCTTTTCAGTTAACTGAGGTTCTGTTTGGACATGCACAGAATAGACGCTCTCATAAAAGAAAAAAAATTATGTAGACTGGAAAAATGAGGCCAAGCGAGCAAACAGCTGTAACATCATATGCAAAATACTTTCCCTATGGGGGTCGTCGTCATCTCAGATGTTGCCCTGAAGACATGCTGTGGATGGGTGTTATCTCTGTCCTCTCATTTCAACATGATCAGTGTGTTTGATTTATTTTAAATAAAACTTATGGTGCACAGAAAATTTGGGGAGAGGCAGTTTGTGTTGTATTATCATCATGCAGTTCGACTAGCAAGAGTTCAGGATGGCTGTGTTACTAGCAAGTGACTAAAGCTGTCTAAGTTATGCCATTGCTCTTAAAAAGTACAAATGAACACTTTATACCATACTGGCAGCATGTTCTGACACATTTTATATATCAAAGAACAAAGGTGTATAAAAAAAGACTCTTATTAGACCTGCATGTGCGTTCCTGTTAAGCCAGGCTGCGTTAAACCTTAATGAGCTAATGCTCTAGGCATCTGAGACCTTGAGCTGCCAAGATACTCATTCCCCAGGTAGTTGGAAGAAGCAGAGGAGTATTTTGTGGACCCAATCCCTGGCTGGCGGAGTAAAGAGGAAGAAAAGGTGGCTTTGTGAAACTTCTATGTGAGCACTGATTCTTCTCTGTCCTAGCAGGGAGAAACTAGTAGTATAGAGTACAGGTGAGCAGTTCAGAAATGCAGAATGAAATAAATTTTAGTTTATTCTTATAGTTCTGAAAGTAAAGTAGCTTATAATCCATGTTATCAAGACCACACGTTAAGTAATTTATTAATTACAGGAGTGTTATGGTAACCTTCTGCACTGGAAATCATTGTTTATACAGAGTAATGTATCTCATTCATCATTGTTATTGCCTAGTATTGATGTAGGGGGCTGGTAACACAAGTGCTGGGGGGTGAAGAAGGATACTGAGTCCCGCTGAATGCAGGACCCCGTACCCAAGGGCAGACAGAAATAGAGAACATTAGGAACCATACCCCCAAAAGGAGTTTGTCTATTTTAAAAAATCCTTTTGCTTTGTTAAAAAGTCTTCACCATTTCTCTCAATAAACGTTTGGCTGGTCCTCTGTAGTAAAAAGAAAATGATCACAATGGAGGCAGGCATCAGAAAAAAGATCCTGGGGAAAATAAATAGCCTAGAATAGAACATAGATGAAACCTTTTTCAATACCAAGAGAGAGAGAGTAATGACAAGACACACAATCTTGTGCCTACATTCTCCATCAGTGACAAGAAAACCTGGGATACAAATATTACCATAGCTGTAGAAAAAGGCCCCTTGACTAACTCCTGTTGTCTCTCCAATGGTATAGATGGTGGAGGATTGCTGCTTGACAATCGTAGGAAATCTTATAACTCCTGGCTCTAAACTAGGCCTGTCACTTGAGCAGAATGAAGACAAACAGTATTGGCGATTTAATCCTGATGGCAGGATCCATAGCAAAATGAAGCCAACATTAGTTTTAGATATCAAAGGTAAGAACTGTTGTGTCTCTGTTTGATTTAATTACGGGATATTTACAGTGGACTGTGCTGGAAGTGTTCCCATTAATTAAGGGTGGCTTTACAGTTCAAAGATTTTAATTCGGGATCTTTAGAGACTCTTGTGATCATCTTCTAGTCCAAACTCTTGCATTACAAAGGACTTAGGCTTTCACCTAGTTATTCTGACATCTAGCTCAATAGCCGATGAGAATTATCTATCTTGTGTTTCTTCATGGCTGCTACGTGCAAATGTAAGCAAGCAAAAATCCCAAATTCTTGTTAATTTAAACTAGTTCTTGGGAAACCACTTTTAATATTAATCAAAATAGCGGTTAAGAATACAAAAAGACCTCAGTAAACTACTAAACTGAGACAAACAGGGACAGTATTGACAGAAAATGTGAGGACCCACTTATTAAATGTTTGCCTGTATACTTCCTGTCACAAATGAGCACTATCAATTCTTTTTTCCCTTTGTGTACTAAAATTAACTAGTAATTGTAACCATATAATCCTTAATCCTGCTACAGCCAGATGGAAGAATTCTTGTTCCCCCAAAAAACAAGTGTGGTGATTAATTAGAAGTTTATTAAGAAGAATCCAGTGCAGGAAATGTCTTTATTTAATAACTACATGCTGCAGAATGTTTCTCAATCTTAATTAAGCCACAAGAAAAAGGCAAATATTATTGTGTACTGGTTTATATTCAGCTAAACATCTTAAAAAGCATGTAAAGTACTTTGAGTAAATATTTGAAAACTGCATATTATCAGAATACCATCCTGAACTGCTCTGAAAGGGAAAATGTACATCTAGTGAGAGAGCTCCAATGAGTTAGCTCACATTAGTAAATGAAATGTCCAGTAGTTATCTTTGATTTGTACTGCCAGCCTTAAAAGCTGGTGGGCAGAGATCCTAAACATTTTTTTAAAAGGGTCAGAAGGAATATGAGGCAGAATAAGGAGCATTTTAGTTTAATTGCAAGACTGCAACTCTGACAATAGTAATCAAATGTCTTAGATTACATGTCAGGGTTAAGTAGCCCAGTTCTGATCCATGCTGGTTTAAATCAGGAGGCACTTCAGTGGAATCAATTCAGTTACAGTGAGGCAGAATTGGTCCTAAGACCAAGTGAAAAACAAAAGAATTTATCGTGACATACTGCTGGAGAATGTGAAGTTGGGAACATGCTTTAGCTGAGTGCCTCAAGTGGGAAGAGGTCTCAGCCATGGGTCATCTGCTCTGGGCACTGCTTCCTACCAAGTCTGGGTAGAGCCAGGTTATATGGCTCTGCAGGGCACAGTGCAAAGCCCGTCTCTCATCAGATGCTTGCCCCAGAGGGGGTAGAATGTGTTGTTACTCATCAGGTCAGCCAGCCTTCCCTTCTACCAAGTATTTTATCTTCAGTGTTGTAGCCATGCTGGTCCCAGGATATGACACACACAAGGTAGGTGAGGTAATTTTTTATTGAACCAGTTTCTGTTGCTGAGACACATAAGTTCATACTCCTTTGTGTGCCCAGGAATAGATGTTGATGATGTACCTGTGCTCTGTGGAGGGACCTTTTTATAAATCTGAAAAATAAATTGGTTTAGTATTGCTGGTCTAAAAAATTAATAAAATTCTTTTTAGTCCTTCCACAGTACCGAACTACTGTTAAGCCAAATAAGAATCCTATTTAGCAAGTAAACTTGAGTACTTATTCAAAATGTGAGGATGGCGCCATCTTCTGGGCATACTGGAATAGTGGATGGTAACATTTGCCATCCTAACCATGCACTTCCAATTTTCAATTATCAGTATCTTATTGCAGGAAAACAAACAATATCTGACTTTTCCTTCTGCCTCAGGCAATGTGGCACACATACAGCTACACTCCAGCATGCATGACTTTAAGGATATTTTTGCTATGGTGATTGTGAATTGTAATTTAGAAAAATAAACAAGGAGTCCTGTGATACTTAAGACTAACATTTATTTATCGCATGAGCTTTTGAGGGAGAAAATTCCAACTCTCAGATGCTTTGAAGATGGGTGAACTCATGCAATAAATAAATTTGATAGGCAAGTGTCACAGGACTCCTTGTTTGTTTTACTGAACTAGACTAACACAGCTGCCCCTTTGGAACACTGTGATTTAGAAATACGTTAGTTATTTTGTGTAAGGATTAATTTTTTGTAGCTCATCCTGTGTCACAACAAAATAAATAACAGAGGCCTCTCACTGATCTCAACCTGACCACACTTCCCCACAGTATGTCGTCTTTGACTGGTCCAATGTCATCCACCCTTGCTGGTGTAGTGGCAAACTGTTGCTGCCCCATAAGGCAGGATCTTGCTCTTCTCAAATAAGTTCTGCTTCCTTAGGAAGACAGTATGCCCCAGTGAGTAATGGATGACATCCCTGTTGCACGAAATTGAGCTTCCAGCAAGTGACTGTAGAGGGATACGGCTGCTCAATGGCAGAGGGGATGCTATTGTACTTGCTCTTTGCTCCAGCTGGGACTCCTCTCCACATTTGCGCTGCTGCATCAAGCATACAGCCATGAGTTGCTAGGACGATGAAATTTAACGTGCAAGTCCCTGAAGGCATTTGTCTCACTGGAGTGTACTTTGCTTCTTTGTGAATAGCAAGAATGGGCTTTTCTTTAGTGAGTGAATATTTTTTTCCTCAGCTACCATTCCACTCAGACAGCCCCCAATGACAGCTGAGCTTCCATCTGAATACTGCATAAAAGATGAAGAAATAAACTGGGTACTGTGTTCATAATCACCAGTGCAACCGATTTCATCACTGGATGAGAAATGTCTTTGTCTTGGGGTTAAGGCTTCCAAGCAGTGGAGCTCTTCTTAACTGAACACCCATGTTAGTGACTGCTTGTGTAATAAAGAACTAAATCTGTGCATTTACTGACAGCAGAAAGGAGATAACATGAGGTGTCCTTGAAAAGCAATTGAAGGTGCTTGGTTTGTGGTGCCATTAAAAGTGGGAGAAATGGAGGTGAAGATATACAATACATACATCCACATGATTATTGTTCAAATGTATTTTATGTGAGTGCATTAGGTCAAAGTAAATAGTTGTGGTTATTTGTGAATGCTGACAACTAAAGGAATCACTGGCCTACACTGAAAGAGCTCTGTATTCTGCCGGCCATCAGCATTTCTTTTGTATTAAGTATGTCTTAGCTTGCCTTTTGGAGGCCTGTTAATCACTAGATGACCAGAACATGAGGACTGTGAAGCATGATTTGATTATTGGAAGGTGAGAGTCATGATCCAGTCAACCTCACTGTACGTCCTTGTTCCACTCTCTGCTTCACACTGCAACAGCAGGACCAGGAGGTGCACAACAGACACCAGGATTAAGGCGTTTGAGGGAACGAGTGGGGAGGATGACAGGCTCACTCTTGCAGTCCCTGAGGGAGGGAGGAAGGAGGCAGTGTGGGCATGGGGGGAGTACTGAAAATGAGACCACCACTCCTCTCTACCTCAGTCACAAAAGGTGCAGGTAATGTACATGTCGTCTGTGTATCACCAAAATGGTTCTGAAACATTCACAACACTGACACAGCCTCAAGGTGGTAGCAGCAGTGATTTTTTTTCACATTTCTTAAATTTCTTTTTAGGGGGCGCACAATATGATCGAAATCATGTCGTTGTTAACACTATCAATGAGCAGAAGCCAACCCAGTGTTGGGATGCATTAGTTCTGTAAATCTGGACAATTCCATCAATTGGAGAGAAATTATATCATTTTGGACAAGCCAACTAATGCAGCAGCTATTGAAGAAGAGAGAGATCTGTCCTGCCTTCATCATAATTGTAAGAACAAGTGACAGAATAGTTTCAGCTCTAAGCACTAATTTCATGGGTTTTGTATTTTACTGGATGTTAATCTACTACAATTATGTATATCAAGTTTTGTAATTTGTTCCTACTGATTTGTTCATTTGTTTTGGGTTTTTTTTAATTTTAGTTCCCCTCTAAGCAGCAATTTTATATCAATGATGAATTGCTACTCCAGGACATAATAAATTGGTATAATTTTAAATTATTTCTACAGTGTTTTTAACCAGAAGAGATATGTAAACATTATACTAAGGTAATTAGAGAAAGGTTAACCCAAAAAATATTGAAGGGGAAACATTACAGGGGCACGTGAAAAATAGACTGAGTTTTGCAGTAGTGTGTTAGAGTATTCGTCGCCTGAAACCTAACATGTAAATAGTGCATTGGTACAAAAAAACCTCAGTCTATTGAAAGTGTTTAAAAATTGTTTAGTACACAGTATTTCTGGAGAATTTTTACCAAAAGATGACTACAGGATATGAGATGTATGATAGTAAATTGTCATTTTAAAGCCTGTATTTTCATAAGCAACCTCTGTTCTAGGTTTTCTATTAGAAAGACAGGGTATAAATCAAATGTTTGTTAGCAAAAATATTGGACAGTAAGAGGGGTGTGTCACCTGTGAAGAATTTGCCAATTTTTTATCATCTACTTTAAAAGTCTGCCTTACATTTTGCAAATCAAAAGTACTTTGCTTAGGGCAAATACCTCAAATCTAGAGGTCACTCTTCTAAGTGCAGTTATTACTGGTCTCAAAATTTATTCAACTTAAAATATTTTTCTTTTATGTTTAAATAATTCATATAATCTGTGATGCTTTAAGTAGCTAAATCAGTTGATTCCCAACCTCTTTTCAGACATTGTCCCAGTTACTATTTGCCACCCAGCAAGTTATCTTAATCCATCATGAGCTTGGCTTCCTTCCAACATCTCAGGTGAAGTTGAGGAGGGCTGTCACAGCAGCCCTTCTGCAGCAATGCACTGGGGTCCAAGATAAAACCTAATTCTCAAAGTAAAGGAAGAAAACTTAGGGGCTATGCTGGGTTAAATGCTATTGAAGAACTTAGACACATTCCCATGCAAGCAAACTTGAAGTTCCAGCCCTGGTCATCCAAGACTTTAAGAACAGGAAATGCTCTGTAACAAAGAGCTTGTTTCAAGAGGGCAAAAAGAAGTGAGGCATGTGAAATAACTTGCACCAGGTTATTCTGGTGCTTGTGCATTATTGGCTTATTGTCTCTCTTGGCCTTATGTTGAAACTGGTGGTTATATTTTAGTCTGTGGTGGAATAGTGAATGGAAACTCCTGTACCATGGTGCTGTATTTCATTCTTGCCTTTAAAGACCAGTATTATTACAAAGCACTCCTGGCAGCATTAGGGGCACTTGTTAAACTTTGTATAGTGAGACTTTAAAATGCAACTGTCTTTACTGTTTGCTTATGGGAAATGGTGTTCTTTTTTATCCCCACCTGGAGGAAAGACAGTGCCTTCAACTAATTGTTTTTTCCACTTGCTGTACAGATACCTAATAATATTACATTAACTTGCTCTTAAAAATTGTACAGTTGTAAAATGCTGTTATTTTTGGATGCAAAGGGTACTTCTGGCAAACTTTACTGTGCCTTTTTACATCACTATGTACTTCATAAATAAATTTTATTCAGGTAAATCTGATTTAGTGAAACAATCTGCTGAGTCCCTTGTTGACATGTCTATCATGAATCTCACTTACAGAGGCAGCCTTAGGCAATTGGGGGCCCTAGCTGAAGGCCCTTTATGGGGCTCCGGGCTCCCATTGCTGCCCTAACAACCCCCCCACAGTCCCAACTCCTGGGGGATGGGGGGGAAGAACTGCCAGGCCCAAAAGCTTTACTGCGTGCCTGCCAGACTGGCCTCTCTCCAACAGGGGCAGAGCAGCACTCCCCCCCTACTCCCAGCCAGCTGCTTCACCCCAGGCCACCACAGGCCTAGAAGTAGCCAGAACTCTTAGGAGCACGCTGTTTTAGGGGGCCCCGCTCCCCAGCAAGCCGCAGCACCATGCCAGCAGCTCTCCTCCCTCCCACTGGGTGCGTGCGGCTAGCTGGGAGTAGGCAGGGAGCACTGCTCCACCCCCCTGCTGGAGAGAGGCTGGTCTGGCAGGCAGGAGGCAAAGCTTCTGGTCCTGCACCAGCACCTCTGTGCCTCTAGCAGCTGACATGGTTAAGGCTCCAGCCCTACAAAATTTCACCATAGATGATCAAGCTTGAGCCCTAAGCCACTAGGTGCTAGAGGTCTTTGCTATCGCTACAGCTGTATGCTTCTGGGCCACTGGACTGGGACCCACCATGGAACCTCAAACTAGCCTGTGTCCCTCAAACCAAAGCTTAAGGGGTAGTTAAAAGTGAAATACATGTTCCATAACAGGGTAAAGATGCATATTTTAATTTATAGTTGATGCATGCAAAACCTACTGGAATGAAACATTATGGGAAGAAAAGGTTTTTAAAAGAAATCCCAGGGACTGGAAGCTGTAATGAAATACTTCAGTGTTTCTTTAACTATGTTAACTTCTAGTTTACTAAAACTGTGGCTGCACATGAAGAGTAAGGGCTAATATGTTTTGATACAGCAGCATAGCAAGCAAGGGTTTCAAGTAATGTACAGAACTTAAGTGCAATATCCTAGTTTTCTTGAACATGCTCCCACTTTGTGTGGTTTGGTTTTGTTTTCTGGTTTCACTGTCTTCCCCTATTCATTATTACAATGTCTTACCTTGTGAATCTGAACATCTTAAACTAATGCTAGAGAGGCAGGTTCCTTGCTTGTAATTCACTGCTGTAAATTTGAGTGTACTTATCTCAGCAGGTTAGAACTTAATTTCTGACAAAGCAGACCAGTTGTAGTTTGGGAAGAAAAGAGGCCCAGAGTCACATCTCTAGAAACAGTTCTTGGAAAAGCAAATAAGGAAGTCAGAGAGCATTTTTAAAGACTATTTTTATAATTAGTCTTTAAACATGCCACAATATTCTTTTGTTGGTTTTTCTTTAATAGACTAGGATGGCTAGCCCTCTAATTCTTGGAAAGGTTACAATGTATAGTCATTAGTGGGTGAGTTTTGGAGATGAGACCAGCTTTTGCCACAATAAGCTTTTATATTGCAGTAGCATTAAGTGGTTCCCCCCAGAGACTGAGTTAGATGCTGTTTGAACACAAAGCCCTGGTGTATGTTGTGATTTTTGACATAATGCTGCTACCTGGACCTTCTGCAGGCTGTGTCTCCACTGTCAGCAGTAAATACAAAAATGGAGCTGTAAACTTAATCTGCTACCAACCACCTCTGCAAGTGGCATAACACTGATGTCGAAATCTACATTTCAAATTTAGGACCCTGTAGCCAGACAGCCGCTTTCCCAGTGTGTGTTGCAACATAGCTCTTCCTCCACCTGCAGCAGAGAAACAGCAAGGAAGGATTTCCCTACCCCCCCTCCCTTTGAGAAGAGGGGTGGGGGACCATTGCAAATCCCTCTGCCTGCCTACTACCCAGAGTGCAGTGCTTTTCAGGAAGTAATGTGAGCAGTGGAGACACAAGATCCCAAGCAAGCAATTTGCTGTCGTCACTCTTACCTTCTGTAATTTGACAGCCTAAAATCAAATTACAATTCAACCCACAATATAAAAATGCCTAAAGACAAGATTCTCCCAACTAAAGAGTTTGCAGCTGTGAACTGAAATTCAACACTTGTTTATAACTCAGCATAGTAGACACAGCTTTCTTTGGTGTAAACCTGTCCTTTGCGACACATTTTGGTATTTATTTAAAACACACAGTTCCATGGAGCTGTTTGTGCTATCAAAATTAATGATGTCGAATTACCCCTTGTTTTATTGCAAAAGACTAACATTCTCTTCATACATTATAATGTAGCCAACCTAAAAAGGGTATTAGCCTTTCCTGTTTCATAAGTTTAATAGCTCACAAAGCTGGTCTAGGAAGGACTCAACTATTCTTTTTAATATGGGAATTTTGTCAATAACATCCTTTAAGGTTTTGTTTTTTTTTCCTCCAGTACTTACTGCATAGAGGTTCATGGCCAATAACATAGGACACAGTTTTTGAAAGAGACAAAGAAATGGTAATAAGCAATTACAAATGTCAAAAATGCCATCTACCAGCTAGAACAGACTGAGCAACACAAAATGGCTGTAGAGTTATTTATTAGTTACTTTGATCACTGTTTTCCCACGTGCATGTCCTCCTTCTAGCTTCAGAAAGGCCTTTGGAACTTCAGAAAAAGAGAAGACTTGCTCAATAACAGGCTGGATCTATGAAACAAAAAGACATCACTTGGCAGGGATCAAATGACTGAACATGGTTCTGACTCGTCGTCTTTCTTCATCCCATATCTCAAAGTTAAATGTAATAAGGAAACAATACACCTGACAGATACATTGACTCTCAAGCACTAATATCATCTACTGTTCCAAGATCTCACCTGCAGGACCCAGAGAAAGCAGACAGACAGTAATTCTACCATACATGTCAAAGAGGAAGAAAAAATTGTAACATTTTTCTTTGTTACTGTTTCATATTTTTCATGTTGTAAGCATCATCTATAAGTACAAAACCCATTCCTGTGCTCAAAAGTTAGATACCTTTTACAAGCTAGTCCTATGTACCTAATTCTCATTGAAACCACTGAGTATAAGGTGTTTAGATACCTTTAAAAACCTTCCCATCATATATTCCAATATGCACAGCAAGCAAAAACTTGTACTAACAGCCATTGACATCTTAATTTTGCAAAGCAACCTGTGCACAATTAATTTTAATGTCATCTCCAACTACTGTTGATGTCCCCACTTCCTTGCCCTTATACATATGCTTATTACTATGCTAATAGAAGGAAAAAAGTATCATCTTCTGAAAACACTTCTCGCTGACCACCAAAAAGGATGCTAAGAAAAGGAATTGCATATTGAGCTCTGCCCCCAGAAGGCAAAGTAAGCTCTATGAGAACACTACCCACACGCTAATCTCGCACCTTGATGCCACAGTCTTGCATCATGGGGCTGGCCATGATTATTTTAACAGACAGAAAGAACATTAGCTGGTTCTGTATTTAGCTAGTGCAGTGGTCAGAATTTAAATAGCAAAGCCCTAACCTTCCTACCAATGCTAGAAAGCTGCTTGTCAGTTACAAGACCCTGTTGATGACAACTCTCCTGTGGGAGACATTGCTGTTCGTTTCCCACCACCCCCAGCACTATCTAGCTGCCTACTTTAAAAATTAATAGTCTTGCAAGCTACCACATAATTCAAATAGCTCTAAATGCCAAAAAACATAATGCAACAATGGCACAAACAGCTTGCAAATATAAAAGCAGAGTCTCTTTTACATGCTTTTAAACAAATACCTCCACTTTTACCAAACTGCAAAAGGGTCATTCTTCAGAAAGAGTCAGGCAAATGAGTGCACAGTACATCTAACGACGAAAGGTTCCACAGGTTCACCTTCCCAGCAAGGTTATGACAAATGACCACATACTATCCACAGTGACCAACTGCACTGGAGCAACTGAAAATCCTGATGTAAGGTTCTTAAGTCGTTCCTCTGCATATTTTCACATTATTAATATGAAACACACTACAGCAAAGCATCATGGCTGCAATAACTAATTTGTGTGACTACAATAAGCCAAGACCTCAGTAACCAAAGCAATCTATTATGTCACGGAGTGCCAATGGGAAAGTATGCCTGACTTTAAATGTAAGCTGTTCCCCCACCTAAAGTGGAAAGATCAGAATCAATATTTGAGTCTCCTAAAGTCAATGCATCAAGTGTGTCCATGCTGGAGTGACAAAGTGGGTGAGTTTATATTCTAGAACTGGAGTTTCCAACCTTTCTGGTTTGAAGGCTACAGGTATTTTTATAGCCCTGAAGGGCCACCATTCTCCTTCAGCAGGTCCCTAATCCTGCAGCCTGGCAAAAATGGTTCAGCAAGGAGGCTGCCTCCTCGCTGATCTATTATCCCTGCCTACAGCAGGGAAACTGCACACTTCCTGTAACCCTATGCCAGGGGTGAGGCCAGGCCTCCGGTTTGCCAGTGAGTAGCCTCCAGTTCCCAGCAAGGGTTGGCACCCCACCCCTACTGGCAACAGTGGGCAGCCTCCAGGAGTCAGGGATGGGGCTGGTACCCACCCCCATCAGCAGTCATGGCTCTGGGCTGGCTGACCAGCCCCACTCCCCTCTAGCCCTGCCCAGCAGGGGACAGAGCAAGCAGGGACCAGAAGCTGCATGCTGCAGTTTGTCCCTGCTGGCCATGCTCCCCAGCAGGGAAGCACACCCAGTGGGGGCCTAGACCCATGGCACATGGCCCTTGCTGCCCCAAGGTGTGCAGCGCTAAGGAAGTGGGGCCAGCAGTGGAGTCTGAGCAGAGCCGCATGCCACTCAGGCTCGGCCCCCATGCCATTTTGGGCACAGGTGCTGGGGATTGCTGACCCCTGCCCTATGCACTTCATCTGGGTCCCTAGGCAGTGGCTCCATTCTTCAGCCAGGAGGATAAAAGATCAGTGATCCCCTCCGCTCTGCTGCGCTCGAGATGGGTCCCCAGCAATGTTTGCTTTAAGCTGCACACGTGCACCAGCCATGACTCCCCAGCGCATGCCTCACTGATGGCCGCACAGGGCCAGCAACTTTGGCTCCTTGCCAGCTCAAACACATGTTCTTCTGGCTGACAGGGAGCTGTTCCAGGGAGTTTAAGATCTCCCCTGAACATGCTCAAGGCAGGAGATTTTAAACTTCCTGGCGCAGCTTCCTACCCCCCAGAACGGCGGCCACAGTGAGAAGCACGCTCCGCATGGGAGTGGCTCTGGCAGCCATGGCAGTGGCCTCCGGAAGCCCAGAGGACTTGGGGAAACTGGTCAGAGGGCATGTGGAGGAAGCACCCAGCCGTGGGACTCGACGAAGCCCACCACCGCTACCAGGGAAAGTGCTGGGGAGGAGCAAGTAGCTTGCCCAAGACTAGGGCTGCCAGACATCTGGCAAAGGAAGGACATGTACTCCTTTTTACCTTCATGTCCTCCATCCTCCAGCCATTCTGAAAATAGGTGATTTTTTTCCAGCTTGTTACTTATGAGTAGAATGCTTAAAAAAAAATTTAAAAAAACAAAAAAACCAAACCAAACCAAAAACACAACACCCAACACAGGGTTTGAACCCATTAGCCTGAGGCTGTCTCCTATACACACAAAGCAAAGGCGAGCCAAAAACATATAGATTCCTAGAGCAGCATTTCCCAAGCGGTGTGCTGTCATGTCTGAGCAGAACTGGCTCATGAATATTCATAAGTTCATTTGGAAACTATACAGTGCTGTGCCTCAGATTAATTAAAGGTAGCAAGGTGTGCCACAGCAGACAAAATGTTGGGAACCACTGTCCTAGAGGCTCCTGTAATAACAGCTTCAGTGGTTTAGTTGGTAGAGCAACAGACAATCTCAGGAGTGTGGGTTTGAGATCTGGGTTGGGTACTTTGATTTTATTTGGACTGCGACTCCCTGCAAAAGGGCTACATCAGGGGGAAAAAAAAATACACCAAACCCTAATAAAATGAAGGAAAAAAATATACTGTGAATGAAATTACTAATGGGCACATTTGAATTAGAAACAATATAGGATTATTATTATTTTAATTGTAAAATGGGCTGCTGTGGAAATAAAAAAGCGGTGTCTTTTTTTTTTTTAACTTTTTAGGTGCTTTTTAAGTTTATATTTGCAAATCTAGTTTTTTTTAAACTTTTTTAGTCTCATGAACATAAATGAAAGGCTCATGGAAAACTGTTTACTGAAAAAAATCAATTTTCAGTAAAACAAAACATTTTGGTATTTTTTTAAAAATAATTTTACCACATTATTTTGTGCTGTTTTAATGCCGCATTCATTATCATTACCATTTTCCGTGACATAATATGGTAATGACAGCAATGTTTCCTCTAAGCTGGTGGTGCAGCTGAGCAAGTTATGGATATGCTTGGGGGGCCACTGGGCAGCAGGGAAGGGGCCTGATATAGGTCAAGGAACTTGCTCAGCTGCATCATCACCTTAGAGGGAACTTTGGTCCCCAGTGCCATGGACCTAGGCAGAGCACTTTGCCATGCTTTCTGCTACAGACCAGGGGAGGGAGGAGAATGATGATCTCATCACCTTGGCTGCAGCAAAGAGCCTGCACCAGTCTTTTAGCCCTGTAGAAACAAGCTATGCCTGGGTCCTAAAGACGGGAGCTCCCTTCTGCAGCCAGCAAGTGGTGAGTCATGGGTCACTCAAAGCCTCAGGGCCGCGGACTGGGAACGACTGTTCTAAAATCTATTTGATCAACTGCTGATGACAGAGGCAAGCTTTTGAGCTACAGAGCATGGCCTATGGCAGAGTGAGGATCAGAACAAGAGCCAGGAAAAGATGGATAAGATAAGATCCTCAGGAGGAAGCACAAAAAAGCAGTTTCAAAGGAAAAGCACATTAAGGCTCATTCCCGACAAAAACATGGATTAGAGATTTCTGAACAAAAAGATTACTACAGTCTGTAGTTCCAATACACATTATGAACTTGTGATCATTTGTATAAAGAACAAGGATACATAATGGTGACTCTCTGAGAGGGATGGTCACTATCTGGATTCCATACACGGGTGCACACAGGTACCATGCACCGGAACAGTTTGGATGAGATTTTATCAACCCGTGTGTGTTATGTGTGGGCCAAGCAGTGTGTCCGAGGTCTTATGAGACCATGTAATTTGGCACCCCTCAGCTCTCTCTTACAGATAGGCCCAGAACCCATACTAAAAGGGGATGGGAGATGAGACTGGAATCCAGATAGAGATTACATCTCTCGAAGAACTACCATTACAGTAAGTAACCCCTTTTTCAACCATAAACCACCCGCCTCTGCCAGGGAGCATGGATTACATTACCTCAATGTCCACAGTGTGCTGAGCCTTCTATCTCCAATGCACCCACGTTATCCTAGTGTAACCCAGATTTTACACCATAGCAGAATACTGCCAAGGCCATGCCCTCTCTTCCTAATGTCTCTCTAAAGGGATCTCCCACTGTATCATGGAGCGTTACTCCCTTTCCTGAGTCTCACCCTCTGGCATCACTGCCCACTCCAGAAGGGCTCAAGCCACCACACCAGCTCTCCTCACAGACAGGAGTTGTAAGGCAGCAATGTGGTTCTCCATCCACACATTCACTGCTCATTACACCAAACCCAGTCAGCAGCAGGAGATGTGTCAGTTGGCTGCGCAGTCCTATGAACTCTCACTTCTACTGAGCCCTGGCTCCCTCCTCCATCCTAATTATTGCTTGCTGTAGTGTCCATGTATGGAATCCACATAGGGACCAACAGTCAAAGGAGGAGGTTAGGAAATTGATGACCTGGTTGAGGTGGAACTGTGATGCCACCTTGGGGAGAAACTAGGGATGGTGTCACAGGGACAGTTTGTCCCCATGGAACACAGTGAAGGGTGGGTCTACCATCATGGCAAACAGTTTGCTGATTCAGCAGGCAGAGGTGGTGGCTACTAAAAAGATCACATTCATGGATTAGGTGAAGGAGGGAAAACCTGGTAAGGAGTTTGGTGAGGACAGCAAGGATGAAATGAAGGTCCCAGATGAGAGTTAAGTTTCCTGGTTGAAGGAATGGTATTCAGGAGACTACAGAGAAACCAGGCAGTGCTTGGGCAGCTGTAGATTGAGACGCCATCCATAGGCAGTAAGATGGAGTTGAGCACCACCAGATGAACCCAAATAGAGGAGTGAGTACGGTCAAGGTCAAGTAGATAATCAGGTCGTGATTGGATGACCATTTCATGAAGCATTTCTATTTGGCTTGGTAGCATGCCCTGGCAGCCAATTGGCAGCTGTGTGCACAGACATCTCACACAGCCCATGTTGCCCATCCCTGAGCCCCATCCAAATATTAGGCCATGCTGAGGTGACAGATTTGGCCCCAGTGTTGTGTGAGGAGGTTGGGGGACGAAGATGGATAGGACGACAGGTGAGCCAATTCTGGCTCAGCCAGAGGGGGGCTAATGAGAATGAGGACTGTGCATGCCTTACCTTGTGGAGTACTTGGGAGAGAAGTGGCATGAGTGGGAAGGGGTACCTTGAGTCTGGTGTCAAAGGGAGAAGACAGACGTCTCCCTGAAAACCTCCAGAGTAGAAGCTTGTGGTTGGCAACTGTCACGAACAGATCCCAGTGTTGTGTGCCCCACTGCCGGAAAATGGAATGAAGAGTGGGACTGTGAAGCTCCCACTCACAGTTGCAATGAAAGTAACCATTGAATGTTTCTGCCAGATCATTGCTTTGTGTGGGTGGCCTGAAGTGCAGCTTTGTGTTGTAGGCATCAGTTTCACAGATGGATTGCCCCTGGACAAAGGGGTGGTGACCTGGCTCCACCTTATTTGTTTATGTAAATGACCATTGTTGTGTTGTCAGAGAGAAGCTGGACATGTCTGGAGCACATGACAGGAAGAAGTGATTGGCAGGTGCTCTGGACTGCTTTTGATTCAAGAATGTTGATGTACATCCTTCCATTTTTGGTAGATATGAGGCCTGGACCATGCAGCCTTGTCTATGGGCACTCCAGGCTACAAGAGATGCATCCATGGTAAGGGTTGTGTGGGATGTACGAGGGCTGAAGGAGATGCCCACTGACCTGAATGGTCACATCACTGTGAGAGGGATGTGATCACTGCAGGTGGGAGGAGGACCCCTTTGCTGAGCGGGGTCATACACTGAACAGAGCCACTGCTAAAGGCATCTCATGTAAAAGTGGGCATAGGGGGTGATGGAGGTGCTTGCCACCATATCTCAAAAGTGAGAGGTAGTGATGAAGGCGTGTTCAGGGACAATGCCACATCCTTGCAATGAGTGAAATGAGGGGAGAACTGGTTCCTTAGGAGGAAGGCCCTTCCTGCAAGAGAGTTCAGGTATGCTCCTATAAAGGGAAGCTCTCTGGTAGGCATGAGGTCTAATTTTCCTTTCTGATACAGCTGCCTAGAGGGGTTGTTAAGTCTCATAATATCTGGACAGTAGTGAGATGTTTGCAGGATGATGCTACATGAAGCCAGTCATCTAGGTATAGAAACAGAGTGCCCCAGACAATGCCTATAGGCCACAAAAACAGGGAAGACCTTTGTGAATACACAAGGAACAGTGGCGATCTCAAAAGAGAAGGGTATAGAATTGGTAATGGGAATGTCCCACCAGGAAGCAAAGGAAATTGAAGAGGGCAGGATAGAGGTCCATGTGGAAGTACACATCCTGCTCATCAAGAGCCATGAACCAAACCCCAACAAGTAAGGAGGGGATGATTTGAGGAAGAGTGACCATCAAAGAGGAATGTACAGACAAATTGGTTCAGTGTCCGTAGGTTCAGAACAGAATGACGGTCCCCTTTTTTTGATATAAGGAAATAGGGGGAGTAGAGCCATGACACCGATAGCAGGGTGGGAGTTATTCTATGGCACCTTTCTGGAAGAAGATGCGAGCCTCTTTCTGGAGAAGGTCCTCTTCTTTTGGGTCTGTACAGATGCACCAGTTAGATGGGTGATGAGAAAAAAGGACTAGGAATGCTTTCAGGTATCCCTGGCATTCAATGTCTAATACCCATCACTTGGTCACAAACTTGCTCCAACTGTGTGCAAAGAGAGAAAGGTGGCCTCCAAATGTGATCAGGAAAACTGAAGACAGAGTAGGGAAGAGTTTGCAGTTCTTGGTTAAGAGTCAAAGGAATTGTTTGGAAGGGAAAGGTGGTGGCAGTGGAAAATCTATGGTTCCTGGGAATGTTGGTGGTGGCAAGGTTGTTCTTGCTGGAGTGGAAGGTATGATTGCTAGGGGGATGAGCAGGGTGTCTGGGTCAGGATATCTAGTGCTGCTGACAGGTAGAAGTAATAGTGTAGAGGCCCAAGGACCAAGCACAGTACGCTAGTCCTTTAGCGAATATAGACTCTCATCAATCTTGTTGCTGAAGAGCTTTTGATTATCAAACAGGAAGTCCGTGAGTGTGGTTTGGACTTCCTTAGGGAAACCTAACATCTGGAGCCAAGACTCTCTGCCAAGAACTACTCTGGATGCCAGCGAGCGCAATGCTGTATTTGCTGCATCGACAGCAGCTTGCAGAGATATTTTGGCTAGCAGTTTACCTTCTTCAGCGATGGATCTGTACTCTGCTTGTTTGACCGCTGGCGGGGAGGCTTGGAACACCACTAATTCAGAATACAACCTGAAGTTCTACTTCGCCAGTCTGGCTTGGCAGCTGGCAATGCAGAATTGAAGGCCCACTGAATAGACCTTCCAGCCAATTAAGGCAAGTTTTTTAGTGGCTGGATCTGAAGGAGTGCTCCTAAAATGTTGCTGTCTGGCTCTTTGTAATGTCATCTGCACTACACCAGAGTTAGGGAGAAGGTGCATAAATAGGAAGCCCATACTCTTCGCAGAAACAAAAACTGTGCTTCTCTACCTGCTTAGGTTCAAGGTGTGTAACACCAGGCTGTGCCGGACATCCTGGGCCAGCTGGAGAAGAGCTCTGCATATAGGGAAAGTTGCGGGATGAAGGGAAGCACCAGTTGTAGACTGTTCAGGAGTTCATCCTGGAGACCTTGCACATCCTCTGCTTGAAGGCTGAGGACCCCTACCAAAGGGCACAGATCTTGATACTGGCGCTGGACAGAGCTTGTGAGATCTGTGATGACATTCAAAGCTGTGAACTTAGTGGTTGGTACATAAGCGGTGTCATGTCCATTGGTGAATGCAGGCTGCATGATGCCATTGACCACTGCTGTATCAAGGAGACCACCAACTGCAGAAGCAGTTCTGCTGAGGGAAGTGAGGAGGAAAAGCTCGCTATGTGTGAAAGCCATGAAAGACCAGATGGGCCCTGTAGAGTAGATGGAGCTGAGCAGGGGTTAAAGTACACAGGAACGCCCCCGAATGGCATTCCAGGGCCCACTATTTTCAGGCAGTCAGCATTCTGGGGCTCTACAAATAGAAAATGGAGCCGGAATGCTGCATTCCGGCTCCATTTTCTATTTTTAAGGGGTCCCCAGCATGCTGACCACCTAAAGAGAGTCTTTTTTTTAGGCGACCCAGAATTCCGGGGCCCCTAAAAATAGAAAACGGAGCCGGCCATTCAGGCAGGGCAGGCAGCGCTAGGAGCATGGGGGGTGGGAGACGTCATGCCTGCCCCGCTGTGAAGTGACTGGCCCCTCTGAGCACGCCCAGGCTGCGCTGAGGTAGAAGCCTCAAAGCGCAGCCTGGAGGGGAGTAAGGGGTGATGCACCTCCACCCCCATGAGTCCCTGTGCCACTGGAGGGCTGCTGGAGGTGAGCGAGGATGGTGTGGGGCCCGAACCCCTGGGGCCAGCCTCCCCTCAGGTGGCTTGGTGTGTGGGGGGGGGGTCGGGACAGTGGGCTGGGGAGCTAAAGGGGATGGAGTGAAAACAAGGGAGGTGGGGGGTTAGGGGAGCTGGAGAGGGGACTTGGGGGCATGAAGCTTAGGGAGTGGGGACTGGGGCTAAGGAGGACATGGGGAAAGAGGGGTCTGGTGGGAGGGACAGTAGTTGGGGTGGGGGAGGCAGTAGCTGGGTTGCATGAAGGGGGCCTGGAAATTTAGAAGGGTTCTGGGGCCTGCCAAATTATACTTTAACCCCTGGAGCTGGGTGTTCCTGAGGGTCACAACGCACAGACTTGCACTCAATTTTGGATTTCTTCGGTGGTAGAACTGCCAGGTCTGCTTGTGACATCTCATCCAGCCTGTCACATCTTGGGGAGATAGTGCTATGCTTGGAGGCAGTCCCTTTCACAGCTCTGCTGTTGTGCCATGGCTGCTGTTCTTATGAGCATAATGTGTTTTACTCGGAGCCACCAGCAGCACTTGTGCAATCTTGGCTGGTGATGGCAGTGCCAATCCCTCCAGTGGGTTTGTTGGTGCCACTTCCCAGTACGCGTGTCAATACACTGCATCCTCCATGAGGTACTCACATAGCCCAAGTTCCCTGACTACATAGGTTCTCAACAGAAAGGCCCAATAAATAGAGCAGTGAGCAGCGATGTGGATCTCAACAAGACAATAAAGGCAACGCTGGTGTTGGTCACTCACCGAGAAAGATCCTGGATACAACACACAGTTCTTAAACTGGAGCTGTTGGGGCACCGTCTCTAACAACAGGTTGACTGTCCCAACATAATCAAGACTAACCATACTAAGAGTCCTAACTATAACTAATTTAAAGGAAATTGCAAGATGGAGCAGGATTAATTCAAGATGGAGTAAGTTTGGTCTGGAGGTTCTGTGTTTGCTAACATTAATTACTGAGACAACATTAATTACAGAATGTATATTGAGTCACAGATAGTCAGGGGAGCTAGTATCTTAGATGGATAAGAAGGCAGACTCTTCATATAGATAAGAAAGCGCTAAATAGCAAGTAAATACTAGTAAAGGTTGCTAATTGAATTTTGTTAATGAGTAGGACTGTGACACATGAGTGGAATTTTCCTTGTTTCCAAGTAGTTGCTTTAGGTATAAAAGGCCACCAGCCATCATTGTAGGGGCTTGCTTTTTTTCTTTTCTCTAATGCAGTTCTTTGTGTCAGATTATTATTCAGCTGAATAATAAAATTTGGAACCACACCTCGTTCTCCACTTATTTGAGAGTCTCAGCTGGGAACGGGCCTGCATTATTGGGGAGGATCTGTGGTTTCTCTTTCCAGGTTGAGAACCCGGACCAATTTTCCCCCACACTAACTACATACAAAACTAAACTACTGTAAAACTTTTGCTATGCCGATCAAAGAGGAAGAGTGTTCCAACTCTAGCCATGTGGTAGAAAGATGGAATTAAGAGGGCATCGACTCACAGGGTCTCATCAGACCTGAACCTGCATCACATGGACAATGCATAATATATGACTGAGACTAAACCAAACAGTTCCAGCTCCGGCATGTGGCATGCATGCATATCCACCCATGCAATCCACAAAGGCACCAACACTTGAACTAAAACCATCAGATCTATGTCTTATGTTATCAATACATTACATAAAGTTCACAGCACTACATTTTAAAAATGGTGCTCTGGGGACTCAGCAGAGCCTGTAGCCCAACCTGATAACATTGTGTGAATCACTGCCATCAAATGCTCAAAAGTCATCTGGCTCCATTGTTAGAAACCACTAGTCTGATTTAAACACTGGTGCTAAGCAATGCTCTAGATACATGAATACTAAACTGATGATCCTGGCTATCTAAAGAATTAAAAATGTTATCTGGCTGGATGATCAGCCCATTGTCTGGATAACTCTGAAAGGACTGGCCATATCACAGCACAAAGGGTCATTCAGCCTTTACCGTAAGTCAACTAAGATAAAAATCTCTTCCTGTGAGTAGACATGGAAGAGTAGCTGTTTGCTGAATACATGATAAAAGGTGGAGATTAACTGGATCACACAAACACAACCTAGTTACACCCACACATCATCCCCTCCCCCCATCAGAGGACTCTTACTTGCTCAGGGAACAGAGATTAAATACTAAAGGCTGGGGAGCAAAAGGATTACAGACACCACTACAGAACCCTATATCTGAAAGCATACATTGTGTTTGAATATTCTTTTGCTCTTCCTTATTAATAATGCAGATTATAGATACAGAACAGATTCTTGGGCTCCCCAATGAGCTCCTTACACGTTTTCAAGGGGGGAGGGGAGAGAGAGGAAACCTATTTGCTGATAAAACAAACAAGGAGTGTTGTGCCACTTTAAACTAACAAATTTATCTATCAGATAAATAAACTTGTTAGTCTTTAAAAGAGCCACAAGACTCCTTGTTTGTTTTGCTGAACTACACTAAACCCTTTGGAACTATGTGTCAGGGCCATAGCCACAAGTTTCGGCACCTGGAGCAAAGCCCCCTGAAAAGCACCCGCCACCAGCCTGGGACCCAATCCGACCCAAACCACTGCCGCAAGGTGGCGAGAAGCCAGATCTGTCCCCAGCTGCCTTCCCGCAGCGGAATTGTAAAGGAAATTTGCAAGATGGAGCAGGATTAATTCAAGATGGAGTAAGTTTGGTCTGGAGATTCTGTATGAGAGGCTCTGTGTTTGCTAATATTAAATTACTGAGACAACATTAATTACAGAATGTATATTAAGTCACAGACAGTCAGGGGAGCTAGTGTCTTAGATTGATAAGAAGGCAGACTCTTCATATAGATAAGAAAGCGATAAATAGCAAGTAAATACTAGTAAAGGTTGCTAATTGAATTTTTGTTAATAGTTGCTAATTGAATTTTGTTAATAAGTAGGACTGTGACTCACACGAATGGAATTTTCTTTGCTTCCAAATAGTTGCTTTAGGTATAAAAGGCCACCAGCCATCATTGTAGAGCTAGCTTTTTTCTTCTTTTCTCTGATGCAGTTCTTTGTGTCAGTTTATTATTCAGCTGAACAATAAAAACTTGGAACCACACCCCGTTCTCTGCTTATTTGGGTCTCAGCTGGGAGCAGGCCTGCATTATTGGGGAGGATCTGTGGTATCTCTTTCCAGGCTGAGAACCCGGACCAATTTTCTATCACACTGGGGCTCCCCACCGCCCTCCCACGGTGGCTGGGGTGGATCCCGATCCCCGCCACCTTCCCGCAGTGGCTAGGGATGGATCCAGATCCCCACTGCCTTCCGGTGGCAGCTGTGGACAAATCCAGATCCCTCCTGTCCTACCACTGGCTTCACTTACTCCCCCAGTCCCCGATCCCTTCCCTAACCCACCTGCCTGGCTATTGGCCTCCCTTGCTCCCATGTCCCCAACCCCTTCCCTAACGACCCCCTACCCTGTGGCTGGCTGCCCCTGCTCCCCTTCTCCACCAGCTGTCCATCCCCACCCCACCCAAGTCCTCCTCTTCCCCATTACCTGGCTGGCCGCCAGAGCTGCTGCTATCTGACCAGCCACAACACAGGCTGCTGCTCCCACCCTGAGCATGCTCATGGCAGGAGATTTAAAAACCCACAGCCTGGGGCAGCTCCCTGCCGGCTGGAAGACTGTCTTCCAGATAGGTAGGGGCCGAGGCTGCCGGCTGTGCACGGCCAGCAGTGTTGGCTGCACAGGTGAGTGACGTGGGCTGCACATTCACATGCCTGCACAGCCTAAAGCGAATGTTGCCCAGCACCCTCTAAAATTCAGCACCTGGGTCTTTGGCCCAGTTGCTCTGGCCTAACTACAGCCCTTCTATTTGCTAATGTTAATTCAGACTGTTCTGCAGAAAGCACTGAAATGGTAACAGAGCAAACCCAGCTCTGAACTCAACAGGCTACAACTGAAAAGATGATTAGGAGTCTACCCATTAGTAACAATTTTCAAACTGTTGGCCAAACTCAATCCTTCCTTTCAGGTCCATATTCTTCTAAGAGATGTACCAGCTCTCTCAGTCCTGAGGTGAACAGAAGAGCCCTAAATCTTGCAGTCCATACTCCACAGGAGCTTTGCTTTGCGTAGGAACCAAAGAATCAAACCCCAACTTCAAAAGCATCAAGGCTCTTGTTCTTTTCTGTGCTTCTACAAAGCCGAGCACAGTGATCCCAATTAGGGTCTTTGGGCACAACTATAAATATTTACTACTAATAATATGCTGCACACAAATATGCACATTTATCAACAAACTTTCAACAATATGTACTTTAGGTTCAAAAGAAAAACGCAATGTAATTTTGAGACATGAAGTCAGGATAGTGCCTCAGCCAGGGGCATTCATTCTGGGGAAAGGACCAAATTCCACGTGTAATTATGGTTTATGAGCCAACATATAAAATGTAGGACTCAATACTCCCTTCCCTCTACTTACAGTGAGTCATTGATATCGGGGAAGACAAGTCTGCACAAAAATCATTAGCAGAATTGGCCTTTATGTTGCAACTGAAAATTTAATTTTTTTTTTCCTGGTACTTTATCATTACTGAGTGGAAAATAAGCTCACCTTTAGGGACACTGCTATTTCTAAGCTGTGCATCTCTACCTTCCCCACCATCCTTTCTGTTCCTCTCCTTCTTCCATGTCCTTATTTTTCTCCTCCTTTCTGCAATTCCTTCCCTGCTGCCACTTTCAAGTCCTGCATTCCATGGCCTGCGCTCCCACCCCTTTTCTCTACTGAAATGATATGCAATGAAATAATGAATTACTGACATTAAAAGTCTTATCAATAGACTTTAGACTTATCATAGTGAGATTAATATGATAGGGAAGTTCACACCTCTTGGAGGTTCTATTAGAAGCTGTTGGCAGATTCAAATATGGTAGTTGCAGCAATTACGTGTGGCACATATTCAAGGGTGGCTTTAGAACCCAAGGGCTAGAAACAGGATTTTTCTTAATGATACCCTAAAATTCCCAGAATGTAAATACAATGTGCACAAAAATACATCAAGCAAAGCAGTCATTCAAGAACTGCGCATCCCACCCAAGATCCTTCTCAGTGAGTGACCAACACCAGCGTTGCCTTTATTGTCTTGTTGAGACCCACATCACTGCTCCATTTTTTAGGCCTTTCTGTTGAGAACCTATGAAATCAGGGAACTCAAGTTATGTGCGTACCGCACGGAGAATGCAGTGTATTGACACGTGCACTGGGAAGTGCCACCGACAAACCCACTGGAGGGATTGGCACTGCCATCACCAGCCAAGATTGCACAAGCAGTGCCGGTGAGTCCAGTAAAACACGTTATGCTCATAAGAACAGCAGCCATGGCACAACAGCAGAGCTGTGAAAGGGACTGCCTCCAAACTTTGCACTATCTCCCCAAGATATGACAGGCTGGATGAGATGTCACAAGCAGACCTGGCAGTTCTACCACCGAAGAAATCCAAAATTGAGTGCAAGCCTGTGCATTGTCACCTTTATATTAAAATAACTAGTGCTTTAGGAATATCTAATAAAAAGAAAAATGATCAGGTATGAACACACACAGGAATGGTCTGGTGATTAAGACCCAGGAATGGGAGGGAGAAATTCTAGATTCTCTTCCAATCTTTATCATGGACTTCTAAGTCCCAGATAAGTCACAAACCTCTCTTTGCCTTGGTTTCTGCATTTGCAAAATAACAACACCTAATTCACAGGGAGCAAGAGGCATAACTCGTGTGTCACATACTGAAAGAACAGCTAGTTTATCCTTTAAAGTAGTAAAACAGCCATGTTATGTTTCTTAAAACAATGTACTGCTCCTGTCTAATTGCAGGCATCTATAGCACCATGAGTACCACATATTATTAATATAAACATTATCATGAGTCCAAGTGAATCCAGTTATGTTTGGGGGTTTAAAGATCAAATATGATCTGTGCATCTCTAATAGGAGAGACTGAAGCAGCACAATGAAGGGGAACAATGGACTGAAGCCAGCTAAAGATTTACCGAGTTTGCCAAGCCAGGCTTGCCTCAACAAAAGCAAAGTAGAGTGGGCTAAACTGGAATCAGCTAATATACCCCCACGTTAAACACTCTGTACTATGCAGAGAAAGGCTCTGAGTTGTAGAATTCTCTAGTCTAGTGGCAGGCAGTGGAAGCTGTTCTGAATTGTGTCTCACACATACCAACGTTACACACTTGTGCTGTTGGTCTGACTACTGGTGTTATAAAATCCCACATAAATAAAAAAGGAGAGCTGTTTGTGCAGTTGCACCTTCTATTTCTGCTTCCCTTTTCCTGAGTTTGCTTTTTTCAAGCAGACTGAAAAATGTTTCTCCTTACTAGAGGAATCTTCTCCATGGTTTGCACACTCCTAGGAGCAAGAGCTGAGGAAACAAAACATTACACCTGGTTCAGACGCTGTTCTATTCATCACCCTTACCTGTTCTATGTAGCTATTTTTAGCAATCCTGAAAGCTTCCCCCACTCCTCCCATCCCTCTGCAGTGACAAGGTCCCTGAAAGTTTGTGCTGATTAGCCACAGAATACACAATTACATCAGGCTAACCAAGTGTAAGAACAGCACATTTGTTTGTTTACACTTGCTCCAGGCCCAATTGTGATTTATGTGAATCTGAAAATTTAAAAAAAGTCCAACACTTGTGTAAAGAATGCACATTGTGTGTTAGCAGTGCTCACAGAAATTCTATTAGTGTAAGCACTAGTATGTCAATGAACACCATAAAAAAATTGACACCATCTAAGAACAGATGAACTTTAATAAACAGAATTCACATTTTATGTGATCATAGTTAACTGCAGCTCTAGAGTTCTCATTCTCTCTCTCAAAAAAAGAAAAAAAAAAAACCTAAAAAAAAAAATCACTTATTTAACAACATCTCTCAAAAAACAATACTTTGAGGTTCCAGCCAACTAGCATGAAAAGCTAATTAAAGTCAATATATCTCCACTTGAGAAAATCTAATCAAAGCTAGACTATGTGAGTTCAAGCCTTCCAACAGATCTTAACCGGGACAGGAGTGGCCTCTACAGATATTTCTTCACCAGAGTCAACCAGGACTCACATCTAAGTATCACCTCAAATTCCCCTTCCTGCCAAACACAAAAACCACTAAGCTGAGTTTAGTTGTTGCTTCATCCAGAGCTAACTGGCCAATCTAGGAATGTAGGCTAAAGCCCAAATCAGGCTGGTAACCTGTTTATCAAGTTAAAACCACTCAAGCTCCCCATATGCCAAGAATGACAGACAATTTCTCCCACAATTCACTGGGAAAGAATCCAAGTGTCATTTCACTGCAGCACAGAAAACCATAGGGTATGTCCCCAGAAGCCCTGTAACATACATAGATGGACGCAACACCAGGGAGAAACAGCAACTCAAATGGCACTTTGCAGGGTGGCTGCTCAGAGCCAGCCTAAGATGTTCAGATCCAGATGCCAATCAGCTCCATTAAATCTAAAGTGCAGAAAAATCCTGAGAAGCATGGCAAGAATTTTGTAACACTTTGGACTGCAACCAAAAGCTCTCAACATCAATGCAAACCATGGAGCTGAGTTATCTGTCCCAAGCAAGCACCATGAAATAAATGAGCAGCAAACATTTGTTTCTAGCTAACGTTTCTAGATAGTGTAAGGGTGCAGACCTATAAAGCAGTGGTTTCAAAGCTCAGGGTTGAGAGCCAGTACTGGGTTGCAGACCCTCAGCTATGGGTGGCACCCCCTGCTGCCACTGCCAAAAGACTGGAATACATTGCCAAAAGATGCAGCTGTTGGGTCACTGGCATAAATGATTTCTTTCAACTGGATTCTGAGAAAAAAAGTTTGAAACCCACTGCTATGAAGTACATTGCACCAATAGGGCCATGATGTGACTATGGGCTGCATCAATGGTGTGGCCCATATGCAAAAAGATCCTAAATTTGTGGAATGGTCTAGGATCCAAGATGCATCAATGGATAAGATATCTACAGCAAAATGTACCAGGGATTAAGGGAAAGTCACTTACAAATCCCTAACTGGAGGGGTGAGGAACAAATAAGTAGTGTGCACAGCAAAGCCATTCAATCAGAAGGTTGCTGTTACCTCTGTAAATGGTGTAGCAAGAAAACTAGCAGAGGGTCAATGTGGACATGAAGAGCGCAACAACCTGAGAAATGTCAGATTTGATTACAAAATTGATCTGTTATTTATCTCCCCAATTCTGAAAGCTGGCAATAGCCATAGGAAATCACACTGCACTTTTCATCAGGAGATCTCAAAGCATTTTGCCAAGTTGGATGAGTAGCATTATCCTCATTTTTCAGATGAGGGAATAAGGCACAAGTGATGAGTCATTTATACAGTGTCCCACAGCTAGGAATAGCATGAATTTATCCCGACACCCTCTCTACATATACAGTTGTCTCAACAGAAAACAGAGGACATACTTGCCTACAGCTTAAAAATTAGGTACTGCAAACAAATTACTTTAATATCTGTAGACAATTACTTCCCTAATGTTTTATTACCTTTGTGCATGTGATGTAACATGACATCTATAAAAGGAAATACAACAGAGCTCAGAAATGACACATTTCATGGTCATCACCTCCCTCCCCCACATACTCTCCAAAATTCATCAGAAACTGAAATCAGCTCTTTCATCTATCTATCTACAAGGGAAAGCTGCGAACCCCCACTAGTGTTTAAGATGTAAGTTTATTCTAGATGAGGGACAGATCAGGAGTTAGAGTATAATTAGGGGGACCCAGGAATGCTCCTGCACCAGTGGGCCCCCTAGACCCTAGCTCCTGCCCCCCCCCATGCCAGTGTCTCATCCCCTACCTCCAATACCCACCCCCACGAGCCAGGCTGCCCCTGCACTCACTGGCGGCATGGCTGGGGAGTGGGGGGAACTGCGGGCCCCAGGTCTGGGCAGCGGTGCAGCTGGGCGACAGGCAGTAAGCCCCACGTTAGGGTGGGGCCTGGAAGGGGAGGGGTTTGGGGCACAGCCTGAGTCCCCCAGCAATGCCCCTGGCCCCATCCCCACCCCTGCCCACCAGAACACAGCAGAACGCCCCTCCAGAGCCTGCTATTTTTAGGGACCCAGCGTTTGGGCTCCTAAAAATAGAACATGGTGCCAGAACGCTGCATTCCAGGGCCTGCTGTTTTTCAGTGGTGGGCCCTGGAACGCAGCGTTCCAGCTCCACATTCTATTTTTAGGGGCACCGAAATGCCGAGCCCCTAAAAATAGGGGGCCCCAGAACAACGTTTTGGTTTACTTTAACCCCTGGGAGAGATGGTAGTAACAGAAGCAGGAAGAAGAGAATTACACTATAGCAGTGGTTTTCAAACATAGGCTCAGGACCCAATACTGGGTCACAGACCCTCAGGCATGGGGTCGCAGCTCCCCCTGCTGCCACCACCAAAAGAATGGAATACAACGCTCAAAGATGTAATTGTTGGGTTGCGGGCAAATATTTTTTTCAACCGGGTCCTGAGGAAAAAAGTAATCACTGCACTATAGAACAAACTGTGGCACTTCTAAACACTAACAAATTTATTTAATGCATAAACTTTTGTGGGCACACTATAGAAGAAACAGTGCTCAGCCAGTCTCAGAGTTGCTCATCATCCACCTGACTGTCAGGTACTCAGCTGCACGGCAGGGGAAGCCACCATGTAGGATCTATAAAGCTGGCTATGCAAGCCCCAGAGCTGATCATAATATGAGCAGTACCACTCCTTTCCCAACCTAACATTCCCTGACCAATCTACTAAATGGAGAAAAATTGTCCTGAGGTCCAAAGGCCAACATGACAATGATTGGAGAGTAACATGCTGTGACCGCTGCCATTGTTGCCACCCAATACCGTCTCTTTGTTTCCTTGCGCTCCCCAATCTCTCTGTTTTATCTACTGGATTGTAAACTCCTTTCTCTTCTCTGTTTGTACAGTATTTGGCACAGTGGGGGTCCGTGAAGGAATCCTAGATATTACAGTAATGCTTATAAGTAGATTAATAATAGTAATAAGAAATCCTTTGAGAGAGAGTGTCAGTCAAATGATTTTATGGGTCTCTCACTGAGAATGGTTGAGAGATGCAGTTTCAGGACACGAATCCTTTTCCTTTCCCCAGGACTTTGCCTGAGGGAGTGATGGGCAGTCCGTTTTGGGAATGTCTTTTGAAACAGATGTTTTATTTATTAAGTAATGCACAATACATGCAAACTGAGAAATGATTCTGAAAGTTATTCTTAGTGCACAGAGGAGTTGTTTTAAAAGTTGGGGAAATTCTGTTTGGTCATTTTAAAGTAATTTAAGGAAGAAGGGGAAATTTACCATAGCAAGTGCAGTCAGTGTTGTGACACACGGCTTAAGCTTAGAAATAGCATTCAAACTTGGCATGTGTATAGCCTATCAGTAACGGGACATGTGACAGATGTTTAAAATTATTTGGCATACAAAGAATAAAGGCATTGAAAAATAACATGCTGCAAGTGCAGTATGCTACTCCCTACTATCTTTGCATGAGGCCCAATACTTCAGACAGAGAGAGTTAAAAACACACGCACATCTGGCTATCTGCAAGCTGAAATATCGAACACTTCAAATAAACATGATTATCTGAATGTGTGATCTTCATTATCAATTTAACAATATTCACATTAAAAACACTGCTTCATCTCCCTGGGAGAAAGACATGTGGGCAGAGTAAAGTCTTTTGTTTTGTCTAAGGTACAAACACCTCACTAATTTCACATGGGGATATATGCATTTGTGTGTCACACATATTTTCTTCCTATGTTAAATATAGCAATGCTGAAACAATCAAAAAGGTACTTGAAAGGAAATACCTTATACCAAAATATCAGTAATTACCTCACAGTGCTATATTTTCAATACAAATACCTCCTGAACAAATAAATGGGCATTTGTGTGTCTAAATATCCAGCTGTGGTAACTAAGCAAGCAAATTATAGCAGTCCCTTTTGTCTATCATTATGGATCATTAAATAAAATCATGACTTTAAATCCGTGCAGAATATTGGAATGTGGAGTTTGTGATGCCATGAGCTCCTCCAGTTACAGGAATATCTTTATTCTGGTATGTACATTCTGACTACCCAAAGAATGTCATGTGAGGTCTTAAATAAAAGCCAGGCTCCCATTGGGCAGTAATATCATTGTGATACAAATGTACAAATACTATGTCAGTGGTTATGTTTATATATTAAAAATATGGCTTTAAAACCTGCATAAGGCTGGGATAAGAGAAGATTTTCCTCCAAACAGGGGGTAAAGAAACATCTCTCTCTCTCTGTCAGCATGTATATTAAGCATTATAAGCTAACACAATGGATGCCAATTTACATAAAAATACTTTGACAAAGATGTGCTTATAAAGGCAACAAGAAAATTGCACACAAAAACACAACACAAATGGTTATCATACCTGTGTATGAAGACAATAAGTGCTGGAGATGAATACAAGACTAAAGTGATACCCCAAAATCCTCCACTTATGAAACAAACAGGCAGTGCGCTTACATTCATGAAACCATCCAACTACAATGAGATCACAACAAGCCTTACCTGAAATGCTGCACAGATTTTTGGGGATGAGGAACTTCTTCAGACACAAAGTTGGTTAACCATTAAGTTTTGTCTCTAGAAAGCATGTTATGGTTTCGTTTTGCATGTAACCCTTCGGTTCGAATTTTCTTACTGTCACTCCAGTCTTGAAGCTTTTATGATAAGCGTCTGATTGGTTTCATTATAGATATACCTCAGTGCTGTGATATTAAGTGACGTACTGATCCTGAATTGAATTATATAAGCTGGTGTATGCTCTGTCCCCTTGGGGACAACAAACTTGGTATTTCTGTGAGTATTCAGTGGATAAGGCACTGACCAACACAGGGGAACACATCAAAGGGATATGAGGTCTGGCATGCCCTTACTGCTAATCTGCCAGGCAAAGAAAGTGTAGGCACAGGTTAAAAGAGTGTGCTTGAGTGGCTGACAGGTTTGTGGTGTCATGGGCCTAAATCCCAGTTAGTCACAACCAAGACTACCTCACACCAGAGGCAGGGGTAATATAGTGACTCACAGTACTGGCCACCATGAGACTCATCACAGGCTTATATTGGGAATTCTACATTTTAAAGCAACATTCTTCTCTACTTGTGATTAACATCCTATGAAACTGAGCACACAGAACACGGTGGCAGGGAGTTAAGACAGTCAAAAGACTAGATGCACAAGCAACAGAGTTCAGAGCTGAAGTTTCAAAGTCCATTAATGAAGCCTACTGATATCATGAAGATTATTGCAGTCAACATTAAGGTCTCTCTCAACCTAGTCTGTCTCAGTAGCCAGCCTTAATGATTAACATTTTCTAGTGCTGATTCTGGTAATGTGTTGAACGTGCACTGGATGAAGCGAAAAGGAAAATTCTCATGACTCATCCATGCTAATGGATCCAAACTCTTCATCCTTCAAAACAGTATTAATTTTATGAGTCAGCTAGTATTATTTATGGTCCACCACCTCCTTTAAAAGTGTCTGTTCAAAAACAACTCTTCTCCAACACTTTGGAAGATGGAGCTAAAATTCAAAGTGATCTTCACAAATTGGAGAACTAGACTTTCAATGACAAAATGAAATTCAACAAAAACAAATGTTAGGTGTTACTCTGAGGGCAGAAAAGCCAAATGCAACAAACACAGAACAGGGGATAACTGGCTTGGCAACAGCACTGCTGAGAAGGAACTGGGAACAGTGGTGGATCACAACCTCGACATGAGTCAGCAATGCAATATTGTTGCAGAAAAAGCAAAACAGAATTCTGAGTTGTATTAACTGATGTACAGTATACACAACACCTTGTAGAAAGTTAAAAGTTGATTCAATAAAACTGAGGAAGGATTAGAATAGTGTTATGCAAAAGTGCATTCACTGCTATGAAAGATACGTCCAATCGCTATTAGCCACAACAGTCAGGGATGAAACCCTATGATTTGAGCGTCCTTAGCCTCAAACTGCCTGAAGCCGGGAGTGGATGACAGGGAATGGACCACTCAATGAGTGCTTGTTCTGTTCGTTTCCTCTGATGCACCTCATATTGGCCAAGTTAGGAAGAGAGGGAACTTGGCTACATGGACCATTGATCTGACCCACTATGGTCGTTCTTATGCTGACTGAGACCCGGATCCAAATTCAGCTGAACTAAATGGAAAGACCTTTCTTGACCTCAATAGACAATGACAAGCTGCATAGATGGCCTTCATATGGCTCATTAATTACTATCTATTTTCATAAATAATGCTCATCATTTAGTTGTGGGATGTTTTGTAACACACATATCCTTGTCCCCCCCACCCCCATTTTCACATTTCCACGTCAATGAATCTATGACTGCTCAAATTCAACAGAAGACTAAATTACAAGATATTAAAATAGACCCAAATGGAACAGATTTGGTTTTTATACAATACCCTTCATGCTACAGGTGTCCAAAATATTTTACACAGCAATCATATCAATACTGTTAGCTTAATGATTATGCAGAGGAAACACTTTGACACTGCAGCCTGTTTTTGTAGAGACAGAATAAAAGTCTAAGCAAATGCCTTTATCCTCATGACCATCTCACAACAAAAAGGTACATCAAGACATCTACAAATTTATGATGCAATTTTAAATAGCATTAGCATCCACCTGTCCAGATTATTCAGCAAAGGAATATAAATCAAGCCTTTATTCTGTTGCATAAACAGGTATTTCCTGAGAGACCACCATGAGTATATTCTGCATTCTGTTTTAAATTGAAGATAGGAACAGAACACAAATGCGCTATGGCTTGCCAAGAGTCATGACAAACACTAACTAAAAAACACAGGTATTTCTGCTCCTTACCAAATTATGACTTGCTGAGTGTAGTCATGCAAGATCATAGTAATTGAAACATCTGTTGTGGGGTCCTTCTAGGCTTCAAGATTGTACATGAAATGTTGGGTGCAATGCCAACTGTTGTGAAACTGCAGCCATGAGCACTGTCATAAAACACTACAAACCATTTGCTTCTAGAGCTCCTGTGCAGCAGTAGTCTGAGGCACTATTTGTTGAAGGGCTGACTTTCCACTGGCTCATAAGTGACATGGGCAGAACAAGAAGTGCATGCATGTTATCCCATATATCTGGTCAACGGCACTAAAAAGGTGAATAGCAACAATGAAGTCTAAAGTGGCGCAAAGATCATTCAGGAAAGGGGAAAAATGAGAAGGACAAAACTAAAGAATTCCAGTTTCTTTCAGGGAGGGGGAAATACATAGTGAAGAGAAAGGCGATCCAAATGGGAACATGGTTTGAAACAACATACACGCTTCTAGAAGATGACTCATCTTTTAGACCCATGAGTTTGAAATAGGCTGGAAAAAAATCACATTCGGAACGAACAGTGCATAAGGATGGGTTCTCTTCCCAGTTCTGCTTCAGCAGCACAAAAGTAGCAAGAAACTACCCAAAGCATCTCTACTAGCGATCTCCCCATTGTGCGGAGTCCCCAAAAGGTATAGAGATGGCAAGGCCAGTTCTGACAGCACCTATTTCCCTACACAGAGGTCACAGGGAAGGCTAATTTCCCTGTTAGGAGGAGTCTCCCATTATGTTAAACAAACAAGGAGTCTGGAGGCACTTTTAAAGACTAAGAAATTTATTTATCGCATGAACTTTCATGGGAGAAAAATCCCACTTTGTCAGACATTTTGAAGATCAGGAACTTACAGAATGGGACAAAAATAAATGCAAGAAAGTCATAGGATAAGGGTCAGACTCCTTGTTTGTTTTGCTGGACTAGACTGACAACTACCCCTTTGGAACTTGGCATTACTTTAAAATATCACTGAATTTTACACTCATATAAAGTGAAATTATTACATGCAAGATTCTCCACACTACTCTGCTAAGGTACATCAGCCATGACCTGTAATACCTAAAATAGTCTAGTACCACACAGGTCTAGAACAGTTTGGGTACATGATAAATGAAGCAGTAAAGTTCAATATGACTGAGTACCCAAACCAGACATCCCTGCTACAGAACACTCTTTTTTACTGTCAGAATTCATGCTAAACAATCACTACAGATAATAAAATAGCCCATTTTGCTTGAAACCGAATAAGCTTTATGCCTAAAAGAAGGGAAAGTCCTCAACACAGTAGGAATCACCAATGTCCAAATTCTTTACACTGGGACAAGAACTAAGGAAGAAGGAAAAGTTGGAGACCAACAATTAATCCTCTCAACAACTTCTAAAGTTTTATTCTGTAACTTGAATTACACCTCTTTTACATCAAAGGAGCATTTATTTTAATAATAATACAGCTGGTTAAATTACTGATTCTAACTTACCTTCCCTGAATCAACCAGTTCTGCTATTTCATCCAAAGACGAGCCACTTGGTGTAAAAAATGCCCATCGATAATGGATTCCTTTAAAGAAGTGCTGAAATAGACAGATCACAAAAACAAAAAAAACAAAAAAAAAAACACACAACACGCAGAGTTACCAAAAAAAGCTCAAACTCTGAACTTCACAATTAAACCTAAGAGTCAGAACCTAGAAAGGTATCTTAAGAAAAGTGTGGTAAGTATTTGCTGGTGTCCAGATGACATGGAGGCACGTGGACTAGACATATGCACATTGATGCTGGGCTATCACAGTCTGTTCAGAATGCATTCTGGTGTTCAAGTGCATGAGTTGGTTAGTTCTGACAAAAGCCTTATCTTCACAGCCAGAGAAGCAAGACAGTTTCTTCCATAAAATGTAAGCGCCACACACATGCACACACACACTCCCCCTTCCCCATACAGGATTCTGTTGAGGATTCAGAGCATTTCATTTTTAGATTATCAATTTGAATGCAGCCAAAGGAAATGAAGGCAGAAAGTCACTACCACCTGATGACTGGTTGGTGGCCCATGTGAATTGGGCTGGTCGTGTCAGTCCCACTCTCAGTACACAGGCATATTATCTACTATCACTCTCAGCAGCCTCAGTGACAGTATCAAGAGCTAAGACAGAGGAGACCTACAGCAGTAGCTTTTCAATTGATGTGCTATGGCACACTGGTGTGCCGCAAGAACTGCCCAAGTGTGCCATAGAATTGTGTGTCCAAAGGTAATGAAAATCAACGTAAAACAAACATGCTTTCATCTTAAACAATCTTCTATTCAACCAAAACTACAACTCATAAAACTTGTGAAAATTAATTTATAAATTATAAGCTGGGTATCAGACTTTCAATTCTAAGATATGAACACTGAAAATGCAGGTGACTGAAGGGCAAAATTGAGATATGTATTTTTTTCCGGTGGATTTGAAACATTAATTCATTTGATCTTTCTTTAGCTTGTTGTATGACAGAGGTCAGCACCCCAAAAGATAAGAAGAGCCACTTTTAAAAATCCCAATAACCAAAGTGTTTTGAGACCCACATTGGATGTCACTGGGGGCGGGGGGGGGCGCGCCCCCCCCGGGGCCAGAGTACCTGCCACAGAATCCCCTGGCAGGTGGAACCTGGAACCAGGACTGCTCCCCTTCCCCCATGGTCCCCCAGCGGCTGGGGATGGGCCTGGAGCCAGGAGTCCCCTGTTGGCAAGCGGCAGCCCAGAGTTGCAAGGGGGCAGCCAGAGAGCAGCACGCGGCTCTGAAGCTGCATGTTGCAGACCCCTGTTGCATTCGCTATGTTGCAGACATCTCTAGTACTGCAATAAGCATAGTAAATGTAACTTCTATGAACATCATTTCAGCTGAAAAAAGTGGGTGTATAATGGAATTGCATGTCTCACTGAAGTGTGTCATGTTACTTGACCTAGAGAATGAGCTTTTTGTACCCTGACTCACCTCACAGAGGCAAGGGCTGAGCCACACTAATGGAGCAATGTGAAAAAAGTAACACTGCTCCTACACATCCCA
Source organism: Podocnemis expansa (assembly GCA_007922195.1). NCBI lineage: Eukaryota > Metazoa > Chordata > Testudines > Podocnemididae > Podocnemis > Podocnemis expansa. The sequence continues at coordinate 54,258,864 of ML681979.1, forward strand.
GTCCTTGAAGAACCACCTTCCATCTCTGAAGCTGTCAATCCAGTGTCATTCATTATTGTCAAACTCACTGAATTAATTAAATATACCCACTAAGTTAAATGTATTACACACACGTTAGTTTTTTCTTAGCTTAACTTCATTGACTGTAATAGAGAGTCTGCATGCCAGACCATCCATTCTACCATTGGATACCTCATGCAGAGACAGAGCTTAAAGCAAAACTGGAATTTAGTTTATAATTGTGTCAACGATGCATGCAGCAGAACACAAGCTGGCTTATTTTTTCAACTCTGCAAGGCAAAAATATACCAAAACATTATCTCTGACACTAAAGCAAGCAGCTACTTTTTATAATTGCATATGCAGAGGCAGATATAAAAAAAGAAGGTGTCATTTTTACAAAGTAGCTTTTCAGAACATAACTGTATTGTAAAAAATGACATTGACAAAGAGATAGGGGGCCTACTCCTATCAATTTTTGCCAGAAGAAAGAGGAAGATCAGAAAGGGAATTGTCACTGAAATTTCAAGAAAATCTCACATTTGACAGGGCAAGTAAGAGGTAACCCCAATGATGGAAAACCAATGTGAAAACAGAAACAGAGCCTTCTTTTTTCAAATACGAATGAAACTTCACACGTGGCATAAAAGTCTTCTTTTGTAAATGTGCAGAAAGCTACACTGGGCAATATGGATACAGCTTTCTTTCCAGGCTGCTATTACACTTCATTATGAACCAGTAGACCTAGCTTTTTAAAGTCTCAGTATAAGACTTGCAGGCTCAATCAAACACAGTAACTGCAGAAAAAACCACTGCTTCAGACAGCAGGAATGCATGTTCAAGGACAAAAAGTTGGGGGAAAAAAAAGTTCACCAGTCTGCTTCAGCATGGGAAGCAATTTCGTAAAAAGTCAGTATGAAAAGAGAAAATTAGGGTAGCAATAACACCACTCAGAAATATGAGTCAGAAGAGAGAAGACAGGAAAAATGAGACATGCTTCTTAGCTGTCCTGTGTGAATTCTCTGCACTAGGGTTAAGATTGCATATTATTATGGCAAACAGTATGATGGGTGAAATCCTGACAACAAAGAAGTCAATAGTAAAACCCCCATTGACTTCAACAGAGCCAGGATTTCATCTGTTACATTTAGTGTGGGTATATTTGCAAGAACTTATAGGAAAGAAGTAGAATGAAAACAAAAACTCAAGAGGGCCACATCATTCCAACAGATATCTGTTCTCACTCTATCACCAACCCTGTGCAGAGGAAATTAAAAAAAAATAAATAGCTGGAAAAGTATGAGCATGCCAAATGAGGGGGTAGGGCAGGAAACTGACTGCATCAAAGCCATAGAGGAAACTTCCCACCATTACATAGAGGTAAAGCACCCATTTTGCAACCATACCTTTATGGTTTTGCTTCCAACCGTGACTCCTGTTTGCAGCATGCCATCAGCTACTCCAAGCCTGTCCACATTCAATAGAAAGGGCGTTACCAAAGTAACATACGTGGCTCCTGACCATTTCTTGAGGAAACTTGGAGACCATTTTTCAGTGGATCCACCAACATTATCTAGGATGAAATCAAACCTGGAAACAAGAAAAAGAATGTGTTTGGAAATCACTACGTTGCACTGAAAAAAACAGAAGGAAACTGTCTTGTAATTAACTTATTATTTCAGAGAAAAGATGATTCTATGCAGAGATTGATTATAGCTGAAATGTTCATTTGCAGATGCAGTGTTGAAACAAATCTGTGTACAGCAATGTACAATGGAAGACTCAGACGTTCAGCTAAATCCTAGCTCACTTTACCCCAGCTCCAAGGTAGACAGAGGATAGTACATGTTATTGCTCTTTCACTGCAGACAGGATACAATCATCACTTTGATCTCAGGGCCAATTAACTATCTCACTGTAGCTAAACTGAACGCCAACCTAATTAGAGTTACTATGGCTTTGTCTACATTTCACTACACAGGTGGCAGTGCATAGGCTACATGTTGTTACACACCATAGCGAAAGGCAAGCTGCATCCATACTCACTGTGGTGTGAAGCAATCTATGACCCTGAAAGGCTCTGGCAGCAGGGAAAGGCTCAAGCAGCACCTCTCTGTAGGGACCTTGAGTAAAAGGCTCCGTCAAAGAGACAGCGAGAAGCTGCTGTAAACTTTCATTGAGGCGGGAAAAGCCCTCCACGCCTAGGAGGCAGCAGGCCACTGTAGTTCCAAAAAGAGCACTGGAAACAAGGGAAACACTGCTTGGGCATGCAGCATTCAGGGGTGAAGGACATGTTACTTATCTAAGCAGTGCCTCACCATTTCCACTGCTATTCAGAGGTGGCTTTTGGGGTAAGCGAAGCAGGCGGCAATCTAGGGGCCCAAGCAGCAAGGGGCCTTGTAATGGTCACCTGCTTCGCCTAACCAAGCACTTGTGGGGTGGTGGGGGAGCAGGGGACCCAGACTGCCAGGGCCAGAAGCTGTGCCACCCAGCCTCTCTCCAGCAGCAACAAAGCAGTGCTCCCCACCTAGCCCCAGCCAGCCGCACCACCCCAAGGGGGGCAAGGAGAGTGGTCAATACAGAGCTGCAGCTTGCAGGTAAGAGCTCAAGTCGCTTCACTTCAACCACCCCAGAGCTGAACAGAGGCCACCTCACCCCCAGGCCTTGGATTGGGCCTGTTCAGTTCTGGGGTGGCCTGAGCAAAGCAGCCTGAACTCTTTGGGGGAGGCCGCTCCAGGGCCCTGCTCCCACAAGACACAGCTCCGCACTGGGCACTCTCCTCCTTACCCCCGGGGGTAGGCAGGGAGCACTGCTCCACTCCCACTGCAGAAAGGCCAGGCAGGCAGCACTGCTTCTGACCCCGGCAGTCCACAGCCCCCCCAACTCCCTGACCACACCGTAAGCGCTAGGTTCCCTGGTGCTTCCCCTCAGATAGGGGGTGGGGGAAAGCCGGGGCCATCAAAGGGGGACTACTGGGGTGGGGGGACCAGAGCCATGGAGGGGGCAGTGGCAGGGAGATGGGACTGTGGGGGAGGCAGTTAGGGCTGCAGGGGTGACTGGGACCCCAGTGAGGGCCTATAGGGGGCCCTATAAAGGGGCCCCCAACTGACTAAGGCCACCTCTGCTGCTATTTATACCCATGCTAGCTGGGCACACTATGTCTATACTCTACATGCTGCTGCAAGTGTTGACCTACTCTATGATAGTCTCAAGATCTTACTTAGAGTTTCTCATTCTTCTCCTGAATTTTGAAATCCTTCAGATTCAAATGTAATTACCACCAATTATATTTGAATTCTTTAAGAAAAATAAGCACAATATCTTTATAAGTGAGAAACTTTATTGAACAACTTTAATTCCAAAGAAAATTTTAGAGTATATGTATTTTAAACATAAAAGTATTTAACCTGGAACATTTATTTTACCTGAGGAAGCTGAACTGGGCTCCAAAAACAGACCATCTATAATGAGCTGTGCCACACAGCTGCTATACAACTTTAGTGATATAACCACTCCTTGCTTCAAGCTTTTTTGCATTTGACTGAGCATCAGTAAAGATGCACTAAACTGAACCTGAAAGTCACCAGAATTTGATGCACTAAAACCACCCCCTCAAGTGGCACACAGCAATGCATTTCCCTTCAGCACAGTGCACTGAAGATACTACATAGGAGCTACAAAGTCAACAAGAGTTATACAAGCTACTCTGGGCATGTCTATATTGACCATGGCAAATTTCCAACCATCAAATCGATTGGGAAGTCGATCTCTGAAGACTACTGCCTCAAGCAGGATAGTGCTGAGTCAACTGGAGGACATGTCTCATCAATTCAGCAAACTGAAGAGACAGCAGTGAGTAGGCATTAGGCAGCTAAAGGAAGATACACAAGTTATTGACTGCCAATGAAAAGTGCCTGCAACATAGACCAAGGGCCAGTGTAGTTTGTGTAACTCCCATTGACTGCTGCTGAATTTCACAGTAAGTGTAAACCAGGCCTAAGTTTCCCTTTCTGTAAAATGAACTACTAGTCCTGACTTCAAAGCTTAAGTCATTAATGTTTCCAGTATTATCACTGCCATGCTGGTCCCAGGATACTAGAGAGACATGGTGGCAATATCTTTTACTGGACCAACTCCTGTTGGTGAAAATTAAAAGCTTTCAAGCTTACACAAAGCTCTCCTTCAGGTCTTTTCAGCAACACTGCAAACATTTACGAATTAAGCTTTGCAAATACTGTGTGAGGTAAGCAAACACTATTAGTTTATTTTACACAAAGAAACTAAGCTGCAGAGCTGTTAAGTTTGAATGAGATTTCTGTGTAAGCTCAAACTCCTGTCTCTCTCACCAACAGAAATTGATCCAATAAAAAAAAATAAAAAAATATTACCTCACCCTTCTTGTCTTTCACTAATGTTTGTAAGCATTTTGAGATCCTTGGAGGGAAACATATTAGTTATACAAATCATTCTAAAACTGTGTTTAAGTGACGGAGCTCTTCCCACTGACTTAACCCATTTTTTTCTAACTCAATCCTGTGGAGCCCTCTGTACTTACAATATTCACCTCACATACCATGATCAAAGCAGGGGGAGGGGGGCCAAGAAGCTTGCTTTAGAAAGTAAAGCTTTGCAAACAGGAAGGATCAAACCCCAGAGACAGGGAGTCTTCCAGACTCATTTAGGGTTCGAGATACCCAAAAGAGACTACTTGCTGCATATGTCCCATATTGCACCATGTAAATATTCAGCTGCATTAATACATACAGTGGTAACATTTTCAGTTGCTCTGCTACATCTCCAGGTTTGTAATCAATCACATCATCTGCTCCAAGCTTTTTCACCAGGGCACTGGCATCCGAAGAACAAACTGCTGTCACATGACCACCCCAAGCTTTTATTAACTAAAAACAAAAATATTAAATAAGTTTGTAAATTGTGGGAAATTTTAACAGTGGAAATACTGGAGGAGGCCAACACCTCACTATGAACCATTTCAAACTAAACATCTGCTGTAGACTGTGTGCATATCAGGTGCACTGCGTTACTGTACAGCACAACACACAACTCCATAAACAGTGTTTAGGATATGCAGTCATAACTTCCTACTCTGATGCCTCTTACAGATTTAAGATACCAGGGTCCTTGAAATAAAAGACTTTTGCTTGCCTTTCAAAGCTAGTAATTTTGTCAGTAAATTCTTCAGATGCTGCAGACTGTTTAAGTATGCATTTGGCTGCCAACATGCAAAATGAAAACCTATCAATGTGGATATTAAATTAAAAAAAAAAAAAAAAAAAAAAAAGATTTTTTTAAAATTTAAACTAGATTTTTACATTCAAATTGGATTTGTTTTCACTTTCTTATTTAAATTATAATAAGTTCTTATTAAAAAATAAACCTGTTTAAAACAAAATATGAATTTAAAACAAAATAGAAACATGATCTCTTAAAATACTTAAAATATGCTGAATCCCTAAGCCTCACTCAAAAATTTGAGTTAAAGGCTGTTTGTCTAGATAAAGAAAGCATCACAGAAAAAAAAAAATCTAACTTCTGAATTTAAGCTTTGTAAATATATTTTAAAAGGCCATTAACTCTATTAAGGACTTTTTCATTTAATAAAAATAAGTTTTACGTGTTATCATGTGTATTAAATTAAATTCCAATTACCGTCCTAACGCAGTTTGACATAAATCATGATCAAGAAATTGATTATCTACAAAGCAATATATCATTCAATACCTTCTAACACACTAAAAAATACAGTTAATAAGAATCTGAAAATATTAAGCCATACAATTGCATAAATAAATATTTATAATTATAGTGTATCCTCCTAGGTATAAAAAAGATGTACCAAATCTAGTTTAAAGGCTTTATTTAGCTGTAAATCAATGTTTCAATGGTTATACAAACCAATGAGAATGCACCTTCCTTTAGGAAGTAAATGAAGTGCAAATAGATAAGTTAAATAAAATCAATTATTTAAATTAAGACTTTCCACTTGGTGATTTAAATCTCCTTGATTTTAATCATTCCACTATGACTTCTATGGTGGAAACTTACTTCACAAAGTCAGGAATTTAAAATATTTTGTCACAATTTATGCCCTTGAACATGAACTTAGCATGTTAACAGTAAAAGAAATAGCTTTAAATTAATTATAGTCTTGCTCCTTTATCATAAGGAAGGAGGCTAGTTAAGTTTCTATTTTGCAAAGCTGCTCAACAGAGAGGAACTTTGCAAGCTATTAATTTACCCTCTATCATATACATTATTCTCATTCCTCCTAAACCACTTGAGGTTTTCAGTGCAGTATCTTCTTTGATATTGCCAAACATAAACGTAACAAAGCAATAAATTATCCTGCATGATGACAAGTAGCTGGTTAGTGGCAGCCGCAGCTTCTCTCACTGAACTCATTTAGGTATCTACTTTATTAAGGCTCAGGCAGGTAGTGTACCACTGTAAACTCTCCTAGGCTCTTCTAAAAGCTATTGTATTTACATCCTTGAAATCTGAAAACACATGTAACGATGCAATTATCTAAAACATACTTGTTTACATTCTGACAACAAAGATGGTTGAATGTAATGGGACACTGCTTTCAATAAAAAGCTCCAAATTAAATGTAGATGTACTAAGAATAAGTTTCATGTTATGATAAAAGGGGGGGGGGAGACAAGGGAGAATCACTTCCTAAACCATTACATTGTTTTTGATGCACACAAACACATTAACAAATTAATGAGAATTTACATCAGAAAATAAAGAAGTTTGTTGAAATCATTATCAATTTATGCCAGTTTATTCCACTTGTACACTTAGCCCTTAAGGAGAGTGGGTGGCACATGGTGGTGGCATGAAACAAACCACACAAGATTTAAAGTGATGTAAGACTCTCCTTGCCAGTAATTAAAGCCTTGTAGTGTAATCTTTCAGTTTCTACACATAGTCTATGTGCTCTAAACTGGACTCATTCCTAATTTAGCTAAGATAACATCAAAGTAGATGGAAATAATAAATCTCAAACTATTTTCAAACTCTCTTACCTCTGGGTTTGCACTGAGATCATTCAATAGCTTACTGATTCACCACCAAACAGCCCCCAACTCCCTTCCCTTAAAATCTGATCATAGAGTACTTTTATAAAGGAAACATCAGGCTCACTGTAGTACATCACCTGTACAGCAAAGGTGCCAACTCCACCTGAAGCTCCGAAGATTAATATTCTGTAAAACAAGAGCAATTCTAATTGATGATAAACTAACTGGAGAGCAAGACAATTCCACCATGTAAGAGTCCAGGTGAATAAACTAAAGAAATACCCAGTATACACAGAGAGGCAGTCATGTTAGTCTGTGTACAGCAAAAACAAGAATCTTGTGGCACCTTGAAGACTAACAGATTTCTTCAGGCATCTTATGAAGTGGGTTGGAGCCCATGATACCTTACGTCCACAGAAATCTGTTAGTCTTTAAGGTGCCACAGGCCTCTTTTTGTTTTTCCAGTACACACAATGATTCCTTGGTTATCCTATGTACATGATGAGAAGGGTTACACCAGGGAGATGAGCTCCAAAGCAGCAGCCATGTTATTCTAGTTCAGAAAAACAAACAAGGAGTCCTGTGGCACTTTTAAATACTAACAAATTATTTAACCACATGAGCTTTCACTGGAGAAAATCTCACGTTGTCAGATGCTTTGAAGATGAACAAGTAGATGAATGTTAATGAACTGGGAGATGATCATTAATGTAGGAAAGAAGCGGCAGCTAGAATACCGTATGATGAATATAACATGGGAGAAGTCACAAAAATACCTAACCGCTAAATTTTAGAGGAGATGCCAACATGTCAGTTATAAAAAAAAGTGCAAATTTTTAACAACATTCTATGTGAATATCTCTTACAGAACTCGGATATAAAGCTATCTGAAATTAACAGCCGTGGTGATTTTTCAAAGTCGGTGCTATGGATGGTTTAACCCTTCAGACAACTAAAAATGTGAGGTCTATAGAAGCTAAACACATTTTGATACATCTGGAATAAAATACCCATGAAGTATTGGTGAAAACATATGAGCAGATGTATCAGCTACCTACCGTTTCCCAGCACAATTATGTTGGTTCAGTCCCCCAATTTGGTTCATTGCAGACCATGCTGTTAGAGCAACATACGGTAAGGAGGCAGCTTCCACATGACTGAGAGACTTGGGCTTGTGGGATACCTAAATCATAATGAATGACATATTTATGGCTACCATGGTTGATAAAAAAAAAAAATCTATTTAAAACAACATATTGGTTTAAATAAAAATTGATTTTTTTTTTAAACACAAAATAAGTTTTTCACTTAAAAACAAATCTTTATTATAATCTATTAAAAATCACTTAAATTCAGTAAAACAACACTAAGCAGTAAATGTTTGCTGCAAAAGTTTTAAAGAAAACTATATCACTGAACCAGGGGAAGTCATTAGCTAAAAACCTGAACTGCTGAAAACCTAGAAAAGCTCAACTGCTAACCTAACTTTTCACAGCAAGAGCCTAGACTGTAGGCACTGAGAGAATACTTCCTTCATTTCAGTTTATGCAACTAGTTCATTACAATGGCTAGTTTATTCAAAGTTAAGAAAAACTGCGGCCTGAAACAAGAGTAGCAAAGCTTGTTTTCCTCTTCCAAAATTAAGTACAAGAGGTTGGGATCTTCTAGTTCTAGAATCGTGAAGGACATGGTAACCAGGAATAATCAGTTCAATCCACTAATGACTTTATTAAAACATGCTTTGCATTTGAAATTAGCTTATTTTTTCCTTATGTATCCAACACATGTAAGGTAGTTTTATTTAACTGCTAAAGACAATTAATGCTGATATGGTGCATTTTTAACTGGATTCTCACTTCTAGCCGAACAGAGCTTGACACAAATCATAAGTAAAAAATGAATCATATAATACATAAGAAAGGCATCGTTCACATTTGCTAAGGCAATAAATAAAATTAAGAATCTGAGTAAATGTAAGTTAAGGTGTATATCTGCTTAAATAGAAGTAGACAGTTATCCTCAAATGCATAACAAAAATATTCTAAAAAAAAATTTACACATTTTCTGTAAAGCCTATATTTAGGAGCAAATCAACCTGTTTTAATGGTTACTATCCAGTGAGAAATAACTTTCTTTTAGGGAAAAAAATTAAGAATAAATTAAAAAAACCAAAATTAAAATCAAGGTTTCCTCCCTACAGATTTAAATTACAATTAAAATTAAAATTTAAAAATTTAAAATTAAAACAAACTTTACTTAATCTCAACTCCTGAATTTTCCATTTTCAATATATCTTGATTACATAAGAAAAATTCTAAAGAAATCCATACAATTTAAAAACTGAGAAACAGCAACTTACAGAGACTTTGAAAGAAATAAAGTATGCGTAAGTTTTGTTTTTATATCCAAATTTTGGTATGGTTACCTCATTTCCACTAGCCACAACAAACTCTGATAAAGTGCCTTGCTTCCAGGGAGGCATTGCTGCCCATACCTAAAATCAAAGGGAAAATGCATTTTAACTTTTGTTATTATTTTAATACTGTATCTGTATCTCAGCAAGTCATTTTCCAAATTCCAGAACAACTTCAGTCTAGTGATAAGTAGAGATTTATTAAATAGAATATCAGTTTCACTAGGAGATCACTAAAAAAAGATTTCATTTGCTACCTTGAAACAAACTACAGAAGAATGATTAATGCACAGATGGGCATATAAGCAGCTGAACTCGAATTAATATGCAAGCCAAATTCTTTGAAAGCAGGACTGAATTGAGACTGTGGGTTCTTCTCCCATTCCAAAAGGTAATTTGACTTCAGGCTTCCCATGTTTTGAACCTAACAACTGCTCTGATTTGCTGTTACTGTATGACCTGATCCTATGTTTTACACCCCTTTGCATTTATTTTCACTCCATTCTGTAAGTTCACCCATCTTCGAAGCATCTGACGCAGTGGGATTTCCTCCCACGAAAGCTCATGCGAAAAATAAATCTATGAGTCTTAAAGTGGTTCCTTGTGGGGTTTTTTGGCTGGACTAGACTAACACAGCTTTCCCTTTGGAAATGTACTATTTATAACATTAACTTTTGGAGAAAGTAGACTGCATTGATCAAGTTTACTGCGAAGCCATAAGTTGGCACCATACTTGAAATGGGGCTGGGTGGAACAACACTACTCCAGTACAACTGAAAAAAAATTAAAAGTAAGTTTATAAATATTTGTATGGGGCTCAGAAATTTGCTGGTTCTTTAACTATGCCAGAGTTTTTGGTATTATAAAATAATAAAGGTTTACCCTAGATAAATGTACTATTAAATTCTAGTTTCAATCAAGAGGCAAACAAATCCCAAATACAAAGAAAATCGGTAACTAGACCTAAATTAATAGAATTTGAAAACGTATGTTCAAAAACAGTCACTGCAACCCAGGTCCTATGTAGGCTGCAGGTGGGCAAGAAAAAATTAGTTATTTGTAAAGAAAAAATATTTGACATCATATTACATTTTCAACATACATAAAAGTCACAAACATGATACTAGTAACCTCACCTCATCTCCAGGTTTGAAATAGGACACATCTAGCCCACATTCCATAATTACACCAGATACATCTCGACCAAGTGTTAGAGGAAATTCGCTCCCTCTGGTTTTCAAATGCAGTGGGTCACGTTTCATATTTAAAGCTGCTTTTCCATAGCCATCTACAAAACATGGTTTAATGGAGTAAGAAACATCAAATTTTTTTTTTTTTTTTTACACAACTGAGCAAATCAGGTCACTATGCAAGATGTACAGTCCATGCATAATGTGACTCTACATCCCTTAAATTTGATTTTTACACTGTAGAAAGTCTCTAAAGATCTATCAGCAAGAACAGTATTATTTTTAAAAAGTTTATACAACTAAACGTCATATTTTCCATCTTGCATACTTCCTTTGTCCCATTGGTCCACACTGTCTATATCTAACTATTAAAAATCATAAAATCATTCTGCTATTTACCTGATCATATCAGACATCACATTGTCAGCAGTTTGCTACTTCCTGATAAAAAGAGTTAATCATTCTATACTTGAAAATAATACACAGCACTTTATTCTTCTCACTCAGAACTTCATCAGATTGCATGCTCCATCTCACAACGATACCCTATGGCTAATAATGCACAAGGATTGCAAAAGGCATCTCCTTCCTTCCCCACACAGGGAAGTAATACATCAGCACCTATATAAACATGATCTTGAAAATCGCTAATAACCACATGCTGAGAGGTACTGATCACTGTAACTCACGCTAAGCAAATATGAATGCTCTGTATCACTCATGATCACATTCTAGCAATAAAATCCTGTCCTAACTAGCCAGTTATTTATTCATCAGATAGTTGCTTGGACGTGCAAGGCCTACCAGAGATACAGAAATAGTCTGAATAGCTGTCCCATTATCTTAGAAATTATCAGCCATAGAAAAAATGAGTAATCACCATCTTAGGTGTGTATTATCATAACAGAGAAACATGCATAGACACAACACACTACTGCAAAATGAAAATGATGCTTTGTAAATCTTACATATCAAGAGTTCCTTAAAAATCTCTCTGTCTCTCAAAAGATGCCTAATTGATTTTATATCTGTACATGAAAACTGACAAGAGCCAAATTCCACAATCATTAATCATATAGATGATCCCACTGGCTTCAGTGGGGCTCCTCAGGTGAGTATGAGTTGTATGGCTGTACCACAATTATGTAATCAACAAACTGCAATGTTTTGAGTAGTTGTGACCCCAAATACAACTAATGCCTCAGTCTCACAAGTGGCTTCATGCAAGCAGATCCCTGATTCATCCAGAATTTGGTTTAGGTTCAGGAGTCTGCTAACATGGAGCTCACTGCAGGATCTGGGCCCTTGATCAGTATTATAAGTAATGGTTTTATAGTGGAAATTTTAAGATCAGTTATTTTAAAAAACAGAAAGTTCCTTCACTTTAGCTCAAAGACCAATAACAAAATTTGAAACAGAAGATCACATCTTGCTGTGACTAAACTGTGACATGCATTTGAAATTTAACATTTTCTGTTAAGTTTTTGCTGACATTTCTGAGCCTACTATTGAGAACAACTTTGACTAGAAAAATGTCAAATATCAGTGATCAATCAATTAAATGTACTGATTGCTAAGAGCTTTGAATTCAGTTGACAGTAGACCTGAAGAGCACTGAGTGAGGTTGCAGGCTTGCATCTGTTACCAATATGAGTTGACCTAATACAGTTGCTTAAGTGCTTCAGTAACAAGAAAAGAGGACAAAGAAGAGAAACAAACAGTTCTGGGAATTAGTTTTCTAAGCCAAATATCATGGGAGTTAAGGAGCTCAGCAGAGGAACAAAGTCCTGTGCAAGCCTTGGACCTTTCACGATAGGACCCAAACTAATAAAAGAAGAAAGACACTTAAAAATTGCAAGTTGATTCCCACTCTGATCATGATTTTAAGTCTCTGATGGGCAGCAACAAGTCAGATCCACTACTTGGGCTAAAACTCAGTCCAGTTTTACTTTAGTAAATACAGAACAAGAACCTAAATCACAAAAGACAACTTAACAGAAAAAAGTTTCACAAGAGCATCTTCCCACAATAATCGTGAAGTATTTTTTCAAAAAGCCCTGTTTGAAAACTACTGGAGCTGCAGGCACTTTAATAACAACTTAACATGAACAATACAGATAAGATAAAAATATACTTACAATATGAACCATGCTATTATGTTAAGAACTTAATCAACATCCAACATTCATCAAAATAGAGTAATTCCTACTCACAATAAATTAACACTTACTTCTCATGTTAAGATCTATAGGGTTTAAACCCGCAGCATGGACTTTAATAACGACTTCATTTGGAAAACGTATTCTAGGAAACGTCATATTCTTTGTAAACCGTAGCACATCATTTCGCCCATATGTATCTATTATCCATGATGACATGACCGTACATCTCTGAGAGGAAAGGCTGATATTTCTGCACAGAGGGGACTTGATTAAACTTGCGCCTTTTCTAAGGCAAGCAGAACCTGGCCCGCAAAGCAGGCGGCTGTATGCTCTGCCAGTAACCAAATGCATTTGAAAAATCATTATTAGCACCGTATAAAGCGGGATCTTTAATCTGGCTCTGGCTAATTACATGCTAACTGCATGCATGCTTCCCAGCCCACAAAGTGATAATATTTTAACAAAGTGAATCCATGTGTGTTCACCAACTTCACGTTTTAAAACCGGTTTCCACTACTCTAAGTCTTCTTTTACAGACATGCTGTGGGAATTGCCCGCATGCAGCCTGAACCAGCAGGCTCCCAACTTCTGGGGTGTGAAGCACACCCCTGAGGACTCCAGCTGGAAGGGGGATCCCCCAAACCCGCTACAACAACTGACCAAAACCCAGCGCCCCCACGCCCCCCATACCCCGCCTCAGCCTCCACCCACAAGCCCCAGGAGCTGCACCGACGAGGCCGCCCCAGTCCACCCCCGGCCGAGGCGGCTACTAAGGGGCTTGACCTCCTCCGCCGCCTCACGAGGTCACCCAGTCGCCAGGCCACGCCCACCCCCCACCTCGGCCAATAGCGAGCCGGCGCCATGCCAGGCTTCGAAAGCGCGAGCCAATAGAGCCGCGCTGTGTTGGGCACTCGGCGGGCCAAGATGGCGGCGCCCATGCTCCGGTTTCCGGGACGCCGCTGAGGCTGTGTTCCGCGGCCGCGCTGCGCGGGGACGGGATGTTGCGCGTCTCGCTGAGAGAAGTGAGCGGGCTGCGCGCGCGCGCGGGGACGGGCGGGAACCGCGGCCTGCTTGGAGCCCAGCGCCGTGCTAGCGGGGTGCCCGCTGCAAATCTCACACACACACCCCCCCGCCTTTGGGGGCTCCTGGCCCGGCCCAGCCTGGCCATGCTCCCCCGCCCCAGCACCTGTTGTGGTGATAAAGCCAAGGGGGGCGGCGCTACTTTTAACCTTGCAAATAGCATAGTGGTTAGCCCATCTGCTTTCCATGCAGACGGTCCTGGGTTCAACCCCCAGGGGGTTGGGCTAGATGATCTCCTGAGCTCCCTTCCACTCTATCCTAAATATTATTCTAACCTTGAGGGGGAAGCTGTATGTAGTGAAAGCAACAACAGCCCTGTGGCACCTTAAAGACTCACAAATTTCTTCATCTTATGCTAACAAATTGCTTGCTGTCCATGTTATCAGATGCACCTAGCAGTGGGTTGCAGGCCACAAAAGCTTATGTGTGAAAAAATTGCTTAGTCTTCAGGATGACACAGGACTGCTGTTGCTTTTACTTTTAACCTTGCAAGAGCAAGGAGCAGCCTGGTGGTGAATTGTGAAGAGAGAAGCACTGTAACAGCCATGTGCAATCAGGGGTGCTGTGCTTGAGATGTGCAGCACTGTGGATGCTAAGTCCTGCATGCAGCATTACTGTCTGGCAGCTGCCAGTTTGGAGTGCCCAATGTTTTTGGTGAAAATCTCCCTCCCCTGCAAGGGGGCACCAGTGCCTGGCCCAGCCTAGCCATGTCATGCCCACTCCATGTTCCCCTCTGCAGCACCTGTTGATGGTGATAAAACCAAGAGGGGGCAGAGTTAACTTTTAACCTTCAGGGGGTAGCTGTGTTAGTCCCTATGCAGTGTAGACGAGAAGAGTCCTGTGGCACCTTAAAGACTCACAAATTTCTTTTGGCACAAAGTGTGGACTGCAACCCATGTTGTCAGATGCATCGAGTGGTGAGTTGCAGGTCACAAAAGCCTATGCATGAAGAAATTTGTTAGTCTTTTAGATGCCACAGGACTCCTGTTCTTTTTACTTTTAACTTTGTGAGAGCAAGAAGCAGCATCGTGGTGACAGCAAAGGCAGAAGCACCATGACAAGCATGGGCAATCAGAGGTGCTGTGCTTGGGATGTGCAGCATTGTGCACACTGAGCCCTCCATGTGGAATTATGGTCTGGCTGCTGCCAGTGAGGGGACCACCTGGCCAGGCATTGATAGGTCACAAAGCAAGCAACTGCTCTTAAAAAAACAAAAGCCTGGTCTTCACAGGGTGCCTGGACTGCAGTGCATTACTTGTGAGGGGAATGTAAGGTGAGCAGGTAGGAAGTGTGAAAATGGAGACAGAATGAGGAGGTTATAGATTCTCATATAAAATGAAGCTCCTAACATGGGGATGTGTGTTTGAGCTTTCAGAATGTAAACTTATAAAATCCTCCCACTGACACAACTACCGCAGGCGTGATCTACACTGCTGGCAAAATTTGGTGGCAGTCAATGAGTTACGTGAGCTACAGAAAGTAGGTTGTGTAGCTCCTGTCAACTTTTTGACTTCCATTTAGCACACCATCTCCACTGTGGTCTACCAAAGGAAATGTGTGCCCATCAATGCAGAGCTGTGCTTTTTGGGGATGTCGTTTTATTAAACTGACATCTGGATCAATTGAGTGACTCTTCATTTCTGCTCATTTGATACAGATAAATTGATTGGATGGTAGCAGATTTGCTTCTGTCATTGTAGGCCAGGGGTCAGCAACCTTTGCTGGCCACCATGCCAGCCCTGCCCACTGCACTCTCAGTGGATGCTGGGGGTGGGGCCAAAAGGGGGGGGGCAGACTTTGGGGTCGGGGCTGACACCCGTCCCCCCCAAAGGAAAGCAGCCTCCGAGGGTCAGGGCTGGCTGGCACCACCACCACCACCCCAGCAGTGGCAGGCAGCCTCCGGTGGTTGGGGTTCAGGCCAGCCAGCACCTGCCTCCAGAAGTGGCGGCTCTGGGCTGTCAGACCTGCTCCACTCCCCTCTAGCGCTGCCCAGCAGGGGGCGGGGCCAGGAGCTGCATGCCACAGCTTCCTTGACCCTGCTGATGGCACTCCTCGGCAGGGAAATACAGCCAGCAGGATCCTGGGGGACCCGGGGGGGGGGGCTGCGTGGTGCCGCATGCCGCTTTGGCTCGGACATGTGCCACTTTTGGCATGGGTGCTGGGGGTTGCTGACCCATGGGGTAGGCACTTTCATGCTGGGTTTCAGAGGTAGACTCCTTATGCCAGTGGTGGGGGGAGAGCTCAGCTACATTAGTGCAGTTGCCCTGCTGTAGGACTTTTAGTGTACACTAGCCCACAGTTAACTAAGGCTCTGTGCAAAGGTGGGTTTGTAACCATGTTTAAAACCATCTTTAATCATAATTATACTACAGAATTTGCATTTGCATCCACTATAGCCAGTTACAAATGATGAGCCTGATTCTATAAACACAGGTGCAGATGGATATCCTTAAGATTACTCACATGCAGAAATGTTACCTCTGTGTTTGGAAATTGCTCAGAATGTGATAGCAAGAACAATGCTGGGTGAGGTTGAAATGGTTTGAGTTATATATTAAAGTCTCCAGAATGCTTTCTTAGTCAATGCTTTTATTCTATTTTAAAAGTACTATATGTATCAAATGTTTCCTCAGTGTAAGTTTGCAGGGAATTAGAAACTTGACTGAAATAGTTCTTGAGAGTCATGCCAATATTTGTAACTATGGCCTTGTGATTTAAAAATGGAAACTCTGCTTTCAGATCTCTGCAGCATTGAAAGAAGGCCAAGTGAGTCCAACAGAGCTTTGTCAAAGATGCCTCTCCTTGATCAAAGCTAACAGATTTCTTAATGCTTACATCACTGTTGCAGAAGACACAGCATTAAAACAGGCTGAAGAATCAGAAAAGAGATATAAGAGTGGTAAGCTACCTAGATTTTTATTTGTAGTGGATAAACATTTTGTTAGACTTGATGACTTAAAAGAAAGTGAAGTCTACTGTTCATTTTATTTGCTTGTATGGAATAACAGTGGGGCCTATTCAGATTAGCTGTGTGGACATATACTGATTGCATTCCAGGCAATCACCATTTACAAAAGGGGGGGGGTTGATGGAAGGGGGGCAGAAGGAAGAATTTCAGCCTGGTAATAGATCCATTCTTCTGTCTAACAAACAAATTCTGTGGCACTTTTAAAGACTAACAAGTTTAGTTATCCCGTGAGCTTTCATGGGTACAATCCTACTTTGTTAGATGAATGAAATGGAAAATATAGCATGGGGGCTGTAAATAGATAGATAAAGGGAAAGGTGGGCCACAAGGTTAACTCAAACAGATCAAGAAGGATAGAATGCTAGCCTATCTTTTTAAAATAAATAAGTTGTTTGGATTCAAACTGCGGAATAGGAAGGCAGGAGCTGAGTAGGACAACTTAAGGGAAATTGACTTCTATTATGACCCAGCCATTCAAGATCTCTATTCAAACCCAGCATTAAGGTATCTAGTTTGCATATGAATTCCAGCTCAGCAGTCTCACCTTTCAATCTGTTTTTAAGCAAACTAGATACCTTCAGACTGGGTTAAAGATAGAGTTGAAAACAGAAGACCTTTTGCAAAAAGATAACTTGAAATCATTTGAGTACAGTTCCTATTTCCAAGTAAAAGTGGAACTGAAGAATAAAATAAAAATGTCACTAATAATCCACAAGAGTGTGATGCTACAAAAAATCCACATGTACCATTTGTTTTAATATGTAAATTTTACTCTGTTGTCCTTTTATCAATTCCTAACACAGGTCAGACACTGGGGGATTTAGATGGCGTTCCTTTTGCAGTAAAAGACAACTTTAGCACAGCTGGTATTGAAACAACATGTGCTTCAAACATGCTGAAAGGTACAGTAGAGCCTATCAGGCAAAGCAGACACTGTTTTGAAGCTCTGATGCTTTTTCTAAAGCTTCAGAAAATGAATTAAAGCACTTTCGGGCACTACAGTTCCCTCTGTTACAATTCTCTTTTTTTTGCTTTTGCAGTCTTTTGAAAAAAAAAAATACTGTTAATATTGTAACAACATATATAACTAGATAAAGGAGACAATCCAGTATTAATGGTAACCAAATACATTAAAATGTAGCTATTTTATAACTCACAGGTTACATTTTGTTCTGTTCCAGGAAAGTAGTCAGTGTTTTTGTTTCTGTTTGTTAAATAGTCTTCCTATATAACAAAATGTAAATGCAGTGTCTGTTGGGTTCTTAGAGACTCGATCCTGGTTCTTGAGCTCAACAGTTGTCTTTCATATTGATGTGAGTCATTCTTTCCAAATGTGTTCTTACAAATTATTTTTTTCTTTTGAATGCTGACAGTTCATTGTTTCACTTAGCAGGGCCATGAAGATGTCCATAGCATTGTAATTATATTAACAAAAGCACTATTGTTTTCCTATTTGAAAAAAATTCTCCTGTAGCTGTGTAAAAAGTCAGCATAAACACTGAACATTATTGAGGGGAAGGAGTGTGATGCTACAAAAAATACTGACAAATACACAAAGTAAACACCCTGAAAACAATTCGGAGGAAATTCTACTAACTTATTTCCATTAATGTTACTATGTTAGTTGTAACAATAAAAGGGAAAAAACTGATTTTGTCCATTAAAAAGCAAAGATAAAGTTATCTCAGATTGCCTTTTCCTTTGCATGCCACCAAAGCAGTTGTGATTGACAGAGACAGGGGGGGGTGAGTTTTGAGGGTGAAATTTGATACAGGCTCTAGCATCATTCTCAGAAAAAGATCTCTGCTTCAATATTGTTCAGAGAAACTGTTAGAACTACTGCTGCAAACACTCTGTTTGACTGGCCTGATTCTCATTCCAATGTGAAAGAGATCTAAGTTAGCTGGATGGTTCATTCAATCTGAGAAGAAGAAAGACACTAGGAAATAATATATCAAAGTGATGGTTAATACTTACTCCTTGTTTATTATGACTGAATTTTGATTATCACTTCTACAGTCAGAAAGAAACTTCGTAGTGTTGCATGGTGACAGATGCCATGCAGAGATAATTACTTTGAAACATTTGGAAGAGTTTTTGAAAGTCCTCCTGATGGTGTAAGACTATTTCTTACCCAGTCTGATTTATTTTTTTAGGTTATATTCCACCTTACAATGCTACGGTAGTTCAGAAGTTATTGGATCAGGGAGCCGTGCTTCTAGGAAAAACAAACCTAGATGAATTTGCCATGGGGTACGTTATGTTAAATATTAAATATCATTGCATATTATTGTAACTACAGTGTCTACTAGAATTCATCCCTGATCCTTAAATGCTGAGTTTATGCATTTTTGTTACATGGTGATAACATATTTACTGTCCAGGTACGTGATGGCTATGTCTGTGAAGTTTTCACTGAATATTTATCCCATTGTGGTGTGATTTTAAGAAAAGAGGGCTAGACCCTGTAGCAGCTTTGCATGGTAGGGTAGCACTGAGGGGATTAATTGAGTAACATTTTTTTTTTTTTGAGGCTTTTTTTCTCTAGGTAACTGAATGGCACTCTGTCTGATCCACGACCTAAGCATGAGCATTTCACATTGCTTCAGCACACACACTGCCTCATCTTGGAAACTCTGCTATGTTGCAGGAACAGTTATGCTCTCTACAGAGCAGTCTGCATTGCCACCATGCATTGCATGACTCTCTTTCTAGGGATTTGCTACTTCAAGAGGTCAACTTGTGTGGTTCTCTTAATATAGTAAACTACCAAATTTGGGTATCTCTGGCTTGAAGATCTTAGTTTTGAAGCAGACTCATTACTTGATTTGCCCGTTGATTATATGGTGTGAGTCCACTGACTTCAATGGAATTGTTCTTAATTTACAGTAAGAGAAGAGAGGAGAATGTAGCCTTCAGTCGGCTTTGCAGAAGGAAAGAGTGAAGTAATAACTACAGGTTTATAAGCTTTCCTGCAAATCTTTAAAACAGTATTGGGGTCAGCTTCACAAGTAAATGTATACCAGCTTTTCCATATCATGATCAGATCTGCTTGAAGGGCCAGGAGTAAGAAGAGTTGAATTGGAAGATAGGATAAACACAGACAATTGTATTTCAATCTGAATTTCTCACACCAGGTCTGGGAGCACAGATGGAATATTTGGACCAGTTAAAAACCCATGGAGTTATTCCAAGCAATACAGAGAAAAATGTCTGCAGGACTCCCATACTGAGAATGAAGACTCCAATTGGTTGATATCAGGTGGAAGCTCAGGAGGTAGCGCTGTTGCAGTATCTTCTTTCACATGCTTTGTGTAAGAGACTTTTTAGAACGATTACTAATTAAATGCATCATAATGATGTATGCACTTTTCCTTAAGACTTCCTTTGATTTTGAGACTTTTCCAATAATCTATAATATACTATCTGGAGGAGGGAAGAGGAGATATTGTTTTTGTTTGAAACGGTTGGATTCTTGATGTTGAAGAATTAGTCTGTTAAACTATGAAGAACATAGTGATACTGAAATATATGACACAAAGCAAAAGAGATTGCATGTAGAGAAGTTTAAGAATATTTAATTCTGAACATCAGTATAATGATGTGAACAGGTTGCAGTGCTTGAAATTCATGGTGTCAGTAACAAAGAGAAAAAATTTATTGAAAAATCAAATTTCATTGAAATAAAAGTTTCTGCAATGGATTTTGACTTCAGCAACTGCATTTTATTTATTTATTCATTTATTCATTTATTTGACGAATTTCAGTCAAAATTTCATCCAGCTTTACTAAAAATGCTGTGTGTGCCATGTGCAGTTTTGGAGTAGACGGGAAATTACAATGCACAACCCCCATCTTAGAAAACATGAAAAAATTCATGTTTCTTGATGTGCAACATATCTTGTTGTTAGATGTGAAGGGTGTATTTTATCAGCATGTCTTTGTAAACTGAAAGCTGCTGCCGCTGCTTGGCGCTAAGTAGTAAAGAAAGGACTAGAATAAATGGGAGGTGAGTGCATGAAGATGATGTACTGTAAATTATTCTCATATCAGTGTATTTTTTTTAGAAGCACATTTATATCTGTATGGCTCTAAGAACAGATACAATTTGGATCTGCTTTGAAGTATTCAAGTCTATTGATGATGATTCTATTTAAACCATAGGGCTTTAGGATCAGATACAGGCGGATCCACCAGAAACCCAGCTGCTCACTGTGGAGTAGTAGGTTTAAAGCCAACCTATGGACTGATTTCTCGTCATGGGCTCATCCCGCTAGTGAACTCCATGGATGTACCAGGAATTTTAACCAGATGTGTGGATGATGCAGCAGTCGCATTGGGTATTACCACTGCATGTGTCTTTAGATACAGTTTGTCTCAAAATGTTTTGAATTCAAGTAGTCCACTTATTACTCTCCCTGTACATCATAAACTTTTTTTTTTTTTTTAATCTTTCAGGTGTACTTGCCGGTCATGATCCTAAAGACTCCACTACTGTGCAGGATCCCTTTAAACCATTTGAACTACCCAATTCTATAGATGCCAACAAGCTCTGTATAGGAATACCAAAGGTAGCATTCCCACCTTTATCAGTGGGAAAAACATTCATACCAGAGTAAAAACCTATATGTCCTTTTACTCCCTAAGTCTGCAGTGATTTGGATCTGTGGAGACAGCATGTGCCACTCTGGGACTGAAAGTCTGTCAGTTTCACTGCTCAGTGTCAGCCTTCTCAGGCAGTTGTGATAGGGATTGATTTTCTCTGAAGAGTTTTGTCCAGTCTTTGCAGGAAATGCCCTCCAAAAGTTATAAGAGGAGATGGGACTAAAGGCTTTATTGCTGGCTCCTTCACTGACTGAACATTTGGCTTCAAGCATATCATTCTTTTCTTGGTGCATGGGGATGTGGCTGTGCTATAAGTCAGGGGTATGCATCCCTGCCTGGGTACATTTATGGTAGCTGGATCACAGCTAGCCTGAATATAAATATCAGGGTAGCCACAGTAGCATGGCAGAGCCATGCTACTGACAAACTGCTTTCAGACTGGAAGTCCACACCCTGCATAGCTCAGCTATGACTCTGTTGCCACTGCCAATACCGCATTACTGTTTGTACTCATGCTAAGCTGTCGCTGAACTGCCATGAGTACATGTGCATGAGTGGGGGAATCACGTTCCTAGCTCACAGTGTAGGCAGAGCCTGGGTGTAAAATGGGGATAATATTTATCTCACAGGAATGTTAAGATGTAATAAATGTTGATGTATTGCTTTGAGATCCTTGGTCAAAAGGTTCTGTATAAATACAAAGTAGTATTAAAAAAGATTAATGGCCTGTGCATACAAGGGAGTAGCAGGGAAAGGGTCATTTGTAGGCTTCTAATTAGGGATCAGTTGAGGTCCAAATTTTGATTTTGTGTGTCTCTTTTTTATTTAATTGTCTACTAATACAAAAGCTGTTAGCAATGTGTAACTCTCAATAATATATGGGTGGGTAACAATTGGATTTAAACTCCCCTTCAGTAAGTGCAGTTCAAACATTCTGCTAGTACAAGTAAACCAGAAAATTTAATCAAACAGAAATGTCACTGAATGGAGTCTGATTTTATTGTCCAAGCTGGGAGAAATGCAAATAAATGATGTTAAATGTTTCAATTTTATAATCCAAAATGGTGGTGGGAACAAGTAAGGACTTTTAAAAAGTGATATTTATCCTGGCAGTAAAGCCCCTTTCACAGCATTCAAGATTTTTTTAAAAATTTGCAACACTGTTAGTGCTATGACAGGGTCAAGTCTGCAGGATTGGTCCATATTTTGACAGTGATTCTATAGCTGGGAGAAAATGCAAGAAGGCAGATGCAATAGAACTCAAAATCAACAGGGGAAAGTAGGGCAATCAGCCTGGTATTTTAGGTGCCTGTACACAAATGCAAGGAGCCTGGGAAACAAGCTGGAAGAATTGGTAGTACTGGTGCAGATAAGGAACTATGATGTAATTGGAATAACAGAGACATGATAGCTTGTGTGACTGGAACTCTGCCATGGATGGATATAAATTGTTCAGGAAGGACAGGCAGGGAAGAAGAGCGGGAGGAGTAGCACTATATGTAGAAGAGCTGTATGACTGCTCAGAGCTCCATTATGGAAGTGGAAACAAGCCAGTTCAGAGTCTGTGGGTTAAGTTTAGAGGAGGGGGCAACAAGGGGGATTCTATGGTGGGTGTCTTCTGAGACCACCAGAGTAGAAGGGGGAGGTGGATGAGGCATTCTATGGACAACTGGCAGAAGTTTCTAGATCATATGCCCTGGTTCTCATGGAAGACTTCAGTTACCCTGACATCTGCTGGGAGGCCAGTACAAGCAGTGCACAGGCAGTCCAAGAAGTTTTTGGAGAGTGTCAAGAACAACTTCCTGGTACAAATGCTGGAGGAACCAACTAGGAGCCTCGCACCTCTCGACCTGCTGCTCACAAACAAAGAATTGATTGGAAAAGTAGAAGTGAATGGCAACCTGGGCAGCAGTGACCATGAGATGGTAGAGTTCAAGATGCTGATTAATGGGGAAAAAAGCAAAACGCAGACCCTAGGCTTCAGAACAGCAGAATTTGGCTCTCTCAGGGAACTGATGGGTAGGATACCTTGGGAGGCTGATCTGAAGGGGAAAGGTGTCCAAGAGAGCTGGCTGTATTTTAAAGAAACCCTGCTAAGGGCACAGGAAGATACCATTCTGATGAGCAGAAAGAACAGCAAATGTGGAAGGCACCCAGTGTGGCTTAACAGAGAACTCTGCACTGAACTAAAGCATAAAAAGGAAGCTTATAGGAAGTGGAAGCTTGGACAGATGACTAAGGAGGCATACATAGATATTGCTCGGGACTGCAGAGAGAAAATCAGAAAGGGCAAAGGACAGTTGGAGTTGCAGCTAGTAAGGGATGTGAAGGATAACAGGAAGGGGTTCTACAAGTATGTCAGTAACAAGAAGAGGATGAAGGATGCTGTAGGTCTCTTACTGAATGGGACAGGTATCCTCGTGATGGAGAATGAGGAAAAGGCTGAAGTGCCCAATGATTTTTTTTACTTCAGTTTTCACAGGCAGGGCCAGCTCCCAACCCACTACATTGGGTATAGCACATTGACAGAAGGTCAGGTTAGGGACTGCTTAAAGAAGCTGTATGTGCATAAGTCTATGGGGTTGGACGAACTGCATCTGAGGGTGCTGAGGCAGTTGGCCGAAGAGATAGCAGTCCCGCTAGCCATTATCTTTCAAAACTCATGGAGAACGGGGGAGGTGCCAGAGGACTGGAAAAAAGCAACTATCCTGCTTATCTTCAAGAAAGGAAAAAAGGAGGATCCGGGGAATTACAGACCTGTCAGCTTCACTTCGATCCCTGGAAAAATCATGGAGCAGGTTCTCAAAGAATCCATCCTGAAACAGTTGGAGGAAAATAGAGTGATCAGGAACAGTCAGCATGGATTCACCAAAGGTAAATCATGCCTGACCAACCTTGTTGCCTTCTGTGATGAGATGACTGGATTTGTGGATGTGGGAAGAGCCATTGACATGATATACCTCGACTTTAGCAAGGCTTTTGATGCGGTTTTGTACAGCATTCTTGTCGGCATGTTAAGGGACTATGGGTTGGGTGTGTGGACTGTAAGGAGGATGGAGAACTGGCTAGATCAACTGTTTCAGCAAGTAGGAATCAATGGCTCCATGTCTAGTTCACAACAAGTAACGAGTGGTGTGCCCTGGGGGTTGGTCCTGGGGACAGTTCTGTTCAACATTTCATTAATGATCTGGATGGTGAAATAGACTGCACACTCAGTAAGTTTGCGGATGACATCAAGCTGGGGTGAACAGTAGACACACTGGAGGGCAGGGACAGGATTCAGGGAGACCTAGAAAAATTGGAGCATTGGGCCAATAGAAATTTCATGAGGTTCAACAAGGACAAGTGCAAAGTCCTGCCCTTGGGACAGAAAAACCCCAGGCACTGCTACAGGCTAAGTAGCAGCACTGTAGAAAAGGACCTGGGGGATCGGAAGCTGGATACAAGTCAACAGTGTGCTCTTGCTGCCAAAAAGGCCAATTGCATACTGGGCTGCATCCATAGAAGTGTTACGAGTAGATCGGGGGATGTGATCTGGCACTGGTGAGGCCCCATCTGAAATACTGTGTCCAGTTTTGGGCTCCCCTCTGGAAAAAGGACTTGGACGAATTAGGAGTCCAGCAGAAGGTAACAAAAATGATCAAGGGGCTGGAGCGCAAGACCTATGAAGAAAGACTGCAGGAACTAGGCTTATTTAGCCTGCAGAAGAAAAGACTGAGGGGGGATTTGATAGCAACCTTCAACTACTTGATGGGGTGCTCCAAGGAGGACAGAGCTCGGCTGTTCTCGGCAGTAACAGAGGACAGAAAAAGGAGCAATGGTTTCAAGTTTCAGCTGGGGAGGTTGAGGTTGGATATTAGGAAGAACTTTCTTACTAGGCCTGTGGTGAAGCATTGGAATGGGCTATCTAGGGACGTGGTTGAATTTCCATCTTTGTAGATATTTAAGGGTCGGTTAGACAAAACTCTGGCTGGAATAATTTAGTGAGAGTGGTCCTGCTTTTTTGGCAGTGGGTTAGACTAGATGACCTCATGAGATCCCTTCTAACCCTATGATTCTATAACTGTAATAAGTGTCTACAAAAATGAGTATTCAACTAAACTCCTTTAGACCAACCAGGCTGGCTATTCTAGTCTCCTTGGTAACGGCTTGTTCTCACGAGAAAGTTAATGCACAATAAGCTGCAACAATAATTTGCTGCATAGACGTTTGTGTTTCTTACTAAAAGTGCCTTTTTGCTGTTAGTAAATGTGCTTCCAAACCATATTAACCAACAGTGAAAGGGCACTAATCGTGAGGAATAAGCATCTGTGTAGCAGGCTACTATGAAATAACTATTCTGGTCTACTTCTCCATGTAGGCAGGCCCTAAGAGTATACATGCAGTGAGGCATGTTACCAGTCCCCATGTCATGAAACTTCTTTTGCGCTATCATTGACCTAGCTGTGATGCTTGCCACAGATAACATTTCAGCCATTGTTTCTGGTCATTTAACATCATTCATAATTGGCCTGATACTATAGCTCACAATTTAAGATGTGCTGTCCATGAATGGTGGAGCAATTTAGCACAGTCCTAGTTACTAGACTGACAAATGGGCAGCTTCCCATCTAGACATTATAGAATAACAGCAAGAGTTGCATAATGAAATTTTATGACCTATGTTATATGCAGGTAGTCAGACTAAATTATTTTAATGGTTCCTTTAATCTATGGCATTTATTAATGTAACACTATTTAATATCCCAACATTCAGCAGAAACAAAAATCTGTAAAAGGACTTTGAAAAAGAACATAATTATGAAGGCTAGTTTAATGATATTTAAAGCTAATACTATATTGCATGGTTTGGCTTGTTTACTATCAGCAGATGATTAGGAACTATTGAAAGTAAACCCAAATAAAATTATTTGTGGAAGATGCTTATATAGAATTCATCTCATAACTTTTCTTCTCTGCTAAGGAATACCATGCACCAGGATTATCTAGTGAAACTCTGGCACTTTGGGCTAAAGCTGCTGACCTCTTTGAGAATGCAGGTGCCAAAGTGATTGAAGTGAGTCTACCCCACACGCGTTATTCAATTGTATGCTATCATGTGCTGTGCTCTGCAGAAGTAGCGTCAAATATGGCCAGGTTTGATGGATTAGAATATGGTAAGTTTGAGTTTTCAAAGCAAAGAAGGCTATTGTTCTTATCTGTAATATAAAACATTCATTTTGCTGGTTATGACATTGAATAAAGATTCCTGTCAAATGAGTGTTTGCTATGATGATTTAACATACTTGGCTACTTGAATTTCATGATTGAATGTTTGGATTTATATTTTTTCCAAAGTAAGATAGAATAAAAACCCTTTTGCAATTGAAGGCTGGAGTGAATGTCTAGACCAGTGGTTTTCAAACTATGGATTAGGAGCCGGTATTGAGTCGCAGTACCCCCTACTGCCACCACTGCGAGACTGAAATGCATTGCTCAAACATACATGGGCATAAGTGGTTTTTTTCATCTGGGTCCCAAGAAAAATCATCTGAAAACAATTGGGCTAAGTGAGACAGTCCAAGCATTTGCAGGGTATTCCAATTGATCATGAAACCTGCACTAGCTATCAGCTTGTAGTGAAGAGATGAAGAGTTTGTTTTCAGAAACTGATTATGTGAATTTTCAAAAGCATAAAGCACTTGATTTTATATATAGAGAGAAGAGAGAGTGTCATCTTATTGGGTCAGATACTAAACATTGTATAAGGAATTTAGAAACACTTAATATAAAAATGGGCAACTATCAGAGACATCTGAAGATAGACCTAACCTAAAAAGTAACCAGCCTAGTTAATGCGAAAGAGGAAATAGTCCTAAATTATCTGGGAATTTAACAAAATAGACTTCAAAAGATCTTTTCCATGACTGTATTTTGTCACTTGACCAAGATGGGTTGTGACTTAATGGTTTCCCAGTTTAGTCTGTGTAATGAATCTATCTCTTGATTTATTAAAAAAAAAACACCAAACCACAAGCAAGGAGTCCTGTGGCACTTAAAGACTAACAAATCTGTTTATCGCATGAGCTTTCATGGGAGAAAATCTCACTTCATCTGACAAAGTGGGGTTTTTCTCCCACGAAAGCTCATGCGTTAAATAAATTTGTTAGTCTTCAAGTGCCACAGGACTCCTTGCTTGCTTGCTGAACTAGACTAACACAGCTACCCCTTTGGCCCTTGATTATAGTATATGTTGGTGCTGGAACATAAATATAAAAAACAAACAAATA
This sequence comes from Podocnemis expansa, assembly GCA_007922195.1. Taxonomy (NCBI): domain Eukaryota; kingdom Metazoa; phylum Chordata; order Testudines; family Podocnemididae; genus Podocnemis; species Podocnemis expansa. The sequence continues at coordinate 54,286,597 of ML681979.1, forward strand.
AAAGCCAGTCATTCACAGTGCATTAAAATAAGCCAGGACTATCAAATGGTTTGGTATTGTATCAAAGTTTTAACAGTAATTTGAATCAGCTGTAATAACTTCCTTAAACATTCCCATTGCACCTGGTTATTACAGGACACATGGTGCTTTTCTCCCTTTTTAACTAAACTTTTCCTGTTCTTTTTTTTTCCCCTTCTTCATTTGTATCACAAGCACATTATAATATTGTTTACATGATGTACCTTGCTTGGATTCTGTTTTATATTTAACTAATGCTCACATGTTGCGGCTTTCCCCTAAATATAATACATAAATTCTTTGAACTTGAGTCAGTTCTCTTTGTGCACCTGTCCATGGATCACAAAATGAAGTGACTGGCCACCATTTTAAACAAATGCAGCTTAACTGAAATTAGTGAAATTTCACTCCTTACACCACTGCTAACTGGTTGCGAGTTTTGGGTGTGTTTTGTTTAGGAAGATTAGGACCTCATCCAAAGTCTATTGAAGTAATTCCCTTGAATCTCATTGAGTGCAGTGGGCTTAGGATCAGATCCTTTGTAAATAAGTTGTTGCCTTTCATTTCTGCAAAATATCTGAGAGACATCTCAGCTGTGCTTTTTTAAAAAAACCTACTCTGCAGCACAGTACATGTGTGGTGTTCACATGGAAGTTTTTAGCCTATGATCAAAATAAACAAAGTGACCTATCAGTATTACTAAAATGCTTCTTCATATTCATGTTATGAAGGATGAGAAGAATTGGTTCCTTCCATCTTCCATGTTAAATTGAAACTCAAAGGCAGGAGTGTTTATATTGTAGCACTCTTCATTGTACTTTTCAATACGAATAAAAAGAAACATTTTATTTCTTCAAACCATATATAGTTTCAGTATGATCTCTAAATTCATTTAATATAAGTTGATTTTCTGTGTAAAAATACCATGTTAACATCTGCCTTACTTGACATACAATGTTATTGTGAAGGTCAATATTTTATATTGTTTAATAGTTTATCTGGTCTTCAGGATTTGTTTCTAAGTCACAGATGGTTTGTTTTTAGGACATCGTTCCAATATGGATCAGTCCACAGAAGTCATGTATGCGGCAACACGACGAGAAGGGTTTAATGATGTTGTAAGAGGAAGAATTCTCGCTGGGAACTATTTTTTGTTAAAACAGTAAGTTCAGCACATTTTAAAGCTCAGATGTACAGTATGAATGACTTATTTGTTAAATCATGATGATGGAATTACTTACGTTGGACAAATTCTTTATTGCTTAAACAGTCTATATTTATATTGATTTAACAGTATAATATGTTGCAAAAAGCTATTAATGGCTAAAAATAGTTCTTCTCTTAATTGGAAGCCATCTGAAATGTCTTAAGGCCATCAACATCCAGCAAATTTAATCTTGCTAAAGGTCTCCAGGTATAGAAACATAAGGTATGTTCTACTAATGCTTGTCATGGAAAGTCATAAAATTTGGCACTTAGTTTAAATGTCTCTCTTGCTTTCCTCACCTCTCTGTTTGAGTCTACAGAGACAATAAAATTGTGCCGGTGTGGTCAAGTGAATTCATTTATTTTTGTAAGGTGCCTTATGTTGTTCAACTCAGCTAGATGAACCGATATGAGAACTCAGAATGAACATACTTTTAATTCCCATTCAGTCTCAATCTGTCTTCATTTATGACTACTAGCAGAGAGCATATTACACATCTAAATTGGCAAAGCATTTACTTCCTGTGCTCCACTCTTAGATTCCAAACAATAAGGGTATCTCCAAGGACACACTGCATCAGAGAGTTCTGCAGCCTAGTTATTCTGAGAAAACTGTGTGTGACAGCCTTAGAGTTTCCTGCCATATTCTGACTGAGCCATAGGCAATTACTGAATTAAGTTTTAACCTCTTTGGAGTTCGTTGAATTAGAAGTGTTTATGCACCATTGTGAGACTGTGTGGAACTGCTTAAGCAGGAAGACGAGGTTAATGCAGTCTCTGGAACGTATTAACTTCAAAAGTGATTTTGAAACAATGTGTATTTTCTAAGAAATATGTTGGGGTGAGAGGAATGCAGATTCTCCTCTCTGAGCTTTTTGAAGGTAGTCCCCAGGTGTCTACCCATTGTATGCTAATTACTTGCATCTGGAAACTCCAAATCAAAAAGACAGGAACTATACAAAGGGTGAACTGAAGCTTTCATAAATGTGTGTTCTGTGCTAAAGCAGTTAGCAACTAATAAACAAAAAAACTCCCCTACCATCTGTTGTTTGAAGGTCTTATCTTGCCAGAATACATGTTAGAGTGGGGGTTCATTTAGCTTTTTAGCAAGTGTGTACACTTCTATTGTTTTCTCTGTAGTGCTTTTTACCTTACGAATACAATAGGCTTGCACAGAAAGAACTGTGTGGTAACTTATCTGTAGCAATCACTCTGTTATTGGTCTCAGAAGAGAAAGCAAGCAAATCTGTTTAGGCAGACTGTCTTTGCTGGGAACTATTGGGTGAATGCGGGAACTATGCAGTTTGAAATAGGGAGAGAGACATGAGTCTCTATCCAGAAAGTTGACTATTAGGGAGCAGGAAGCCAAGAGAGGGTGTCTTTGCTAAACCCCTGAGGGGAGCTACAGATGCCCTGAACTATGACACTGAGTATACAGAAGATTCCTCCTGCCTTAAGGTCTTACAGAGCTAACAAAAGTTGTGTGTCTTTTATAGGGATGTCATCAGCATATGAGCAGCCGCTGAACTGTCAATATTATTGCTAAGCATCCTCAGTTTAGTCTTTCTGATGACATATCTGGGCCATCTATCATAAACCTGGAGGGAATGCTTGACAACCAGTTTTAGTGAAGGAAAGCAGGAGTGATTGCTGCGTGACCTAAGCAGGGGGCAGTCTCAGCACTTTGCTACAATATACAGTAAATCAATCATCAAGAACAGAACTCAGGGTTAAAATAACATTCTCATAATACGTTCCGGAGGGGTAGTTGTGTTAGTCTGTATGCAGGAAAAACAAGAATCCAGCCTTAAAGACTAAGAAATTTCTTCTTATGCTTATGCCTGAAGAAATGTTAGTGTTTAAGTTGCTACAGGATTCTCATTATTTTTGTAATAGACTGAAGTCATGTTTGTTCTCTACTGTATTCAAATTACAAATATTTTCCTTGATGTTTGAAATCTGTAAAAAAATTAGACTGATGCTTGAAGCCATGCATGCCTACATATATCATCAGTGAAGTCTAAAATGGGATTACTTTATCTCTTCTCCTATACCTATAAGTTCTTTAAAAGTATTGAAATATATACTTTTAAACCAGGAAGACTGGTTAAAGACTCATTCAGTCTTGCACAAGTCTTGAACATTTTAATTAATTCTACAGCTAACCTTCTCCTAGTAAGTGAGGTTTCACAAATAATTCCAGAAAGATAGCCATTTTCCATAATACAACTAATCTTGTGCAATTCACTGTATCTTAATCTTTACAATTATTTTGGGAGAATAAGTACCAGGTTCTCTTGTAACTTTTCTTAAAGTGTTGAAAAGTTGACACATTCACATTTGTTCTCATTACAACTCTTCAGCAAACCAGATCTTCAGAACAATCAGCTGACACTTGTGTCTTAAGTAATTTGGATTTCTATCACTAAATACATTGGTATTTAGTTATTTACTGTTGACTTGCATTTGCTAATTTCCCATAAAATATTTACAGTGCCTGTTGTTTTTTTAACTAATGCATTCTTTTGAAATTGAATTTCTGAACTCGACATTAAATCTTTAAATTCAGGGCAGGGTTGCATGTGAAGTAGGAACAAAATATAAAATTATCTGATTTATTTCTGGCTCAGATATGAACAAAAACAGATAAAGAATTAATAGTACTCTTTCAGTCTAAACTGCTGACATAAATGAATGATTGTGTGGATATTGGATAAAGACTTGATGTGTGTCCTGTAATATCAATAAGAAGGACCAGAGGTGGCAAAGCACACAACTGAAACACATACATATCTCTAATTGTTGTATGTGTTCCCACTGAAGTCAGTGGGACTTTTCACATGCTTGCTGAATAGAGTCCCTAAATGATTGTTGTCTTATAGCTGTGATCTGTCAGTCACTTATATCAGACATCATGGTTCCATCATGAAATCAATTCAGTGAATAATTTAACAATAAAGATCCAGAAAAGGGGCCACTTTAAAAACAGTGGCTCATAAAATCATATCTTGATATGACCCTACCCTGCACTCTGTGTTTTCCCATTTATATGCCCTCTCCAGTCTCTTCCATGGTGTTCACCCCAGTTCTTCCCCTATATCTTTTTCCTGGCTCATCTTTAAGAACATGCTTCAATATCATGAGGGCACCTGCAACCATGCTGCTTTGATGGCTGATCTGGTTCTCTGTTGGAAATCTAAGTGCTAGTGGTGCAATCCTTCAACGAGAGGGAACACTGAGCTTATTTTTTTTCCCCAACAGTCACTTTAATTATTGAAGGTATCAAGCTTAATTTCTAATACCAGTGACTATTTGCTCCTAGGAACTATGAAAATTATTTTGTCAAGGCCCAGAAAGTGAGACGACTCATAGCCAATGACTTTGTGAATACTTTCAGTAGTGGTATTGATGTTTTGCTTACTCCCACTACTTTGAGTGATGCAATACCATACTTGGAGTTTATCAAAGAAGACAACAGAACCCGCAGCGCACAGAATGATGTTTTTACACAGGCTGCAAATATAGCAGGTGGGTAGAGAGAGAAGGACATCTATTTTACATATTTTCCAGCTAGTCTTTTTAATGTAGTATCCATTCTTTCTAACCAGCTGCCCTCTTTCTGTAGCACTCCTCTACAGAAAGTAATTACTCCTGAGGGAGGTGTGCACCAAAAAGTCAAAAATTCTTCACGCAATATTTTAAAATGCTGCATAGTTTTATTTGCCAAAATAATATAATTATACCAGTTTCAATTATTTTGGTAATTTAGTTCAAAACACCTGTCAAGTATATCTGTAACAATGCAAACAAAAGAGAGTCAAAGTATTTTCACAAGTAGATTCCTTTCTAGATCTATTTATACAGAACTGCAAGTAATAATTCATTCAGACAGAAATGTATTTCCAAAACCCCTCAGAAATAGTGCAAAGGCTTGAGGCAATCAAGGTTAATGGAGGAACTGAGGGAGAGGGAAATGATTGCTGGGAAGGAGTGTGGGAGTGAACCTGGAGGGTGACTGGGTGTGGGTGGCAGAGGTATGGAACAGGAGTTGGTTTTATTGGAGGAGGATAGGGAAAAATGATTAAGGAGGTAGGGAACGTCCCCTGTGCAGACCGTGGCTGATCTCTAGTCTGCCCCATTCAGTCAGGCACATCTGCCTCCATGTGTCCCTGCCCCCTTCTTCCATTTCTCTTGTCTCTCTGCATCCTCACTCAGCCAGCCCGTCTCCATGTGGCTGTGCACCCCTCTTCGCATTCAGCCCCTGGCTCAGATTTATCACCCCACTAGCTTCTGTCTCACTTTGTAGCCCCCAGCAGCCCCATGTGACCCGTTCTGTCCATTACCCCCCCCCCCGCAATATTCCACACTCTTCACCCAGGCCCTCAGGCGTGTCACACTGAGGAGTATGTAGCATCTGCTCACCCTTGCTGTCTGTGACTGGCTACTCTGGCCTGGGAGCCAGCTGCCCCCTCTTCTGGCACTCCAGCAGCCCCTCGTGGATAAAAAATGTAACTGCAGTGTCTCTGTGGCAGGGGCGTAGCCAGCCCCTGGTTTCCAGTTGGTCCCCTAAATGTGCAAAGGAGAGGGTGGGGGAGAGGCGCAACGTCTGGCAGCAGTGTGAACTTCACTGCCATGACCGCAGGGCCAGCCAGCAGCCAGTGGCCACGGCTCCAAGTGGGGCAGAGGCATCAGCACCAATGCCTCTGCCCCACTCATGGCACTGATCACCAGGCTCCAATTCTGCGCATACACAGTGGGGTAAAATTGCCCTGAGTTTAGCAGTATCTTGGTTACATGGAGTTAAAAGTATTGTAGCTAGTCTCTTTGCTTACCTCCATTTGATTAGGTTCTCTTTTTCTAGTCATATTTGTAATAATTCTAGGAATCAATCTGTTTACTAGTAAATCCTGCACATGTGAGGTGCTGATAATTTTTGCTTTTCTCTTCTCAGGGCTTCCAGCCATAACTGTTCCTACAGCACTTTCACAGAAAGGATTGCCAATTGGGCTTCAGTTTATTGGACAAGCATTCCGGGAGCAGCAGCTTCTCACTGTAGCTAAATGGTTTGAAAAACAGATGAAATTCCCTATGCTACAGTTACAGGGAGTAATGGACCATGGTCACAGTGTCTCTCACCATGAGAAATCAGCATTTTTTTCATAACACTGGACTTGGAAGTTTTATTAGTTGAAATAAAGAGGCTTTTAAAATATCTCTGAATAATTACTTTGCACTGTTTCAAATTAAAAAGAAATGTAATCCTTCAGTTTACAGCCTGTCATTTGTACAGGTAGAGTCCAAAAACACCTGTATCAAAGTAGAATGCAAAAGAGAAGCAGGAATGGTTGTTACTGTGTAATTAAACTGAAGTGAGGCCTATGGTATTTCACCTACAACTATAAGACCGGTATGAAGGTTACACCTAAAATGAAAAGAATCTATTTCAAGTGGGTATGTTTTGTGATTATAGAACTGCTTTCCCCTTCCTACATGGAAATCTGAGGCATTCACTCCTCAGTGAAACAAACATGAGCTCCTGCCTTTTGTGTATATGGTTTCCACGCACTCTGGTCTCCTGCTAGCTCCCAGGTTACATGGATGCAATGGAACCAAGTCATGAAGGCGTCCTCACCCCTATGAGACCTTAGTGAAGAAGATTTGCACTCAGCTAGGTTTAAAAGAGAAGGAGAGTGGAGGGGTGTGTGAATGGAAATGCACAAGAACTACCTCAAGCGCAAGATGGTAGCTAAACCATGCACAGTGCAAAAGAGCTCCTCTCTCCGCAGATCTTGGAGGCTGCTATGGTTTTTACGAGGCCTTTGCACAACAAGAATGGCTAATTGCAGATGTTTCCTTTGGGTAACAATGCTCTAATTTTCAGAAATTGCTCTTCTTGCTGCTCGTTGTATTTTGTGTAATCACAACTCAGGTGCTGAAAGCAGAGTGTGTTTCATAAACTTGCACATTCTTTTCCTCATTGTTGACACTGCAGAAAGGTATGTTTGCTGAACATCCATTATTTGACACAAATGAAATGTTAGGCATTTCCAGCCCACAGTTGAGAATGGAAAATTTAACAAAAAACAGCATCTGCAAAATTTACCCTCAGGAATTTTGTCTTCCATTTTACCAACATTAGTGCTTATTTCTTTGTAACTGAGACTCTGTTTTCATCTCACAAGGGGAAGCTGATGAAATGAGAGAGAATTACGGTGAAGGCCCCAAGCAGTGGAAGTTTGTAAGAACAGCTTGGACAAACAGTTGTCAGGGATGGTCTAGAATAGATTTGGCCCTGGTGGAGGAAGTGAACTTTGACTTCATAGACCCTTCCAACCCTACATTTCTATTTCTATGAAACCTTTCTTGTTTGTCAGTTTAGAGCAAGTGTTGAAGTATCCCATTTTCAACTACATTATATAGTGTGGTGAACAGGGCAGACTCAGGCACTACGAGTGCTGCGATGCAGGCCCTAGCAGCCAGTTGAGACAGACACAATGCACCAGTAGGCCCCAGACAGGACAGGCACAAAGAGTCTATAGGCCCCTGACCCCCAGGCAGGGTGGGCCAGGGCAGGCACAACGAGTTTGTAGCCTCCGGCCTGGGTGTAGGAGCAAGCCCAAGCAAGGGAAGGACACCACGTGGAATCCTCAGTGGCTGCTGGTCGGGAGGGTACAAGCACTCTGGGTGGTTCAGAAATGGTGGAGGGGGACACAGGGCAAGCTGCAACATGCAGACACTTGAGTATGCATGTGCTCAGCTGGACCAAAGTCAGCTGCCCTTGGGCTGCTTCCTCCAACTCTGTGCACAGGTACCTGTGTCAAAGGGGGCTCCTCCAGGTCTTGAGGGTGGGCAGCCCACGCTATCCCAACCAAATCCCTCATTGTTTACAAGTGGCAGTTCTGGGAACTCCTCAGGCCCATCAGAGGGCAGCTCCTTCAGATCGCAGGGTCCCTCAGCAGCAAGCTGTTCCTCCAGGACTCAGGGGTCCAGTGGTTCCTCGGGGTTGCTGTCTTCCCTTAGCTCTGTGGAGGCCTGGCAAGTGGCAGCTCATGAGGAATGCATCAGGCTATGGGGTGTTCCCCCCAGTCTACTGTTCCCAGCATCCCTTCCCTGTCACTCAGGCCAGTTAAGTTCTGCAGGCCTTCTGGCCCCCTGACAGGTAAGGATGGGTGCAGCCCTGTGGCAGGGCCCAGGTCCATCCTTGCTCACAGCCTCAAGAAGGGAGCATCCTTCCCCTGCAGCAGGTTAGCCCCCAACTGATCTTGGTGGGCTGTTGTGGGCCTGAGTCCTGCAATGTCTGGGTCTGTCCAGGAGGGCGTTCTGCCTTGTCCTTGGGCCCAGGTTCCCAAGGAAGGCCAAAGTCTCTTGTTACACACACATCCCTCAAATCCAGCTCCCAAGTTCTGGGGCTGGCCTGCGCCCCTTCCCCTAAGCAGAATAAAGCGTCTGCATTGGTGTGGCTCTTACCTGCCTGGTGGTGTAAGGTAAAGGAAAACAGTTGTAGGGCCAGGTACCAACACATCACTTGGGCACTGGCACCTTTCATCTGTTGGAACCACTGTAGAGGTGCATGGTCTGTGATAAGCACAAAAGGGCATCCAAGGAAGTAGTAACACAGCTCTTCCAGGGCCAGTGCTCTTAATGGCTAGTGCCTTTTCAAGAGTTGCAGACTTTAGTGCCCAGGGGAACAGCTTGTGAGTGATGTAGAGAATCAGGTGCTCCTCCCCACTGATATTCTGAGCAAGGACTGCACATACCCTCACAGTCGAGGCATCTGATTGTACCAGAAATGGACAGGTGAAGTCCAGGCAATACAGGATGGGGGCACAGCCCAGCCGGTCTTTCAGGTGTGTGGAGGCTAGTTCACATTCTGTGGCTCACCAAATGGAGTGTCTGTGCCTTCCTTCATCTGTCAAGGGTGCAGCCATGATGGTAAAATTCAGGAAGAACCATCTGTAGTAGCCTGCCAGGTATAGAAATTGTCATGCTTGCCTCGTGGTGGCAGGCCGGGGTGGGGTGGGGGGGGAGGTATTTCTGGGGAGCCTGCATCTTCCCAGTTAGGAGCTTCAGCGTGTCCCGACCAAGGGTGTACCTGAGCTATGTGGTCTTTCGCCACCCTAGGCAGCATTTTCAAGGATTTGCTACTAGCCCCACATTGTGCGGTATCTGCAGCAATGCAGTCACCTGGTCAAGGTGGAGTCCCAGTCACAGCTATATTTGATGATATCATCTATAGAGGCAGCCATATAGTCTGTGCATTGATACAGTCCACTGGGGTTGGCAAGTGAGGTCATATCTTCTGATTGTTGGTCTGGGGGGATTTGCCAGTATCCCTTTGTGAGGCCCTGGGTGGTAAAATACTGGGCATCTCCCAGCCGATCGAGTAACTCATCTACTTGAGGCATGGGATTGCTATCAAACTTACGAATGGCATTGTCATGATGGAAATCTCTACTGAACCAGCATGACCTGGCCTGTTTTGGGATGAATATGATGAGGCTAGGCCATTCGGTAGTTGATGGTTCAATCACTGCAAGTTGCAACATAGCCTGGACCTCTTGTTCCACCACAGCCTAGAGGTGCTGGGGCAGAGATCACGATCCAGAGTGTACCACCTCACCGGAAAGGGTCTGGATCGTGTGGTACATTTGGGTGGGTTTCCTGGGAGTTGTAGCAAAGGTCTTTGCACAGGTCACCAGAAGGTGTTTCACTTGCCATCGCTAGGCCTCAGAGAGGGCCATGCCTAGTTGGGACTCACCACAATCCTCTTTGTCAGGGAGCTGTGGACCCAAATCTAGGTCAGGCAGATAGGGTTTAATCATTAAGCCTTCCCATTCCCACCAAGGCTTCAAGGGGTTGATGCAATATATTTGCTGCTTTTTATGGCTGGCAGGTTGTCACAGCTCAAAAGTTCACAGGCCCGACTTGTCTGATAGGCCCTTATGAAATTTTCTATTGAGCCAGAAGTTTTGATTCAATAGATGGATGTAATACCAGAATCTGGTCATCTGGTTAAAAGACATGGGTCCACGGCCTGTGGTTATAAGACTGAGCTAATGTAGTCTGGGCAGCTTTTAGATTTTCTTGGGCCAATGATCCTGCCAGTCAGAGCTCATCTTGAGGCGCAGGACATATTGCAACGGTCCTTGAGTCAGAGTGGGCGTCTTCCCCAACTTGCCCTTGTTCGGTCGAAGAGCCCCTGCAGTTGTCAGCCATACAGAAGTTCAAAAGGGGGGGAATCTGTATGGAGCCCTGAGGTGCTTCCCAAATAACCAGGAGTAAGGCATCAGCTGGTTCCACCTCCATAGATCTTGCAGGGGAATTTTCACAGAAAGCCCTCAAGAGGTCAATTAAACTGGGCCACCAACCCATCAGGTTGGGGTGGTCAATTAAGGTCTGGATCCCAAGGATGGCACAAACCTCCTAGAACACCCATGAAGTAAAAGTAGCTCCCTGATCTGTGAGGCATTCTTGGGGTAATCCTAGCCTGTTAAAGAACTTCATCAATTCTCCTGCGAAGATCCATGTTGTAGCATTCTTTAAAGGTATAGCATAGCATTCTTTAAGGGTATAGCTTCAGGAAAAGGGGCAGCATAGTCCACCAGGGCGAATAGGAAGCAGTAGCCCCCCCATTGTGGTCCAGATATCCAACCAGATCTGCTGCCACACTTTCAAAGGGGGTCCTGACCACAGGGAGAGGCATTGGGGCGGGGGCTGCAGGCAGGGCAGTAACTAGGGTGGGTGACTCAGGCAAAGCCCTGAGCACCCCATTTTAGAGGGTGTTGCCAGAGCTGGTGCCCTTCCGCCCTGCCCCCAGCACTGCAGGAGAGCCAGCCAGCCTGAGGCCGGTCTCTGAGCTCCCACCCCAATCCTGTGGGCAGGGTTGGGCGGTGAGCTGGCAGGGCTGACTGCCACACGAGCAGTACAGCCCTGGCACAGCCCAAAGCAGTGCTGGAAGCGACACCACGTGCAGCAGTCAGCCCTGCCTGAACCCCGCCCCCGCCCCCCCCCCCGGGGCCAATGACCCAGTCCTCTGCTGGCCTTGGCCCCAGCCACCACCACTCCCCAGTGGTGGCTTGTTGGTGGGGCAGGAGGTCCTCTAGTGGGGGGGGGCCACCGGTGGGGAGGCCCATGGGGCTCTGCAGCCCCTAATCTGCCACTAGTGGCAGGGGCCGGATCCAGATCCAGCTCCGTACCACAGCCAGCTTAAGCCCCAGGCCAGATTGGGCCCCCCCCCGAAGTCTGGGGAGGGGGCCTTTAGGGCTGCTTGTCCCAGATGCCAAAATTTCTTGTTCCAGCCCTGGCCACAAGGTCCCAGCTGGAGGTACAATAGTTCTGTACTTCCTGGTGTGCTCTGGCCCAATGAAATTGGGTAAGGACCCAGGCCAAGATCTTGTTGATGCCCAGGTGATCTGCAGTCAGGATGGCATAGGCTAATCACACAATGGAGCTTCTATGGAGCTGGGGTACTACCAGTTAAGCCTATGGTTCCTTGGCCTTGGGACCTTCTCCACCCAATGCAGCAGGTTCCTTCATAACACAAATTGTTGCTACTGCCTGGCTTGCTGTGGGTCGTTCACCACCCCTACTATAGTTGTCAGTTTTTTGTAGGCTTGGCTGAGGGAGGGATCTGGAGTCTCAAGTCTCCAATATTTTTCCTGGTATAGCAGTTGTTGTCCTTATTTCCCTTTTTATAGATGGGCAATATATTTGCTCTTTTCCAGTTCTCTGGGGCCTCTCCAGTGTTCCATGATTTTTCAAAGGTAATAGCCAATGGCTCAGATATCTCTTGAGTCAGCTTCCCGAGTATTCTGGGGTGCATGTTATCAGGCCCTGGTGATCTGTAAACATCTAACATGTCTAGGTAATTTTTAACTTGCTCTTTCCCTATTTTAACATCTGATCCTATCCTGTTTTTAGTGCCCTCCCCTTCATCAGGTACCACTAACCTTTTTGGTGAGGACCAAAAAAAGAAATCAGTTAGTTCCTCTGCCATTTCCACATTTTCTGTTATTGTTTTTCCCTCTTTGTTGAGTAATGGACCTACACCTGCCCTGGATCCTTCTTGTGTTTCTAATGTATGGTTAAAAAAATTTTTTTTTGGTTACCCTTTATGCTTTCAGCTAGTTTAATCTCAGTTTGTGCCGTGGCCTTTCTGATTTTCCCACTACCTAACTATTTGTTTATGATCATCCTTTAAAAGTTTTGACTTTTTGTAGGACTCTTTCTTCATATTTAGATAATTGAAAAGCTCCTGGTTAAGACAAGGTCATCTCCTGCCATGCTTCCTGATCTTCCTGGACATTGGAATTGTTTGTTCTTGTGCCCTTACTATTGTCTCTTGAAAAACTGCCAGCTGTCTTCAGCTGTTTTTCCTCTTAGACATGCTTCCCATGGTATCCTACCTACCAACTGCAAGGGTGCTAAAGTCTGCCTTCTTGAAAACTACTGGCTTTATTCTGGTGTTCTCTCTCCTACCATTCCTTAGAATCACGAACTCTACTATTTCATGAGCACTTTCACCTAAGTTACCTTCCACATTCAAATTCTCAACCAGTTCTCCTCTGTTTGTCAAAATCAAGTCAAGAACAGCCTCCCCCCCAGGAGCTTTTGCCCCTTTTGAAATAAAAAAATGTCTCCAATGCATTCCAAGTATTTGTTGGATAATCTGTGCCTTGCATTGTTATTTTCCCACCATGTGCCTGGGTAGTTGAAATCCCCATCACCACCAAGTCCTGTGTTTTGGATGATTTTGTTAATTGTTAAAGAAAAAACCTAATCCACCTCCTCTTCCTGGTTAGGTGGCGGCCTGTAGCAGAACTCTCCTATGACATCACCTTTGTTTTTCATGCCTTTAATTTTTACCCAGAGATTTTCAACATGTCTGTCTCCTATTTTCATCACCACCTCAGTCCCAGTATACACATTTTAAATATGAAAGGCAATACCACCTAACTTTTTCCCCTGCCTATCCTTCCTAAGCAAACTATAAGCTACTATGTTAATATTCCAGTTATGTGTATTATCCAACCAAGTCTGTGTGATGCCGACTATGTCACAGTTGTGTTTAGTTACTAGCATTTTGACTTGTCCCTGTTTATTCCCCATACTTCTTGCATTAGTATATAAACACTTAAAATACTGATTTGATACCCTCCCCCTAGTTCTGACTAGTCTCTCTTTTATCCCTGCTATTACAGCCCAGGCTCCCCCAAGTTCTGACCCTTCCTCCAGGGCCCCCTGGTTTTGACTTACCTGTGGGCTTTGGTCACCTTCCCACTTCAAACCTCCTGTAAAGCCTGCCTCACTGGGTTAGCCAGTCAATGTCCAAATATGCTCTTCCCCTTCCTTGACAGGTGGACACCAGCTCTGTCTACAAATTCTTTTTTCTGGAACAGCATTCCATGGTTGAGGAAGCCAAAGCCCTCTTGCCAACACTCAGAGACAGCCTTGGGCTATCTGGGGACCTAGGCAACAGCCCATTGTGGCCCCCCATAGAAACTAAACTCACATAATAAAAAGCATAGCATTTTTTAAAGAAATTTTATTTTATTTTTAAAGCAATTTTAAAAAAAGCTATAAGTTCACCTTCCTACTGTTGCTGTTGCTAAGATCCAAAAGCCAACTGTGTTATTCTAGTTCAGTAAAACAAGGAGTCCTGTGGCTCTTAAAGACTAACAAATAATACGAAGAGGATCAAGGATGGTGTAGGTCCCTTACTGAATGGGGCAGGTATCCTCGTGATGGAGGATGCGGAAAAAGCTGAACTGCTCATTGCCTTTTTTACTTCAGTTTTCACAGGCAGGGCCAGCTCCCAGCCCACTACCATGGGTATGGCAGATTGGAGAGAAGAAGAGGCCCTTGGTGATGGAAGGTCAGGTTAGGGACTACTTAAAGAAGCTGGATGTGCACAAGTCCATGGGGCCAGACGAACAGTATCCAAGGGTGCTGAGGGAGTTGGCCAATGAGATAGCAGTACCATTGGCCGTTATCTTTGAAAACTCATGGCGAATGGGGGAGGTGCCAGAGGACTGGAAAAAAGCAAATATGATGCCTATCTTCAAGAAAGGGAAAAAGGAGGATCCGGGGAATTGCTGATCTGTCAGTCTCACCTCAATCCCTGGAAAAATCATGGAGCAGGTTCTCAAAGAATCCATCCTGAAACATTTGGAGGCAAAGAGAATGATGAGGAGCAGTCAGCATGGATGCACCAAAGGTAAAATTGTGCCTGACTAACCTCATCACCTTCTATGATGAGATGACTGGATTTGTGGCTGCTGGAAGATCTGTTGATGTGATATACCTCAACTTTAACAAAGCTTTTGATATGGTTTCCCACAGCATTCTCATTGTCAAGTTAAGGAAGCATGGGTTGGATGTGTGGACTGTAAGGTGGGTAGAGAACTGGCTAGATCAATGGTTTCAGCTAGTAGGAATCAATGGCTCCATGTCCCGTTGGCAATGAGTAATGAGTGGTGTGCCCCAGGGGTCAGTCCTGGGGTCAGTTCTGGTCAACATTTTCATTAATAATCTGGCTGATGGGATAGACTGCATACTCGGTAAGTTTGCGGATGACACCAAGCTGGGGATAATGGTAGACACGCTGGAGGGTGGGGACAGGATTCAGGGAGACCTAGACAAATTGGAGCAGTGGGCCAATAGAAATCTCATGAGGTTCAACAAGGACAAGTGCAAAGTCCTGCACTTGGGATGGAAAAACCCCATACACTGCTACAGGCTGGGGAGCAATCAGCTAAGTAGCAGCCCCCCATAGCCTGCAGTGGGTCTCCCCTCAGCACCCTGGCCAGGGTGCTGAGGGCTCCCTGGCCAGGATGCTGAGGGGGTGGCCTTTCCTCCCAAGGTGCTAAGCACGCTGGGACGAAAATCAAATCATGTTGTTTTGGAACCCCTTTGTTCCAAAACATGTCCAAATGGCCTTATTTTGAAATGATCATTTTGAAATAACGGCCATTTCGAAACCAAAGTGGTTTAACCTATTTCGAAAGGACGTTTTCTTATTTCAAAATGATGGTCCCGTCATTTCAAAATAAGAAAACATTGTGTGGACCAAATCTTTTTTATTTCAAAATAACATAGGTTATAAATAACACATACCCTATATTCTCTTCAGCATATTGTCCAAAAGTCCCAAAAAATCTGATTCCATATTTCAAATGTATCACAGAATAAACCCCAACAACAGAACATTACAATTTTCTGCTAACCAAACAGGAGACTGAAATGGAAAAACAGCAGTCAAACTGAACCAGCAACAAGTTCAAGGTAATTTACTCTTCAATTGCAAGTACATTTTGGAAGCAGACTGTTAAAAAGGATGATGTACTAATTTTATTGTGTCTCATTAAGGCAGGTCATATTTGCTCAGCAGAGCTGAAAGACTATCTAATGTTCAGTGAAGTCAATGGCAAGACTCCAAATGAATCAGAGCCTTAATAAAGAAAATTAGGACAATTAAGTAATCTTGGTCCTTGTAAAGAAGACACCCTAAAAAAGGCTATAGTATATTGGGTCATAATGGTTGCTGTAGGCTGTCCCTGTTCTTTCTAAATAAAAGACTTCAATCTTTATTGTTGTCAACCTGCCATCTTTCAGTGGCACTATATACACCTTATTTTAACAAAAAATTTTCTTGTTTTAATTGAGCACATGTGATTTCAAAATGCACAGTTCATTGACAGCCCAAAAGAGCAAGAACAATGGCTCTACTTGCTGTACATGTATGTGTCAGCAGGGGCTAAAGCAGAGGTCTCAAACACATGGCTGGTGGGCCAGATGCGGCCCCTAAAGCTATTTCCTGTGGCCCACAATGACACTATCATTACTGATATTTGCAATACTGTTGTATGAAAATGTTTCAGTGGTGCGGCCCTCAGATGAACATACTAGTCCTCATGCGGCCCTCATGGCAATTTGAGTTTGAGACCCCTGGGCTAAAGTAAGGGAGAACACACCGGAACACCATTCTGGGCCCCACGAATTTCAGGGGCCTGCATTTCTGGGCCCCTAAAAATAGAATAATGGGGTGGAATGCAGCATTCTGGTGCTTTCCCCCTTACTTTAATCCCCTGCCACCTTGTGCTTCCCCTTTGGGCTCTCGGACTTCCTGATTGGTGGGGCAAACAGCAGCAGAAGCAGCGACTGTGGTGGCAGTAGGTGTGATCCCCCTGCTTGCTCCGCTCCCAGCCAACCCAGCAGCCCTGTGCCATGCGTTCTCCACCTGACGCCACCTCACAGTCACTACTCCTAGCCATGCAGCTGCTGCTGTTTGCCCCACCTCTTGGGGAGTCCAAGAACCCAAAAGGGAAGCACAAGGTGCTGTGCCAGTGGGAGGTGGTGGTGAGCCAGAGACCAGGGGTGGGAATGGTGGGGTCCACAGCAGCATGAGTTGCTAGAGCAAGGGGTTGGGATGGGGGGGCTGGGGAAGGATGGAGGGAGGCATGGGGACAAGGAGACTGGGCAGGGGCTGGTGGAGGCTAGGAAATGGTAGAGGGGACTATTGAGGGCTGGAGTAGGGGCTGGGAAGGGATGAAGGAGGTTGGGGGCTGGAGTGGGGGCCAGGGACAGGGCGAGTTGGAGAGGTGTGGAGGGGGTTGGGGGGCTGAAGAGGGTGGAGTGAAGACTGGGAGGCGGGGTTTAGGAGGGATGTAGTGGGGGCTTGGGGGCACAAAGCTTAAGGAGTGGGGATGGGGGCTGAGGACGACATGGGGAAAGAGGGGTCTGATGTGGGCACTAGTGGACAAGGTTGGGGCGATGTGGATTTGAGGCCGTGCTTCATTTGTGAGGAAAGAGTTGGTGGGGCTCAAGTAGTTTGCCTTGCACTCATATTATAACTGGGGCCTGCATATGCATGAAGGGGGCCCAGAGATTAGGGGGGTTCTGGGGCCCATCAAATTATACTTTAACCACCAGTAGTCAGAGACTGAAAGTTTCAAAGTCAATAACCATAGTAATCTACATGCTTATCTGACAGAGGAGTGCAAAACGCTTCTTCTGCCATTCTCACTGAAAGCACAGACAGTTCATTATAGTGTCACCAGTGAGTTTCATGAACAACTTCATTCAAACAAATGTCACATGTCCTTGCTGTCCAGTGTTGGCAGAGTATGTATGTCAACGAATTAACTTCCCACTGAAGCTATTTCAGGACATATTTCAATCTTATTTAAGAGACAGGAACTAAAGCTCAACTCTGAGTCTCAGCCACAGAAAAATAAGAGTTAGCACTGTTTAAAAAATAAAATAAAATAAAACAAAAACAAGCCCAGTTAATTGTATCCTCTAGCTCTTCTCTGCTAAATGCTTTTCTAGCACGTGCTTGTAACTACTATTTCTTCAGGTCTTTTGCTGCTGTATTATTTTTACAATACAGAATTATGTTCTGCAATTTAGAATTGTCAAGATAGCTGGATGAAATTGGACAACAAATTTAATTATTCCTGAATATTTTATACAGATTATATATACACTGCTTACCATTGTGCTGGGTATCTATATGGCCCCAATTCTTGTAGTATCTGACCACCTATCTTTAAATATATTATCTTGACAACACCCCTGCGCAGTAGCAATGTGCTGTTATCACTATTTCACAGAGTGGAACTGTGTGGCAGAGATGGTTAAAATTTTCAGAAACACCTATCTAAGTCCTATTTTCAGAAACAATATAGGTAAACACTTGGAGTTTTTTAGGATTACCCAAGTGGCTTGCCTAAAGTCATGCAAAAAGGCTGGTGCTGACCATATAATTGAACCTGTTCTCTTGAGTCCCAGACTAGTACTATCACTAGTCAACCACAAGATAAAAAATGATGATCAAGGAGTACATGATTGTCTTCTAACCCATTGCTGGGGAAAACTTGTCTTTTTGTGCATTTATGAAATATGTATATCATTTGAAATAAAGTAATATTAAATTGCAGCTATTGGATGCATCTCTGGTACACAAGCACCTCTGAGTCAGTTTTGATTTTCAAAAATCTTTGCTGGGTGTTCTCCCCCCCCGCCCCAAATAACTTCTAGATCCTTGTATAGAACATTCTTATTTAGCTGATTGGCTTCTGCAATGAATTTAGTTTATATCTGACAACACAGTAAAAAGTTGCAGAAAGCATGTATTTTAAATATCATGGAAATTAACAAAGGAGTACCTTAGCCAGTGAGCTACCTTGGACCACTAGTTGACCTTTGAAGCAGAAATAGTTATTTATTTATTTATTTGAATATCCTTGCTAATAGCTTTGTAGCTTTATGGAAAATTTCTAACTACAAAAGCAGAATAAGCCACTTAATGTGACATAAGAATATTTAATTGTATGTAGTCCATGTGTTAAACTGTCTCAATTTCATTTTCTCTGGTAATATACAATTACCTGTGGCTGAAACAGATAGCCAGCATAAGGTCGATACAGCTAAACCCCACTTCAGCCCTGCATTATATGTATCTCCTGCTATGACTTATTTTCATTATTGGGATACATTAGACACTGAACTAAAATCATCTCTGCAATCCAGTGTCAACATTTTGCAAAAACTGTGCCTTTAAAGGATGCTTTTTTTAAAATCAACAAAGACTACTTACCCTTAAAGACTGTAATACATATTACAGTGTCAAAATTGCAGCTGTTGAATAGATGAAAAAACAGCAATTTATTGGAAGTAATTGTGCCTACAGGTACTTAATATAAGTGTCTGTCTCTTTTAACCTTTGTTATTTTGCCAATGCACTAATTCAGGACTAAAGTTACCTGCCTCAAAGTTTTATGGGAATACTTTATAGCATACAAATCTCAACTGTGTATTCCCCTACTCTCAGAAGAGGAATTATTCCAGTCTAACCAAAATCTTTTAATAACTAGGTCTTTTGTTTGAGAGATCTTACATCATCTTGCTAGAATCTCATAATCATCTTTTCAACAGAGTCATAACAGGTAGATATTTATACAGCCATTTGCAAGTATGAACTTGTTTCACACAGGACAATTTACTGCTAAAACTGGTTACCTTTGGTGCTGAAGATGTTTATTACATTCTCTACAACTTAACTTTATTCAGGCCAGCATACTATTTATACACATGTAAAGCCCTTTTGCAAAGTCAGATTGACATAGGGTGTGTTCACACAGCAATCTTATCTCAAAACAACAGAGGCTGTTTCGAAATAAGAAACACCATGTTCACACAACGTACCGTTGTTTTGAAACAACTTAAACCCCATTTGGTGACAAAATAATGTTGTTTTGAAACGACTGTTTCGAAACAATCCCATCTGAACATGTTATTTCAAAATGACGGTGACTTGTTTTGAAATAATTGTTGTCTGAACATGCTATTTCGCTTTAAGTGTTTTTCCTTAATTCGAATTAACATTTTATTAATTCGAATTAACTTATTTCAAAATAACGCCTTATTTCAATACAAGTTGTTTCGAAAGAACTTGTATCGAAATAACCCCCTGTGTGTGAACATAGCCATAAAGAAGCCTTAGTGATGTGAAATTAAGGTCCAGAGACTATAGTCTAGGGTCAACAGTATAGGTCAGTTAATGTGATTCTCTGAGCTGTTTGCTTTGGTTCTTCTGTATATGAAATTCTAGAAGAAAGGCACAGGGATGCTAAATAAATGGAACTACGTCCTCAAGATATTTGGGATTTTGTGTAGCTCAAGCATTTGACAACTCTGTGGAGTTTCTTGGGGAAGCCACCCCTTGCTGCATAATTGTGTTCCAGTGTTTAAAATAGCATTCTTAAACTAAAGAAGTTTGTTTCCAGACTATGGCTATGAAAGCCACCTTGAAAATGAAAACCAAGTGAAAATTGATGCAGTTGCCTTCTCATTCAGCATAAGTCACTAGTTTTGGAAATTGTGACCTGCCTCATACATCTCAGCAGGTTGCTAGGTATGATATCTGCAGGTAGAAATTTAAAGTGGCAGTATTGGTCATTATTCCTCTATTAATCATTTTAACAGAACCATCAAGATTTTGTGTTTATTCCGCTATGCTTAACTACCTCCCCAGTGACCAAGAGCCTCATATGTCCTATATCCAGCTACCAAAGCTTCCTGCTCCACATATTTGACAACTCCTTTAATGCTGTTATGCAGTGTCAATTCACAACTTTGGGGCACAGTGAAAATCAGAAGAGTTGGGCAGCGTAAAAACAGAATATATAAACACCAAGAAAGCAACTGTATTTAATGTGTTGTTCACCTTTATAAAGTGAAGCTGCACCAGAATTTTCAATCTGCTGTGACGGAGCACCACAGAACCGAGGTATCTTGCTGTAGATTTCAATTCAGCTCAGCGTGCATGGATATATTTGTCTATTATGTAAGCATTCAGCTGGTTTGTCTGCAAGATAAATGGTGTTCCATTTAGACTCCATTGTGATGTGCAGGAGTAAATTGAGAAAACTCAGTATTTATATCTCTTCATGTGTGAAGTTAACTTGCTTTAATCATAATGAGAGTTTGTGGACAGGGTAGGAAGGAGAATAACCCCCAAAGACCCTAAGGCCTTGGGTACACAAAGTTTTTGCACCAGTACAACGATTTTAGTTAACTGAAATCATACCAGTGTAAAGGCGTTTTACACTGGTGCCATTAATCTGCTTCCCATATGGAAACAGCTATATTGGTATAAAGTACCTTTATACTGATATAACTGTGTTCACTTTAGAGAGCTTGTACCATTTTAGCTATAGCAGGTTAAAGCAGTACAACTTGTGTGCACAGAAGAGTCTCAAGGGGATGAAGGCGGAAGAAATGATAGCAGATTTTTTTTGAAAAATACATTGTTGTATTTTCACAAAAGTTCCCTCCCTCAAAGGAAATTCTGGCTTTTTTTTAAACCACTGTGATTAACATAAATACCATTAATATAAATTTGAAAGAACTGTTCTATTCAGAACTACTGTATACAGAATCGCTTCATTGATGACACTGTGCAGCCACTCAGACTGTAAGGAAACTGCTCAGTTTAGCTACCATGGAATACAATATTAGAGAACAGCTCCACTTGTGGGCACCCCCATTCTAGGATAAAAGTAATTTTGTGAGCAGAGAGCATCAGGCTGAGATTTCTAAAAAAGACTGTTCTCATTAGTTTGCTGAAACTACAGTGCTAATTACATTTTAAGCAGGGGTTAAAGTGGGCTGGAACAGCCCAGAACACCATTCTGGAGCCCACTGTTTTTAGGGGCTCAGCGTTCTGGGCCCCCTAAAAATAGGAAATGATGCCAGAATGCTATATTCTGGGGCCTTAAAAATAGTGGGCCCCGGAACGCAGCATTCCAGTCGCATTTTTTGTTTTTAGGGGCCTGAATGCTGGGCCCCTGAAAATAGCAGGCTCCAGAATGGCATTCTGCCACATATTCTGGCCAGCAGGGGGAGATCTGGGTGTGGGGGTGCGCAGTCTGCGCTTGGCAGCAGAAACCTCCAAGCACAGCCTGCAGACTGCATGGTTTTCCAGCCCAGTGCACGGCTGCCAATGAGTACTGGGGTGGCCTGGCTTGCACTGGGGGGTATTGGGGACACAGGGTGGATTCTGGGGGCAGAGGAATGGATATTGGGGGCAGTTGCTAGGTTGGGGGAAGATGTTTGGGGGGCAGCAGCTGGGAGGGGCAGGCACATGGGGGGCAGGAGCTGGGGGGCAGGGCACCCAATTAGGATGGTTCTGGGGCCCACCAAAATTATACTTTAACCCCTGATTTTAAGATAGCCTCTTTCAGAATCTTATTGTTGCGATTTTAACAAAATCTCTGTGACTCACTGTTTGGGGACATTTGTAATATCGCAAATAAATAACCAATGCTCACAAATGTTCATTGGAGTCATTTACATTTTTACTTCTCTGAAGCCAAGAGACCAATATTTATGTCATTCCATTATAACTGAAAGATACACTAAAGCTCACTGTTACATGAATGCATGTTGAGATGAAAAGAAAAAGTGGGCATACAGTCTTTACCATCAAAGTGCAAGTGTTAAAATACAAAACAGTACTTTTGTCACCTGGCTGAGGAAACAAAGTTATGTCTAACTAATAAATATTTTAACTAATTAAAGAGTGCAAATACCTTCCAGCTACCTCTAGATTAAAATTTTAAAACCACAGTGCTTTGCAAAATATCACATCCAATTGCTGAAGAACAAAGTGTCCGCAAAGAATCACAGAATATTGCAAACTAAAGGGAAAGTTAGCTGCTGACTTTGCTAATACATACTTGATGTGATGCAATTATTCAGTCATCTTTCACTAGCGCATCCCTGTGTTAGTGCAGGAAGAATGCTATTTGCTGGAGCATAACATAAAAGCAAAGAAAATAATTCCTTTGAGTGCTTGGCATGCCCATTCCATGTCAGGTGGGCATGCACCACAGACACCACCATCAGGGATCTTTCCCTCAGTGGTATCCATAGGGTGAGCACTAGAGTCCTTTGCAGTGACATATGTAGGTGCTTAGTAAAAGGAGCTTCTGCAACCATACTACCTGTGGTTTCATTTGTAGATTTAGTGTACATAGGTTCTTAGGTAATTTAATGAATTAGAGTTAGTAGCTAGATGTAGATGTAATTAGTCCCATGTAATTAGTCCTATGGGAACATAGCCCCAAGATTATGCATGCTTTGGTCCCCTGGCTTCAAGCTACAGGCTTCATTTAAGAAGCACATGCTCATGAATGATCCTCACCAGAGCTGCTTAAAATGCCTGGGTGAGATTCACATTTGAGATAAGTGCATGATCTGCAGAAACTTCAAACCTCACACAAAAAAGGACTGGGACATCAGGTTAAAAACACTCCTCATGGAGTCTCCTCTCACACCAGAATCCAAGCCCGGCCACTCAGACTTTATGCCCAGCACATCAACGTCAACTCAAAATACCCCACCAGCAAAGAGTTCATCCCCATACTGGTCACCATTCCTGGTGCAAAAGAAGCAGCACAAGCTACACACCACAACAGAGTGCTTCCCAGCCACTAAGAAGGACAAACAGGGATTGCTGGACATGAGCTGAGACCTGCCGCACTGGGCTACTCACCTTCCCCATAACTCAGGTTGGCTATTGCCTCACCCATCAGAACTCCCAGGGTCTCACCTTCAACTCTTGGCAGTGGTAGGACCTCATGGTGCCATCTGTGCCTACAGCATTTCAAGTGGTCAAAGACTTGCTCTTCCTCCCAGTGCTGCCCACTTCTTGGAAAGATAAAACTCTGTGCTGAGACCCCATGCCAGGACAGCCAGGCAAGAGTGTATTGGGGGCAAGCCCAAGATGAGGTCCCTGTAAAAATCCATGACACCACCCTCTGACCCCTAGTTGGTCACTGATGCCCTGGCAGTGGTCACCAGGACTCCATTACCAGCCTCCAGAGCTCCACTGCCAACAGCCAGACTTTCAGTACTGACCCCCACCCACCCTTGGAACCCAAAACCCAGAGCCTAGATGCAGGTTGCCAGGTCCCAGCACCAGGAGTCATCAGTCTCTGGAGCACTGCTACCAGTCATCAGAATACCATTGTTGATCCCCAGAAGCTCAGCACTGATTAACAGAGTCCCAGTACTACTTTCACAGTGCACTAAAGAGGTGAAGATGAGGTCACCATGATCCCCAGAAAAGGACCCCTTGGATTTAGAGTGGGACGAGATCACATTACCCAGGAGTCAGGTGAACCCAGCCATAGCTGCAGGTCTTCTCCCAGGCCTTACTGCTGCATTTGTGGCCACTAACACAATGGCCCAGCTCATGGCAGTCCCAGGGCTTCAAGAGCAACAAACTGATCTCAGAAATATCTGACAACTATTCAGTGACAGTGTGACAGCCACTCCCAGACAGGCTAAGCAGGACAAGGGGAGCTGGTGGCAGCTCTCAGGCCGACAGCAGTCCAGACACTGCCATGTGTGACACTGTCTGGGTCCAGAGGACTGGTTATGATTATTTTTCATATTAATATTTCATATTTGTAATAACCCATAGTGGATATCCCAGGGCTGGTATCAATAGAAAGGTTGTAAACTGTTAAGACTGATTATATGCTGGTATCATGCCTGTATTAGAAATTAAAAATCTATTTGTACTCTAAGTTATTTGGCTCCAAGCAATCCCAGAAGGGTGTCTGCAAAACTACTGTCATCCTAATTGGCCATTAGAAGCTCCCATCTGCAGTGGGCCCAAGGAGTAACCTGTTTGATGAGGCACCCAGACTGACCATGTGACTCAACTCCATTTTGATTTGGCAAGGACACTGAGAGAGTGAGAGAGTCAAAAGATGATAAAGGGCTATAGCCCAATCTCCATTTTGTCTTTAGTTTTCAGTCTTCGGTCTGTTTGCAACCAACACCTTCCTCTAGAACTATTCATCTGGGACTGAACAAAGGACTGAGACCCACCCAAGCACTGTGTGCATACCAGAGGAGTAAGACTAACGTGCAAACTATACATCCTTCAAGGACTTGCTTTCTATGGACTCTAAATCATTTGTATGTATGGGATTCACTTTGATCCTTTAACATCTCTCATATTTTGTTTGTTTTCTTTTTATATTAAACCTTTGGTTGCAGTTACTAAAGGATTGGCTGGCAGCATGGTATTTTGTGCAAGACCCAAGTCTATATTGTTCTGGGTGATGCAGCTGGCCCTTTGAGGTCAGGAGAACCTATTTCTTTAAGAGACCCAGTGGCTAGTTGGGGACCAAAGGAACTGATGTGCAATAAAGGGGGTTGTTTCTATTTTGTTATGCTTGGTGATGACCAGAGTGGGGAATCATAAGCATGTTTTGTTACTGACTAGGAGACTGGTTTAAGTATCACCTGTCACTGGTGTGGGGGTTTGGCCCCTGGTGTTTGCAACTTGCCCTAATTTTGGAACATTCAGAAGGTTATCCCAGGAGGCCTGGGTCACATTCATGCTCCCAGACTCTTGGAGAACAGCACCCTCAGACAGGCCTCAGCCTGAGCTCTGCTATCACTGCTAGTTTCCATTGCCCTGCAGGTTCCTCCAAACCATGTGGTGGGGGGCACAACTGCCAGGGCTTCTCCATCTCTGGCAGTGGGGGTGATGAAGCTGCTGGGGACTGAGAAGTCCCAGTGATGGGGGGGAGCCGCCTCCTGCCCAGGACCCTAGGGAGCCCCAGGTTGCCGAAGCCCTGCTGCTAGAGGACCCCCCCCATCAATATCACTGCTTTATCAGAGCAGTGAAATTGGGAATTGACAAGCATGACAGCTCCCCACCCCTATAAGGAGGCAGAATGAGGCAAAAATGCATCCTTTAAAATTTGGAAATTAAATTTGATTGAAGAAAATAGAAAGGAGCATGAACTCAGGGAAGTTAAGAGAAAAAAAACATAATTAGACAAGCCAAAAAGAATTTGAAGAGGAACTGCAGCCTAGTCTACATTGCTGCACTGGGTCAACAGGAGAAATGCATTCTACAGTACGTAGTTTGCGTATCTCCCTTCGACTTATGTACTTTCCCTTACCATGGGGTCTTCACTGGGCTGAGCTACAAGAAATGCTTTCTATTCAACACAGCTTTACTCTTTTCTGGGAACTAGAGTTACTTTGTTGAACAGGAAGCACTTCCAAGATCAACTGAGCAGGTCTCCACACTGGCTGCTCAGTCAATCCTATTGCTTCAATCTGTGGAGACCAACACAGGGATTTCAGTATAGACAAGCCCTAACTAGCAGCAAAAAGAAAAAGAAAAAGAAGAAAAGTACATCAGAAGTAGAAAGCCAGCCAAACCGTCAGTCAGTCAGTGGGGCTGCTGGATGACTGAAGTAATAAATGAACATGAAAAACAAAAGGCTATTAGGGAGAAGCTAAATGGCCTCTGTGCATTGGTCTTCACTGCAAAGGATGTGAGGGAGCCATTCTCTGACCTGAGTCATTCTGTAGGTGACAAATGTGAGGAACTGTCCCAGACTGAAGTGTCAATAGAAGAGGCTTTGGAACAAATTGATAAATTAAACTATAAATGTCAGGACCAAAGGGTAGTCTTCAAGAGTACTGTACTGAAAGAACTCAAATATGAAATTGTGGAACCACTATGTGTGATCTGTAGCTCACCGCTGAAATCAGCCTCTGTTCCAGATGGCTAGAAGATAGCTAATATAACACCCACATTTTTAAAAAGCTCCAGAGGCAATTCCAGAAATTACAGGCTCATAGTCCTAATTTCAGTACCAAGCAAATTAGCTGAAACTATAGTAAAAGATAGAACTATCAGAGCCACAAACGAACATGATGTATTGGGAAAGGGAAATCAAATTTCACCAGTCTATTAGAATTTTTTGAGGGAATCACCAAGCATCTGGACAACAGTGATCCCATGAATGTAGGGTACTTGGACTTTCAGAAAGCCTTTGATGAGGTCCCTCACCAAAGCTTCTTAAGCAAAATAAGGAATCATGGGATAAGAGGGAAGGTCCTCTGATGAATAAGTAGCTGAATAGAACACAGGAAACAAAGGGTTGGAATAATGATTGTTTTCACAATGGAGAGAGGTAAATAGCAAGTCTCCCCAGAATCTGTACTCAGACCTGTGACATATCCTAAATGATCTGACGAGGGGAGTAAATGCTAAGGTGGTACTATGTGCACACAATTCAAAATTACTCAAGATAGTTAAGTCCAAAGATGACTAAGAGGCATTACAAAAGGATCCCACAAAATTGGGTAACTGCAGGGGTTAAAGTACAATTAGCAGGCCCCGGAACCCTCCTAAATTTCTGGGGCCCTCTCACACATGTTCGGGCCTCTTTCACCCACGCCAGCTACTACCCCTTAAACACCTGACCCCCACCCCAGCTACTGCTCCCCCCACGCCTGACCCCCACCCCAGCTACTGCTCCCCACATGCCTCACCCCCCACCCCAGCTACAGCTCCCCACACACCTGCCCCCACACCAACTACTGCTTCCCACCCTTGTCTCACTGCAGGTTCCCTAATCCTTTCACCAACCCCCCCATCTCGCTGCTGGTCCCCCAAACCTTCCCCAACCCCCCACCGTGCCACACCATCTTCCTCCACTGTCCCAGGCTGACCCCCCTCCCCCATGCCCTTTCCCTGCCAGGCAGGCTCGCCTGTCCCCAAACACCCCCCAGGACCTCTTACCCAGTCACCATGTGGAGCAGCCTTGGCCTAGGCTGAGACTCCCACATGGAGCCTGCTCTGACTGAGCATACTCATAGGCTCTGAGCATTCTCAGTGAGAGGAGGCTCAGGGTGGGAGGTTTAAAAGCTCTCAGTCAAAGGCAGCTCCCTGCCCTGCCAGAATGTGGTAGAACGGTGTTCTGGGGCCTGCTATTTTTAGGGGCTCAGCATTCAGCTGTCCCCTAAAAATAGACAATGGAGCCTTAACACTGCGTTCTGGTGCCCACTATTTTTAAATGGTTGGCTCCAGAACCCAGCATTCTGGCTCCATTTTCTATTTTAGGGGGCCAGGAACACTGACCACCTAAAAATAGTGGGCTCTGGAACACTATTCCACTGTGTTCTGGCTTACTTTAACCCCTGGGTGACTGGGAAAGAAAATGGCAGATGAAATTGAGTGTTAATAATTGCAAAGTAATGAATCCTGGGAAACATAATCCCAACTATATACAGGAAATGATAGGGTCTACATTAACTGCTACCGCTCAAGACAAATCTCAGAATGATTAGTACTCTGAAAACATTTGTTAAATATGTAATGGCAATTTTAAAAAATGTTAACTGGATGTTAGGAACCTAGGAAAGGGCTAGACCATAAGACAGAAAATAGCATAATGCCACTTTATAAATCCATGGAATGCCCACTTCTTAATACTGAATCCCATTTTGGTTCTTCTAGCTCAAAAAAGGTACATTAGAAATGGAAAAGATAGAGGAGACCAACAAAAAAGATTAAGGGTACACAACAGTTTTCATATAAGGAGAGATTTAGATGACTGGGACTTTTCAGTTTAGAAAAGAGAATACTGAGTGGCAAGATAATAGAGTTCTATAAAATTATGCATACTGTGAAGAAAGTGAATAAGCAAGTATTCACTTAACACAAGAACCAGGAATCACCCAATGAAATCAATAGGCTGGAGGTTTAAAACAAATATAAGGAAATACTCTTCACATATTGCATAGGGTTAGCCTATGAAGCTCATTGCTCAGGGATGTTCTGAAGGCCAAATGTATAACCATGATCAAAAAAAGATTTAGATAAGTTCATGGAAGATTGGCTATCCTAGCTAATGGCCATCGACAGACCTAAGATGCAACCCTATACTTACAGGGTTAAGGACACTCAAACTGCCAGAAGCTGGGACTGGATGACAGGTGTTGGACAACTCAAAAATATCCCTGTTGTGTTCATTCTCTCTGAAGCATCTGGAACTGGTCACTGTCGAAAGACAGAATATGGGTTATGGACCATCAGTCTGACACAGTACAGCCATACTTATGTTCATCAGTTTTTGGAACCCCTATATTGAAGTCAACTGCATCTTGTTAATCAAGTTCCCCATTTTGTGGATTGCCTGAATCGGAGGCAGACTGTTGAGAAGCTTTATCTGTCAGGAAAGATTGAAGGATTGATTGTCATTCTTCAGTTTCTTTTCTTTCTCTAAGCTCCTGACATTTCTGGCTTTCTGATTTGTATTTATAGCCAGACACAACAGTATAGCATATATATTAATGATGTACCCCTAGGCATCCTGGAGGAACTGTTTCCTATCCCCAGTATCTGGTCTCAGCCCTTCTTGGCAGCTCTCTGGTTGCTTCTTTTCCTGATGGGCTCAGGTAAATCTCACAAGTCTGAACAATCTGGGTGCCACATAGGCACAAACACACTCCCCAGGAGCATATAAACAACATTTAGTTAAAGCCAGCTTTCCATAATTTAGTCTGAAATTTTTTTCTTATAGCGATAGGTTTGTGGCCTTCTTGCTGGGCCCTGATAAAGTGTACCCATTTCCTTCACTTCACTTAAGGCCTTCAAGACACACCAGGATGTTAACACTATTTAGAAAGCACCAAGATCCCTTATTTATAACGTGTCTTTGACTTTCTTGTATCTGAAAAAGAATCAGTGCTTTTTAAACTCATAAGTAAACAGTTATTTCAGGCAGTTATCCTCCTAAAATGCTCTATAAAAGGATAAAATAGTTTAAGTTTGTAACAGAATCCCTCTCTTTTACAAAACATAACAATTAATTTCCAAAATTTAAAAAAAAAAACAACCTAAAATATGAATATTCCCTCTGCAGCATCAGAAACCTTAACAAAACGTTGTTGTGTGACAACTTGGTAATCCAGAAGGGAATGCTGCTACAAGCAGAAAAGGAGAACTATTGATTTTTCAGACCGCGTACTGAAAAGAATCAGATTCATAATTGGATGTTACTAGATAATGCAGGCAAGGTTCTTTAGAGGGCTTTTCATTTTCTGGGGTTTTTTTTAAGTTTATGGCTTCTCTATACTGCCAATCAGAGAGATTGTCAAATAGCGATGCTGTAACAGGACCTAATTATTGGGTAGGAATGCATCTAGATTCTAAAATACATCTTTCTATAATCCAGAACTTTGTTACTGAGAAATGTTTTAGAGACACTGAAAGTCAAATAGTAGGTTTTATTTTTATTTCAAATAATAAAATAACCACCTCTTATGCAATGTTCCCTCCAAGCCCATGATGCAGCTGAGCAAGTTCTGGATGCAGCTAAGCAGGATCTGAATGCAGCTGAGCAAGTTCCCTGCTGGTTCCCTGACTCCCATTGGGCCCCTTCCCCGCTGCCTTCCAGTGCCTCCAGTGCATCCAACCACTTGTTCAGCTGCATCATCAGCTTTGAGGGAACACTGAGCTGTGTAAATAAACAAAAAGTAAGAAAATATAATTAGATTAGAAATATCTTTCTCTTCTACTCGCCAAATTCACTGGAAGCCTGAGAGGCAGATTTAGCGTTTGGGTTCTTGTCACACTAGTCAGGGGTCTCAAACACTCGGCCCCTAAAGCTATTTCCTGTGGCCTGCACTGACACCATTGTTACTAGTATTTGAAATGTTGGTGTATGAAAATGTTTCAGTGGTGTAGCTCTCAGGCCAGTATGCTAATCCTCATGCAGCCCTGTACTAGTCCTCATGGAGTCATCGTGATCTGAGTTTGAGACCCCTGCACTATGCCAAACATTAACCAAATAAAAACTGGCATACAGTTTAGTCAGAACCAGACAGTAATCCTCAATTAAATGTACTTCTTAATTAAGAATTCATTCTGATCCGAAGATTTAACCCTTCTTGAAATTGTAGAGCCTTTTATCAACAGACAACTTATTGATATCCCTGTCTTTACCATACATAGTTATTAATTTTCCTGCCCATATGGCCAGTCTAGCAGAGGTTGGAAATTCAAGCTGCCATTTACTGGAGCAAGTAGTTTCCTAGAATATGCAAAAAGGAGGGGTACAATTATACAGTGTTGTAAATAGCAAGGGAAAAATAGACTGAAAGAACAGAATTTCTGGATATGTTTTTCTGCTCTGTTGCTGCTACTTTATTGCAATGGATTCTGCTTACAACCCTATATAGAGAACATTGTTGCACTGTTGTGAAGTTATATTGAGCCAGAGTGTTTACACAGAACACTAAAGAAATAAAGATGCATACACATGAACTTAAGAGTGATATACGTTCTGTGTATTCACACTATGGTGCTCATCTATTTCAGGAATGAAGAAGTTTAAAAAGCTCTATTAAGTGAAATACAACATCCTTTCAAGATCCAAAGGGGCAGCTGTGTTAGTCTAGTTCAATAAAACAAAGAAGGATCCTGTGTCACTCAAAGACTAACAATTATATTTATTTTGTGAGCTTTTGTGGGAGAAAATCCAGTTCATCCGATGCTTTGAAGATGAAGGAATTTAGAATGTAAGTCTGATGAAGTGGGATTTTCCTCCCACAAAAGCTCATGCAATAAATATAATTGTTAGTCTTTAAGTGCCACAGGACTCCTTGTTCATTATACAACATACAGGGTACAAGCTGAGCTGCTGTGCTGACATTGCTTAGTGCTTGCATCAGTGGCCCTATGTGTATGTGTGGGTCTGTCTGTCTGGGGGTGGCTCTGTGTGTGTGTGTCTTTCTGCCTGTCTGGGGGTGGCTGTGTGAGTCGCTCTCTTCTGTCTGTCTGGGGGTGCCTCTGTGTGTGTGTGTCTGTCTGTCTAATTGGGGGTGTCTCTGTCTGTCTGGGGGTGCCTCTGTGTGTCTGTCTGTCTGTCTCTCTGTCTAGCTGTCTGGGGTGGCTTTGTGTGTGGGGGGGGTGCTGTCTGGGGTGGCTCTGTGTGTGCGCGCACACGCGCGTGCGTGTCTGTCTGTCTGGGGGTGCCTCTGTGTGTGTCTGGCTATGTGTGTGTGTCTGTATGTTTGGGGGGGGGTATCTGTGTGTGTGTGTCTAGGGATGATTATTGGGTGGCCCACCCACGTGGGGAGGCACCTGTGCTGGAAGGCTCCAGTGCCAGCAAACTACACTCTAACCCCTGCAGCAGGGGTAGTTTATGCAACTCCTGGCCAAGAGCCTTCCCTACCCATGCACCAGTTTCTCCAGCTGACCTGTGGTTGGGCTCCTTCTCCACCCGCTTCTACGAGTCCCGGGCGCCATCCCAGCCGACCCCACCGCCACACTTCCCTCGCTCCTCACTCCAACCCCGCTAAAATCCCCCCTTCCTGCTCGCCTGGCCGCCGAAGCTGCTCCCTGGCCACAGGTTGCTGCCACCTTGACCATCATCAGGGCGGGAAATTTCAAATCGACGCAGCCCCTGCGAGCCAGAAGACTGCGTCTTCCAGCTTGCTAAGGTCTGTGGCTGGGCTGTGTGCTGCCGGCAGCGATCTGTGTGCTGGAGAGTAATCGTTGCTGCGTGCGTGCACACGCACACAGCTTACAGGGAACATTGCTCTTATGTATGCCTTGGTGTTGTAGCAGTGGCATTCCCATGCCATTGGAAAGACAAATCAGTGAGGTAAACAAATAAGGAGTCCTATGGCACTTTTAAAAACTAACAAATTTATTTTTATTTTTATTGTGCCAAAGGACTCCTTGTTTGTTTGGCTGAACTAGACTAACACGGCTACACTTTTGGATCAGTGAGGTAATACCTTTTATTAGACCAACTTCTGCTGGACAGGAGACAGGCTTTCAAACTTACAAAGTATTCTTCCTTAGGCCAGGGAGGGGACACGTAGAGCAGTGTTTTCCAGTCTTTTCAGTAATGCAGCACACTTCAATGAGACAAACAATTCCATGGCACACCCACTTTTTTCAGCTCAATTGGTTCCTCATAAACAACACATTTTCTTATGTTTACTATGGGTAATGGCCTTACTAGAGAGGTTTGCAACACTGTGCGTACAACAAGCTGCAGAAGAATCAAATGCATTACTGTTTCAAATCCACTGGAAAAACGTACATATCATCTCAGTTTTGCTCTTTGGTCATCTGCATTTAGGATGTTCACACATTGGATTCGAAAGCCCGATACCTCGCTTTTAATTTGATGATAAATTTTCATGAGTTTTTCTGAGTTGTAATTTTGGGTGGATAGAATATTGTTTACGATAAAACAGTTTGTTTTACATTGATTTTTATTACCTTTGTACAAAATTTCACGGCACACTTGGACAGTTCTGATGGCAAAGCAGTGTGCCACCACAGGACACTGATTTGACACCTTTGACACAGAGGGTTATATCTAACTACAAGGAGGATCAGATTGTTTAGCATAAGTATTTTAATACATATTTTAAGGTAAGTGTTGCTATAATATTTATATTTGTAATAGAGACTTACAATTCTATATTTCTGATCTACCAGTACATTGATAGAAAGTGACCAGAGACTAGGCAACTACATTAAACTATACTTTCAGCATTAACAGATTCTGATACATAGTTCAGGACCAAACTTGATTTGGTACTGACTAATTCAGGGCCATATTCTGGCATCAAAACTATGTATTCAACTTCCATTGAAAGCAGTAGGGTTGAAGCAAGTACATCCAAAGTCAAACTAGAGTCTATAAACAGACAAAGTTTCTACTTCATTCTCAACAGAATACAGAAACCCTGAGTTACCAAAGAGAATCCAAATTAATTTCCTTCCTGTGCTGACTTTATTGGTATCAAAACCACTATCACAGATTTCAGCTTAAGCTTTGTCCAAGAAGTGGGCAGCTCCTAGCATTTCCCTACACCAACAGGAATATCTGTGTTAGCTCCCTAGTTCCTTCTCCCTAGAGAACCAGTCCCTCGGGAGTAGGTTGATGTTAACTAGCCACACCTGCCACAATAATGAGCAGCACTTCAGCAGGTTTATACATGGTTCCAATATTCACTAATAAACTGCATTGGTGTAAGCCATGAAAAATCTTTCTGGCTTGCGCTCCATAAGGTACCAGCTAAAATGTCATCTTCAAATGGTAAAGGAAATTGAGCCAAATAAGAGCTATAATTTTCAAGTTCTTAGAGGACTGCTAGGAGTTCTGAATGAGAAATGAGAATTTAAGAAAAACTAGCAAATGAAAAAGAAAATCACTCGAGGTTCCCTCTAGCAGCAGTGAGCTCAGTGTTTTGGTTTCCTTTAAGAACATAATAGCTCTAATGATGTGACTGTGTTCCATCAATAAGGTTGTGTATGGATTTGTGTGACAAGCAGCTGTGATCTGTAGCCATAATATCAGGAAAAATTACCACCCTTTATTATCGTCTCCTCACCTGCAGTCATATAATAGAAAAACAAAATTTTTGCACACGCAGCTTACTGTCCTAGAGAATACTGGGGGCAGGAGAACATTTTACATGAAAATGGTTTGGAAGCCGGCTGTTTATGCAGAAGCATCACAGCACTCTAGCTAGCATGTTCCTAACGGAGCTGAATAGTGTAGCGGTTAACACCTCTGCTTAACATGCAGAAGGTCCTGGGTTCAATTCCCAGGGGGTTAGACTTGATGATCTTATGAGGTCCCTTCCAGCCCTATGATTTGATTTGAAAAGTCTACATATGAAGAGAAAACAAAGTTAATCAATAAGCAGGCAGCCTTGCATTCCATAGTCTTCTTTGCAGAGCGAGACTTGGCAGTGAGCACTTTGTATTGGAGCTCAAGTGAGGAACAAGTATAAGATACCTAGATAGACACGTCCTTGCTGTTGTGATCTAGGGAGAGGCCTCTTGTAGAGCTGCCAACATTCTTATGAGGGAACCTACCCCACCACTTGTAAGGCCTGACAGTTGTGGGCCAGACTATTTCCTGCAAGTCACATAGAACTTTTCTGATTTGAAGGCTGGATGGGACCATTATGATCCTTTAGTCTGACTTCCTCCATAGGACAGGCCAGAGAATTTTGCACAGTGAGCCTGGCACCAAACCCATTACTTCTGGCTGAGGTAAAGCTTCTCTTTTTACAAAAATATCCTGTGAGAGAAGCCATCACAAACCAGGTAAATTGGCCCAATGCAGGGGTTAAGGTAAGGGGGAATGGACTGGAATGCAGTTCCAGGGCCCCCTATCTTTAGGGGGCAGTGCTCTAGGGCCCCCTAAAATAGAGGAATGCACTGAAACACTGCTTTCTGGGGCCCGCTAAAACTAGACCACACAGGAACTCAGCATTCCGATGCGTTCCCCCTTACTTTAGTTTAATCTCTGGCCACAGCCCCTACCTAGCCGGAAGACATAATCTTCCAGCCGGCAGGGAGCTGACTCAACTCAGAGCAGGAGCAGACTGTGGCTGGGGAGCAGCTCCAAGCCCAAACTTCGCCAGCCAGCATGTCCCAGTGCTGCTGCTTCCTGGCACTGAGCTGGGAGCAGGGACATGTAGAAATGACTGAGGTAAGGCCTCAGTTTGGCCTTGGGGTGCCCCGTGGTGGGCAGCACAGTGAGTGCCCTCAAGATGCACATGGAGCCTCTGCACCCCAGAGTGCTCCCCTGAGGAAGGGGATGACCCTCACCACCAGGCTTTTGGGGGGGGTGGAGAGGGGTTGCTGGCCTCTGGGATCAGGAGGTTGCGGAGCTGCTGGCAGACAGGGAGGGAAAGCTGCTGGGGGGGTTGTGTGGGGCAGGGTGTGTGTGTGTGTGTGTGTGTGTGTAGCTGGAGGGGTGTGGGGGTTTGTGGGGGTGTAAGAGCAATAACCAACGCATGTGGTACTAAGAAGTGGTTGCAAATGCCTACGTGGGCTGGTGTCCGCACAAGCATGAAGGGGGCCTGGACAATATGGGAAGGGGGCCCAGAAATTCAGGAAGGTTCTGGGCCCCATGAAATTACACTTTAACCCCTGGTCCAATGGTTAATTACCTCACACTTAAAAAATTAGCTTATTTTCAGTCCTAATTTGTTTATCTTAAATTTTCAGCCATTGGCTCTTTATGCCTTCATTGGCTATTTTATACAACCATCAACAGGAGAACTCAGAGTTGCAAACACCTCAGGAATGGAGGTAGTTTAAAACTCTGAAATGTTTGTAACTTTGAACAAAACGTTATGATTGTTCTTTCAAAAGTTGACAACTGAACATTGACTTAATACAACTTTGAAACTTTACTATGCAGAAAAAAAATACTACTTTTAACCATCTTAATTTAAATTAAACAAGCACAAAGTTTCCTTCCTCACCAAATCTTTTTTTGAAGCTTTCCACCTAATTTCCAAGCCCGCCCTATATTTGCCTTTTTTTTTTTAACTCTCTCCTTTCTGCTGCTGGGTGATTGCATACTTCCGGTTCCAAATGAGGTATGGGTTGACTGACGAGTTCAGATAATACAGTAGAACACCACAGTTATGAACTCATCTCCCGATACAAGCATTTGTAAGACAGATCAAATCACTTAATCCTCTATTGGGCAAACTAAGTAGATTAAGCCTCTTTAGCCTCACTGCAAGGCAAGTTTTCCTGTAATGAAGTGTTCTTGTAACTCTTGTCTGAGCCATTTCCAATCTGTCACCCTCCCTTTTTAAAGTGTGTACCCCAAAATGGGACACTGTATTCCAATAATTGTCTTACTGGTGTCATACAGAATGAAAACACCACCTTCCTTTTCTACTCAATACTTGTCTGCCTTTATGTTTCAGAATCATGTGTAAGGCAGGTCTAGAAGCTGTGCCTAACAGCTTGGGGTTGGGGGGGGGCCAACTAATTTGCATGGTTTTGCATTAGCATGAGCACAAAAAGCACAATTAGGTATTAGCATAGTGGGTGCAGGGCATGATGGTTAATTTTATTGAAAAAAGCATGAAACACTGTCTTTTATAATATGCTACTCTTTTAATTGTTCAAACTCTGTTTAGGTTAGTTGAAGGGTGAAAAGTCAACATTAGCAATAAGGAACTTGAAAGAGGAACCAACTCTCTGTTCTTAGCCTGAGAAAAGCAGAAATGGGTGGGGGTTAGCATTAGCTTATCTAGGGCTATTTCTGAGGCACTGCTTCATCCCCTGCCAAAAGACTGATCAATGGCTAAGCTCCATGTAGAGTCTTTCTTTTATTATTTTGATCAGAGGAGATGTTTGCAGTATTTAAGTGCTGAAATCATGAGGGCTGTGGCTCTCTAAGAACTGAAATCACAGAGAGTAGACTTTTCCTCTCTCTGAGCTGAGATCACAGAAGAGCAGACAGCTGTTACAGCCAGCAAGTGGTGAGAGCAGCCAGTGGAGGGCTGGACAATGGGAGCAACCAGTGTGTGGTGTTGGTGGATGGTGAGAGTAGCCAGCAGACAGCTAGATGGTGGGAGCAACCAATGGGAGGAGTGAGTGGTGCAGATGGACAGTGGGTGGAGCCAGCAGACAGCAAGAGCAGCCAGTGGATGGCTGGACAGCATAAGTGACCAGCAGGTGGAGCCAGCGGACATAGCCAGTGGATGGTGAGAGTGGCCAGCAGAGAGCTGGACGGTATGAGTGAGCAGCGGGCGGAGCTGGCGGCCAGCAAAAGGGGCCAGTAGATGGCTGCACGGTGTGAGTGACCAGTGGGTGGAGCTGATGGACAGTGGGTGGAGTCAAGGGACAGTGCAAGTGACCAGTGGGTAGCGGCAGCAGACAGCTGGCATGAAAGACATTCCCTATATACCCTGGGGTTTGCTGGGAACCTTGGTCTGCACTGATTATCCAAATCAGTGTCGATTTTTGCTATTGTGTCTTTATATTCTTTTTATTACTACTAAAAGTTCTGTATACAACACTCAGACTCATGCTTGCGAGTGGGGAAGCATTACTCCTTTGGGGTGCCCAGGGAAAACTGCAGGATTTCCCAGAAGACTGGGTGGGGGCTTGAGCCGGTTGGTGCTGTACATTATTTGGAAACCCCTCGATATAGAACCCAGCCCTTGTTCTGCCATCTCGCCCTAGCAGAAGTGTTACACATGTTTGCTAAGAGACCTAATGACTCACATTAGCCCAGGTTACTCCTATATAACAGTGTTTCCCAACCTATTTGAATATGACACTTTTTAATGTAAAAAAATTTTTATGGACCCCCCCCCCCAATGGTAATAGCTGTTATCAGGGACTGACTACAGGCAGCGGTGCTGCAGAAGGTCAGTGGAGGACCTGGCTCCCACCTGTTCAGAAGTGGTGGAGACATATCCAGGATGAGGCTGCTTGCAGCAGGCAAATACAATTCATTTAGAATTTGAGAGCCCTCTCCAACATGAATTGCTGGCCTGCAGTGGCTGGGGCCAGATTAGGCCCGGGCTGCCTGCCGCTGACCATCAGCAACAGGGGCCAGATGTACTCTGTGCACCCCCAAGGGGTCCCTGGATCCCAGGTTGAAAATCACTGCTCTCTATTATATCTTCACAAATCTGGCTAGAAGAAGGAACTCTGGGGCTCCCTATTCTCCTGTTCATGGCTGGGAGGGGAAGCTCCTCTCACCTGCATGGTCATGAAGAACAGCGGGCAGAAAAGTAGAGCCAGAAATCTCCCAACACCTAGCTCAGAAAAGGAGTCCTAGAGTTTTCTTCTCCTGCTTGCAAACAGAGCATGGCTCTCTCCACATGCAACTTAGGAGAAACATTGCAGTCAACCCCACAGGCTCACTCTGGCCTCTTCTATGAACAATAAGTTTGCAGCTCAGGTTCTGCCTTCAGTCATTCATGCTTGTTCATCCACATGATCTTACATGAAGCTGCACAGGGAGGGAATGTAGAGTTTTAAGGGAGATTATAATCCAATAAGGAGGACAGCATATTCAGAGCTGTATAAGAAGTCTTTATTGAAAGA
Source organism: Podocnemis expansa (assembly GCA_007922195.1). Classification (NCBI taxonomy): domain Eukaryota; kingdom Metazoa; phylum Chordata; order Testudines; family Podocnemididae; genus Podocnemis; species Podocnemis expansa. The sequence goes on from ML681979.1 coordinate 54,325,061, forward strand.
GAACTGAGAGGAGACAGACAGGATTTCCTAGCACCTAAACGACCCTCCCATTTATCGCTGTGGCAACCCCAATGACCCTAGGTAGTCCAAAACACCATAGGGAAGAATTTGGCTCTGCTCAAACACTAAAACTTGGCTAATAATATAGTTTATTCTAGCTTGTGGATGACTGAACCCACCTTATTCTTCCAGAGCTCTGTCAGCTCTGCAGGATAAGCAGGAATTAGTAAAATAAAAATATTTCAGGGTCTGGATTTCCCAAATACTGTGCCATCTCCTCTTCCTTCAGTTTAAGGAAATTTAAGTCAGGGGTTCCCAACCTTTTTAAGGCTGTGGACCCCTCTGTAGTTAAAAAAAAATTGCAGCTCCCTGGAAGGTGCTTGGCACTGCCACTCAGGGCAGAATCGGGCCCGCGCTGCTCTCCTCCTAGGGAGCTGGAGCTGATGCAGGCATGGCTCCCTACCCCCGCCCAGGAGCTGCTGCAGCCATGGCCCATCTCCCGGCCCGGGGAGCTGGGAGCCACCACGACCATGGCCCCCTCCTGCCATTCTGTTCTTTGACACGCCTCCGGTTCCCAATCCCCAACCTACCCCAGGCCCCTTTCTCCCCTTACTTGGCCACTGGCAGCACGGCTGCACCTGGTCACCCCCCCAGGCTGCTCTGCCCTAGCATCTTCTGCATTCTCAGGAAGGGTGGGAGTTTTCAAAACTCCCTGCCTGGGGGAACTGGAAGCTTGGTTCTCCCTGGCAACCAGAGACCCCAGTGGCATCTGGCCCCAGCTCCCAGCCTTTCCGTGGACCCCTTGGAGCCACTCTGCAGTCCACCAGGGGTCTGCAGACCACAGGTTGGGAACCAGTGGTGTACATGACTGCAGATTTTTGAAAAGTCAGGCCGTGAATATCCACTGGAAGCAGATCATTTGAGGTAGATCTCATTCTTGCACAATGACATTTTGTTTTTGTTTATAGTGGGAAATCGAATCGAATGGAATCATAGGGTTGGAAGGGACCTCATGAGATCATCGAGTCCAACCCCCTGGACTCTACAGCATCCCTACCGCTCTAGCAGAGAAAAGATTAAAATTATTGTGTCAATATATCCTCAAAATACAGAAAAAGTATGACCTCATATAAAAGAGTCCTCCCATGACTGAGAGGATAGATAAAGTGGAGCTAAATGTGGTATTTCTTATTCATCTTTCTCCAGGCTTAAAATCACGTTGATAACTACCAAAAAAATCATCATTCTGCCATTTGGCATGCAGGATGCCTTTTTCCTCACAGGACAGTTTATGATCAATAAAGATACAATCAATCAATCAGACCCAAACACTATAAAATTTACTAGTGCTTTCTCTTTGGCAGCAGTCCTCTTCTAGCTGTAAAAATAACAAAAGTCCTGTGGCACCTTAAAGACTAACAAATTTCTCCAGGTATAAGCTTTTGTGGGATGCAACCTGCTGCCTCAGCTGCAAGTTCTTCTAGTTGTGTTCAATAAAATTCTCTATCATGATCAAAATCAAGTTTGGAGTCATTTTCAACAAACATAAGATTTGGTACAAAGCCAGTCTGAGGCACAGAAACCTTACCACTGAAACAGACCATAAAGCAACATTTTGTTCTCCCTCCTTGCTTGATTAAATATGCTCATTTTAGGAAAAATATCAAGAGGGCTTTTATATAAGAAGTATCGTTTGGATTTTTGTACTTGCTTCATTATTCTACTATAGTCAGTGGCTAAGCCCAAAACAACAGTAATTGTTCTTGTAAGAGCACAGAACCATCAAAAATGAGTACAGTACACTGAATATTTAACAGAAACCAAACAAAATCAAGAATTGACAAGAGAATTCAATTAAAAAAACCCAAAGCTTATTCAACAAGCCCTATTAATATTATCAAAACAATGTGCAGACAAATATTACTTGACTTTGCAATATTTTCCACATCCGGATTTAATGCAATATTTTTATTAAAAATTTTATGCTTTTCAGCCAGTACTTGTGACTCATTACATTCATTCTGAACTTGAGAGAGCGAGTTCATTCCAATCTAACAGGCTGTGCATGCTTCCGCTAGGGTGCTATTGAGAGTGAATATTGCTTAGCTGCTAATCAGTTCCATCTGGTTCTAAAGGCTGACAACTCTCTCAGGAATCCTTTGAAGTTGTATGATCAGTAAAGGATTTTTAAACAAAATTCCATTGCAGCTAACAATAGGTAAAGGTGTATACAACAGGGGCTGTGAGGAAAGACTCTTCCCCGCTCAGCGACCCAGAACTCACGTTTCTGTTCACACCCAAAGGTGTGCACACAATTTTAAAACCTTGCAGCTGTAGTCTAAAATCAGCTGACATGGGCCATCCAAAGGTGTTTAATTGCAGCATAGAGATGCCCTGCGAAGTCTCACCTCATTTTTACAGAAACATTTCTACTGCTTCTTGTGCTACATGCTGTGTCCAAACATAAGGACTCCAAGGGTATGTCCACACGAGTCTTTTATTTCAAAAAACACTGGTTGTTTCGAAATAAAAAACAATGTCCACACGACGTTTTCTTATTTTGAAATGACAGGCTCTGTCATTTTGAAATAAGAACCGTCATTTTGAAACAGCTTAAACCCCATTCATTTTGAAATGGCTGTTATTTAGAAATGGTTATTTCGAAATAAGGCCATTTGGACATGTTGTTTCGAAACACCACCATTGTTTCGGAACAACTGTTTCAAAACAATATGTCCAAACGGCCTTATTTCGAAATAACAGCTGTTTTGAAAGCAGGCTTTCCCTTAATTCAAATTAACATTTTCTTAATTTGAATTAACTTATTTCAAAATAAGGACTTTCTTTCGAAATAATGATGTATGTGTGGACAGGCTGACTGTTGTGTCAACAGGCTGACTTCTGACCCTCTGCCTCCTGCAAACACTTCCCTCTTGCTGTCTCTGTTCTTTCTTCCAAGTTCCATGCAAGCTGTGACATATTAAGCTTTTCTTCTTATCTTTATGCTGTTGCTTGGAAGACATAACAAGGGGAAAAAAGACAGACACAAGAGGAGCCATCTTAGAAGCCTGAAGGGACTTTGAAAAGACTGCCAAAGCTGTTTCTCATAGAACTGAGAACTGTCCCCAGACATGGCTCCTGTCACCAGGTAGTGAGAGATCCAGATGACTAACAGAACATTTAGAATAGAATAGAATCAAATCATAGGGTTGGAAGGGACCTCATAAGGTCATCAAGTCCAACCCCCTGGGAATTGAACCCACATTTCATATTCATAGAACCCCACATCAACTATGATGGTTGCTTTTTTTATGCCACCTCTTGTCTGTTTCTGAACCCCACCTTTTCATCAAGTTAATTTAAAATCATCAAAGTTAACTGTGATAATTGTTAAGAAACCAATTCGATGCTTGACATTTGGATGACTACGGTGCTCCAGAGATGCCATAGCTATTGATGCAGCACCATCGATTGAGCAAGTCTGGTGAGACACACCAAGTCAATTGCCAAGCACTCTCCTGTCAACTCCACTACTTCATCGGAGTGAGAAGTGTATTGTAAACTATGTCAACGGGAATTGGCAGTTGACTGCTCACAGCTACTTGATGTAAGAAACATCAACTTCCTTACCTTGCATACATTGCATTGATTTGGCTGCATAGCGAAGGCCCGCCCTAAGAAATGAACAACAATCTAAATGGCACAACAAAGGTCTGCAAGCCTACTCATGGCCATTCATATGTTGAACTAATATTTGCAGGTATAAATGCTCCCAATGTGGTAGCCATTTTAATTTCTTGCTGTTTTATTTTTCTAGCCTGGCTGGTAAACAGGCTGATTTTACTTGGTTTAATACTGACTGGCACGTTTATTTTCCAAAAACTTCATGCAACGACTCAGGATCTGCCTGCAGTTTTCGCATAACAGCCTCAAATAATTGTACTAGAAGAATTTCACTTACTCCACCAAGGTCTCTCTTAGCTAACTGTCACTTTGCTTTCAATTACTACACATCCCACTTCAAACCAAATAGCATATCCCACAGGCCACTACCATTCTTCTAGAATCTTCTGAACTGTTTCTTCCATAAAGAAAAAAGGAGGATATGGAAGATGACAGCAGCTCTTATCCTTTCCAGGTTATGGTGCACATTTCAGAAGTCTGATGTGTCTTGCAGAACTCATGTTTCACCTCACTGAAAAAGCTCCTTGCTTAAAAAAAAAAAAAAAATCAGACAAAAATACAAGTGTCATGGCACACTATTACTGAAAAATGGCTTGTTTTCTGATTTTTATCTTCTAATACAGTGGTTCTCAATCACTGTGTTGGGAGAGATTACTGAGTCACCACACAGTGGTAAGTATGCCACAGACAGAAGGCTGTATTTGGCTTGCAGGGTGGGGGGCATCGTGGAGTCGTGTGTCCCCTAGGACTACAAAATGCCACCAACTGTGTCAAGACCTTCAAGAGATTGAGAACCACTGCTCTAATAAATCAATTGAAATGTCTGTTGTAATTACATTTCAGTGTATAGATATGTAGAACAATGAAACATAGTTGCCTGCATGAAATTTGAGTTTGTACTGACTTCAACAAGTGCTTTTTATGTAGCTGGTTGTAAAACTAGACCAACGGATGAGTTGACATACCCCTGGATAACCTCGCTGTACCCCTGGTTGTGAACCACTGGAATAGTAAATCCAGGGCAATGGATACCAAAAATTCATTCTTCTAATCTTCTTATCTTTCTTCCAAGTACAGATTATTTGGGAAATCATTTAATGACAAAAACAAATTAATACCATTTTTCAGCATGAGTCCAGATGATTCCCTTGACCCAAAAATAGTTGTTAATTTGCACCTTGTACAAAAAAAAAAAAAAAGCATGTTGATGTGGTGTAAGAGGAGCATACCTGAGCATGGATGATGAATATTTCATATTCATTTAAAATGTGTTCACATTAATAGTTAGCTTGCCTTGTATGGAACTGAACAGAAACTAACAGAGAAAGGAAAAATCTCTACACTTGCACAGGGTCATAACTTGTATTCTGGCACCCAGGGCAAGCAGCCCCAAAGGTGACCCCCACTACCCAGGCCCCAATCCAGTCCAGGACCTGATCTAGTCTGGCAGCACATCCTGGTGATGCCCCACAGGGTGCCCATGCCCTTCCCCTACCTGGCTGCGAGTCCTGGAGTTTGGATCTGCTGGCCATGTGGGTGGCCAAAGGCTTCTACTCCCTCTCCCTCTCCTCCCCCAGCATGCTCCTGACCAGACCTAGCATGCTGAGAGCAGGGCGGGAGATGACCTCCACAGCCCCAGCCTGGCTCCCAGAGGAATGTGCCTTCAGCAAAGGCACATTTCTCTTCAGGGCCAGGCAAGATCATCTGGCATCTGGGGCTTTGCCCCGTTCACCCTGTCCTAGTTATGGCACTGCACTTGCAACATCTGAGTCAAGAAACTCTAGAAGGGTAGCCATGTAGGTCTAGTTCAGTAGAACACACAAGGAGTTTTGTGTCACTTTAAGGACAAAATTTTATTTATTGCATGAATATTTTACCCACAAAATCTCATGAGATAAATAAATTCGTTCATCTCTAGAAGTGACACAGGAGTTCTTGGTTTGTTTAGCTGAGAAAGACTGATGTTCTCTATCACAGACAGCTGATGGCTTTGTGTCTGCTTAATTTGTTTAGAGAACAAAGCTTTCTTCTCTCCATTTTTTCCCCTCTATCAGTTTTCATAATTATTATCAAGCCTTTGTTTACAGCAAAACATGGATCTAGTTTCTCCACACCTGCCTCAGAGTGGTAGCCTTGTTGGTCAAAGGATATTAGAGACTCAAAATGGGGGAGATAAAACCTTTTATTGGACCAACTTTTTTAAGCACAAAAGCTTGTCTCTTTCTCCAACAGAAGTAGCCCAATAAAAGGTAATATCTCACCCATGTCATCTCTTCAATATTTTGAGTTCAAACAGTTGAAATGTTTCTTGATATAAGGAATTAGATATTGGGAGCCAACCAGCCTTGTTTTCCTTTCAGCATGAGCAAGAATTAGATTGGCAGAGCTGCTACAGTGTTCATTTATTTGCCAAAAATAAACTAAGTACATCTTTTCAAGTACTAGAGGAATGACTGACATCATTAACAGACAACATTATTAACTACAGTCATCTCCCTCTTCCCTTTCCTCTAGGCATGAAACTAACTAGGTCAACTTCAGTATGCCTTTAGAGATAGAACATACCTTCTATTTCCAGCTCTAGACCTCAGACTTCTAAACATGTAGGACCTCCTCCCACTTTCACTGCAATCAGTGGCAAAACTCTCACTGGCTACATCTAAGGAGGCTTAATTCAAACTAACTTTTTGCCAGTCTCTCTCAGGCTTTCATTAGTTTGAACTAAGGAATTTCTTCATTTGAACTCATGAATGCTTAGTTTGAACTAGTAACTACCATGGCTTAGTTCAAACGAAGCACTTAGTTCAAGTGTTAGTTCAAACTAAGTACAGTGGAGACCAGAACCAACCCTTAGTTTGAACTTAAGAAGTTCGAACTAAGAGCAGTTAGTTTGAATTGACAAAGTGGACTAGTTCAAACTAATGGTAGTTCAAACTAGTCCATGTTGTTAACTCAAATGAATAAGTTCGAGGTTGGTTCAAACTAACCTCGAACTTATTAGTTTGAACTAACAAGTTCAAACTAACTCTGCCTAATGTAAACATAGCCATTGATTTAAGCAGGAGCTGGATTAAGGTATTAATCAGCTAATCATTTTCAACTTTCAGAGCAGGCAACTAGGAAGAGTTAAGCCAGAGGTAAGAGCACAGAGGTAAACCAGGAGTATTATTCATAGGAACAAAGGGTTTCCAGCAGTAGACTTTCTGTAGGTCTCAGCCTGAAACACAACTTAACCTTCAACCACTGACAATTAAGTATTTTATAGATCTCTTTTAAAGAGTCAAGTGGAAGTCACTTTTTAACATTCCCCCATCAGAAGTCAAAAATCCAAACGGTACTCTTTCCAGAGAGTTCCAATGTTAGGCCTTCATTTTGAATTCAGCCTTGGTTCACACAGGCCATAATTTCTAGTCTAGCTTATGTAGAATAGCCACTATAGCATTTCTTTTCCTCCCATTCTGTAAGTTTCCCCATATTCAAAGCATCTGATGAAGTGGGATTTTCTCCCATGAAAGCTCATGGGATAAATAAACTTGTTAGTCTTTAAAAGTGTCACAGGACTCCTTGTTTGTTTAGAGGCTATCGAATGTGAAGTACATAGTGAAAGCACTTCCGTGTATATTGCATTACAAGAAATATACCAAAAGTCAGCCCTGAGCAATGGAGCTTTTACAACCATGCTGAATATCAAACCATACAGATTTCTATGCTTTGTGATCAGGATGCTTTCTATTCTCTGTCAAGAGCAATAATTTACCTGGTCCATTTAACGTGGACATCAAAAAGGATGGTTTTGGGCCCCCATGAAGTCAATAGGAGTTCTGCCATAGAAACAAATGGATCCAGTCTTTTATCCAAAACGTTTCACAAAAATAGTTACAGATCGGGATACTGAGGTAGAAAGGCTGTGATTTTTTCCAATATCATAGCTTTCATTCCAGATATACTGTTGCTTCATTAACTAACTTCTTGTCCATGGCTCTTACTACTGAATCATACCTGCCTCCTTTTAAAGTGTTGATACCCAATCATGAAACATATGAAGTAGTGACAGATCAAGTCAGAAGTAGAAGACTGAAAATGGAGTGGAAGGAAAATGGAAGAGAAAGTCTTCCTATGTACAGTCTTCAATTTGCTAGACAAAGAGTATATTATGGAATTATTATTATTATGGAAAGAAATACTTCAGTCATTAAATGGAAAAATACTAAGTAATACTGCAAAAATACAAAAAAGTAATATCAGCCACAACAGATGCTCCATGTGACATTGTCAGACAGACAACAGCAACAGCTAAACTCAAAGGCAGTTATGCTCAAAATGATTTTTTCTTGATATAGCAATACTGTCTCCTTTATTCTTTCCTCCCATCTCACCTGAAAGAAGTGCAAATTAACACTAACCCCAGATTTGCAAAAGAAAAAAATAAGTCAATACTGAGTTTCCTGAGTCAGTTTCATATCTAACTTTGCCATTTGTCTTTTTCACAATGGTTCCCCCAGAAATCATTTAGGAGCATCATTCTATGGCTCTTTTGTAAGACAACCATTTTTGACTTAGTATTAGAAAGAGCCCAGAAGTGATGGTCAAAGAGGTGAATATACTAAAACTGAAGTACCCAAGCTACCATAGCACAAAGACGTATCATAAAATCTCGCTGCAAAGCTATGGGAAATTATCTTTCCAACATCATACTGTACATCATTCATGGCTATAGGTCAAATAAGAGATTAACTGCAACTGATTCGCTGTCTACATTTCCTTTTCAATGATACAATCTAAATGTCAACCTAGGAGAAGTCTACATCATACTGTACAAATTCGCAAAATTAAACATATGTCTACCTTGAGGGCCATCAATTTGTGAATGAGGTTGATTTATCCATACAATATAGGGACCCTTCCCACTCACAAATGAGTCTCAGCTAACTTAACCCTTGTCTCTCATTGTCTTAAAGAAACCCAATGAAATATTCAAGAGTCTAAAAAGGTGCCCTCTGTGGAACCACCAAATCTCTGATGCCATTTCTGATGAAGATACATTTCAGAAGAGGTGTTCTCTCTATGCTTTTTATAAAGAGTCAACTTTTCAAACTGAATTTCCATCAGTAAAGAAACATTGCATTAGTCTTCGCCTATTGCTATTTTATATTGAGTGGCAAAGGAGAATTTGTTTTAAATTATTATTGTCATTTCCTGTTGTAACAGAGTCTAAAACTTTCATCCCCTTTGAGCAGCCTGGGCATTGCTACTTACTTCTGTCTTATGTTTATAGTTTTTCTGCTTTTGTAATTTCCTGGCAAAGCCAATTAAAAGAACATGAAGTACATTTAGTGCTTGCTAAAGCTGCCAGGTCAAGAGCATTAGGAATATTTATCCACAAACGAAGTAGAACATGGACTCAACAGCGGAATATGTCTCAACCTTGGGCTGAAGGGATCTGCGTGCAGAAAGAATTCATGGATACATTTTAAGGCCAGTAGATACCATTATGATCACCTAGTCAGAATTCCTGCATAACAAGCCAGAGAATTTCCTCAGTAAATTCCAGCACCTCTCCATTCAGTCTTTTACTCGTACACTCACTGACAATAGGTAGAATGATTTTTATGACACACAAACTTTTCCATTAGAAGCTACGTAGATAATATATTTTACATATGCCACCAGCCAGCCACCAGACTGGGCTGCCTATATTTATTTGTCTTCTCTCTAGAGTTTCAAAATTTGCAGTCAGTTCCTCCAGTCATCTGGCTCCTCTACTGAGTCCCCATCCTTGAGAATAGTGTACTTTGAATTTTACTGCACTGCTATTGCAAACTTGTCACCAGCAGAGCTACCACAAGCAGCTGTAGGCACAGCTGTTTTTTCTGATACCATTGATGAGTTTGTAGTGTGGAACGTTAACGATGTATCTAATTAGTCCATCTCAAATGGAGGTTCCAGCCCTACTCACCCATGAATAGTGTAAGCTTTTGAAGCATGTGGCCTTTAAGGCATGTTCTGAATTTCAGTGCTCAGGGTCTAGTTAAAAAAAAAAAAAAAAGCTTATGAAGACTAGGCATAAAATAAAAACTCCAGCTTAAACCAGCAGTAAGCTAACTAGTCTTCTGTGCAGCGCATGATGTACAAGGTTTAGAACTAGTTAGGAAAGAGCACAGCCTACCCCAGGTTATGCTCAGCCAATAGGAACATAGAGAGGAAACAAAGCATGAGGCAAGTACTAAGTTACCCATCGGAAAAAGATTTAGCGATGCACTAGCTAAAGTGAACTGCTAAGTACACAAATCGTTTTGGGCTACATTCAGTGTAAACCCCTTTTCCTTCCAGATCAAGGAATTCAGGGCCCTAGGCAGCTACGTGGAGTCCTCATTCAGATTTGATGGTGAAGCCATTCTTCAACAAGCATCAATAGCAGAATTCTCCGTCCCTGAACACAAATGCCTATAGTAGATTGTTTTTTTCTTCTAGAGCAGTGGTTCCCAATCTTTTTGGCTTGAGGGCCACAGATAGCATTTTTACAGCCTTGAAGGGCTACCAGTTTCCGTCAGCAAGCCCTGCTGAAAAGCAGTTTGCCTCCTTATGCGCTGATCACCCTGGCTATAGTAGGAAAAACTCCGCACACCCTAGCTGGGTCCCAAGGCAGTGGCTCCCTTCTGTAGCCAGGGGGACTGAAGATCAGTGCTCTCTTCCCTCTGGCTCCAGCAAGGACCCTACCACCTAGGCAGAGTGCTTTGCAGTGCTCCCTGATACAGCCAGGGGGATGGGAGTGCTGGTCTCTTGTCCCTTTGACTGCAGCCAGGTGCTTGCATCAGTCTCTTTGCTCTACAGAAATGCATTTCACCTAGGTGCTTAGGGATTGCCTCCATTCTGCAGCCAGCAGGAGGAGAGCTGAGGGCCAGTTTGAAAGCCCTCTGAGGGACACTTTCGGCTCCTGGAACACAGGTTGGGAACCACTGTCTAGACCAGTGGTTCCCAACCGTTTCTCTGCTGTGGCACACCTTGATACCTTCAAATTTTTTGAGGCACACCACCATTAAATATTCAAACTAATTTAAACTACTTATGAATATTCATGAACCATGGCACAGTTTCAGAAATACTACTATGTGGGATAGTAGGAGTAGCAGAGCAGGGGTGGCAAAACAGGGGAGGTCAGGAGTCGTGTGCAGTGGCAGGAGTGAGAATGGGGAGCAGAGCAGGGCAGGAGTGGCAAAAGAGGACAAGGGGAGCTGTGGGGGGAACAGCACAAGGGTGACAAGAGAGGAAGGGAGAACAAGAGTGGCCTTGTGGGGGCAGAGAGGACCCTGGGGAGTGGGGAGGTAGGGTGGGGGAGCATGGCGCAGCACCCACTTCCCGCTTCGCCACAGTGGCTCCCTGCCAACCAGTGCAAATCCTCAACCCACTGCTGCTCCCTCCCACACCAGTGGGTCCCATGTCCCCTCCCCCAGCTTCCTGCTGCCTGTGATAGACCTCCCATCACTGCAGGGGCCAGAACCAGGCCTCCAGCCCCCAGCTACACCCCACCACACACAGCCACCCCACCTCCCCAGCAACACGCCCCCAACCAAACAGCCACCCCATAACCCCAGCTACACACCCTCTGCTACACAGCCACTCCCACCCATCTCTGCCACACACACACACACCAGCCCCACCCAACCCCCAGCAGCACCTCAAAGCCCTTACCTGGGCTGTTTGCAGGCTGGTTGACACAAGCTCCTCTGCCCTGCAGGGGGCAATTCACACACTCCCGGCCTCCTGCCCCTCTCTGCTGGCTGGATTAAGGTGGAGTGGGGTTTAAAGTGGAGCCACCAAACTCTGGGTTCCCGCTGCTCCTGCTACTTTTAGGGGGACCCCTGGAACTCTGCATTCCAGTGCCTTCCTCGATTTTTAGGAGGGCTGGAATGCTGCCTGCCATGGAAGGCAGAGCTATGGCTCTACCTTGTGGCTGGGTTATAGATGAGTAAACAGAATCCTGTGAAGAAGAGAGCAGGTGACTGAGTCATGGTCACTGAACTGTTTTTAATGGTACCATTGTGGTAGACATTCCATAGTGATGTCCTACTATATCTAGGTGCTGCTTTGAGGGCTGGCTCAGGGTTACCACACTAATGACCTGAGGTTGGGTCTCAGTTTTGAGATGAAGAATAGTGATCTAAGGAAGATTTTCAGTCATGCCCAAACAAAAAACTAAGTAGAAGTAGGCTTTTTCTGGTTTTGGATCTGAGCCACAAACAAAGCCATAGAGTCAGGATTGGATCTAGGGATCTGGCTACTGCCCCCCCCCCCATTTCTCTGCTCTTTGGAGTAAATCAAGCAGGTTTTCAGGGTGTGAGTTTGGCTTCTCTCTGCCGAAGAAGATACGCTTTATTCCATAAAGCTGTACTGAAGTTACTAACAGCAGTGTTCAGTATCCATTATCTGAAGTGGAGTCTGTAGGGATGAGTACTCTGAACAACAGTGTGAGAGCATTCTTGTTCAGGAATTTGTGAATCTTCTGCCAATATGGTCCATTCCATATGGAAACCCTTGCTCTAAAGAAATATTTTATGGTCCTTGGGACAGTTATCCATTACTACTCTCTGCTTTTGTGTGACACTCCAGGGGCAGCCCTAATGGAAGCCTCTTCTGGAATGAAACTATTAGAATCCTATAGGGGTATGTCTACACTTACACATTAAATCAGAATAATGATAATTCTCTTGATTTAAAGTAGTGCATGTCTACACTAGCTTTCCTTATTTTGAAATGAGAGTTCCCTCATTTCAAAATAAGCAATGGTCATTTAAAAATATGTTGAAATGTTTATGTTGAAATGATGGTTAAATTGAACTTATTTAAATTTAACTTAACACAGTGTGGCTGTGTTATTTCAATTTAACTCTTATTTCAATTTAACACTTTTTGCCCTTGTCCCTCCCAGGGCGCCTTCCTTTTTCTATATATTGGGTAGGAGAATAGCTCTTCTTGGAGGCCATCTTGCCACACCTCCCATGGTGCCTGTCTCCTAAATTGAACTAGCAAGTCCTGTCCATGGACATCCTACTTCAGTTTGGGTTTCTAGTGGGGACATGCTAAATCCATTTAATTTAAATCAATTTAATGATTTTTATTTCAATTCAATTTAAGATAAATCAATTTAACAATTTAAGTGTAGACCTAGCCTAGCTATTATTGCAGAAAAAGCTATAGATTTTAACATTATCCATGATAGCTTTAAGCCATCCTAAAGCAAGGATATAGTTTTATATAAAAATTATGGAAGAATTAGATATCACAGCGGACACTTTTCTCATAAGTAATATGTGAAATGCTCCATGAAGGAAGTATCTCTTAGTCGTCTTTGGTAGACTTTAAGTCTTCAGACATCTTGCTGAGAAACACTATCACATCACTTATTTAACCTAACATGCTGCCTCCACTACATTTTCCTCCTTCCAGTTTCAGAATTCTTGCTAAATCTCATGGCTTTACCACAGTGGGGTCAGAAGTACTGCTGCCATCTGAGATCCAGGCTCCATTTCTCCAGAAGACTTTCCAACTTGTCTTTCAAAGCTTTGTTTCGCCACACTCAGAGATGGCAATGCAGATGCTGAACCATGACTGGAAGAGTAGTGGTCAGTGACATAATCTCTTCTCTAAGCACTACAAACAAGGAGTCCAGTGGCACTTTTAAAGACTTACAAATTTATTTATCTCATGAGCTTTCTAAAAAAGTGGGATTTTTCTTCCACAAAAGCTCATGTGATAATTAAAATTTGTAAGTCTTTAAAAGTGCCACCAGACTCCTTGTTTGTCTTGTTGAACAAGGCTACCCCTTTGGCACTTTCCAAGCACTGTGCATCAACTCCAGAGAACAAGGGGTATCACTGGTGCTGGGCAGCCAGGGCATGTGCCCTGAATCCCAACGCTGATGCCCCGGGTCTGGCAGCCCCCCTCTGGTCTCTGGCCCAAATGGGCCAGAGATCCGGTGCCCAGCCGCCTGTGGCTGCAGCAGCCCCGTCCCCAGCTGGGAATCCGGGGCTTGACCATGGAGGCCTCTCCTGGCCCTGCCCCGGCTGGGGATGCAGGGCCCAGCCGCCCACGGCTGCTTTCGGCCCCATCCCTGCTTGGGGATGCGGGGCCCAGCCACCCGCTGCGGCATGCAGCGGCTTCTGGCTCTGCCCTGGCCAGGGGCGGAGCCTGCAGCCAGGGGGGGCAGGGCATGCGGGCTGGGGTGGGGCCTGGGCCCATGCCCCGGATCCCTCCCCGGGGCAGCGACACCCCTGCAGAGAACAGAGCCATATGGGAGTTACCATAGGAATAGGATGCAGATTGCAGCCATTCCTATCAACAAATATGCAATTAGAGGTACTAGAATTGTTTTCATTTCATTCCTAATGCTTGCAGAAATAATATCTAAAGAAGGCATCCTAAGCACTAACATGTGTAGGACAGAAGGAAGCTAGAGAGTACGGAATCATTTATACTTAATGGGTTATGTTACCTCTGGTTTTCTGGAACTTTCTGCCTCTCTCTCCTTTAAATTACTCAGCTCATTCTAGGCCATTTCAGTGAAAATTTTCATCCCAGATGCATTCTCAGAAAATCTGCTCTTCTCATCATCTGATCTGAGACACACTACCCATCAATCTGTTGCAGAAATGATCATTCTAAAGCTTTTCCCTCCCCACCTTCTCCTCCATTTCAGCTGAACAAACTAAAGATACCAGGCAATGATCTCATTCCCAGCTTTGTTTATTACACCAGTAATACTATCAGCCAGGTGCTGTCTAGTATTTGCTAGGTAACAGCCTTCCTATCACTCAGTGAGCTACAGTTATGAAGACAGACAATGCTGTATTATTCATGAATACATGGGAGGTCCAGTTACTGGTGGGTCTACTGCACGGAGCAAGATAGAGTTGTTTAGCCAGTTCCTCCTCCTTCATAGCACAATAATCCTGGTGAAAAACACTGAAAGTTCCTGAGTTTACAGAAGAGTCCACCAAAGCTTGCTTCCAATTACTGCATATGCCACAGTTCTAAAATTACTTATTTTTGCATTAAGCAATAGGCCATTGAGTTTTAAATGTACTGTAGTTCTGAGCTGCTGAATAAAATGGTGTGTTACTTTCTGAATGTCAAACAATAAAGGAGTCAAAAAGGATCAGGAAAACAAATGTTCAGCTAGTTCTGTACTAACTGCAGAGCATGAAACGATGACTTTTGAATGCTTTTGCATTTGCTTGAAGCCTGGCAGCAATAAAATCAATGAGGATAATCACTGTCTTTAAGACGAGAGACATTTGAGTATTCCTGAATCCTCATGGGTTTAGAAACTTCCAACTAGGGTAGATTAATGAGGTCTTTTGAGAGTCTTTCTATTAATACCTGTATTGTATTTAACAGTGTGTGCAATGGTCTAAGAAATTTTAGGGATTCTATTAAAATCACTTGACTCTGAGGTCAGAAGGGACCCCGCACAATGCAGGCCTCAAAACCTTACCCAGCCACTCCTACAATAAACTTCTAACCCATGCCTGAGTTATTAAAATTGTCAAACCATGATTTAAGGACTTTGAGACAGAGAATTCACCAGCAGGTGAACTTTGTCCCATTCTACAGGGGAAGGCAAAAACCCCCCAGAGCCCTCGCCAAAAATTCCTTCCTGACCCCAAATATGGCGATCAGTTAAACCCTGAGCATGTGGTGAAGTCTCACCAGCCAGTCACCCAAGAAAGAATTCTCTGTAATCACTGAGAACCCATCTCATCTACCATCGCTTCTTAGGCAACTTGCATATCCACCACCAGTAGCTAAAGTTCAGAGATCAGTCAATTTCCAAATAAGTTCCTTACAGTGTGGATGTGTTAACATTTTCCATCTGAGACACATGGGGTTTTCTAAAATGGAACGATAGGTTTTTCATATAGCACCACAATGTGTAAGTGCTTCAGAGGTTGTAGCAGAGCCTTAGGCAGTGTTGTTTCAGACACATCAGCTCTCTCTGGTTTTCAGTCTGAAGCCTCAAGTTTCCCCACTCTGGTCATCATGCAATCTTCCCCACCCCCAGCTCTCAGAATTATTCGGCCACTAAGATG
Organism: Podocnemis expansa; assembly: GCA_007922195.1. Lineage (NCBI taxonomy): Eukaryota > Metazoa > Chordata > Testudines > Podocnemididae > Podocnemis > Podocnemis expansa. The sequence goes on from ML681979.1 coordinate 54,340,831, forward strand.
ACCTAATCCTCCATCTCAGTCATGAAAGTCCACCCCTTCAAGAATTAATCACGGGGCCAGGGAAAGAAAGGAAAAAAACTGCTTGTCTTTCACCCCAGACTCATCAGATACAATCTTTCTTATCAGTCATCTGTCTTCTTTCATGAGGCTCAGTCAGTCTCTTAGTCAGCCTCTTTCTTAGGTTCAGACAGTCTCTTCCTCTCCGGGTTGACAGAGTGGTTGTACCATCTCCCATAAGGGAAAGCCCACATCCACTTTCTGCTACAGTGTCCCATATACATTCTGCCCTGTCTTTTTTTGTGCCCAGACTAGGCCTCCCCAGTAGCCCTTCTCTGGCTTTTCTCCCACTGTTTATCAGAAAACTCACTCCACATTGACCACAGGCTGCCTGCCTATTATACCTTCTCAATGAGGTCTGGTTCTTAGATCACACATTCCCTGTCACATGACTCTTGCACTCTTCCCCTCCGTCTGGCCGGGTGGGTTAAACCTGGAATCTCAATGACCCCACAAACATTCAGGTCAGCCTGTGACAAGAGAGAAAGTGAGACCAGTCCTGCCTCACAGTGCTTACAGTCTAAACAGAAGCCAAACAGGTGTACGAATGGGAAAATAGAAACTTTTTTAACCCTTGCCTGTTGGGCTTTACTGATGCCATGCCAGGCCTCTGATCATTTCTTTATCATTTCAAACCTATATTATAAATCCCATACAAGCCACATTGCACAAGCCTTATTCCAGTGTCAACTACCAACACTAGAAGTGTGAGATCCCCACTTAATCCTTCCACCCTGACAGTCTCTTCACATCCATTTTAAGTACCCTAAATACTGACAAACTTCATCACACTCACAAAATAGGCAATCTCAACTCCTACCATGTAGACTTAAGACTTCTCAGTGCTTACTAGATGCAAGATCTTGAAAAGCTTGCTTTTTAGAAGGCAAGTGAGCTAACAGTTTGCAGTTGCATTTTCCTGGGTAGTGGAAGCAAATCTCATATACGAGAGTGGGAACATGCCAACAGCTGGCATTTGCTGTGAATCACATAATATGCAGTGGATGTGGATATTGAACTTGGAAGAAGAAGTCTTATTGTGGACAAGTGATGCAGTTGGAGAATTTCTCTTTTTGTGGTTCTGAATTATTGGATTGGTGATTTGTATTGAAGCTCAAGTTGCATGGAGAAAGAGCAGCTGTTGAGAGGCAAAGAGAGATGAGCAGACAGAGAGCTCTTAAAGAGCTGATATCCCTCAGTACACAGGCTTCCTTTCTCTCCTCCAACCCATGAAAGCCTCCTTTGTTGCCTCAGACCTCCAAAAAATCTCATGAGTTGTTAAAGCAGTTAACAAAAGAAGCTCAGGCAGAGCTAGTAGTGGGTGGGCAGGTGGGAGAGCTGTGTCAGATTGGACACTGGCCAAGACAAAAAAAAAAAAAAAAAAAAGAAGAGCATGTTGATATGGGAAAGTGTCAATGGTGAGGTGAACCTTTGTTTAAGTGTAGGACTTATGTTGACTGATATATTCGTGAACTGGTTGAGACAGTGTATGGTGCGGTAGCCCTGTCTGCAGAGGATATCAAGGTTAGCAAAGATTTAGTTAACTGATTAACTCCAGAAGGCCCAGAACAGAGCAATTAACCATCACAATGACTGACAAAAAAAAACAATAGTGACAAATGCAAGGACACTGGAAGGAACAATGTGCATTCATATTGTTGAGCTCTGGAGTTATCTAACTTGGGACGGGCTATGGGGGAAAACTTTTGGGCAAAATTGTAGGCAGCTCAGTGGAAAATATCTGTCAGTACTCTGTGACCAAACAAGTTAAGGCTGTACAGAGAATAGGATATTAAATTACTACTGAAAAAATGCCACTATGGGAAACTACCTGGCACACCATGTTCAGTTCTATACACCTCTTTTCAAAAGAGACATTGCAGAAAATGGAAAGGATCCAAAGGTGAATGATGGAAGTTATGAAAGTCTTCCCATGTGTTTCATAGAAATTAAATGATCCTAATCTTTCACTTACAGTTGATGTGGTTGAAAAATAAAAGGATTGAGAAACTGAAATTCTCAAGTTGTTTCTATTTTTCTAATGTTTGTAAGGGACCTGAAATTTTCACCCTTTGAACATTTTTATAATTTAAAAAAATAGTGTTCAATTTGAAGAAAGTCAGCAATTTTAGTGAGTTTGTTTTTGAAAAAAAGACAAGAACATTTTGTTCACAAAAATTCTCAGCTGCTTAAGTACAGAGAAGAGACAAGTAAAAGACCTGATAGATACTGGGAAGAGAACCAAACAGTATAAAAGGAAGTAAATTAAATTGGACAGATCTTTTGTTTACTTTCTATCCTACAAGAGCAATGGGAACCTTAATTATACTGAAAGATTGACAATTTAAACTGATAAGAGGGAGTACCGCTACTTTTTTTTTTTTTTTTTTTTTAAGTGCATAGATAACCTGTTGAATTTATTTGACCCAGCTGTTATAGAGGCCAGGATCTTAGCAGGATTGAGAAAAGGATTAGATATGGATCCAAACAACAAGAACATCTTTTGTTATTTTAGAAAGGATTTTTTTTAAAGTCATATGGGATGTAAGTCTTCAAGATCCATGGCATAGGCCAACTTTGTAATCGACAAAAATTAGAAAGAAGCTTCCCCTTGGTCTTGCTTGCTCCACAACTCATTGATGAGGTTCCTTGAAACATCTGTTATTAGCTGTTATCCGAAATGGACTTTAGACTAGATACACCACTGACCTGATCCTGAATGCCAGTTGCAATGCTTCCTTGGTACCCAGCCAGCTCATTACAAGATCTCTCACTGCCTTCCATAATTTTAATATTTCACATAAATTGCAGATAAGTTTTTACATTCCAGATATTTTCTTTGTCCAGTAACAGAGAGAGAGAGAAACTCCATCCACCTCACTGATCAATATCACATAAAGCTATGATGCTAAATAAAAAGCAGCAGAAGCATAAGACTGTTTGTCCTTGTTCTCTATATAAGTTTAAAAATTTGGAGAACCCAAAGTCATTAGATGGCTCCCAGATTATTTAAAGGGATACTACCTGACTTCTGTACACTGCACAAGCTTTCTACTGGTTAGCATAAATATATAGTTAACTTGATGGATGTTGGACTACATCACAATCCCCCTTCCCACCTAGCAGCTCTTTAGGAACTGGACCCACTCCCCTTCAAGGGGACAGGCCATCTGTGACATGTTAGAATCAAGTCTTTATTCCAGGCAACAAGAATATTGACTTCAGTGAATAGCGATACCCACTAACACTGCAGAATCATAGAACTAGAAGGGACCATGGCAGGACCAAATACCATCTTAAATCATCCCTGACAAGTGTTTGTCTAACTTACTCTTAAAAACTTTCAATGAACGGAGATTCCACAACCTGCCTAGGCAATCAACTGCTATATTGGCAGGCTCTCAGTAATAGGTCCAACTCTAAACTTAAGATCTTGTCTGGGGAAAGAGTTGAATATTGCTTTCAGATGCCACAATCATGAGCACCAGAAAAACCAGATCAGACAGATTTTAAACAGGTGTCAAGCTCACTTTTACTAATTACTTCTGTAGTATCTATGTAGTGAGCCAAAGCAGCCAAAAATAAACACTGGGTTTGGAGGCATGAGGCTCAAAACATTTTTTATTATTTAATTTATTTATTATTTTATTTTATAAAAGAGGTCTCCATGTGAGAGGACAGTGGAAAGTGTCTCACTCAAAGAGCCTCCATTTTTGCCTTCACAGGGCATTGTCCGGCCCACTCTCTCTCTCTAAAAGGTACAGTACACAGAAAGCAGACTCAGCGCTACATAAATGACTTCTAACCATGCTGTTTCTTCCAAGGTCAGTTTATGGATGTGTGAAATTCACACCTGTCTTCATTACTCAAGCAGTGCTATTATGTTCAAGTCAGTTACTAGCTGGGTTTGCATTGACATGAACCTTGGCTTTGCAGTGAGAGCTGACATCTTGTCTTGCTTCAGAAGTTAGTATGGGTGATGATAGTGGCATCCCCGTCACAAGTAGGTTGCTCTTATTTCTAAGCTGTGGCAGATGTAGAGGAAATTTACATTTGGATTAATCACTTAAAAAAAGCACTTGTCCCTAACAATGCTACTCCACTTGGTATTTCTGAGGGACAGCAAGGATTTAATTTTACTGTTTGTGTTTAGTGGATTGTTCTTTGCAGTTCAGAAAAACATAGCAATGTTCAAATCACGAAGGAAAGAATGAAGCATTATTCTTTACAGAACCCTGAACTAAATACCTCCCAAGCCAGATAATAACACTTCCCAGCACTCTTACATTGATACCTTTGTGAGCCAATCAATCATTTACACATTCAGTCAATAATTGTAAAGCACCCTGGAATGTGTACGTTACAAAACAACTGCCTTTCTTCTATAGAGACCCTGATGGTGCTGGCACAGTTACATGCTAAATAAAACAAACAGGAAAATTGAAATGCAGGAGTTTCATGTATTGAGAGTAACAAAATGGGATTCAATAAATTTATCACTGAAATACATTAGGAATATGCAGAGATTGTACATCCAGGTTTAAATCAATGTTACAATCAAAATAAAAAAACAGCTTCATTAACTACATGACAAAAACCAGGCAAATAATTTTAATAGTGCATGTTCTTGTACCTGTTATTTTCAATTTAGTTTGGAATTAATCCAGCAGTCTGATTGATTCTGTTAGATTCTTGCTTTGTAAATAATGTTACCTTGCATAGAAGCTAGTTGCTCAATCCTGAAAGGGATAAGTGCCTTGAGAGAGTCCCCCCACCCAAATCCCACTGAATTAAACATCTTGAAATATAAGGTAGTAAAGCAATACTTATAATTCACAGCATTTCTACTTTAAAAAGGAGTCCACATCTTGAGAGACTGGGTTATACAGATTTTTAATAATGTCCCAAGACAGCAAGCTTGCCAGACTACAAAGGATGATTTGTATTGGCTCACTTCTGTAACCACTACATTATGAAGTGGTACAGCTTACAGTATCAAAACTATATTTAAAAAAATTTTGAGGACTGTACCAAGTCATACACAGAACCAGTTCTTCCCATCTCCACTCCCTTCAGGTTGCAAAAATCTAGGTCTGCATGTTTTAATTTGGATGGTGAGAACTGGGTGGCATCTAATCTGCCCACCCTTTTTTAAAAACCTAACATTTCTACCTGAATAAGACGGAGTTTTTAGTTCATACTTATTCAGTGTATAAGAGTGTAGCCTACATAAATACTTCACACATCCTGATCTCCACAAAACAGGGTTGTGATGCCACAGCTCATTCTGGCAGACCACAAGGATTATTTCTGTCTTGCATCTTTAAACAAAAACAAAAACAAAAACAAAAAAAAAACCCAATTTCAACAGACCAGAAGCCAAACTATGGGACAGATCTTGCCCCCTTTGGAGAGAATGAGTTTTATCCTTTACTTCAGTGTGGTCAGGATTTGACACAAACAACCCAACAACAAAATCAAAACATACCCCAACCCTCATTGGTAAAATACTGAAAAAGAGTTAAATACAAGGATAATTTTTTTAAAAGCCACCCACCTTCTTAGAAACCTCTGACATGTATACTCAGAATAAATTCCATTTTACTGAAGATATGTCCTAGTCACTTTATTTCAGGGTCTAATGCTTTATATAAGTAATGGCAAAATGCAGCAAGCTACTTAGTTACATAAGCTTTTGATTAAAGGCCAAGTATTGTGGGAAGGCAGAAGACTCTTACCTCATGGAGCAGAAAGTTTTATTTAAATTACAATATGGCTCATAGACAGAAAAAAATTCACTTGCAGTAGTGCTGTGGAAAACAAGGCCTTTTATTATTTCCTCACACCTTCTTGTATACCAAGGAGGGAAGAACTGGGTGGGAAAGCCGCAGTGAGACTAGATGCAGAGGAAAACCAGCTTACACAGGATACTCCTCTCTGCCACCTCTAAAAATAAGATAGGAGGGCAAATCAGAGGGTTTGACAAGGAACTGCACTATGTAGTATGATTTCTTCCCATACAAGGGCATGAGCTTCCTTGGCTTGCCCTGAGACACTCCATCAAAATACCACTCTGTGATCAGTTTGCTGCCGTGGCTGCTGTGGGAAATATGGATGGAAAGTGCCTCCTGCATACAGACCCGATGTTTTAGGATTCTGATATTCTGAGCCCTCTGCCACCATACCTCTGCTGTCCTTATGCGAGCATTAGTATTTGTGTCTCCCCTCTCACTCACTGGCATGATTTCCACACAGAACAGGAAGAATTCAGGTGAAATACTCGTTGTCCCCTTTGGACTGGCTTGTTCCAGCTGGGCTCTTTGCTCATGTGAAACCTGGCTAGAGTAGATGCACAGTTGTAACATTTGCAGCCGTTTCACCAACTCTTTTTATTTACATTAGGTATCGATACAATTGTCTTGTTCATAAAAAAACAAAACATCCTAATGCTGGGAGAAAGGCAGCAATTATTTCAGAATATGTTCACTTCTTGTCACTGTAGGAAATGTGACTTTATTCAGGAATAGTTACAATAGAATCATTATTCCACTGTAAAACATATCTATGCTGCTCCAGTTTCCTGCTCATTTCCAGCTTGTCTGTTGCTACAGTGGTTATAGTGTCATCTTTCATGCTGCTAGTCCAACACACACCGAGTTCAAGCTCAACCTTACAATATGACCTCTTGTGAAACAGCCATACTTCAGCATTAGGGAACCACCACCTGTCAGGGATGGTTTAACAGGGGTACTTGCTCCTGCCATGAATGCAGGGAACTGGACTTGATGACCCGTCATGGTCCCTTCCAGTTTCCATGACTCTATAGAGTGTTGGAGATTCCATTCCCCTCATAAAATTAGATGCCCTATTACCTAATGGTGACAGGAAACATCACTGAGATGGCCTTTAAGCTGCTCTTTTTCTAGATCCCTAAAGAACCTATGAGTGACTTCTTAGGGGATTGTGAGGATGGGTGAGTACAAGAGCACTTTTGGTACCCTTTTGCTGACAGTTTGTCTGAGAGCAGGCAGGCAAGGGAAGTGGGATTTTTCTCCCATGAAAGCTCATGCAATAAATAAATTTGTTAGTCTTTAAGTGCCACAAGACTGCATGTTTGTTCTACTGAACTAGGCTAACACAGCTGCTGCCCCTTGGGAACTTTCAAACACCCAGGAAAGCATTGACAATTAGGCTTTGCTGGGAGTAAAGTGAGTAGATCAGTGGTTCCCAACTTGGGGTCCGGGGACCCCTGAGGTTCCATGGAGTTATTGTGAGGGTCCGTGAATACATCCAGCCCCAGTTTCTGCTGGGCAGTGGTAGACGACCCAGGCCCAATCCAGCCCCAGCCACTGCCAGCCAGCAGTTCATGTTGGAGAGGGCTCTAAAATTCTAAATGAATTGTATTTGCCTGCTGTGCGCAGCCTCACCCTGGATATGTCCCCTCCACTTGGGAGCAGACAGGGGCCAGGTTATCCACTGCCCTTCTGCAGCACTGCTACCTGCACTTAGTTCCTGATGACAACTGGGGTTTCACAAAACTTTTTGATGTTAAAAGGGGTCCTCATACTCAAAAAGGTTGGGAACCACTGGAGCAGATGATACATGATGTACTTGCCTATTCTTTTTTTTTTATTCAGAATGCACATAGAAATTTGAATACAAAATGGAATCAAACGGTTAAGTAATTTGCTCTACTTCAGAAAGCAACAATGTTCAAACCTCCACTAATTTCTCTTTTACAAATTATTCAGCTCTTTTGAGCCCTAGAATTTTCAAAAGCACCATATGTAAATCTTTCTTTCTTCCCAAGCCTCAAATTTTCCTCGCTCCTCAAAGTATTTGAGCCTGGGCAGTAAACTTTTGTTCAATATTTAATACTATAATGGAAACAAAGAAAGTAAGCCATATTTACAGGGTATGGGACTCTATCCTGGAAAGCAGTGATTGAAAATAGGATTTGGCAGGAGGAGGAAAGCTGAGCGTGAGTTCCCAGTCTGACACCATACCTGAAAGAGCTAATGCAATCCTGGGGTGCATAAACAGAGGACTCAAGAAGGAGCAAAAAAATGTTATTTTACCTCTGTGGTTGGCACTGGAGCAACTGCTGCTGGACTACTATGTTAAATGCCTGTGCCCACAATTCAAGATGTGACAACTTGGTGAGGTCAGAAAAGAGCCATGAGAATTATTAAAGAATAGTAAACATGCCCACTGATAAACTAAATAGATTGTTACTCAAGAAACTCAAAGAACACTGAGGTGATTAGTGTGTTTATGAACCTTTGTTGGGAACAAGTAGGTAACAATAGGCTCCTAAATATATCTGAGGAAAAGGCACAACGGCTGAAAGTTGAAGCTAAACCAGTTCAGACTGCAAATGAGGTACAATATTGGACAGTGAGAGTAATAAACCATTGGAACAATTTGCCAGGGGTTACTGTTCCCTCTAAGCTGTGCACGTGTGCACACGTACGCAGGTCATGAAGCCTGCGCACACAACAAAATAAAATGTGCACAAAAAAATTCAATAGTGCTAATATTGGTGCTCACAAAGAAATGGTTTTGCGCACACAAAGAAATTGTTTGCGCACACAGCCTACGACTAATTAGAGGGAACATTGCCAAGGGTTATGGTGAATTCTGACAATTTTAAAATCCAGGTTACATGTTCAAAGAGATCTGCTTTAGAAGTTTTGGAGATGCTCTTTGGCCTGTGTTAGACAAGAAGTCAGATTAGATGATCCTAGTGGTCTCTTGAAATCTCTGAATCTTGTTCTGTATTATGTCCAGTGATGAACAGCAAGCAACACATTTAACAAGTAAAATGGAGTTATTGTGTTTGTGAAGCAAATTCCTAGTGCCTGAGCTAGACAAATGATGAAGCTGTGCTTGCTTCATCAGAGAAGCTTTCAAGATCTTTGAATTAACTTCTACACTTGATGATAACCAGGTGCACCTATATACTTAATGTATGTGTCAGCTACATATACTTAGTGTTTGATTTTTTGGACAGACAAGTTTTATATTTTCAATATGGTTTTACTATCAAAAGTGAACAAACAAATTGGAAAACACAATACAGGAGGGAGGAAGGGGACCAAAGACCCATAATTATGTCTTGCGACTAGGTAGTAATCAATAATGACAATAACTGTATTGGCTTCACTTAATTTTCCCACATTAATTCAACACAAGGAAACTAGATTTCAAATATTCTTCAATATCATTTTGGATTTTTTTTTTTTTTTTAGTAATTAGTTTCATTAAAAACTATGACCATCTCCAGAGCATAGATCAGCTCTCTGAATTCAAACAGAGATACTGCCCTTTGGTGAGCAACATAGCAAGATGTCTACCACAATGTAAACACTGGAGTTCAGAATTCCACACAGCCTCTAGAATCAGCTACACCCTGAGTAGTATCAGAATCAGAAAATTTGATTAAAAGAGAAATTCTCACCTTTTGCCCTGGAATGACCAGAATCACTCCAGAATTTACTGAGCAAAAATGCCAGTTTTGTGAGACCACCACATTTCTCAGAAATATGATTTCAACAAAAGTTGATGTAGAAAGATTTAAGGAAAAAGTTCTGTAAAATTGAAATATTTCCTTATGTTATTTTAATAGTGCAGTGTTTCAATTTTCCATTTCAATTTTTTTTAAATCAAATTCTGCCTCAAGTGTTTGCATCAACCTGAAATGTCACAAAAATGTAATTTTGAAAAATATGGTCAAGCTTGGAGAATTTGCTATGAAATGAAAATGTCATCCTTCAGGGCAACTGTGCCTGCATTTCCCCTCACAGGGGCAGCAAGTGCACCCACCCTTAACGATGTAGCCCCTTAACCATTGCCATTCTTGGCTAGAGACCAGCCTGTCTCTCTCCCCCCTCCCTAACTGGTGTAATTTCCAAGTTGCACAATTCCCAGACTATATTTTGATATCCCAGCACGAGGTCCTACTTAAGCATATCTGCTTACACTTAAGAGAAAGTCACTGCCTGGTGTATTAATCATGGTTGAAAAGACCTGAGACGCCTTAGCCTTCCCAGTCAGTCAGCCAGATATGGCCCCACCAATGTGCCACTCTGAGGCCTCACCTCCTCCTGTTGTGTCCCACTCTTCTACCATGGTCCCAGTTCAGGCAGGCGGGTGCTACCCTGCAAACCTAAGCATCTCAGTTTTTGGACTGGTATCTAGGTGTGTGGCATTTTAGAGGGCCTTCCGCCGCTCAAAAACCACCACCACAAGAGGCAGCAGTGATAGAGCAAAGAAGCCCCTGTGACTCCCAAGCTGCCACCACACAGGGTGAAGAAGCACCATACCACCAAAAAAAACAGCCAGCCAGCAGGTTGGGGGTTTTTGTTTTGTTTTTTGTTACCAGGACACCATGCCCCTGAAGTCCCACAGCTCAGGTAGGCACCACTGTACAATTCCCAGGTGCCATGGCAACCTGGCACCAGGATTTTGTCAAGCCCTCCTGTGAAAGCATCCTTCTACTCTCTCAGCATCTGCCTCTTCACACAAAACTGGAATTTAGTTTCATCATCATTTTGGCTCTAAATTTCTGGTTCTAAGTGTAATTCATTTGAATATAGCTCTGCTTTTGTAAACAGTTTTATTAGTTTATTTGAAAGGATAAACACTGCTTTTTAAGCTAAATGGCCCCAGCCAGTGTGCATTCATAAATGAATCTATGTTTGCATCCATAATTGTGAATCGCTAGTTTAACAAAAACCATTTACTGGGCAGATTTAATATGCTTCTTTATTCATATGGAGTGGATTATACGGTTTCAGAAGTGACTGTGACTGTCAATTAGTGGCCATTTATATCCTCTGTATGCAAGTGCTTGATAATATTTGCTTGTGTGCGTGATTATCCGAGCTGGTTGGCCAAAAGGTATTCTAAAGAAGTTGGCAATTGATCTTCCCAAATATAAGATTTTAACAAAAACAAGGAAACAGGACAAATTAGATAAATAATCAAAGGACAGAATTTATGTCCCCAGTATTCCTGTTTAGTTTATAGCTGTAGATTACCACACAGGAGAAGGCAGCTCACTTTTATAGAGTCATTTGCTGTTGTTCAGTTTCACATGGCCTGAAACACAGGTAGTGAAAACAGACTTTCAGTGAACTTCTTTCCAGTCAGGAACTTTTAAGTGTTATGTGATTATACGGCACTGAGTGGTATACCAGAAGGGTTTCCCTCAGTGTTTTCATTTGTCAGATCTGCATATTATCTCCATAATCAGTGTACTGTTATACAGTGTTGAGGGGCAGGGAGACAGGCCTTAATTTGTGGCAGAGCCTGGCAGTTCATAGCCACCTTTGGGTTTGCTGCATCACTTATGAAAGTAAAAAAAAAAAAGTTTCTGAGCCCGGAGACCTCTTTCATTACAAGTTAAGCACTGCAGAAAATCACATTGGCTGTGTTCACACAGCACTCTTATTTTGAAACAACAGAGGTTGTTTCGAAATAAGAAATACCCTGTTCACACGACGTACGGTTGTTTCGAAACAACGGCACCCGTTGTTTCGAAACAACTTAAACCCCATGTGGGGACGAAACAATGTTGTTTCGAAACGATTGTTTCGAAACAATGCCATCCGAACATGTTGTTTCAAAACAACAGTGACTTGTTTCGAAATAACTGTTGCCTGAAACTGCTATTTTGCTTTGAGCTTTTTTCCTTAATTCGAATTAACAAACTGTTAATTCAAATTAAGTTATTTCTAAATAAGGCATTATTTCAATACAAGTTGTTTCGACGCAACTTGTATCAAAATAATGCCTGTGTGTGAACACAGCCATTATGTCTGAAAAACTAGAGTTAGATTGTAAATGAAAATCTAAAGTTTCTCTGTAGTTCAAGGGAGTTTGGATATCTTTAATAGATGTCTCGGGCTTGCCACACAAGAATGGCCTATTCCGTACACTTGCTCTAATTCATAGCATAATCCAACCTGTTAATTCTTCATGAAATATGGGATGAGTTGACAGCATACAGTCATTGAGCCACTCTAAGCTTCCACTCACCCAGCCATTCATCCACACTTAGCTTGAGAAGAATTTACTATGCACATTAAGAGCAGACAAAACAAGACAAAACTCCCTGGCCTTCCACTTCTGGGAGAGTTTGGCTCAATCTCAACAAAGAGCATTATAGTTCAGCACAACTAAGACATGGTAAATGGAATGCGATAATTCTAGGAACTGGTGCTTTCTCCATTCCAGGTTTGCACTGTGCAATTTCAGTCTCAGTCCCCCGACCCCCTTTAAAAAAAAAAAAAAAAAGGATTTTATATTCATGCAAGAAGAACTCAAAGCACCTTACAGAGCTTGCTTGACTTACTAACAAAAATGTATCCATCCATTACTAGGGTAGAAACATGAAGGAGTTTAATTATTTCTATTACAGGTGCAAGATGCAGCCAGATAAGGGCTGCATTAAACCATGCACTGCACAAATCTGCAATAAGTGGCAGAGCCATAGGGCCGCCAAAGAGCATTTTAAGGTGATGAAGTGAAAGCTACCTTCTTAAATGAAACTAGAAAAGGAATTCAAGTAGACAAAAAACCATAACTAGGAAGGCTGGAATACAGCCATTATTATTCACGCCAAATTCCAAAGTGGCAGCCATCTTAGTCTATTTCAGCATAAAAGCAAGGAGTCCTGTGGCACTTAATGACTAACAAATTTATTTATCTCATTAGCTTTCGTGAGAGAAAAATCCCACCTCATCAGACGCTTTGAAAACCGGGGAACTTACAGAATGGGATATTTAATGTAAGTTAAACATCTGTAAGTTCTCCCGTCTTGAAGGCATTTGACAAAGTGAGCTTTCATGAGAGAAACTCCAATACGATAAATAAGTGTGTTAGTCTTTAAGTGCTACAGGACTCCTTGTTTCTTATTAATAATGGCTCCTAATACTCCTATTAGCTTCAGTGTCCATGACAGATGGGTTGAGACTAGCTCTCATCGTCTGATTCCTTCCCTCTGTGCAATTTAGTGCTGCTGTCATTACAGATTCAGTTAAGAATTCAGATCCATGTTTCAAGCGGAGGTGGGAAAAAATTATGCTAAGAGAAAAGATGTTCATGCTATTTACAGAGTGAGTCTTGCCATTTGTCTACTTATTTTCAAGCAGCATGATGTCTCTCCTAAATTGTTCCCATTTAGATCCTGACCAAACCCCCCAGAATTAGAATAGGGAAGACAGGAGCCCTATCTTTGTTGTAAAAATGTAAACAGCTGCAAAAGTAATACATTATCCTCCTTCAAAACTCATTTTCTGTGAGTTCTGTGCTTACAGAACATTCAACAGGTAGGTAGTGGTCTTACCACACATGTGGACTATCAGGCTGACTGGCATTATTGTGTTTCTTTGTACTCCCCCCACAACCCAGTCTGAATCCATCTGTTGTTTCATCTCATGTAGACTGCAAGCTCTTTGGGAATAGATACTACTATCTTTTTATTCTGGGATTGCACAACACATAGCAAAAGGGTTTCCTGGTTCATGATAAGGTCTTTGAAGTGCTATGGTAATACTAACAGCAGAAAGGGATGCATTATTAGAAACAGAAATCAATCCAAGAGGAGGCTCATGAAAGCAACACGGAAAAAGCCAGGATGAATACACCTTCTCTATGGCAACAACAAATATAGTCAAAATAAAGCTGCTATTATGTCTTGCTGTCCTTGCCTTGTTCATCTGAACATCCTGGAAAGATGGCTCACAAACATGACTTAGTGCACAGACATTTCTGTGTATTAGATACGCATTATCTCTAACTTATATTTTTATTCAATGCTTATTCAGATTGGCTTGAATATGCTCATTGTGACATAGTGACTTGGCTGAATGGCCATAAACACAAAGGCAATTATCAGAGCTGCTTGCATTATTCACTGTGACTAATTTATCTGATGAATTTAGGCCCATGTTCCTGGTTTGTGAGTTATCCACAAACACAAGGCTTGTCCATATAGAACACTCCAGATAGAAACCCACAGATACACTTTAGTGTACATGCTTTCCACACTGAGGGAAGGTGTTTTTGTGATGATATAGGAGATAATTTGCCTCACAGGTGATAGCTAGATCAGAAAACTTCTGTTGACCTAGCTGCATCTACAATGGTGTTCAGATCATCTATCACACTCAGGACATGAAATTTTTCCACAGTCTCAACTGATATAGCAGCACTAGGAGCAGTCAACAGGGCCGAGAAGAGGGGACTTTGAGTAGGCTTTAAGAGCTTTTTTGTTTTCCTTTCATGTTTTTCTTTCCTGTTTTCTCTTGGAGGTTTTTTGTTTCTCCCCTCCTGTTTGTTCAGTTTGCAGGGGCTGAGTGGTGGATTGAGATCAGACGACCACAGTTAGGGGTGGGGCTGTCCTACTCAGGGAGCTATAAAAGCAGCCACTCAAGCAGACAGCAGCATTTGTTGTGTATGCAAGACTGCGCTCCATGAGGCCACACTGTCCCCCTAACAGAAAGGGAGAAAGAGAGCAGTCTCATAATATCATGGGGCAGAGAGACCCATGATGCCACGACAGCATGGGCCAGTGGTTCCCAACATTTTCTCTGCCATGGCACACCTTGCTACCTTTAATTCATTTGTGGCACACTATATAGTTTCCAAATGAACTCATGAATATTCATGAGCCAATCCAGAACTCTGAGTAGTTTTTCAAAAAATTTTGTGGCACACTTGCTCAGGCCTGATGGCACATCTATGTGCCCTGGCACACTGGCTGGGAAACACTGGCATAGGCCCTAGTATTTCAGTTTGTGGTATGTATGGCTCACTTGAAGTACGTTTAAGTCAAATCTGGCCTGCTACTGTAAATGCGTTTGACAGCTGGTCTAGACACTGCTTTATTTCAGTACAGCCTGCTCCAAGTTGGATCAGACATTAGCAGCTAAAAGGCAGGAGTGGACGTGCTATGTCAATCAACCTTAAGCAACTACGGCAACCAAACAATGAAAGTATGAGGAAGGAAGAAGTATTTTAAGCAGGATACCATTAAGGGTCACTGTCATGCTAGGTCTTAGAAGGCCAAGCCATCTTGTAAAATACATGACCCAAATCTAACCTTCAAAGTCATATTACAGGAAAATACAATGCTAGTGAATAGGCTGGAGCTTTGATATGCATGTGTATCGTTAGTGGTTTCTTGATGATTTTTACATATATCCTCTTAGAGGTTGGCAAGGTAAATGAATCATTTCCCTATCTGTTACTACTGTTCTATTAGAAAGGGTCAAGAGGGACATCTAAATGGACCTTTGATGTACCAGTGTAAACTGTCTGTTAATGGTGCTAATGCAGCTAATTACCTGTGGTGCCCAGAAGGTGAAGGTTTTACTTCAAAGAACAATGTACGTTACTATTCCCCACTGAAGAAAGTACCTGAGAACCGTCAAAGCCCACGTGAAGGAATGACCTGCAAATGCCCAGCTTGCTACAACTATAAAAGGAAGTGGTGAAGGCAAGTACTAGGTAAGTGGTGAAGCATTGGAATAAGCTACCTAGGGAGGTGGTGGAATCTCCATCTTTGGAGGTGTTCAAGGCCCAGCTGGACAAACCCTGGCTGGGATAATCTAGTGGGAGTGGTCCTGCTTTTTTGGCAGGGGGTTGGACTAGATGACCTCGTGGGGTCCCTTCCAACCCTATGATTCTATAAGTTGGGAACATAATCCCTTTATCTCACATTTGCCCAAGCTTCTCAGGGAAAGTTTGGGCTGCAGGATTGAGATCCCAGCCAGCACTGGCTTAAAAACCACCCTACTAATTCTCAGGGGAGAATTAGAACCAAGTCTACACCTGGACTATTTGGTCTCTGTCACTTAAAACTGGATTTCTAACAACTGACGCTGTGAAACAAGGACTTAAACCCATCTAAGTATTGGATGTATGCTTAAGACCTGCAAACTCCAAATTCTTCAAGGACTTATCTTCTATGAACTCTACATTATTTGTATGCATGTGATCCACTTTGACCCTATAACATCTCTCATTTTTGTGTTTCTTTTCTTTTTATATTAAACTTTTAGTTTTAGTTGCTAAAGAATTGGCTGGCAGCATGGTATTTTGGGTAAGATCCAAACTCATACTGTTTTGGGTACTGTGACTGACCCTCTGGGATCAGAAGAAGCCTTTCTGAGTAAAGAAACTGGAGTTTTATGCAACTTCTCTCTTTAGCTGACCCACTGGTTGTACTGGAGACCAGTGACTGAAATGCAGTAAAGGGGAGATGAGTATATTTTATGGTGGCTTCTTGATATCTAGTTTGAGGGGTCAGAAGCAGTGTTTGTGACTGGCTGAAGAGTTTATCTCTAGATGACCCACCAGTGCTGAGAGAATCTGCTCTCCATTTTGCAGCTTGCCCTGATCTTTGCACATTCAGGTGGTTATGCCAGGAGCCCTGGGTCACAGTCACCTCTCAGTATATTTACAGAATCAGGGCATGAGCCCAGGGCTCACCCCATTTATATTTACAGTGCCACTTTTTCCATGCTTTTGGCAACTAAGTAGGTTTAGCATCCACATACAGCATTATCAGATGCCTTCAGCATACTTGTTACTGTTTGGCACCTATGCTTCCCAAGTGTCTAATTTACACATGTATTAGTCTGGATACCAACTATTCTCTCCCTTCCTCTACCCTCAGAAGTAGTCATGGCTTATTTTTAATTCTCATTACTACAATGGTGAGCTAGTTTTTTTGGTCCTTAACTGCAATAGTACTTGTTTGTCATTCTGTTAGAGGCCAGGAGTGACTATTCAAGCCAGGGGCATCGCTGGCAACTGGCACACGGGGCCCATGCCCTGAATGCCAGCGCCAGTGCCCCGGGTCCTGGCAAGGCCCTGCCTCTCCCAGTCTCCAGCCAGATCGGGCTGGAGATCTGGGGCCCAGCCACCTGTGGCAGTAGCGGCCGCTTCCAGCCCCTTCAAAGGCCGGGCGACCCTGTGGCTGCGGCGGTAGCCCACGGGCCACACCACTGAAACTTTTCCATACAATCATATTGCAAATATTGGTAACGACAGTGTCATTGCGGGCTGCAGGAAATAGCTTTAGGGGCTGCATGCAGCCCATGGCCCACATGTGTAAGACCCCTGCTCTACCACCTTTCAGGGCTGGAGATTCACTATCTTGACCAACCGCCTCCTACTCGCTTGTTTTGTCAGCTTACATACGTTGTCCATATCAAGGGGTCAAG
Source organism: Podocnemis expansa (assembly GCA_007922195.1). NCBI lineage: Eukaryota > Metazoa > Chordata > Testudines > Podocnemididae > Podocnemis > Podocnemis expansa. Next base: position 54,358,125 of record ML681979.1, read on the forward strand.
ACCTTTATTAATGGTCATCTTTCCTACTCCTTTCTCTTGTGGCTGCACCCAAAAAAAGAAAAAAAACAAACAAGAGAAAGAGGGGAAGGGAGCGGGGAGATAAGGGTCCACCCTACCACGGTGCATACCCTCATCCCATCTTCAACTAACTGGGCTAACTTCCCCTCTGTCCCGTGAACCTAGACCCTTAAGACTATTTCCTCCCTCACTGGTGGAGACTCAATCTCTTACCAGTGTGTTCAGACTCAGACCATGAGAAAGGCTGGTGCCTGGACCCAGGGACCGCACCACTGAACCTCTTGCATGCCACGGTATTGCAGATGCCAATAACGATTACTTTGTCACAAACCACGGGAAGTAGCTTAGGGGCCGCATGAGGCCGCAGGCCCCATGCTACAGACCTGTCTTATGCTGTGGTGCCCGAATTTTGAGGTCCCGAGTTCCTTGCCCCAGCACCTGTGATGAACTTCACCTAGCAGTGGGTCGCTGAAAGGTACCCTAGTTCTCATTTGCTGATTCACATCAGCTATCAAGGTGTCATGCCTTAGTGGGTGCTCATCTATCATTGAATGCCAACATGTGGTTTGTCTTGCTGGACTGCCAAAGGTCCTATTTCCCCTCTCCTCTTCTTTTCCTTTGCTCTCCCACTTTTGGGTATTCGCCAATAGTAGGCCGAGTTCTCTGGGGTGATTAGTTTCCCATTGTCTCCTAACGATCTCATTTTAACCATAAGGTCAGAGAATATCTCAGGCTCATTTGCCTTGGCAGATGCACACTGCCAACTGCTCAAGGTCCCGTTTGAGAATGTCTTCCTGTTCATGGCTCAATGTTTGCATTTCACCGATGCCTTATAATAAGGTGACATTAGAAAGTCACTGCTCCTCTCATCTGCACATCAGGGAGCTCTCAAGTGCCATAGTCCTCACCATGATCCACATGTTGGCAGGTCAGGGACCTTCAAGTGATGAAAGCCTCTCATCCTTTCCTTTATCTCGCAGGTTTCCTTGCCTGGGTCGTGGTCTTTATACTGCTAATGCCCATGCTTAAGGATATCTCACTGACTATGATTCGGTAACTGCGTTTTTGTGTTCACTTTTCTATGACAAGGTGACTTAGGCCGTCATTGCCCCTGCTGTTTGCACGAGGGAGCACTTGAACTACTCTAGCCTTTATTCCTCCTTCTTGGTCAAACCGTTCTACTTCACAGTTTTTTCCCTTGCCTGGCCCACGGTTCTCACGACAATACCTTGGGTACTTCCTTTGGACCTTTGTTACCTGGGTCTCTGACCATTATGGGGAGTCACTGTGCTGAATGTGGGAAGGAACCAACTCTGCCCACCATCCATCAGCACAGCTAGCAGTCACCTGTTAGTGAATGTATCCGAGCAGTGCTCGAAGAAGAATGGTGAGTTACTTACCAGTAACCAAGCTTCTTTGAGATGGGCAGCTCGGATTCATTCACAACCTTCCCACCGTCCCCGCTACTCAGAGTTGGCAACTTTTAGGGACTGAGGAGGGGCTGGGCGGTGGCCACATGTATAGCCATGGAGTGGCGAGGGTTGCGGTGGCCACCTGCCCCTTCCTGACAGGCTAGGGCAAAAGAGTTTCTGACCAATCATGCACCGCAGCATGTAGACACCTATTACTGAATGAATCCGAGCAGCCCATCTCAAAGAAGGATGGTTACTGGTAAGTAACCCACCATTTTAATCACTTCCTTTTTTACTTGAACTGGTTCTCCATCACTATTAAGCTTTCCCAAAGCAATGGCAATAACCTCTGACTTAGTACAACAGTGCTTTGCACATTTAAAGCACAGTATGCGGTTTACTCTTCAAAATGAACATGCTTTGTTTAATATAGTTTATTTAATTTCTGATTTAAGTCAGCACTGTGCAAACCCAGATGAGTTTGTGGTAGTGAAACAAAGTTACAGGGAAGCAAGGAGTCTCGTGACACTTTTAAAGACTCACAAATTTGTCACGAGCTTTCATGAGAGAAATCCCAAAAAGCATCTGATGAAGTGGGATTTTTCTCTCATGAAAGCTCATGTGATAAGTGATAGTCTTTAAAAGTACCACAAGACTCCTTATTTGTTTTACTGAATATTACAGGGGTGGGGGAAGGAGTGTTGGGTTTGCAAAAAAGGCATATGACCCCAGCCTCATTTTTCCTTGAGGATTCCTCCTCCCTCCCATATGGTCTTCTGTAACACCACAGCATCAGCACTTTTCAGAGGGCAATTCAGTGTGTAAGACAAGAACACCTCACATATTTTCCTCTTCAGAGAGCAGCCTGGCCTATGTATTACCAGCCAGCATACCTGTCTGGCACATATGCCATTTTAGAATTTCTCCCTCTACTCCCTAGTTCTCCACTTTCTATGAATCGCTTATTGTCTTGGCTCCTCCCTGCAACTGGAATGTAAGCCAACAACTTTGAGTCAAGCTTCTGTACCCACGATGCTTGGAAACAGGCAAAATAATTCCTCTATTTTAAATGGTTGACCTAGTGCCTAGGGCAGACAGTGAACTTTCTGCCAGGGGGGCAGAAACCAACCTAATCAAAGCTCCTTTCCCTGCCTCTCACCCCTGATTCTATCAGCATGCTCTCACAGTGGAGCACAAGTGAAACACTTCCATAGTCATTCAGGCTTGAAACACTTTAATCCACCTGTTTTCATTCCCTAAACACTGTTTGCATAAATAAAAACAATCCAGCCCACAGCAGATCCCATACCTCATCAACAGAAACTGTTCAATATTTCAACTAGCAAAACACATTTATGCAAGAATTGGCACAATGCACTCCTCTAAGTATTAAAGGACAAGCAACTCAGTATCTTCATCTAGCTATGTTTGTGAGAAACAAAACAGAGCAAGCAAAAAATAATCTATAGGCATCTTCTTAAATCAGCATAGGGGTTGAAATTCCAGACCCCTTGCTTACATGAGTAGTCCTTACTAGAACTGGCCAGATGGTTTTTACAATAGATTGAAACAATATTCTGTAATTTTCTGCCCAGGTCCCCCACCTTACCTTCTCCTTCAAACACTTCTATACAACAGTCACTCATAGGGCTACCAATAGAATAACCCCAGCAAACACTCCCAGTGCCAGATGCAACCATAGGAATTTCTGTCTTGCAACTTTGAGTTTCTTCCAGACTCATGATTCACACCACACCCAGTCCTGAAGGCAAATCCTTACATTACACCTTCCCCCACACCCTTCCCAGTGTCCCTAACCAATGAAAAGCTTAACTCAGCTTTCTCATCCTGAGGTCAAAACATTGCCTCCCAAATTAAAACTCACTCCACCTGTGCTTTTTATCATCCCACTTCCAAAGGGGCAGCTGTGTTAGTCTAGTAAAGCAAAAAAAGCAAGGAGTCTTGTGGCACTTAAAGACTAACAGATTTATTTATCGCATGAGCTTTCGTGGGAGAAAATCCCACTTTGTCAGACACTTTAGTGGGATTTTCTGCCATGGAAGTTCATGCTATAAATAAATCTGTTAGTCTTTAAGTGCCACAAGACTCCTTGCTTTTTTTATCATCTCAAGGTGATTCTAGCAACCACTTCCTGGGCCTGGTCTCCAGCCAGCTCTGCCTTTCTGACCCCCTAGGAGCACTGGTTTTCAAAGTTTTTTCCTTGGGTCCCAACTGAGAAAAATCATTTATGCGCACAACCCAACAACCACATCTTTGAGCAACACATGCCAGTCTTTGGCAGTGGCAGCAGGGGATGCCATAACTCAGTGCCTGAGTGTCTGTGACCTGGTACTGGGTCCCCACCCCCAGTTTGAAAATCATTGACCTAGAGATAGCACATATGCACCACTTCATTCTCACTGCTGCTTTCTCTCTACATAGTGAGATCTAGACCTTCCCTGGCTGGGACTGATCACACCAATTCAAACCCTAGACTTACTCAGACAGACTAAATTGGCTCCACTGAGAGTCAGCTTCCTAGTGACAGAGTGTGAGCCTATTCCCTCTTAAAGGGACCATGCAGCTTGTGAGTGACCACTACTGCCACCTTCTTTTCCCTTGAATATGCTGCTTTCCAAGGCATCAACTCCTGTGACTGTTGTAAGAATTGAGAAGGGAGGGGTAGGAAATAGACATCAACATGAGACAGCAAGTGTATGCTTGTCCAGAAAGACATACTGTATGAATAGGGCACTCATCCACTAAATGGTTAAAAATACAGTCAAAGTTTGATTCATAGCATCTCATATATATCCAATATAGTAGGTTCTTTGCTGACTGCAGGTTGGGAGAAGAGATTCTTGAGCTGTCTTACTTCCCCATAATTTGCTTGTTCTAAAGGAGATGAGGGTTAGAAGAAAAGCCACCTTCTGCAGACAAACAATGAATCCTGTGGCACTTTTAAAGACTAACAAATCTATTTATCGCATAAGCTCTCACTGGCACAATCCCATTTCTTCAGATGCATGAAATGGAAACTGCAGTGTGTGAGGTATATAAACACATGCAAAGATTGATGGGTCGTAAGGTCAATTCACACAGTTCCAGAGGGGTAGTCTGTTAATCTATTTCAGCAAATCAAACAAATTCTTTTGATTAAACACGGTGGAAGTGGGTCCTGTAACAGCAACAGGTGAAGATTTCCAGGAAGTCATCAGTTGAAGAAATCTCAGTACATAAGAATTGCATTTCTACTATAGTAGCAATCAAGGAGCTAACAGTACTTAATACTGTAGAGACAAAGTCCTTGTCGGTAAGTAATTCCATCCTTGGGCCAGATGGTCTCGGGGTTCAGCTGCCCATCCGTCTGTAAGTAGGGCAAGACAAACCACCCAAAAACAATAACCTGCAGCTAGTAGTCCAGGCCAGAGACGATATTTGGTCTGCTGCCTTCTAGCCCCCCAGCAGGGTGAGGCAGAACACAAACAGTCAAGGCTTCATCTAGGTGTGTTCAGTGTAAGGTTTGAGGGACAACAGGTTGAGGGGAGGGAAACCACCCACCCACTGCATCTCAGCCCAGCACCCTATCCAGTGAGCACAAGCCACCAGTGAGTCAGCAGTGGTCCTGCCAAAACACACTGATGCTCAGCAGATAAAGTCTGCCTTCACTGGGTCTCTTCCTCCTTGTCCCCAACCTTCCTCCCACCTCCAGGAACTTTCCTTTACCAGACTCCAGGGTATCTCACAAGGGGGATCCCAGTCAAACCTTCAGCATTCAGGGGTGGCAAGTCAGGTAAGCCCTTCAGGTTATCCACTGGAGGCAGCTCCTCCAAGTCACAGGGGTTAGATACCACCAGCCCAACAGCATTTTCTGCAGAGGTCAGCCCTTCAAGGTCCTGAGGACCTTCCTCTTCTTTTCCCCTTTCCAGATCCTCAGCCAAGGGTAGTTCTTCCAGGTCCTCAGCCAGAGGCAGGGATGTCGCTGGCACTGGGTACACAGGGCACGTGCCCTAAATCCCGGCAACAGTGCCCCGGGTTTGGTGGGGCCCGCCTCTCCCTGTCTCTGGCCTGATTGGGCCAAGGATCTGGGCCTCAGCCGCCCGCGGCCACGGAGGCCACTCCTGGCCCTGTCTCTACCCAGGGATCTAGGGCCCAGCTGCCCCCAGCCGCGACAGCCCCATCCCTGGCAGGGGATCCAGGGCCCTGCTGCCGGCGGGCTGCGGCAGCCCCGTCAGTGGCTGGGGATCCAGGGCTCACTTGCCCGCTGCTGTGGAGGCCACTCCTGGCTCTGTCCCCAGCCAGTGATCTGGGGCTCAGCCGCCCGCAGCCACAGAGGCTGCTCCTGGCCCCGTCCCTGGCCGGGGATCCAGGACTTAGCCGCTTGCAGCCACTCCCGGCCCCATCCCCGGCCAGTGGTGTGGCCTGCGGCCAGGGAGTGTGGCCTACTGGCAGGGGGTGTGGCCTGGGCTGGTGCCCCGGGTGCTTCCCTGGGGCAGTGACACCCCTGGCCAGAGGGGGTGAATATACAGGGAAGTCCAGCCAGTAGTCATTCCCTCAGCCCTCCCATGGACAGAGGTTTCCTCTCTCTCAACTGCACTTCTCCCTTTTGACTGCCCGCACCATCCCTTTATATCAGGTGTGGCCAAACTGCAGCTTGGGAGCCACATGTGGCTCTTGAATAAAAAAGTGTGGCTCCTAGAAGAACAAGGAGTCGTGTGGCACTTTAAGACTAACAGATTTATTTTTTGCATGAGCTTTTGTGGGAGAAAATCCCACTTCGTCAGATGCTTCTAAGAAAAAATAAATCCGTTAGTCTTAAAGTGCCACACAACTCCTTGTTTTTTTGCTGGACTAGACTAACACAGTTATCCCTTTGGAAATTTCCTAGAAGAACATCAGCAAATCAATTTAGGAAAGCAGCCCCAGCCTATGAGTTCAGGAGGGGGTCGGGACAGCGGGGAGAAGTGCAGCATGGGTTGGGGCTGGAGAGGAGAAGTGCAACATGGTCAGGATTTTTAAAAAATCGCCACTAGCCACAGTCTTCTACGCTGAGCAGTAGCTAAGTTTTTACTGTAATCTTAAGAACTTGACATTGGTAGGATCAATATTTGTCCTCTTTTTATGATGAAATTAAAGTGTGCAATGAATTTTAAACTTTGTAGGTAAAAGTATATGGCTATAGGCCTCAGTGCGGCTCTTGAAGGTTTAATGATCAACTTGTGTGGCTTTTGAGTTCCATAAATTTGGCCACCTCTGCTTTATATAGTCCTCCCCTCTTCTTGGCCCGCCTCTTTGATTCTGGGTAGGGGCTTGGGTTGTGGTCTCCTCTGGCCAGCATGGGGAGCTTTGGAACTGAACAGTGTCCCTCGCGGAGGATGGGCACTCCCCCTGCTACACTGTCCTAGAGATGTTGCAATTTAATTTGAAACAAGATGCAATAATAAATCCTTCTCAGCTGGCTATATGGTAAACTTCAGCAGACATAGCTGAACTCTGGATAACCAAGCAACTTCATTATGAAAGATCTACTCAAAATGTTTAAAGAGGCTGAACATTTTTCTTCTGAATTTTTTTTTAAATGAAAAATGGCCCTTTATTTGAACAAAAATATGTGCATGTTACAATGCTTTGGGCTCGCATCAAAACTAAGGAGAAAACTGAAGACTGCCCTCCTTTTTTGCTATAGAAAGAATGCTGAAATATCCATTCCACTTATTGATGTTCTTTCTACCTCCACCCAGCGTCAGAATAAGGGGCTCCAGGATGCCCACTTTTGTGGGTTTCCCCCAACTTGGGGCCCCATCCCCCCAGACTGTGGGACCTCCTACCTGGCATCCTGGCCTCCCACCATTGCAGCCTGCTGCAAGCCAGCATTGGAGTGGGGAGGGCTCCGAGGCCAGAGGCCACAGTCTGCTGTGTTCCCGTACCACTTCCAAACTGGCTGGTCTGCTCCTGTAGGTGGAGCCATGTGGCGTGTGGTGCAGTCTCCAGCACAGCCCTCCAGGACTTGGAGTGCTGTCGCCCATCCCACTGGGATCTGCTGCTGGGGTCATGGCACGTCAAACCTACAGCACTCCCAAGCCTGGAGGGCCACGCCAGACACCACGTTGTGCCCCTCTCCCCCCAAGCTCAGTGGACACGTGCCAGCCAACCCCTCCCCCAAGGGCAGAACAGCCATCCCAGGAGCAGGGCAGTAATGCCATAGACTGTAGCCTGTGGCTCCAGCACCCTGCACCCCCACCCCCAAGCACCAGCAGCCCCAAGGCTCTACCATTCCTGTGCCAACTTGAGCAGGGTTGCAGAGGCCAGAACAATGGAGGGGCTGCAGCTTGAGGCCCCCTTTTTGGGTGGAGTCTGTAGCCCCTAAAGCCCTTACATTGATCCAGCCCTGCCTCCACTCCATTTTTACTTTTGCTGTCCTATACCTTCCTCAACTTTGGAAGAGCTAGAGTGCAAAATGAAATAATGTTTCTCTGCTACTCAAACTTCTCTGAAGTTTCACCTTTGAAATTTCAGAGTGGCAAACGGAACAAAGGGTGAGGGGAATCAGTCATTTCATTTCACGCAGTGACAAGAAAGAGGAAAATTGGAGAGAAGAAAGGAAAAATTTTTGACATTTCAAAAATGCAAAAGTGCAAAATAAAATATTAGTTTTTTAAGCACTGGAAATGTTTGAAATGGAAAATAGCTTCAAAATGTTTTGTTTTAGTTTCTCACAGTTCTGTTTACCAAATTAACTATCGGTCAAGGGATTAAATTAAATGAAGGAAAATATCAGGGAAAAGTTCTTGACAGAAAAGTCTGTCTTGTAAGTGACTTGGCAAAAGGAAAGAAGTACAGTCTGGATGGAGCTACTGTAAGATGGATAAAAAGTTGGTTGGATAACCACTCCCAGAGAGTAGTTATCAGTGGTTCACAGTCATGCTTGATGGGGATAATGAGCGGGTTACCACAGGGATTGATTCTGGGTCTAGTTCTGTTTAATATTTTCATCAATGATTTAGATGATGGCACAGAGAGCACACTTAAAAATGATTTGGACAAACTGGTGAAATGGCCTGAGGTAAACAGAATGAAATTCAAGAAAGACAAGTGAAGAGTACTCCACTTAGGAAAGGAAAAACCATTGCACAGATACAAAATGGGCAATGACTGCCTAGGAAGGAGTACTATGGAAAGGGATCTGGGTCTCTTTTTGTGTCCAGCTAGTCAAATATGACCCCTTAAATCATTATGTGTCAAAACTCCCAATGATATCAGGTAGTGTTACACACACGAAAGCACTTAAATCCATTAAACTTTCAGGTCTTGTTGCATTTCCTTTATCATCAGTTCTTATTTACCAGTACTATATTGTAATTTGATTGGTGCTCATGATTATTTTGTTCATTTCATATATTATATTGAACGTTGTATGTTTCTATAAAGTGAAGTAAACATATAACTGATAGGGCACGTCTACATGCACAGTTTTATTTTGAAATCAGTCCTTTCGAAAGGGCTTATTTCAAAATAAAACCCTCATTTCGAAAAGGTCCATTTCGAAACAAGGAAAACCGCGGAATCGCAATGGCCGTTATTTCGAAAGGGATATTTCGAAATAACGCCAATTGGACTGCTGTTTCGAACAGTTGTTTTGAAACAATGGTGTTGTTTCGGAACAACAGGTCTAATGGCGTTATTTCGAAATATCCCTTTCAAAATAACGGCCATTTCGAGGGGAGGCAGGTTTTACTTTTTCGACATGACGATCCTTATTTCAAAAGGACAAGGTCCGTCCTTTCGAAATAAGGAAACATCATGTAGACCTAATTTTTTTTATTTCGAAATAACGAGTGTTATTTTGCAATAAAAGAGCCGTGTAGATGTGCCCGTAAGGTTATACTTCAATTTAATTACTTATAGTAATTTTGCATAATGAATTACAAAGTTGATTTGAGGGGGAGCATTTTGTGCTGCTTGCCCCAGGCACCAAAATCCCTAGTTATGGCTCTGTTGCTTAGTCTGGACTAATTTGGCAGTATAGACATAGCCATAGTGGACCACAAGTTAAATATGAGTCAACAGTGTAATACTGTTACAAAAAAGCAAACACCATTCTGGGTAAGAAAGTAGTGTAAATAAGACACTAAAAGTAATTCTTCTGCTCTACTCAGCCCTGATTAGGCCTCAACTGAAGTATTGTGTCCAGTTCTGGGTACCTCATTTCAGGAAAGAAGTGGAAAAGAGGAGAACGTTCAGAGAAGCGCAACACAACTGATTAGAGGTCTAGAGCACTTGACTTATGAGGCAAGATTGAAAGCACTGGGTTTGTTTAGTCTAGAAAAGAGGAGACTGATATGGGACATGATAACAGTTTTCAAGTACCTAGGTTGTCATGAGGAGGAGGGTGAAAATTTGTTCTCCTTAACTGCCACTGGTAGGACAAGAAGGAATGCTCTTAAAGTACAGCAAGGGAGGTTTAGGTTGGACATTAGGAAAAAATTTCTAACTCTCAGGAGATATATCTACACTGGGGGCTCTGTTAGGTTGACTTAACAAGGTCAACTTTAAATCTACTTAAAACCAACCTTGTTAAGTCAACTTAGAGAGTCCACACTGAAAACTACTGTTGACTGCCTGCGTGCACACTGGCAGGTGCTAGATTGACCCTTCCTGGTGGCAGGAACTCTAGGAGGGGGCCTGGAGGCCAATTAGGTCAACTTAAGGGCTTTTCCCCATCTACACTGGCTTAAATTGACTTAATAAGATCAATTTAAGCATTAACTCAACCTTAAGAAGTGGCGTTATTAAGCTGACTTAGGGAGGCACTTAAGTCAACTTAATAAAAACCCAGTATAGCCATGAGGGGTTTGTAGGTTAGAGTAACCTTCCTTAAGTCGACCTAAAGCTCCAGTGTGACATACCCAGAGTGATTATCCACTGGAATAAGTTGCCTGGGCAGATTGTGGAATCTCCATCATTAGAAGTTTTTAAGAGCAGTTAAGACAAGTACCTGTCAGGGGTGGTTTAAGAGGATACTTGGTCCTGCCATGAGTACAGGAGACTGGACTCAATGACTTCTCAAAGTTCCCTCCAGTTTCTATGATTCTATGAAAATCCCATCACTGATGTCAAACAAGGTGCCAGAGAGTATAACAAAGGCAAATTGTCACAGAGCCAGAAAGGACAGCCTAATAATGATTTTTTCCCAGTTCTAGTTCCTACTAATCTCTGCTTGCCATCTGGCAATCTGAAAGATGCACTGAGATTACAGTATCCCTACAGAAGGAAGAATTTATCTGGGTGTGTTGGGTTAAAGATCTCTCATCCCAGTTTTGCTTGTATTTGAATTATATGTGCTGCATCAAGACTTTATTAAATGCTCTTTGATAAATATGAAAAAGATTTTCAGAAGACTACCCAAATTTCCAATTTTTCATTATACCTTCAGAGACCAATGCCAGATCTATTCACAGTGTCTGTACTAGCATAAATATTTCAGTTACAGGCAAGACTTTGTTTTCAAAACCAATAGAATTATATCAGTACAACCATTAGCAATAATGGCATTCTACCAATATAAAGGTGCCTTATACTGGGTATAGCTTATTCCTCGTCCCTTTGAGGCTAACTATACCAATATAGGTATCTTTATATCAGCATAATTGCATTCACATCAGGGAGAGGTCATACCCTTGTAACAATCAGGGGTGTCGCTGCCCCAGAGAAAGACCGTGTGCCCGGCGCCAGCGAAGCCCCTGGTAATAATACCAGTTAAAGTGGGACAACTTTTATGTTCAAACAAGCCCTAGAAGAGGAGTTGCAAATTTAATAAGAATTTAAAACCTCATATATTCTCCATGCTACAACTTACAGCAGTGACACACCTGCTTTGCCAGACCTTGACGTGCTTTTTTAGGCTATATCTATAGCGACGGCGGCAAAATTGCTGTCATCAGTGTTCTCTTCCAGGTTCGATTAACAGTCTGTCAAGACACGCTCAATCGCTCTGAATTTAGCATCAACAACTCCAGCCCTGGAAGTAGTGTAGTACTAAGGCAATGGGATGACTTTTCTGTTCACCTTAGCACAGTGTGTAGGGGGGAAGGTAAGTAACAGTTAATAAGTCAACAGTAGATATACAGGGTATTTCATGTGCTTTGCATATCTTCTATTGATTGCTGCTGAAACCTTTGGCAACTGTAGACTAGAGCTTAGAGCTTGTACCTGACAATGAGGAAGAGAAGCTTACGGAAAGATATGTGGCTAGAAGCATAAAGGAGGAAAATAGAATGTTACACATTGGGGTAGGTTGATGGCTTCTCCAAAAGAAATACTGCATTATTCCCCTTTAGGTCATGCAGAAATCTGCAATTCAGGACCTTGTGGGGTTGTTTCTATTTGGATGATCAGTGAAATGAGTCACATATGTTCTTGATGTAATCATTACAGTTAAGGAAATATGTATAAAGTCCTGTTTCTCCAAGCAGCATTAAGAAAACACTCCCTTCCAGAGGAATTTAAGAGGAGCCTGAGTCAACAAACCAACTAGCCATTTCCTCAGAACCACTGCTGCCAACAGAGAGAGAGAAGCTCAGCTGCAACTAATTGAAAAGAGCACTGATAGCTAATCAGGGCTGCCTGAGTGAGGACTAGTCTGCTCTTAACTTCTGTTCAAACCTCAAAGAGCTGACCTTCCAAATATAAGGAATAGGTAGTGTTTCGGAGATGGTGGGACTTGACTGAGAGACTGTAAAGTTCTTCTGCATTGTATTGTATTGTATTTTGTGACCCTTTGGCTGCATCCTTGTTCCTCCAGGATCCCCTCTGCTGCTTGGGACCCTGTGGGTGGCCCACATCTGGTCTCCCTGCCCCTGCAGGGGACCATGTGTCAGGCACCCTGGCCTATCTCCCGCACTCCCACCAGTAGGTTACACCCATTGTGACTCTCAAAACACTTGATTATTGAAGGAATTTTTTGAAATGGCTTTTCTTATCTTTTGGGTTGCCGACCCCTATCCAGTGTCCTGAGCACACTGGTAACTTGTTACATTATTGTGAGGTAATTGGCAATGCATAGATGTTTAATATTTAAACTTCAAAAAGAAATAAAACCAATTGTATTCTTACGTTCAAGTCCCATCTAAATTTTCTTATGCTCCTTTTGACCTTTTAATCAATAGAGCAGTGATGGACAGGAAAGCAGTTCATGTACATTGCTAACTTCTAACAAGAAGGATGTAAACATCATTAAATAACTACCAACAACACATCTGCATATCAAAACACTAGTCTCAGGGCTGGTGCTGGGGATTGTGGCGCCCCCCCGCAGCAGAGCAACGCCAGCACAGACTACTGAAGTCATCAGGGGAGTGCCACGGCACTGTTCCCTTTTGGCGCCCCTCAAATGCCGGCACCCCCCTGCAACGCAGGGGCTGCTTACTGTCTAGCGCCAGCCCTGGCTAGTCTGCTTGTAAGGCATGAATCTCAGTACCACTGTATTTCCTATAATACGTCATTAAAGGGCAGATTTGAGCCCTGTATTTACAAAGTTGCTCAGCCTTTTGGGGCCTAGCGTGACACACATTACAAATACACATATTTACATTGAATTAATGGATTATAGAATAGAACTCCTTTAGTAAAAATCTTTTACAATGGCTCCATATGGATGTACAAGTACAACTGACAGTCACAATTGAGGAATCACTTTCATTCATTGCTTTTAACTGTTGGTGGCATTTACCAGCACCAATGTTCAAGAACATATGTTTGCTTTAATATATGGCATTGTTACAAATGTCCACTAAAGTTTGCTCCCAAGCACACTCACTGAGATCTATTTATGGCATTTCCCTCTCAACAGACCCAACTACGGAGGTCCATGGGCATTAGGTTTACATTGTGTACATATAACCCCAATGGTGCCAGTTGTTAAGCTCAGTCTACTGAAACATTTACAATTGTTAAAACAAATGCAACAGTGGAGGCATTTCTGGGACTCTAACTGAAATTTACCAACCCCCACCAATTCTCCAACTGGATATCAAATGGGCTTAAACTGGTCTTAAGTATGCTCCTGAGATCTAGGGATATAAGGTCTTACTTTAGCAAACCACTAGCTATGATGGTCAGCTAGGCCTGTGCCTACACACAAGTTCGGGCCCAGGAAACATTCTCCTGGAGCTTGCCCATAACTATTTTTATGGTTTTGTTGCCTTTCTCTTGCAGAGAGTGACATAAAGGCAGAACCTGCTTTAATTATGCTCAAGAGTGCTCGGTTTGCTCAGGTGTGAAGTTAAAGGGTGACTCAGGGAGACATGTCGTGTTCCATTTTGCTTATTTTTGTGGCCAGACTTTCAGCATCTCTGACATTTTTAATGCCAAAGCCAGTGCCCACTCCTCCAAGCACCTTTGCTACTAGGTCACACCTAGATTGGTGTACCTGGTCAGTAGGGAGTACTTTATAAACCCAGGAATCTCAGCCTTGTAATGTTGTCTCCACCAACAGACAACATTTAACTTGAACCCTATCCAGAGGTATAGAAAAAGGTATAGTGATCTTCCTTAGTAGGTATTCAAGTTTTACCGTTATCAGCTTCTTGGACCTATCATCTATTACCACTGCCTCCTATTTGCTAAACATATGGGCAAGGGACCACTGTGACCTGAATGGGCTGCAATGCCCCATACATGATGCCCATTATGTATTGTTTTCTTAAATCATTTCAGAGAACTGAGATAACCAGCATTCCCGTACAGGATATTGTGAAGTCTTTCTTGGTAGCATTTTTACAGAAGTAGTTTGCGTCCTTCATGGAGATGCAATACACCTTAGTTCTCAGGTTGCACTTAGTATTCACAGTTAGTGACTGTGTGGGACTAAAACATTTATATGATCCTGCAGGCTAGAATGGCTAAATTCTCTGCCATGACACTAGAAGAAATCTTAGCAGAGACACAAGTGCATCTCGAAGGGTCTTTTATCTTCTGTGGAACTCAACAGTTTCTCACCTGTTCATCATCTACTCCCTGTTTACAGGCAATTTTCACCTTATCTGCAACTGGTCACTGTATTTAACACCGACAGAGATACCCCAGTTACTCAAAGCTGAAACCATTTTGGCTTTTGTTCCCTGCTCTTCCTGTCCAGTTATGAGACAGTTTGGGCCCTTTACAAACATGAATAGTGCCACAGATCTTATAACTCCTCAATTTGGGTAATGGAGGCCTGGAATGAGGGAATAAGTATTAGCACTGACATGATCATTGTGCAATTTTTGCCATGCAAAAATAATGCTCACCCTCCTCTACAAGTAAGAAGTTACTTACAGAGGCAAAATATAATGTAGCAACCTGAAGTCTTGACTCGACGTACACTCCCTACTGAGTACAACAACGTCCTCCTTACTAGTTGTGGGGAGCTGCTGACATTGGCAGTCCAATTTAGTGCCGATTCCTAGAGAGTGGGTATGACCACCACAGCACTCTGTCTTCCCCATTACATGGATTTGCTCTGGGGGTATATGTTAGAATCTCAGGCTGGGTCTTCTGTGACCTTAAATGCCCACCATACTGTGCTGCAGTTGTGGTTATAGGGCCATGGACAGACTTAACCTCTTCCTCTTCTCAGTACCAATGATATTGCCCCCTTAGCTCTTTCACACAATGGGACAGATGTCCCTTAGATGTTTTTGGGGAACCTGAGGTGCTGCCGAATTCTTCCCTTCTGGAGAAGTCTGTGCTAAGCTCAGAACACAACTGGGGGTTACTTCTGATGGCTGAGTGACAAATTTTACTTTCTTAGGAGTCCCTAAGCTCAGCAACCAATCATGGAACACCAGCTTGGGTCTCCTGACATCTAGCAAAGACTCAGATTTCCTTATCCTTCTTTGAAGCCAAGCTAGAGAGTTTGTGGAGCTGGAGCTGGAGCTCTAGGCTATTCAGCTATGTTACTTGACTAAGTGCTGGAGCAGAAAGCCAGTCTTTCTGACTTCTCAGATTCTCAATCTCATCTTTTTATGCAATCATTTGTTGTGCTGGACAAGCTTTCTGCCCTGGGTTTTAACACAACCATCTAACTGACTGGTGAACAAGAAAGACCCTTTTCTTTTTCTTCTTGGAGAGACACAACTTCACCTCCACAAATTCCTCTCCTCCCACTGCCCATGCAGAACCCTAAAAGGGATGCTATGATTAAACAATCCCTCTTCCCAGGGATTCTTGTTCATGCTGAACTCAAGGAAAAATGATTCCAAAACATTTTTATTTGACTGCTCAGTGCAGCCCCACTCTCTGAATTGTTTAACCCACTCATTTTCAGGTAATGCCCTCTTTCAGTGCATAAGACTAATAACTGCTTTCAGCACTCGAGCCCAATAGTCAGCACACAAGGTAGACATCTGTAGCAGGACTGTCCACCCCAAAGCCAGGCTGTCCCTGTTTCTGTGACCAATGAAAGCCAAGAGTACAATGCTCTAGTCAGGGATCTGACAACTTGGTCCCAACCCTAACTCAAGGGACACTCCCCAACTTTTCTGCTCATGAGTCCCTGCTTGACAGCTCATCAGCTGCAGAACCTGGGGGTCACATGGTCCCTAGTGCAGGGGTTAGCAACCTTTGCCGACCCCTGTGCCAGTTCTTCCTCCCTGACCCTCAGCTGGTGCTGGCAGCCCCCTCTGCTGAAAAAAATTTGGCAGCTGCCTGAAAATTCAGTAGCAGTCATGGCTGGAGTGGGAGCATTTCCTAGGCATGCCACAGAAAGAAGTTGCTCAGAGTGACTCATCTTTGAGGTGTGCCTGGGGACAGGGGGTCCCCAGGCATGCCACAAAAAGATGTGGCTCCTTTCAGGGGTTCCTAGGCATGCTGCAGAAAGAAGCTGCCCAGAGTGGTTCCTTCAGGGAGCATCACACTACGGAGAGGAGACATCCCGGCCAGCTTTTATCTGTGTCACATGGAGGCACAGGCATGGTGGGACCCCCTGTGTCCTAATTGCACCTGAAGGAAGCCACTCAGAGTGGCTTTTGGTGGCAGGAGCGGCAATTTCTGTGGTACCACAGAGGGTGCCACGTGCCACTTTGAATGGGCTCAGGTGCTGCTGTTGGCACATGTGCCAGGAGTTGCCTGCCCCTGCTCTAGTGCTTGTCCAACTGTTCCTTTTCTGTCAGAATTGCCAGCTTTTAGAGTGAGGGGGTGTTGGTACACTGCTCAATGCTCCCCACTCACAGCAGTCAAGCTGTGCTAAAGACCCAGCAGCCAAACTCCTACATCTTTCCAGCCACTGTTACTGCACACTTGATCAGTGTTTCTCAAACACTGCATTGGAACACATTATGGTGTCACCATACAGTAGTAATGTGTTGCAGAAAGCAGGGGAGGAGAGGCCCTGGATTCGGCCTGTTGAAGAGTGGGCTGGGGTGTGTCATGTAGGGTTGTGCATGCCGCCAAGCATGTTGCGAGCTATAAAAGATTGAGAACCATTGCACTCGGTAGCCTCAAGGCACCCTAACGTTCCAAATGAATGCAACACCCAAGGCTGCTCAACCCTACCACACACACACGGCGGGTGACACACTGGCTGTGTTCAGACGAGAGTTTTATTTCGAAACAACAGCTGTTGTTTCAAAATAAAATTTCTTATGTCCACACAATGTTCCGTTATTTTGAAACAACGGGACCCGTTGTTTTGAAATAATGGCCGTTATTTTGAAACAGTAATACCTCGCTTGAAATCGAAATAGCTGTTGTTTTGAAATGGCCGTTTCAAAATAAGGCCGTTTGGACATGTTGTTTCAAAACACCACCATTGTTTCAAAACAACTGTTTCGAAACAACATGTCCAAATGACCTTATTTCAAAAAAACCATTTTGAAATAACAGCCATTTCAATAGCAGGCTTTCCCTTAATTCGAATTAACATTTTCTTAATTCAAATGAACTTATTTCGAAATAAGGACTTTATTTCGAAATAACTCATTTCAAAATAACTTATTTTGAAATAACGCTGTACGTGTGAACATAACTAAGGCAGGCGCAACCACCAAAAATACTCTTTGCCAGGGCCGGAACTATGGTGGGGCGAATGGGGCTTTGCCCTGGTTGCCCTGGAGTGGCTCCACTCTATTAAAGGGCACATTCTGTGCTGCTTGCTCCAGGCACCACTTATTGCAAGGGTGCATTCTGATTGGAATGTGCCCTGGGCACCAGAATTGCTCATTACAGCTCTTCTCCTTGCTCATGCCTGACAAGGTGGATGGGGGTAACACTGCACACTAGTATCATGGAGAACCCAGAAAAGCCTCTTGGATCCCCTCTGTTCATAGCCAATCAGGACCAGTGGCGTTGCTGGCATTGGGCATGCCGGGGCACGTGCCCCGGGTCCCAGCACCAGTGCCCCGGATCTCCAGCCCAATTGGGCAGGGGATTCAGGGCCCGATCCCCAGCTGGCCACGGCCGCAGCTGCCCCGTCCCCATCCCTGGCCGGGTATCTGGGGCCTGGCTGGATGCCCGGCAGGCCCCACGATAGGGCCAGGGGGAGGCCATGCCGCTGCGAGCGGCTAGGCTAGGCACGGCAGGGGATCCTGGCTGGGGATCGGGGGCCTGGCCACCTGCCACTGCGTGTGTGGGCATGGGCGCGGGCTTGGCCTCCAGAAGCCGCTTCTGGCTGCGCCGCGCCACAGCAGTGTGGCCTCCCCCTGCCCCTATGCCTGGCCAGGGGGCAGGGCCTCTCCCCAGGGGGCGGGGCCCGTGCCCCGGGTCCATTGCCCCCCCCCCAGCGATGCCTCTGATCAAGACTCTGCTACAGTGGAGCCTTCTCCCATCCAGCACGTGGGTCCCCACACTACCTGTAGCCATCTCCCAAATCCAGGCTCAGAGGGTCTGACCCTTGCTCTGTCTGGTCTGCCTCGGGGGGGGGGGGGTCCTCCCTCCATAAGGGTTCCAACAGTCCCAATCAGCAGTGACGCTCAGCCAGTGTAGAAGTCAGAGACTTTATTAGCAATACAGTTTGCACAGTAGCTAGGACAGTTGGCTCGCAGATGAACCAGGAGGTCTAGCAGTAAACCCCCCGGACGAGCCCTGGAGATCCTGCCTCTCCGACCTCCATCTTCTCCCCCCTCTTCTCCCTTTGTTCTCCGCTACATCCAGCTGCCCTGCCCCTGGTCTAAACTGGCCACAACCTGTCACCCACAGGGGGTCCAGCTAAGGTTGTACTAAAGCCTCTTCCCCACTAGTGGTACCTATAGTTATCACACCCCCATGTCCCATCACCAGAATACCATCACCAAAGAACAGGAACAGAAAAGAAGAACCACAGTAGCCCAAGGCGTTTTCTTACTTCATCACAACTAGGCACTCAAGGTGTTTTTTAAAAGTACTTCAGCATGGCACACAAGGCCAAGTTGCCCCAGACAACACAAAAGGCTCTTTTTTGTCTTGAGCTGTTCAGCCAGTGATCCCCACCCATGCGGTCAGCAGACTGCACTTAACCACTCAAAGCAAAATAACAACCAAACTGCAACAAGATGCTGCCGTGGGTGCCAAACTGTTAGCCTGATTTAGGTAATAACTACACTTGAAGCTAAAAGAAAAAGACTTTTTATTCTACAGGTCCAGCCCCATCCTGTATCTTAATCACCAGTCAGTCTGTAAAATCACAGGACAGCCAGAGGAGATTGTAAACAACAGTAAGTATTAATAATAAGGGAAAAACACTAAGCTACGCTCAGAGGCTAAGGGGAATCAGGTGTGAAAACATGAAACTCCGGCCAGAGGAGAAAGGTTCAGTACCTCACCATGTTTTTCTTCTCCCAACAGGGTGGACTGATGGACAAGAAACAATGCAGGTGGGAAGGATCAGGAATGAACCCAGAATAAAGACAGGATATCAGGAATGACAGGGATGACAGCAATAGCGAGTAAATCTTTGATCTTGACCTGGGTGTTGCTGGCACTGGGCATAGGGGACATGAGCTCCGAGTATCCAGCCCAGCACACTAAGTCCTATCCAGAGCTGTGGCAGTGCAGATTCAGAGACCCTGCGACTACCCTGAGCTCCCTCCATGCCTGCCTGTAACAAGCTCAGATAGAGCCGGCATGCGCAGGTTCTCTTGTCTATACTGAGGCATATGGTGCAGAGCAAGAGCCAAGGAAGGAAATTTAAATCCCTCCTCTCAGGTGACAGAGGGGTGGGCAGCAGCTAGTGGCTGGCCCCTGGTCAGGACTGGGGGCAGCATCTACTTTCCCAAGGCCAGCAGCAGCATCTGGTCCCAGGCTGGTGGCAGGAGCCAGATCTGGCCCTGGCTGGAGACCTGGGGCTGGTGGCAGTGTCAGCAGGATCTGGTCCCAGCCTCAGCCAGGGATCCAAGGCCACTGGTGGCAGTGGCAGGATCCAGCCCCAGGCCTAGTGGCAGGAGCTGGATCAGGCCTGCGGCTGGCATGGTGGGGATGGGCTGAGAGCTTGGTGGGAGGTGTGGCGGGGGTGTGGCTTTGAGTGGAGGGGGAGTGGGTTGGGTCCATGGTGGTGCCCCGAATGTTGTTTTGGGACAGTGATGTCCCTGGATCTTGATCTGTCGATTACTGTGGGTGGGCACAGCTGTCCCTCTCTCCCACCCCAGACAGACCAGTTACACATGCTGCTTTTAGTATGGACAGTCCCAATCTGCTTTTCTTCTGTCCTTAAATAGCTACCAGTTGCTGGGTTGATTATGGCTCATAGTCACAAGTTGATAGGCAGATTACATCTTCTACCTGCCACGTCTTCCCACTTTCAGTTAAACAATGGCAGGAAAAGTTTGTGCAAAATGGATTCCATATGCAAAATGGAGTCCATAACAACAAGAAAATGGGTTTTTTTTCAGGATCCAGATTACAGACCTACACTGCAAAGGCCTTGCCAACATAGCAGGAATTATGCTCACCGCACCGATACCTCAAAATATTCCCCCAACAAACAAATCCTGTAGCAAACATAGTTTTCATTGGAAAGGCAGATATCTAGAGACACCATGAAGTTCATTAGGATTTCACTATTGCTATGGATTTTACCTAGGAAGTGTTTAGATGTTAAAGTGCTAGGCAGCAGTATAAAACCTTGAGATAAATAGATAATGCCTGCTACATGCTTTCCAAATACTCAAGGCTTGTTTGTGCACTCACACTCTAAAGGCCAACAAGAGGACTGGAGAAATGAAAGTTGCACAGAGGTCAACTGGGCTTAAGCAGGTGCTGCTGAAGGGAGGTGCAGATATTTAAATGCTAATCTGCAGGAGACACCTAAGTAATACACAATATTTTATGTTTATAATGCCTTATCCATACTGAACTTCCAATGGATTCCCAGCTTTATTTCTGATAGGAGCAATGCCAGGTGTTTCCCCTCTTCTTTGACTCCCACAACATTAGGATCTCTGTCTTCTGTTATGGTGGAAGGATCTAGCAAAAAGATGGAACTTTCAGTGTGTTTTTAAGATGGTCAAGCACTACTTTAAATTTCAATTTGAGAAAACAATAGACTGACAGAAAATTCTGTCATCCCAATAACAGCTTGCACCAGCAGCTGTATTATTAATTATTATTATTATTCTATGGTACTAAAGAACTGGCAAAAATCTAAACACTTTGGGATGGCTGACAATGGCCAGTTATGAGATGTAAACATCTGCACACATTGCTTAGCCTTCTGGTATTTCTCCATGACATGAAAGATTTTAAAAATCATAGTAGTAGGAATAGGATTAAGACTTATTTGCTGATACCATTATCATCCTATGAAAGGGCAACAAATAAAAATAAAGTAAATGTCAAGAGGGGCAGCAGGAACTTCCTAATTGGTGTAGATGTTAAACACACAATGAATGCCAGGCAGATGCATCAAGTTTTTGTGGATGAACCTGGTCAGATCTCTCAGACATGGAGTGACAGCCCTCTTTTGTTGTTAGAATCCCTTCCACCAGAATTATTTTGAAAATGTGTTGTGTAAATAGAAATTGTCACTTTGAACAGAATAGTAGATCCCTCTAATCCAGTAGCTTTACTCCACAAGTGGCTAGCACCAGATGCTTCAGAGGAAAGTATCTGAAATGTTGCAGAAGGCAGTTATAAGAAATGCTACTCACAAGACAGATTTCTTCCCAACTGTGACCTCCATTATTTAATATTGGTTTATGCCCTGAAGCATGAAGATTGTAACACCTCAAAAACTTTTTTCAGGGCTTACTATTGTAACACTGAAAATTATTATTACTTGTCTAGATGTCCAATCCAATTTTGACTCCTGCTCATTTAATTAATATTTGTTATACTATTGTAAATAGAGAAAGCATGACTAAAAGTGTAATATATTTCCCACCCCTGGAAAAAAATATCATTTAAAAAAATATCAAACAGAACTCCTCTTAAACATTCAGGCTACAATAGAACCTTCTTAAATTAGAATATATCCCCTTTTTTAACATACATTATACTTAACTTCACCCTGAAAAAAGCAAACCATTTGGAGTTTCATGTATCCTATTGAAGCAAAACTATATGAGTGACATTATGTAAAGTCAACATGTTGTCATGATCTCACCATAAGCCTGCAGCCTAGATTATACTCAGTAAGCAAGTTTGGCAAAAGAGGTGAACCCTAGCAACTGTTTTCAGAACGGGTTTATGAAAAAGTAAGGAAAAAAAAGTGATTGCTTTACAAAAACATTGTTCCCTTAATAATTTGTGCCACACAGGGAATCAAATCACTTTCACACTAGGTCATTCAAAAGTGACTTTGGTGGAATTCATACATTCTGTTTACTCATCAAAACAAAGCTTCCATGATTTAATCTTGCCAACTGTTTTTTTTTTTGTTTTGTTTTGTTTTTTAATACTGCAGCCTCATCAATCCTTAAAGTGCAGGGCCTGCTAAGCAGAAAGCATAGGGAGACAAGGGCGCACAACTGATTTTTTGAAAAATTAGAAAAAACTGTAGCTGTTGCAACTGGATTCCGAAGTCACTGACTGATCATTTCTGAAGGGGGTGATTTTTGTTAGCTTAGAATTTTGGCTGACTTGTACAAAATCAGTCACTTTTCCTCTGCAGCGCTGGGCCATTCATTAGAAACCTTTTGATGTAGACTAAAACCAGTTATGCAGTCCTGAGCAGGAAACTGAGTGCTTCACTTGACTAACCAAAGGCTGATAACTAAAGGGGCAGCATCGAGTTCCTTTCCCAAGGCCACAGCAGGAATGAAAAACAATAGTGCTTAAAGCACATCTCACAGAAAGCCTAGGAGTGCTTTTTAAACTACTGACAACAAAATGATGGGCTGAAAATAACACTTTTCTTCATTCTGCTGGGTAATAGTAGATTCAAACCCTGTAACAAATGCAGTGTTGGCTGGTGTATCCCAACACCCTGTGCAGACACAGCTCTTCTTTCAAAGGCCTCTGTCATCCAAAAAGAAGAAACGGTGGCAATTGCTTGCATGACAATCAAGTTGCTGAATGATCATCTACTACCTAAATCATTTCAGTCATGTATGGAAATAAAAGCCTCGAGCAGAGTAGCGAAAAGTAATACAGTACATATGAGAAGGGCTACAATGTGCATAATGTTGGTAGTTCCCAGGCACAAACCTGCCATTGTACACTTTGCTATGGAAGCTAAGCCAAGGAAAAAGCTGCCTTGGATAAACACAGGGTGAAAAAAGAACCTGGGCCTAAAAATATTCCTGCACACAAGCAATCCTATTAAAGTCAACTCTGGGCTACCCGCGCGAGTAACTTCTGCTCACATGAGTATGTATTTGAAGGATGTGGCCAAACATCAAGCCCGTCTGTGAGAAAAACTACCAGGCTAATTTGAAAGCAGGATTTTGTTTTAAGGCTGAGAAATCAGTATCTACAGTCATGGAGGGGCTCAGCTGAACTGTGGCCATGCACTAAGAAAGGCTCATTGAAAGGGATTCAAACCAGCAGCACTTTATTTTTACCTTCCTGAGGGTAGTGGCCCCACTCTTACTCTCAAAACAGGGCAACAGAAACACACAACTGTCATCACTGATGCAGGGGCTGACCCAGAGTGATCTGCTTGGTAGGTTTAGGGACTTGTTCAGTAAGAGGCCCTGCAGATTCTAAATACAGTTATAAACTGTATTTAAAAAACAAAAAGCTATTCAGGATATGTTGGCAGGGGAAGGACCTGTAGACTGCACACAAACTGCAAGTGCTCATTTAATTTTAATGATTGATATTTTATGCTAGCCTCCCACATTTACCATGAATGCTGTGACATGCATCAAACAGAACCACAACTGTTGCAGAGCCCATTCAAGATACACTCCAGTTGTGTAATTCTCAGAAAACAAGAGCCATAGGCAATCCCAATGCTTATTATAGACCTTCTATAAAAACTGAAGACAGTTTACCTCTCCTGCTTGTTAAATAAAAGACATTTGTTCATTTCTTCTTGTAAAAGTTCATCAGTGACTCCTTTGTGCTGTGATTAAATTCCAGGAACAGAGTACGTACCAGGGGTCTCAAACTCAAATCACCACGAGGGCTGCATGAGGACTAGTACATTAGCTCAAGGGCCACACCACTGAAACCTCTCCATACAACAATATTGCAAAAATCAGTAACACTAGTGTCATTGCAGGCTGCAGGAAACAGCTTTAGGGGCCACATGCAGCCCATAAGTCATGTGTTTGAGACCCTTGATATATATATATATATATA
Source organism: Podocnemis expansa (assembly GCA_007922195.1). Classification (NCBI taxonomy): domain Eukaryota; kingdom Metazoa; phylum Chordata; order Testudines; family Podocnemididae; genus Podocnemis; species Podocnemis expansa. The sequence continues at coordinate 54,382,250 of ML681979.1, forward strand.
TATATATTTTAACAGATTTTTTTTCCTAACTCATGGGTCTGGTTCAATAAACACATTAAATGCTTAGACAGTATTAAAAAAGACAATTCATTTTAATACTGAAAAAGTGCCATCAACTCAGCACATTATCACTAAGCACTGAACTTCAAGCATACACTTAAGTTTGTCACTTGCTTGCATTACATTTTACCATATTGGGGCAGCTGGTTGTGAATTACTTTCACACAAAGTTTATTCAACACTTCTGAAATATATCCAGCCATTAAAGGTAGATGCGGTATTTGATCTTCTCCTCCAGAGTACTCAGAGGATCAGAAGTTAATAAAGAGGAGTTTCACTCTTATCCTCTCCCCCCAGATTCCATGAGGGATACAGATGAAGTGTGCTTTGATGTATTTATTCTGCCTCCAAGTTTGTTCAGTCTACTGGAAAAGCACAAGCCAAGGCCTATCAACATTCCCTTTCAACTAGGAGAAGGGCAGTTGTGGGGCTCTGTCCAGTTGAGACCTGGGGACTGTAAAATGTCTGACCACCTAGGTTCTCTTTTGGAAAGGCATTGGACTTGGCAGTGCTGAAAAGTAATATGGCTTATCAACAATGAATGAGCCACTTGAGCTGTAAAATATCCTGCTGGATTTTGATCCCATGAACTTTTAGGGAAGTCTTTCACAAACTGTTTTTCATACCAAAACTGTGTCCTTCATCCCACTCATTATGGAATCTTGCTTTACCATGATATCCTTGTAACATGCATCTGTTTAACAAATAAAAACCTGTCCCATCCCCCCTTCTAAAAAGCAGCCAGAAATTATTTCTTCTGAAGAACAAATTTAGCTGGTGGTGGTGATTAAACACACACACACACACACACACACACACACACACACACACCTCTGCTTTGCTAATGTTTGAAATCAGCAGTAAAAGAGGAACAATATACTTGAAATTCAATATAGCTCAACTAGATGAGTTATGTCACTGTTATAGAGAGATTAATCTAGTCTCAATACCTCTGTAAAAGCAGAATACAGACTTTATTGTGCAAGTAAGCAGAAAAAGACTAAATTACACTTCAGCATTTCTAGATCTTGTGGTTTTTAATCCAATATACTGTCTTACTCAATTTATTTACACTGTGCCAAGTGAGTTACAAATTTCTTACTTAAGGATGGCATGGAAGGGCAGTTACCATGCCCAGACCTCTCCATTTTACTTCCCAGATTGTGCCATAAAGATCAATAGATATTGAATGAATCAAAACAATTACACAAAGACAGTCATTACAGCTTACAAAAAAAAAAAAAAAAAAAGCTAAGGAAGGGTCCATCCATAGCCACTGGCAACAGTTTCATATTTCACTATGAATTTTTTTGCCTTCATTAAGATCACAGATGTCAGGGAACAGACTTAAAGTATTGAACATTTTAGGAATTTGATGGGCAACCTAAATATTCATGAGCAGATCAGCACTGTCCACCACTGCTTGTTTAATGCTAAAGGCTTGTCAGGGTTTAAAGTAGGTGAACTTTCATCAGTAGAGCCAACTTTAGATTCAGTACCATATGCTAAAATGTTTGATGCTAAAAGAAACAAATCTGCAAGTGTAGTGATGTTGATTCACAATTTTAAAAGTATTTACAGAAATTAGGTTTTTTTTTTTTTTAAACTTGATTCAGCTAAGACTCCAATTTTTACCTTCCAAACACCCACTCATTTCATATTTTAGCTTTTAATGCTTTCTCCAAACCCAAATATTAGTCTAAAATAAATCACAATTGAATAATCTGCAAAAAGTTTTTCAGATTTGTGCCAAAATAGAAAGCAGCATTTGAAAATTAGAGGTTCCACAACACTTCATTAATGATCCAAGAGTCAGACTTGAAAACATTGGATGGGGGGCAAGGGAAGACATTTCTCCCTTGATTCCTTTATTTCATATAAAGGACATTTACAAAATGTTCCTGGAACTTTTCTGAATTTCCAGTACCTCCTTCCTCTGGCACATGTTTAATATACAAGCATTTAAATAAAATCTCAAGTCCAAAGCCCCATGGTAGATAACTCAGCTTTTCAGAAAGACAAAAAGATTACTGAACAGTTTTAAACTAACTTTGGCTATATAGGGATTTGATTAGCATGACTGAAAATTCACAGAGGCTCTCATAAAAGTTTAGGGTGCTTTTTCCCCTTAAGGTAATCCCATACAAAAGAGGAAATTAGGAGGAACACATTTTAGTGTTATTAATTTTTTGTTCCTGTTGGGTTTGTTCCAATTACTGCAGATAAAAATCACTGCTAATACAAATTCTTATTTTATGAGCTTGTTGACTTAATTACAATAAAAATCTCTGCAAGTCCTTATTTTGCACAGTTAGATAACCATCTGCCCTCTTCTCCCCAGCCCCCACCCCCCTTCAGTGGAGTCTTATCATCTCTTTATGCCTCCATCTTGTTTTTCAAATTCCTGCTAGCTTTCACCCAGAGGCCCTTCATTTACTTTCTGGTGAAGTTGGACAAATCCTTGTCATGGCACTCAGCTTTGGAGCATCAGACTGCAAGATTCTCTAGATCAGACTGGTACCAATTACACTATGGCATGGAATCATGTTGACTTTATGCAGAAGCTTTGTTTCTTGCATTTTCCTGCTGGGTTTGGAGATGTAGCCAGCTCAAATGGTTCAGGGATTTGGGCACGGAATGATAGCTGTTTCCCCAGCCAGAGTCTTTTACCAGCAAAAATACAGAAGAGAAGTTGAGAGAACAAAGAGGAGAGTTACAGTTGAATGCAGGGAATTTCCATGTCCATGGGTGGTGGTATTGTTCAGTGAATTTGCGACAGATGAGGACACAGTAATGGAACCTGCTGTGGACTGAGTGCTGGAAGACATTGGGCTTGTTCCATTCTCACCACAGTAAGTCTGTAACATGCACAAAAGAGATCAAGGAGGAAGTGTTATACTCTTCATTAAAAGGCATCATCAGATAAGTGTTTTTGAGATACATGGCAGTGTAAGTCAGCACCACTTAGACATGATGTACACCAACAATGATAGATGTCCCCAAGCAATAATTAAGCAAAGACAACAAACCCCATGGAGTGAGCAGACAAGATTCAGGGACGGACTCTTACAGTGGCTTCCCTGTGTTATGTGCCATACCAAAATTGTGTGCACTAGAACAAAATCAAAACACTGCAGAGTTTTTTCAGTTGAAAAGTTCACCCCAAAAATCAAAAGGAAGCAAACAACTGCCTGGCAGATGACAAATGGTTCAGTTTTATTCTTGGCTCTCTAATCTTTATCCTTAAGGATCCAAGTGATTTATTTTTGGGACCTGGTTGTTCAGTTGACTATGCCAATGGTAGAGCAGGGAGATGTTCAATCTTTCCTTCTACATTTATGAAGCTTCTTTATTAAAATACCATAATTTAATGTAGAAGAATACATTTGAAACAGTTCCAGCTCAGTTTAAGTGGAGAGATTTTGTACTGACTGACTGACAATTACATTTTTTAAACTATTACACAAATATTAATAGCAAAAAGTCTACTAAGTACTAGCTCTTACATTGAATTTATGATTACTTTGAAGCAAATGTCAGGGCCTATTCAAGTATAATAAACATCTTCAGACTTCTATTAGTTCAGGTTCTTTGTAACCAGGTAAGACAAGGGAACTAGACTGATGAGATCATAACCTGTAACTGCTGTCATAATGAGGCACATAGGTAAAGCAAATGTAATTGGAAGTCCATTAGTATTTTGGCAGGTAAACAGCTACCTTATGGGGTGATAGTCAGATAATATAAAAGTTAATTTATATGGATTCCATTAAGGCTTCTTGTTACAAGACTAGTGCATAAAATGTCATGACCCTATATCATGCAAGGGGGACCATGCTTCCCATCAACAAATATGAAATCTGGTGGCCTTTTTAAAGGCTAACATTTTCTTATTGCATGAGCTTTCATTGAAGAAAATCCCACTTAGACACTTGAAGATAGGAAACTTACAAACTGGGACTAACATATCTACTGCATGAGCTTTGTGGGAGAAAATCCAACTTTATCTTAAGTTCCCCAAGACTCCTTGCTTATTCTGCTGAAGTGGACTAACCCGGCTACCTCTTGGAATTTTACTTCCCATACACACTAAAGTCTTTTCCAAGTTAAATAGGCTCATTTAAAAAAAGGAGAGGGAGGAGGAGATAAACACCAGCCACTATTAAAATAGAGCAGTGAATAGTTACTGAGCTGATATCTGAGGCCAACAGGTGGCTGCAGAGAAGAAACACGGACAAATTCAGATAAATAAGTGTTTTAAAGAATTGACTAGACAAAGGAATAGTACTACCAGCATAAAAGAGATCTTGGGTTCTTTCTTTCATGTTTCCAGTAGTATCCAGAATGTGCTAGACATCCTTCATGCAGAAAAGGGATCTAGGGGCCAGAAATTTGATGTTTACTTTACTTTTACATTGCATGGAGGTTTGTCTGCTGCCAAATTTTGCACTGCAAAATAGTCCATTGTATTGTATAAGTTGCCACGGGAAGCCATGTTTTTGAGCAGTCAGTGACTAGCCCTGAACTGCCTCCTTTACCCACCTTCAACAAGCACAGTGGTTGGAAGTTTCAGCTACAAAGCTCCCCATTTTCAAGCAATCTGACTAAGTGGGATTTTCTCACAGAAGCTCATGCAATAAATAAAATTGTTAGCCTTTCTAAGTACCACCAGACTTCTTGGTTTGTTTTGCCGTCACCAGTGAAATATTTGACATGGCCTTTGACAGTCTTTGGTTTCAGCCCCAAGCCTCCCTGATAAGGAGTCTCTTCCAAGGCAGGCAGACTTCACTAGCTGACTCTCACATTTGCCAGGTTTTCAACAGTAAGAGCTAGGTTCCCCCTTTCCCCCCAAGGGCTCTGATTCTGGAGCTCGGGCTCAACCCTTGGCCACCCACAAGAAGGTGGATCTGCAAGGTATTGAAATAGCATCAATGCTTCCACACACACACACACACACACACACACACACACACACACACACACTCTCTCTCTCTCTCTCTCTCTGAGGGTTTGAGCCTACGCCCTGGGAGCCAAGGGCAAGAGAAGGGAGGGCAAGAGAAGGGGGTGCGGGACAGAACCCTTCTTTTTGTAGCAGATGTTAAAACTTTCCAAAACAGCTTTTCCAAGGGTGGGACAGTTTCCTTATAAGAGAGGGCAGTTGATGATGCCCTGCCCAGCTGGAGATCTTGCTGCAAGCTCTAGATTAGGGGCCCAGGGGAACAGGGCCAGCCTGTGCACATACGCTAAGCAGGCAGTGGGACGCTGGGCTTTAAGTGAGCCAAATTAGACAAAGTAAATTTTTCCCCCTCTATTTTAAACAAGAATTAACGTGTTATCATTTCTCTCTCCATTGAATGCCAGGTAGAGGGACAAACTCATAGCTCACCTAGGGCATCAAAATACTTTGGGCCAGCCCCAGCCCGGCTAGCACCTCTGCTTAACATGCAGCAGGTCCTGGGTTCAATTCCCAGGGGGTTGGACTCGATGATCTCATGAGGTCCCTTCCAGCCCTATGATATGATTGATTGAAGTCCTGTCAAAGGCCCTTTCCAGGTAAACTCCGCGGGTGCCATCCCCTTTCAGCAGGCAACAATGAGGCTAACGGGGTCTCAGGGGAGGCTTAAACAAGCTCCAGCGTTTGAAGGTAAGAAGTGAAGTTTCCCCGGTCTGCCCTGCGCGGGGATCTGACCCAACCTCACCCCCCCCCAATTTCCCAGGGATCGGGACCGCGCTCAGCTGAGGGTTTCAATGGGAGTTGGGGGGGCTGCTCCCGCCCCGCCGCCCACATGGAGCCGGGGGCCACCCTTGGACCCCCGGCCGGACAAGCCGCCAGGGATTGCCCTGACACCCCCGCCGTCGGCTACTAGCCCGGTTAGACCGATTGAACGCGCGCCCCCCCGTCGGATCTCCAGCCCTGGGGAAGCCGCGGGTGCCAAGCGGCGCGGAAACCCCCGCCCCGCCCAGGCTGCACGGGGCGGCCAGCATCGTGGGGGAAGCCGGGGAGCAAGACGGCCCCGCAGGCGGGTCTCCAAATCGGCGCCGCCAACGAGCCCAGCCTCAGCCCCGCACCGCCCGGCCCGGCTCACCTGCGGGGGCAGGAGAAGCGCCAGGAGCAGGAGCAGGACCCCCAGCCGCGCCGCCAGCGGAGTCCCCATGGCCCTGCCCGTCCCGTCGCCGCGCCGCGCCGCCGCCACCTGGACTGGAGACCCGCCACCCGCGGCTCTGGGCTTTATAGGGAGCGTCCACCGCCCCGCCGGCCTCCCCGTCCAATCCCCTCTCGCCCCGCCGGCCTCCCCGTCCAATCCCCTCTCGCCTCGCGCGCGGCCCCGCCTCCTTCCCGGACCCTCCCTCCTCCCCCCCCCCCCGCCCGCGGTAGCAGGGGCCGTGAGATCACCCCCCCCCCGGGGGGGGGCGGTGGCCGCAGGGCGCTTAGCCCTGGTGTCCGTCTAACTTTTCGTAGGCTGCGTGCACAAAAAATGTCTTTTGTGCAAATTTTTTGAACCAGTGGTCAAATCTGTGCGTGCCAGTGATTGTGGCCAAACTTGTGAGTGCAATGAAGTAAATGTATATGATGCAAATAATATCTAAATTTTATTTTGATATGGTGATAGAAATGATTTTATAAATTACAAAACCTTCTTTGAAACATGCTAGTTGAAATTAGCTATTTAAAGTAGAGCAAAAATATTAGCACTGTTGAATTTTTTCATGTGCACTTCATTTTGTTGCGTGCGCAGGTTTCACAACCTGTGTGTGTGTAACCTGCTCGGGTGGGCTCAAATTCATTCAATTGCCCCTCTCCAGTGCCTCACAGAGAAAACCCCTGATGAAAGCAACTGGAGAGCCAGGATCCAGTTGTTAAAAGGACTCACAGCGAAGACTGCTCAGAGTTTCCATCCACATTAAACTATTAGTCAACAGAAACGTAACAATGAACTTTATTAACTAACTAAACACACCTTATCCTAAAGAACCATAATACATTTAAACAAAACAGTAAGAAACCCAAGAGACCCAAAGTTCAGGTGGAGTCACCCTTATCTCAATTGCAGTCTTTTAAGTCCTTGAGGCTTGAATGCAGAAGTAAGCAATCTTGATCCTCTCTAGCTGCAGGAATCTTCAGGCAGATGCCATGCAGTCCTTTCTTCCTCCTGTGCAGCCAGCACCATGCAATCAGGTCACTGGCCATCCAGCTCTCAGTTCCACTGCAGACAACTCCCCTGCAAAGCAGTCGAAAGCTGGGAGAAAACATCCTGCAGTCCACTCCTGCTCAGCTCCTTTCACTGAGTCCCTTAGCCAATGTCCTCTGCAGCTCTCTGTTTGCTCCTCTCCAGGCTTCTCTTCTCAGGCTTCTCCTTGGGCACCTAACTCCAGCAAAAACGATAAAACTTGTGGAGCATGCTCAGTGTGCTCCCTCACCCTCTTACCAGAAGGTTCTGGTTTCTGGGCTGCAAAATCTGCCCAGCAACATAACCCAGCCATAAAGGTCCCTAAAAGAGATTGCACCTATTTAGGCACATGGGTTACATGTGCATGCACACGGGCACAGCTTAGAGGGAACATAGCTTATCGCCCCACAGCCCTGGGCTCAGGAGGGAGCCACAGCCAGGTAGGGGATCAGGGATTTCCCTAACAGCCCCCCCCCAAATCCCACCCCCCAGTTGTCAGCTAGTAACAGTGTTATACCAAATTACTGAGCACCCCTAAACCTGCCCCTACATCCCCCTGATTTCAAGTCCTGGGAAGAATAGTGTAGGGAATGGCATGGCCCCCTCCCTGCACTGGCTGCCAGATAAGCACAAGGATGGGATCAGAGAAGGGCAGAAGGACTGAAAAAGTCTGGGAGAACATTGCCCTCCCCCCATATGGAGCAGGAGAGATGGGTAAGTGAAGGAGGGGGTGGCTGTACTCTGCAGACCCCCCCAAGCTCACCCCTCAGGTACATCCCTCCCCTTTCGGGGCAGCTGAGCAACAGCCCAGGAGGATCCCCCCCCCCCAATATCTAAGAGGCTTGGACCCACAGCCCTGCTCCCTCCACCATGTCTCTCCCCCCCTTCCTGCCTTCTGCACTGTCCCTGCCTTTCCAGTTCTTTGGCTTCAAGTCTCTCTCTTTCCGTAAAGCCCCCACAGTCACACACCATTGGCTCAGGAGCCAGATTAGCCATCAAGGTTACCCCAAAGAGCCAAGTAGTGTGCATTCATGTGTCATCATAGTGCTTTATATTCATATTTAAACAGTAGGACAGGGGAAATAGAGGGTATGTGTATGTATAATTTGCACAGCAGAAGGAAACAGCAACTACCAGGGGCGTTGCTGGCACTGGCACAGAGGGCACGAGTCCTCTGCCCAGCACCACTGCCCTGAGTGCACCCCATCCAGCCATGACCCTGGCTGGGGACCAATGGTACATCTTGGTCCTCGACTTGGGTTGGGGCTGGATGGGGAGAGCATAGTACAGTCCCAAGGCCAGGCTGCCAGCGGTGGTGGCAGGAGCTGGGACTGCCAGAAGCAAGAGCTCAATCCAGCCCAGCTGGGACCAGGGCGAGGCCACCCCTGGAGTCAGGATCCACCCTGACCCCAGCCAGGAACCTGAGTCCAGGCTGCCAGCAATAGCAAGAGCCCGATCAGGCCCCAGCCCTGGCTGGGAACCTGAGACTGGTGTGCTGGCTTGGGGCCAGATGAGGGCCAGCACAGCAGAGAGCAGGCTGCTGGGGAAGGGGAGCGGGTGGGCCCAGGCACAGGCCCCAAATGCTTTTATGGGGCAGTGATGCCCCTGGCAACCACATATTATTTTAATCAACTACACCTTTGTTAATAACATGGCAACAGTAGTCCAAGTGGTTAATAATTAAATCACACCGTGTTTTGATCCCACTGTCTGCAAAGAGCCACTTGAAACTGAAGTATTACTGCCTAGCAAAGGAGACAGTCTGATCACCTTTTTACAGAGAAACAGTGCACTTACCACAGCTAAAATATATAAACCACTATCCTTAAGCTATTTGTTCCATGTAAACAATTTACCTTGGCACCTGGCTGTTTTGCAATCAAAGAAGGGAGGAGAGACATTTTTAAGATGTGGCTCACACATTCTGGGAAAACAAGCAAGGAGTCCTGTGGCATTTAAAGACTAACCAATTTTATTTATTCCATGAGCTTTTGTGGGGAAGCTCATGCAGTAAATAAAATTGGTTAGTCTTTAAGTGCCACAGGACTTCTTGCTTGTTTTGCTGAACTAGACTAACAAGGCTCCCCCTTTGGAACATCCTAGGAAGAGATTTGAGAGCCCTAGAGCTCTAGGTCTGTGTTTAGTGAAGCAAACTAGTTTACAGGTATTAATGTTAGGGTCAGGAGTAATATTGTTCTGAGTCTTGAACCCAGCTCCACCATTGTTTTGCTTTTTGACCTTTGGCAAGTTATCGGCACTCTGTCACATGGTGAAAAGACATTGCAGCTCCAGTTCTGACCCTTTTGAGTCAGCCAAGCAATGCAAAGGGGCTGTGATCCAGCCACAGTCAGCCAGTATCTTCAGTGTCAAGGCCAAGTAAGGTGGCCGCAGCCATGGGTGGCCCGGCTCCATATCCCCAGGTGGGGACAGGGACGGGGACGGGTAAAGTGGCCACCGCCACAGGCAGCCCAGCTCCAGATCCCCAGATGGGGACAGGTAAGGTGGCCACTGCTGTGGGTGGCCCAGCCCCGAATCCCCAGCTTGGACCAGGGCTGTGTTGGGCTTCCGCCACTTGGGGCACTGGCGCTGGGACTCAGCACATGTCCCCTGTGCCGAGCACCAGTGACACCACTGCTAATGATAAATCCTAGCTGAACATTGTCACAAAGGATCATAGTCAAACATCCTAGGTTATTTATTTATGACCCAAGCGGGAGAACTGGAGACTCAGAGAGCCTAATGATCTGCCTAATGGCCCCTCTCACTATGCCAACAGTATCTTGCTACAGGAAAGCATCTGGTATCACAGCAAAATGATAGCGATGTATTTATGGGATGTTATGAAGTGTTGAGAACACAGAGAGTATGATTGTCACATTGCCTGGTGCAATCCAGACCAGTGAGGGGTTGTGTCACCACATCCCCCTGGAACCTTGGGCACCTCACAGTGGTTTGCTTTGTAGCTCCCAACCTGGACTGCTCACAGATAGCTTACCAGCATGCAGGTCACACCTGGGTATCTTTTTTTAACTGCAGTCCTGGTAGAGCAACTGATAGCAGCCTGTAGCAACACACCACCAGCCACACTCTGGCTTCCCACAGCCTTGGCTATTTCCTGCAGCGCTATCCAAACATACTTCTAGTCTTGGATTTTCCTCAAAATGTCTGTTCTATGCTCTGCAGAACAATTTAGCTAGAGAGGTCCATTGATAAATTTGTTAGTCTTTAAAACTGGCACAGGACTCTTTCTTTGTTTTGCCCTTGTAAGGGGTGAGTACTCAACAGTTTGCTACTTTAATCAGAGTCACTAAATAATTCAGTTTAAACACAACACTGGATTAGGTTTCATTAAAAAATAGGATGCTTATTTAACTACAGAGATAGATTTTTAAATAAGTACAAATAATGAGGCATTAGTTTAAATGCTAATTCCAAAGGGGCAACGATGTTAGTCTAGTTCAGTAAACCAGAGAGAGTCCTGTGGCACTTAAAGGCTAACAAATTTATTTATTGCACGAGCTTTTGGGGAAGAAAATCCTACTTTGTCAGATACTTTCTCCCATGAAGGCTCATACAATAAATAAGTTTATAGTCTTTAAGTGCCAGCAGACTCCTAGTTTGTTCTAAACATTAGAAAATGTTTTAACAAGCTAAACATCTGTTAAGGTAAAATCCTTACTACATGATCCCAGCAATAAAACTGCCCAAATTATAATTCAGAATCCCCTCCAAATTCTATTTCCTTTATTTTCTTATGTGTGAGAGAGAGAGACCGACTCTGGGATAGTCTTTCCCCCCTGCAGGCCTTTTCTGACAGTCCAGTTACCCTTTGAAATGCAGTTTACTGTTTCCCCCTAGATAAAGCTCTTCCAACTCTGAGGACAGAGACATTGAGTCTGACAATGAAAGGTTCCATGCTGTTGTTGCTAAAATGCAGATTGGTCTGTTCCTGCCTCCCTCCATTGCCAAAGAATGAACACATTTGACTGGTGATTGCCAATCAGCTCTGATGACACTTAGCTAGAGGCATCAGCTTGTCTGGGGTTTGAGAAACAAGTTTACCCCTCTCCAGACTTCTGCATTAAACATACATGTCATAATTTCTGCTGAGGTTCATAACTTTACCTATAATGTCATTACTGAAGGGGCATGAGTCAGCAGACTCCATTTTGGGTCCTGAGACACCATTTCAGGGACCCAGGGTAGTCACATCTCACCTGTCCTCACCATCTCCAGGTCAGTCACATGGGCCCAGATGCACCATATTAGGAAATGACCCTTCCCTGACCCAGGTGAGGTGACCAGCCATATAAGGTATACAGCCCCCGACCCTGAATTATGATTGGCTCTGTGCCTGCCTTACCCCTTTTCTGTAGACTGTACTATAAAACCCACGGTATTGTACTCCTCTGAGAGCTGGCTCCACAAGATCTCTGTAAGGTAATAAAGCATATATGCATTTGTGACCTCCTCTGTCTTTGTGTGTCTTGGGACCACTTGGACCGACTCGGGGACTACCAGAGCTTTGTGCTCTAACAATTGGGGGCTCGTCCGGGATTCCAAGGCGAGAGCTGCGAGAAGCCAAACACCCACAGCCGGCAAACAGTCCTGTTTTGGGACCACCGGGTCTTTTGCTTCTCCTGGCCGGTAGCTAAGGGTCCCAGCTGGAAAAACTGATTTCCCGAGCAGAGGACGTCACTGGGGAACAGGTAAGACAGGGTGAGCCTGACTGGCAAATAGCCCTTGAACCTGAAAAGGGGGATTTTTGTTGTTGGGGTTCTGAGCAAGAGGGGGTGAGCTGACGAGCGAGAGCCCCTGAGCCGAACCTGGGGGATTTTTATTGAGGTTCTGCGCAAGAGGGGGTGAGCTGACGAGCGAGAGCCCCTGAGCCGAACCTGG
>ML681979.1:54396250-54415114 GCA_007922195.1 Podocnemis expansa
TCTTATTTTTGTTTCAGTTTTTGGTTTTTCATAACAATTTTTTCTTTTGTTAGTTTTGTTTTATTCTTTCATTTTTCATAACAGTTTTTCCTTTTGTTATTATTTTTGCTTTGGTTTTTGCTTTTTTGCACCAACAGTTTTGTTTTTCTTTATTCTTTTGTTGTTATTATTATTATTTTTTGTTTTTTATAATCCTTCCACATTTTTTCTTTTGGTATTATTTTTTGCTTTGGTGTTTGGTTTTTAATAACACACTTTATGTAACAGCATGTATGGCTTCCCAATTAACAGCCTGCCAGCAATATATTTTCTTTAGATTTGTGTTGGCCTATAATCCAATCCTTTAGTATTTTGCAAATTTGTAGTACCCCCATATTTGTTAGCTTGTTATTTTATCCTATTGTAATTGTGTTGTGGTATTTCTTTTTGTTTCTTATTCTTTTTGCTTTATTTCAAGATTTAAGTTCCTCCATTGCCCAGGGGTGGAGTGCAGGACAAACGGAAGACTTTGTGACGGTATAGTAATAGTGGGCAATGGAGGCCTTAAGTGAACTGAGCTTCTGTACACCTAGGCTCAGCCCAGGTTTTCCATTGGACTTTTTCCAGCCTCCATTACAGCTGGTGCATGCAGTATGTTTTGCAGGTGAAAAACATGATCCCTGAACAATAAACAGTGATCTGTCAGCAAACCCCACCACTGGATGTTCCACTCCACAAGGATGAGAAGCAGATGACAGGCACCCCTCTGCTGAGGGAGGGGCTAACCAACACTCCCCCAATACCGGAGTAGAAGAAGGACCTGTAGCACCTGGCAGGTTAACCAACGCAATGGAACCCCTGATATTTACTGGAACTCTTTTGATGTTTGCAGCTGTACAAAGGGGGGTGCAGGGGGGATGGACCACACCACTGCCATCTCCCCCTCCCTTTTTGGCCTTAACTGTTCCCTTTATAGACAAAAGATTACATGTGCCTTAGATAAATCTGTTAATCTACCCTGCCACACGATTGCTGCCCTTAACGATGAACAAGCCCAGCTCCGCCAGGCAGTACTACAGAACCGTCTCGCTCTGGACTATTTACTCCTTAAAACTGGACATGGATGCCATGAATTTGAGGGGCTGTGTTGTTTCAATCTCTCTGATAATTCCCAGGCTATTAAAGCAAGCCTGAAGGACCTCCGCAGAGTGGAACAAGGTCTAACTGAGCACATCGAACAACACTGGTGGGACTGGCTTGCTTCCTGGCTGCCGTCCGCCGCTTGGCTCCGCACCTTGCTCTTTTCTTTCCTTGGCATTGTATTTTTCCTGGTGGGTGGCTTATGCCTCCTCCAGTGCTGCTGTGGTCTCTTTCGGGAGATGGTCAGCACCTTGCGGAGGGGCACGAGCCCTCACCACTCTCACCACCGCAGACTTAGGTACCTCACCCATGCCAACGGACAACAGGGCACCCCCTTCCTCCAACTGACCTCCCTAGGTCACGGGACCTCCTATGTGGAGGCCCCGTGAAAGGGGGGATTGAAGGGGCATGAGTCAGCAGACTCCATTTTGGGTCCTGAGACACCATTTCAGGGACCCAGGGTAGTCACATCTCACCTGTCCTCACCATCTCCAGGTCAGTCACATGGGCCCAGATGCACCATATTAGGAAATGACCCTTCCCTGACCCAGGTGAGGTGACCAGCCATATAAGGTATACAGCCCCCGACCCTGAATTATGATTGGCTCTGTGCCTGCCTTACCCCTTTTCTGTAGGCTGTACTATAAAACCCACGGTATTGTACTCCTCTGAGAGCTGGCTCCACAAGATCTCTGTAAGGTAATAAAGCATATATGCATTTGTGACCTCCTCTGTCTTTGTGTGTCTTGGGACCACTTGGACCGACTCGGGGACTACCAGAGCTTTGTGCTCTAACATTACATATGTTTCACCATAATAGTGCTAACAAGTGACTTAGTAGTTTTCAAACAATATCTCACAAGGTAGATTTTGTACAAAGATTATTACAATAGTGTCTGCATGTGTTTGGTCACAATGGCTATGTCTCCACTAGCCAAAGTTAGTTCAAACTTGCTAGTTCAAGCTAATGTCAGGTGAGTTTGCAGTAACCATGAACTTCTTAGTTCAAACTAACAATGTGGACTAGTTCAAACTAACTTTTAGTTCAAATTAGTCCACGTTGTTAGTTCAAACTAACCATTGGTACTTACTAGGTCGAACTAAGCGTTCCTTAGCTCAAACTAAGGAATTTCTTAGTTCGAACTAAGGAAAGGTTAGTGTGACCATGGGCTAGTTTAGTTTGAATTAAGCCTCCTTAATTTGAACTAAATTGCTAGTGTAGACATAGTCAGTGGGGCAAGAGCTAAATGTTATTTTCTATTTGCATAGACTGCTGTGCTATTTGGTTAAGTGGTCACAGATAAAAACATGAGTTGAACACATGGGAGGTCCCATAGCCCCTCAGTGCATCAATTTCTCATCTACAAAAGGGGGATGATAGCACTTGGCTACCTCACAGGCATGCTGTGAGATGTTAAACATCATGAAACGCTTTGATAGCTACTGATTAAAAGTGCAAGTATCTTTTCACTCACAACAGCAATCTTAGTTATGTACAGCTTGAAAAAAAACAAACAAATGTGATAGCTCTGAAATACTATATGGAGAAACAAATGATGGAAAAAATACAAGTGTGTTTTATACCTTGTGGGCAAGCACAATACCTCTTCTTGAAAAATGGGGGAGGGGGAGCTAAATACAGAAACCTGATGGCAAGCTTTCCCTTGAAATGGGCAGTCCAGTACTTAATTTCTCCTATTTCTATAACCAAATCTCTCAGTCCAGGAGTTGCTGTGTTCATGAATGACCCTGAACAGAAAAAGTAACTATGCATCTGGTTCTAAAGCAGGGGTAGGCAACCCACGGCACACATGCTGACAGTGGTACCTGAGCCTATTCAGAGCGGCACGTGGCACCCTCTGCAGTATCACAGAAATTGTCACTCCTGCTACCAAAAGCTGCTCTGGGTTAGGGTTACCAGATACCAAAGCATGGAAAGGAGGACAGGGAAGTATGAAAAGGAGGACATTGGAGGACACATGGGGAAAATGTAGTATTTATGTCATATTCTGCTGTTTTTAGGGGGCCGTGGAATGCTTCCTCCTAAAAATAGGGTGTTCCAGGGCATTCTAGCATACTTTAACTCCTGTAAGTAAAAAGCCAGACAAAAATAATGTATTTTTACAATAGCTGCCTGATGGAGGACGTGAAGGTAAAAAGGAGGACATGTCCTCCTTTTGCCTGACATCTGGTAACCCTACTCTGGGTGGCTTCCTTCAGGTGCAGCTGGAACACAGGGGGTCTCCCCATGCCTGTGCCTCCATGAGACACAGAAAAAAGCTGCCCAGAATGCAGAAGCGCTGCTGGCCTGGGAAAAGGCCTGCAGCTTGGTGCACTGGGACTCAGGGCTTGAGCACCGTAAGCCCAGCACTAGCGCCGCCCCAGCAGAAGCGGCTCCTCGCTGTGGTGTGGTGCTTCCGAAAGGAGCCAATCCCAGCAGTTTCTTTCTGGAAACTCTGGAAAGAAGCTGCTTCTTTTTGTGTCATGCCTGGGGACCCCTGTCCCCAAGCATATCGCCAAGATGAGCCACTCTGGGCTAATTCTCTCCATGGCATGCCTCGGAAGCACTCCCATTCCAGCTGTGACCCCTGCTGAATTTTCAGGCAGCCATCACATTTTTTTTTTTCCAATCAGAGGGGGCCGCCGGCACCAGCTGAGGGTTGGGGAGGAAGGACCGGCACAGGGGTTGGCAAAGGTTGCTGTCCCCCTATTCTAAAGTCTTCATTTAGCTCCTATTGAGGCAAGACTCACTCCTATTGACTTCTGCAGAAGAGACTGGATCCATGAGACTGGAACTTTGCATGGACAGGTGTTGCCATCTGGTGGTCAAAATACGTTCCTGATGTTTTGTCTGTCAAAAATGCAACACCTTCAAAACAAGCTAGTATTTTTGTTTTTACAGAAGAAATTAGGTGTATCTGCAATATAGATCTGTATGGTAAGCAAACCAGAGGTGCGATTCCTTTAGTCTTTTTATTTTTGTGCCAGAATAATTTCCTCTTTCAGATTTTAAATTAAAAAGTAAATAAGTGTGGGGAACTAAAAAAAAATTCAAAGGCACATGTTGAATTTTATGCTTTGTTTCCATCTTTTTAATAGAGAAAAAACTCACAGTGCACAACCTTGATTTTTGGGAGCTGAAGCCTAATTTAGACTCGATTTATAATTCATTCACAAATAGGGTTAGATATAATATCAAGTGGAAAACCACCCTTCCATAACTAAAGCAGCTTTTCAGAAATTAAGGAGTCCTGTGGCACTTTTAAAGACAAAAAAGTTTATTTATCACATGAGCTTTCATGGGAGACAATCCAGAGGAAGTGGGATTTTTCTCCCATGAAAGCTCATGCAATAAACAAACTTGTTAGTCTAGTTCAGCAAAACAAACGAGGAGTCCTGTGGCACTTTAAAAAACTAACACGCCTACCTGCTTTGGAACTTTTCAGAAACTAGTCTGTCTCCCTAGTTTGTAGATACAGATGGGACCATATGATCAATCTGTTTTGACCTCCTGTATGTCAGAGGCCATGTAATTACATTCATTTACCATACTGAGCCCAATAACTTGTCTGGCTAAAGCATGTCTTCCAGAAAGGAATCTCAATTTTGATTTGAAGATTTCAAGAGATGGAGACTCCACTATTCCTCTGGTAGTTTATTCTAATAATCAGTTAATGAGCCTTACTGCTACAAATGCCTTATTTATAGTTTCAATTTGTCTTGCTTTAGTTTCCAGCATTTGATCCTTGTTTTACCTTTCTCTGCTAGGTTAAAGGGCCCTTTAGCACCTGTTATTTTTTTTTCTCTCCATGAAAGTACTTAGGTCATGTCTATGCTACAGACCTTACAGCAGTGCCCCTGTAAGGCTTCCCACATAGCTGCTCTGTTCTGACTGGCAAGAGCTGTCCTGCTGATTTAGCACTGTCCACAGTGCCACTTTTGTCAGTGAAGCGTATATTGGTTGAATTTTTTTCCCACACCTCTTACCAACAAAAGTGCTACTTTAGTTTAAACAAAGCCTCCTACACTATAACCAAGTCATCACTAATCTTTTTTTTTGATTAAGAGCTCAGCCTATTTAATTTGCCTTTTACTGGAAAATACTTTTTCCAGCCCTTGAATCATGTTGTGTCAGTTTTCTGCATCCTCTACAATTTTTTTTAACATTCTTAAATGTTGATGCTAGAAATCCATGCAGCATGGCTTTCTCAACAATGCTGTATATAGAGGTAAAACCTCATCTGAACTCAGAACACCCCTATTTATAGATCAGAGGATCACTTTGGTCCTTTTTTTCACAGCATCATGTTGGGAGTTCATGTTTAGTTGCTAGTCCATAGAGATGCCTAAATCCTTTTCAGGATACAGTCACCCATTTTATAGATACAGCCTTCATTCTTTGTTCCTAGATACGTAGCCTTGCATTTGGTTGTTGGGGCTGGGCACCTCCTTCATCTTCCTGTGCTTAGGACTTCCTTCGATGGTGGTAGTGGGCCTGGAATAAATGCGCCACACCCTGGACTTTGTTTGTTTATCAATATCTTCAAAACAGACCTCAGGGCAGGCACAAGGAGCACTCTTTCTCCTAACAAAAGGAACAGACTCACAAAATACAAAGCACAGAAGGATACCTTTTCCTGCCCCCTTTGTGGTGGGGAGACTGGATTTGTCTTGTTATTGGCTGGCAAATGCCATTCTCTCCCTTAGTCAGTCAGTCTGGTGGTTTCCCCTGTAGGGAGGAGGCAGCCTCTTGGGAGAAGTCTTTCTCCAGGCTGCCACAAGCCCTGCAGCAGCTTGTTTCTCCTCCCTTTTTCCCCACCAGGTGAGGTGTTTTTAAAGATCCCAGGCAGCCCTTAATTGGACGTAAGTGTCTCCTAGCTCAACTGAGGTAAACTCTTTTCACCTTTTAGGACAGAAGCCCTCAAACTGTACAGTGCACGTCCCCCCTGAGAGCATGGAGGAAACTTTGTGGAGCATGGCAAGGGCTGGATGGAAGCAGCATCGAACCCTGCTCTAACACCATCCCTGCCCCAGCTTTGGCACCCAGCTGCATCCCTGGGTCCCACCCTCTGTTACCAGCTGTGGCCTGGGCTCTGTTCCTGGCCCCAGCTCCTGGTCCCATTTGCAGACCCGTTCACAGCCCTGACTCCCAGCTCCATGCTTTACCTCAAGAGCGTCTCCAGCCATCATCCCAGTCCCAGTGCAGATTGGGCTCCAGTTCCCTGCTCCTGACTTTGGCCCCATTCCAACTCATGATTTCAGCCCCTGTGGAGCTGCAGATCAGGTAAAGAGGGAGGATGCAACCCCAAAAGTTTGTGAACTACTGCTTCAGGGCAAAAGGACTTTATGATGCTAGGACAAATACCTTCTGCCACTCTTACAGCTGGCCAGCCTGACCTTGTCAGATTTCATTAAAAACACATTAAGAGTGAATGAGCCCCACTTTATCAAGCAATTCAGATTAATCTATATGACTGCTCTATCTTCACCAGTATTTAATCACTGTGTTATCAACAAATTTTATCAATACTAATTTTACCTCTAAGTCACTGATTAAAATGTTGAATAACATTGGGCTCACTGAAGTTTGCCATGTTACTGAAAAGGTTGAGAACCACTGGATCAGATAGACTTTGGATCTGATCCAGTATGGCTGTTCCCATGTTCCAACATTCTTGATGTAACTAATGGTACAACAGAAGTGCCTACAACCCAAATGCCCAAATTTCCTCTTTAGTCACAGCTCTAAATAAATGAGAAACTTGCCTTTCAGTCATTATAGGCACTCAAATGTTCCACATAATTTTAAAACCCCTTACAAAAATTCAGACAGGAAAAGTGAAGTTTTTCATTATATACAGCTGAACGAACAATCCAACTTCCCCTCACTGCAAATTAACTGTGTTAGTCTACACATACGGCTAGAATTAGTTACCACTAATTAGTGAAAAAGGACACATCCTAACTAGTAAAGCAATTAATCTGAAATCAGCAGTAAAGAAAACAAATAATTCAAACTAATTAACATTTGCTCATGGAATGCATAGCTGTCACAGCTAATAAGGAAATTTAAAATAACCTAAAGCTTAATTTGATTGCTTTTGCCTTTCTGTTGCATCCATCACCTGCTGTTAACTTTACAAAATAAACCCTCAGGGCAGCAGCCAAAACCAGAATTATAGGTCACACTTTCTGCAGAGCTGATGAATGGTTTAGTGGACTTATTTTTTTCAGAAGAAGTGGGTGATTTTTTTTTTTTTAAAGACAGTCTTTATTGTTTAAATAATGTCAAGTAAATCAGCAAGGTAAGATCAAGGATGAACAGAACTCACTGCAAGAAGATGGAGTGGCTTAGAGATTATCTTTGGGGGTTTGTGGAACTTTTCTTCTCGAAGCAGGTAAGGATAAATGTGGCTCAGTTTGACAAAGAGTGGTTACCAACTGATTTGCTTTGACAGTTCAAAAGCAGAAATGACATAGCTTCCTTGTCAGCAAAGAGCAATTATTGGTTTCTTTCTGGTAGCATCTGCAGTATGCGAACAAAGACAAGCATGATCCCAAAGATGGCAGGCATACAAAGAGTAAGAGAAAGGGATACCATGAACAAGTATAATGCCAATGTGATAACTGACTGTCTTGGGACTGTTATTTTAAAAAGGAAAAAAAATAACAAAAAACAAACCCCTCTATCTTCAGTGGTCTCTCTACTTCACAATTTATCTGAATTTCTTGTAGGTATCATAGTAAAAGTGGGCTTTCAGAAGGGACTTGAGGGAGGAGGGGACAGTGACCTTGTGAATCAGTTCAGGGAGGACATTCCCTTTGTAGATGTGGCAAGGAAGAAAGCAGAGATAGCTGGGGGGGGGGAAGTGGGCAAGTGCCATATCTAGCCTGGCATCATTTTTGGACCCAGAAGGTGGGGGTCAACACAAGATGGAAAAAGGGTGAATAAGTAGGAAGGGGTAAAACCAAGTTTAAACTGAAGTGGGGGAGGAGACAGGAATTTGGGGAGGGAGGCAGTAACTGATATGATCAAAATATGGAGCCCTGTAGCATTTTTAAAGACTAACAAATGTGTTTTTTGCATGACCTTTTGTGGGTGAAGCCCCACTTCGTCAGACGCCAGAAAGTGGAAAAAAACCAGGAAAGATAATCCTCCTGTGATTACATTTCACTGCATCAGGTCAGAGTACATCAGCAAATCAAACAAGTTGCACAGATTTAAACAGTGCAGAACAATATCAGAAAGTGGTGAGGTTGAGGAAGATGAGAATCACTGTTTGTAATGAAAAATTCTGTGGCACTTTTAAAGACTAATGTTTTTAAAGAGAAAGCCAATTCATGTCCCTATTCAAACGCAAGCTGATGGAATTAAATTTCCATATGAAGTCTAACTCTGAAGTCTCTCTTTGAAGCCTTGACCTAGAATAAATGTATTTAAGAACAGCCAAGGATAAGCCCTTTACAGAGTGGCCAGGGAGACTGAGGTGATTTCCTATTTGTTTTGAATGTTCTTGGCTATGTTCACATAGGGAGGGCTTGTTTTGAAACAAGCTGTTTCGAAACAAGCTGTTTCAAAATAGCTGTTTATTTCGAAACACCTTATTTCGCAACACAAAAAAGGTGTTGTCGAAATAAGGGAGCGAAATAGCATGTCCACTGTGTGAACATGCTATTTCGCTGGGGAAGGGGACTGCAGGCACCTGCAGGGTGCAGCGCAGAGGGGCGCTGCACCCCACGGGTGCCTGGGGTGAGGCGCCTGGCTGCGCTTCACCCCACGGGTGTTTGCAGAGGGCTGCAGGCACCCGCCAGCTGAGGCGCAGCGGGGCGCCTCACCCCGGGGGCTTTAATCCCGGGCCGCGCTTCCTCCGGCCCCAGCAGCAGCCGCGGGCTCCAGCCGGGCACCCGAGACCCCACCGCCAGGTTTGGGGGCAGACCGGGCTTTAAAGCCCCCGGGGTGAGGCGCCCCGCTGAGCCTCGCCTCACGGGTGCCTGCAGCCCTCTGCCAGCTAGGGGCCACCCCTCAGCACCCTGGCCAGGGTGCTGAGGGTTCCCTGGCCATGGTGCTGAGGAAGGTCAAATGTTGTTTCGGAACAAAGAAGTGGTTTAAGCCATTTTGGAAGAACGGCTGCCATTTCGAAACAAGCAGTTTGCTTGTTTCGAAATGGCTGTGCATCGTGTGTCCATGGCATTTCTTATTTCGAAACAACCTCGTTGTTTTGAAATAAGAATGCTGTGTGAACACACCCCTTATTCCCTTTCTCTGGATCTCTGTTAGACTGAAGAGCCCATTACTGAATATTGGTTCTCCATGCAGAGATCTATAGACTAATCAAGTCACCTGTTAACATTTTCTTTCTTAAACTCAAAAAGATCAATCTTTTTATTATTCTCATAGCTTTCCTCTGAACTGAGCCTCTTTCATTTATCAACAACCTTCTTCAACCCCGGACACCAGAACAGGACACAGTATTCCAGCAGTGGACATACCAGTGCCAAATGCTGTGATAAAATAATCTTTCAACTCCTACTCAAGATTCTTCTCTTTATGCATGCCAGGATCACATTAATTCCTTAGGCCAGAGGTTTTTAAACCACAAGTTGAGAGCCAGTATTAGGTTGTAGACCCTCAAATACTGGGTCATGGCACCCCCTGGTGCCACTAACGAAAGACTGGAATGCATTGCTGAAAGATGCAGCTGTTGGGTTGTGGGCACGATTTTTTTCAACTGGGTCCTGAGAAAAAATGTTTGAATACCCCTGCTTTAGGCAACATCATCATAGCAGGAGCGCACATTCACCATACTGTCCCAAATCTTTTTCAGGGTCAGTGCTTCCCAGGATAGAGCCCTCCTCCTTTGGTCCTACATATATACGTTTTGCAATATTGAAACTCATATTGTTTGACTGCAATCACTTTCATGAGTTTCAGATTACACTGAAACAGTGACCTACCCACTTCACTGTTTACCAATCTCCCAGTTTTTGTGAAATTTGCAAACTTTATCACTGATAATTTGGGTTACTTCAGTACAAATCTGTTACCCACTAACTAAGTGAAAATCTGCATATACATAATTAATGCCAAGAAGAAGAAAATGTCACTTGAAGGACAAACTAGACAATTATCATCAAGACTTTAGTTTAAAAAAAAAAAAACACAGCATTTTTTTTGGTTTGTTTTGGCAAATGACCAGATTTCACATAGTATAATATACATCAAAAACCAACCAAACAAGAACAACTTTGGAGTACCATTACTCTTGCATTAAGAAATTAAAATTGTGTAATTGATTCAACAGACATTTGGCACCTAAACACCATGGTGATTACATTCTTTTGAGACTACATCAGTTCTTGAAGAATACAGAAAGAAAAACACAGCAGATGCTTACCCTTTGGAAGAGAGAAAGCTGTGGTCAGACCAAAATGGCCACCTTAAGGCCATTTGCTCTGCCTGATTTAAAGGCCCTGTCCCAGAAAGATATGCTAGAAAACAGAAAGGGCAACCCTGAGCTACAGAGGAAAGTGGGTCTGCTTTGTTGGTGTTTTTAGCACTGTTATAAATATCATAGTCTATTATAAATACAAAAAATATCCATACGAGTCCTTTACTCCTGCCTCTCAGTTTAAAGAGCTACAATGATTTGTAACATCAGATTTCACCATATTGGCACTGATACGTCACTGTTCTCTGTGAAACCCTTCTGCAAGGTAGTGTCAGCAACTACAAAGGTCAGGCTTGTATCTAGGGGTTCCTGCTAAAATTTCAAAATAGTCCCACCCAGACAACTGGGAAAATGAAATACCTCCTTAGGATGCCTCTACTAGGCAATACTTCTGCACATGCAAGCACTGAGCCTGTATACAAGCTTCTATTAAGGGAAGGGAGAACACAGCATTAATTTGGAAAACAGGGCCAGTCCAAGGTTTTTTTGCTGCTCTTGGCCTACAGGGATTTTTGCCCCGCCCCCCGCTTGGCTGGCAGCACTGCCGCCAGGATCCAGCCCTGGCTGGGGATCTGGCCATGGGTGGGGACCAGCACTGCCGGTGGGGACCAGCACTGCCACTGGGGTCTGGCTCGGGGGGGGGGGGGGGGGGGGGGGCCCCCAGGCCCCAGCGGGGGCACGGCACCATGGGCAGGGGTCCAGCCACGGGTGGGGAGTGGAGCAGCCCCAGCCCAGTCCTTGGCGCCCCCAATTGTTGGTGCCCTAGGAGACTGCCTAGGTTGCCTCTATGGAAGGACCGGCTCTGTTAGGAAAATACAGCAACAATGACTAAAATGTATTCAAACAACAGGTAAAACACCCAATCTACAATATCTTGAATAGTAATTCTTTGCCTCTGTTTCCCGCTTTGTGGTGAGAAAGTCCAATTACATTCTTTTAGCAGACCACACCCCTTTTCTCTCTGTTGCACCCCATTCATGGTCTGCTGTCTGAGGTCATGGAAGTTCCAGAGTCCACGAGGTGTAAGACCTCTGCTGCTGGCTGCTACTGCCTCTGCTGCTTGTCACTGCCCATTCTACTAATGGTGTCATGTGTCTTTGGTCTGGTCCTACAGTACCATGACCACCTAGCTCAGCCATTAGTAATCAGAGCTCTAGGATTTACTGGGTAGGGGCACTTCAACACTGCTGCATGTCTAGGGTTGGAAGATCTTGATTTTTAAAAATAATCATGATAGAACATAGTGATCATTATTTTTAAGAACTTTTAAGAATAGTCAATGTGAGTTCACAGTTGTGCAGAATTACAGATCTTAAGCATTATTTTTATGTTTATAGATTTAAATTTTCATGGTTGCAGGAAATTATGAGAGGCTCAAACAGTAGGGAGCCAGACAATTATATCATGGCAGATGTTGCAATTCAACAAATTAAAGCTTTTTAACTATTAAAATACAGATTGACACCAGCATGGCAAGCTATATAGCATAAATATCCTTAAATCAAACTCAAATGCCTTCTCAAGCTGGTTTTTGTTTTAGCTACTTTGCCTATCTGTAAATTTTTGATTATCAGTGAAAATATTTATTGTTTTGTAGGTGGGCAGTGAAAATGATGTTTCCCAATAAAAATCTAACTTTTTCAAACCTATGCTTTGCTCACCATACTACTTCAGCTGCAAAGCCATATTCTGAGATTCCACCACCCATCTTAGGCCTTGTTTGCCCTAACAGTGTTTGCACCAGTGCAACTATGCCACACTGAGTAATGACTATCAACTGTGACTAAGGAGTTTCTCCCATTGGTGTATGCATTCCAGCTCCCTGAGAAGCAGTACTTATGTCAACGGGAGAATCCATCCTGTGCTGTTTATACACAGGTGGTTAGGTTGGTGTGTGTGTGTGTGTGTGTGTGTGTGTGTGTGTGTATGTATATATATATTATATATATTTAGAATGACACAAATCTGTAGCACAGACAAAGGTTTAGGGCTAATCTACACTTAAAATTGCAATAGCACAGCTACATCAGTACAGACATGTCACTAAGAGTGCTTGTGTTGTAGTGTTACGTTCACCAAAAAGAGTTCTCCAGACAACCTAATAAACCATGTAAATGAGCTACAGTAGCTATGTCAGCAGGATACAATCTCCCATCAACATACACTAGGTTTGAAGGGGAAGGAGACCAAAGCCCACAGGTAAGTCCCAATGTGGGAGACCTGGGGGAAGGGATGGAACTTGAGGGCTGCCGGGACTGTAACACCAGGGATAAAAGAGAGGGTAGTTGGGGGGGAAAAAGAAACAAATAATTGTCTTAGATGCCCTAATACCTGAGGTGAGTGGGGAAGGATGACACCAGGAGAAAAATCCATGAGGTAGATGCAATAGAACTGAAAAATCAAATAGGGAAAGTAAGCCCATTGGCCTGGTATTTTAGGTGCCTGTACACGAATGCGAGGACCTGGGAAACAAGCAGGAAGCACTGGTAGTACTGGCGCAGACAAGGAACTGTGATATAATTGGAATAATGGAGACATCGTGGGATAGCTTGCATGACTGGAGCTCTGCCATGGATGGGTATAAATTGTTCAGGAAGGACAGGCAGGGAAGAAGAGGGGGAGGAGTAGTGCTATATGTAAAAGAGCTCTATAACTGCTCAGAGCTCCTATGGAGGTGGAAATGAGCCAGTTGAAAGTCTGTGGATTAAGTTTAGAGGAGAGGGCAACAAGGGGGATGTTGGGGTGTGTCTCTGCTATAGCTCACCAGACCAGGAGGAGGTGGATGAGGCATTTTATGGACAACTGGCAGAAGTTGCTAGATCACAGGCTCTGGTTCTCATGGGGGACTTCAATTGCCCTGACATCTGCTGACACACCAATACAGCAGTGCACAGGCAATCCAGGAAGTTTTGGCAGAGTGTCAAGGATAACTTTGTGGTACAAATGCTGGAAGAACCAACTAGGGGCCTTGCACCTCTTGCCCTGCTGCTCACAAACCAGGGGCATCGCTGGCACTGGGCCAGGTGGCCCATGCCCTGAATCTCCCCGGCTGTGCCCCAAGTCTTTTCCCTGGCCCCCCAGTGCTGGCACAGGGAGATTGGGCCAGTCCCAGGCAGCACAGGCAGAGAGGGAGCTCACAGACTCTGAGCTGCAGGTGCCCCTCCCCCACCCACATGCTGCAGCAGCCTCTATGGCTCAGCCAGGGGAGAGGAGGGAGGAAGGGAGTTTCAAACAAAGGCAGCAGCTCCAGCATGGGCTTCTCTCTGGAGGACAGAGCAGGTGGGGGAAGGGGACTGGAGGCCCTGCTCAGGTAGGGGGGAGAGGGGGGACTGCCTGGGGCTAAGGGGGCTCTTCCCTGCATGGGCTCCAGCCCCTGGGTGGAAGCAGGGAATTAGTCCCTGGCCTCTGGGACCTGGGTGGAGCTGTAGGGAGTGCCAATAGGCCTCCAGGCCCCGGGTGAGATGGGCAGGGGTGTCCCCAAACCTCAGGGGCCCATGTGGGACTCAGAGGGCTACTCCTAGGCTTCTGGGTGGGACTAGGGGGTGTCCATAGGCCTCCAGGCCCCAGGTGGGATGGGCAGGGGGACTCCCCCTGGGCCTTTGGGACCCAGCTGGGGTTGTGGGAAGTGCCAATAGGCCTCTAGCCCCACGTGGGATGGGTAAGGGTGCTTCCAAACCTCCAGGGCCCATGTGGGACTGGTGGGGGTGTCTCTAGGCCTCTGGGGCCCAGGTGGGTCCATGAGTGTCTCCCCATTGCCTGCAGGGGGGACCCCCCATGGCCTATGGGCCTCGGGGGCAAGTGGCCTGGGAATGGAACCCCTCACATGAGCCCCAGGTGGTCCAAGGGATGTTCCTCAGCCTCTGTCTGGGCCAGGGTCAGGCCAGGACAAGGGTGGTGAGCCAGGGACTATCCCTCAGCCTTAGGTCCCTGGAGATCAGGTTGGTGGCCAGGCTGCTGTGATGCAGCCCTGGCCAGGGAGCCCCCCACAGCTCAGGGGGTGAGGCTTGGGTGCCAACCAGTGTTTCCTCTAAGCTGCGCGGGCGTGCAGCTATGCAGCCCGCCACAGCCCCCCCCCACGCAGGGACGGCTGCCGGCCATGCAGGTCTGGCAGCCAGAGGCCCTGCTCAGAGCTTCTGTGGAGCAGGGAGTTATTAAAACTCCCGCCCAGAGAAGCTCTAACGGAGCATGCCCAGAATGTCTGAGCACGCTCCATAGTGCTTCTCTGGCCCCAGGAGCTGTGGCAGGGCCATGCCGCTCCAGCAGCGGAGGTAGGCTTGCAGGGAGGGGCACATGCGCCAGCATCAGGCCTGCGGGGGGGGGGGGGGTGCAGTGAGCATCATGAGTTGCTCGGCTGCTGGCGACTCTTAGAGGGAACATTGGTGCCAACCTAGAATCTCCTGCTCTCAGCCAATGCCCAGACCATGGTGCTGCCCTGGTCCCCCCCCCCCAGGGTCTTCTGCACTCTCCCCATGCCCCTGTGTCAGGGCTGGCCTGGCCTGGGGTCCTCTACCCTCACCACATGCCCAGGTGGTGGAGCTGCCTGGTCTGACCACAGGGTCTCACATGGCAGTGGGGCTGGCCTGGCACAACCGTGGGGTCTCCTCCCCTTGCCTTGTTGCCTCAGTTATGAGGCTGGGGCAGCAGGTGGTCTGGGAGGGTAACTTCATCAACAGTGATACTTGTAAAGTTGAACTCTGCTGAACACTAGCATATGCTGTGCCTAATATTTGTAAGCGGAGGGATGGACCCGCTCTTGTGGGGAACTTCCCAGACTTTGTATACCACCCTGGTGAAGGTGGGTAGCAAAAGGATCAGAGTCCCTGCTCCCACTTCCTTTACCCCAAGGCCTGCCTGACCTCAAAGGCTCACCTCCCAATCTCCTGTTTGGAGGAGTCTCTGTAACCCCGACAAGGCTGGGCCCCAGGATTCCTGGGGGCTCGACCCCCACTCTTATTGTGGTCTCTCAGGACAGGGCTAGGGTGTCCCCACTCCGGGGTGCTGACCACACTGACCACTCTTCTGGCCCACCAGTTACTATATACACTATATACAATTTATTTAAGCATACAGAAATAAAAAGAATAACCCAATAAGAAAATAGAAAAAAAGTGGAAAAAGGTGAACAATAAACCCCCAGCACTGCTGCCTGGTGTGGAGGCACTACAAACAGAGTCTCTGGGGCCTGAGGAACAGTCTCACAGTCTGTCCTCCACGTTGCAAGCCCTCTGCCCAAGCCTGGCTGTGACTGGATAATCCAGGGGGCCAGATGCAGGCTCCAGCTGTGGCCACACATCCCCAAGCTCCAGGGGCAGGGCCCTTCTTCCCAGCGTCAGCCCCCCTTCACTGCTCCCCAGCTGCTCACCACACCCAGCTCCAGATGGCTGCAACTCTGGCTCCCAGCTGCTGCTCTGGTTCAGTGGGGCTCCTCTGGCCCTCCTGCTGTGGGACTGCACAGACGAGCTCAGCACCTTGGGCTCCTTCTCTGGCCTCCTGCCCCAGCTTCAGGCAACTCCAGCTCTGTCAGTGCCTCCAGCTCTGCTCTGCTCAGCTCCACTTGGCTCTCTGCTGGTCCAGCTGCTGTGGGTCTGCTGCACAAATCAGCTCAGCCTGGCCTCCCTTCCTGGGTCCTCTGGCTCCCAGCTGCTGGCTGCTTAGTGCTTCCTCCTTAGCTCAGCCCCACACATTCACACACTGGCTTGCCTAGGCATGTCCAGCCTGCAGTTTCAGCTCAGGGGCGGGGGAGCACTTTCAATCAATCAGGCCATCCTGGGACACTGGCCTCTCCCACTGGCCCTGGGGCTGTCTGTTTCAGAGTCCTGCTTCCAAGCAGGAGTGGCCAATCAAAAGGCCCATTCACTCTCAGTAAGGGGCTATCAGTCCCCTTACATATTTATCCTGTACTTGAAATTGTTCTCTTGTGTGTGATTGTTCTACATTAAGCAGAAAGTGATTGGAGGTGTGGGGCAGGAACAGATAATAAGGAAGGACAGAGATAATTAATTGTATTTACCTTTAAAGTACATGTTAATTAATGTTGTGTATATGGCCTTTAGTGTCATGAGTGAAATAATTCTGTAACCCTGACAATGTCCAACAAGACTCCATATTGCCAGTTTGGAACTCCTGCTTAAACACTCTACTCCATTTTGTATACTTGATGAAACTTGATTTAGGCATATGCTGTGTATGTTCATTGAAATGTGTGAATGAAGGGGTGTGTGTGAGAGTGAAGGGGCCAGTCTCAGTTGCCAGCCTGTCTTGACAGACCACGGTTATCATCTAGCTAGTCGAACAATGCAGACATCTCTGATTAAAGCAAACAGAAGGAGCAACCCCAGAAAGAAAAGAACAAAATACAAATCAAGTCTGCAAGTGACTGGTAACCAATGATCTCAAACAAACCCTGAGGGCAACATGACACAGCAAATCCCACAGACTTACACGAGGGCCAGCAAGTATAAAAGATGGATAAGAACATGAAAACTTTGGGGTCTAATTCTGCAGCTGTCATCTTGGAGCATCAGATTCACAACCAACAGAGGCCTGGCTCCTTTCTTTTGCCCAGCCTAGCTGGCCACTAGGCTGGCTCAAGCAACACATGATCCCAGTAATGCTGTAGTTTTGGTTTGGACTTGCTCTTTCCTATAAGAGCAGGCTTACTTAGTTCTTGCTGTTAAATTCTCTCTGCTCTGTTTCCCCAGAAGGGGGATTGGGAGTCTGGCAGGAGCTAAGGGCAGGGCGGGAGGAATACTGCAGGAGGCTTCTCTGCTTTGTTTTCAGTTCACTTTGGCTATTTGCTGGGGAGGCAGAAGGCAGGTAGGCTGGCTGTCTGGCTGGGTCTGCCAGTTTGGTGTGACCCTGCTCACAAAACTGCACTGGCAGCCCCAATCAGCCTGCCTCCTTGCCTCATGAGCTTCTCCCAACTTCCCCTACCTGGATTGCATACACGTGGAAGCTAGGAGAGGGTCAGAGCCTTTTTAAAATTTCCTGCCCTGTGGTACAAGCAGCCCAGCATGGCACATTGCAGCTGCTGTGCTACCATCCCTCCACTCCCCTGCTCCACAATCACATGCTGCCCCTCTACTTTGAGGGCAAAGCATTACAGTGAAGTTCAGGGAAGGCGTGGGCTCTATTTTAAAAGCTTGAGAACTGTAGCTGTAGCTGTCTTCAGTGTGGGTCAGTAGGGTGTCATCTTTCATCTGGGCACCTAGATGCCATCCACTTCTCCAGTACCTGGAGAACCTAAACAAGTTGACTGGAAGTCCCAGGGATGGTCTGATCCACCACCCCTCCCTCCCACTCTTATCTTCTGATCTCCCTGACTCCTGATGTTTAGCAACAGAAACCTGTAGGAGACAGGGAATGATATGCCTTGTCAGAGGAGGAGAATTTTTATATGTCCTCCTCACATGGTCTGTGAGCTTTTAAGAGGATATTGCTAGTACCTTGATTCATTTGTAGGGAACACTGGAGGTGAATGATCACTTTACAGTTTTAATGCAAGCAGAGGGGTATGAAGGAGTTGTATCACAGCATGGCATGGGGCGTCTGTGTGGTGGGAGAGTGGTATAGAGGCTAAACACTCTGGACAAGGATAATCCATGGTAATCTACATGGTCAGACTGCTTTGGTGCCTAGACAGCTGCTGGCTAGAAACTGACAGCTTCAATTTTAGTCATCAGCTGGCATGGCCCCAGGGAACATATTTCCTTTCAGAAACATCACATCTCCATGTTTCCAAAATTTCCATTTCATGTGGAACTTCTCCACTTCAAAACATTTCATGTGAATTCCAGTTTCAAGTGGGGCCCAGGATAGGGATAGGGCCTGCTGGGTCAGAGGTGGGGGGTGGGTCTGTTGTGGGTGTGGCCTATTGCGGTGGACCCATGACAGGGGCAGGGTCTAGCACAGGTGGAGACTGTGGGCCTGTGTCCCGGGTCTTTTGCTATCCAGCAATGCCCCTGTCACAAAACAGAGAAGAGCTGATGGGGGAAGTAGAAGTGAATGGCAACCTGGGCAGCAGTGACCATGAGATGGTAGAGTTCAACATGCTGATTAATGGAAAAAAAGGAAAGAAGCAAAACCCGGACCCTGGACTTCAGAAAAGCAGATTTTGGCTCCCTCAGGGAACTGATGGGCAGGATCCCTTGGGAGGCTGATCTGAAGGGGAAAGGTGTTCAAGAGACCTGGCTGTATTTTAAAGAAACCCTGCTAAGGGCACAGGAAGATACCATTCCGATGAGCAGAACAAAAAAAAAAACCCAAGCAAGTGTGGAAGGCACCCAGTGTGGCTTAA
>ML681979.1:54415124-54443244 GCA_007922195.1 Podocnemis expansa
AAAAAAAAAAACCCAAGCAAGTGTGGAAGGCACCCAGTGTGGCTTAACAGAGAACTCTGCACTGAGTTAAAGCATAAAAAGGAAGCTTACAGGAAGTAGAAGCTTGGACAGATGACTAAGGAAGCATACAAAGATATTGCTCGGGACGGCAGGGATAAAAATCAGAAAGGATGATTAGAGTTGTGGTTAGCAAAGGATGTGTAGGATAACAGGAAGGGGTTCTACAAGTCTGTCACTAACAAGAAGAGGATCAAGGATGGTGCAGGTCCTTAGTGAATGGGGCAGGTATCCTCCTGATGGAGGATGAGGAAAAAGCTGAAGTGCTCAATTCTTTTTTTACTTTGTTTTTCCACAGGGAGGGCCAGCTCCCAACCCACTACACTGGGTACAGCAGATTGGAGAGAAGAAGAAAGCCCTTGGTGACAGAAGGTCAGGTTAGGGACTACTTGAAGAAGCTGGATGTGCACAAGTCCATGGGGCTAGATGACCTGCATCCGAGGGTGCTGAGGGAATTGGCTGATGAGATAGCAGTACTGCTGGCCATTATATCTTTGAAAACTCGTGGCGAACGGGAGAGGCACTGGAGGATTAGAAAAAAAGCAAATATAGCACCTAATATCAATGTTCCCTCTAAGGGACCAATGCAGCTGAGCAACATATGTTGCTTGCTGCATGGCGCCCCCCCCCCCAGCTCCCCCTGCTGCCAGGAGGCTGGGCAGCCAGAGCAGAGCAGCCAGCTTGTCAGTCTTCCCCCCCAGCTGGCCGTGCCTCCTGGGGGGGGGGGGCACTGAGCTCTGGGGTCAAAGCCTTGGAGCAGCATGCCCTGCTCCCCCCCAAAAAAAAAAAAGTTTGGGCTGCTTTGCCTGTGCCCCCACCCTGGCCTGAATGCATCTGCTCCATGGCTGGGTGGGGGGCCAGGGCTGAAGCGGTCCAAGCTCTTTGGGACCAGGATAGGCCACTCCAGGGCCCCAACCCCACACATGGGAGCTTAGTGCTGGCCCCCTCCAACCCACAGGGAGGAGTGGCTGCCTAGGGGTAGGCTGGCTGGCTGCTTCACTGCAGTGAGGCTAGGTGGGCAGGTAGGCAGGCAGAGCAGCCTCTGGCCCTGACAGCCCACTCCCCTTCCCACGGAGTTGGAAGGGGGGCAGTCAGGGCCCTCTCACCTGGCCGGAGCGGTGTGGCCACTCCTCCAGTTGGAGGAGCTCTCACTGAGCCTGTGTGGGCTCAGTGAGAGCTGATTCTGAGTGGGAATTTTAAAAACTGCCCACTCAGAGTTACTTTTGACAGGGACTGTAGCTGCAGCCCCCGTGCAGCTGGCAGCCTTCCCTGCGCCAGGCAGCCCTGGGGGTTGTGGGGCCAGGCAGCTTAGAGGGAACACTGGTGCCTATCTTCAAGACAAGGAAGATCCGGGGAATTACAGACCTGGCAGCCTCACGTCAGTCCCTGGAAGAATTATGGAGCAGGTTCTCAAAGAATCCATTCTGAAACACTTGGAGGAAAATAGAATGATCAGGAACAGTCAGCAAGGATTCACCAAGGGTAAATCATGCCTGACCAACCTCATTGCCATCTATGATGAGATGACTGGATTTCTGAATGCCAGAAGAGCCGCTGACATGATATAGCTTGACTTTAGCAAGGCTTTTGATACTGTTTCTCACAACTTGCTGACGAGAAAGCTAAGGGACTATGGGTTGGATATGTGGACTGTAAGGGTGGGTAGAGAAATGGCTAGATCAAGAGTTTCAGTGAGTAGGAATCAATGGTTCCATGTCTAGTTGGCAACCAGTAACGAGTGGTGTCTCCCAGGGGCTGGTTCTGGGGCCGGTTCTGTTAACATGTTCATTAATGATCTGGATGATGGGATAGATTGCACTCTCAGTAAGTCTGCAGATGACACCAAGCTGAGGGGAATGGTAGACATGCTGGTGGACAGGGACAAGATTCAGGGAGATATAGACAAATTGGAGCAGTGGACCAATAGAAATCTCGCAAGGTTCAAAGTCCTGAACTATGCACTACTATAGGCTGGGGAGCAATCAGCTAAGTAGCAGCACTGTAGGAAAGGACCTGGAGGTCACGGTGGATGGGAAGCTGGATATGAGTTAGTGTACTCTTGCTGCCAAAAAGGCCAATGGCCTACTGGGCTGCATCAGAAGAAGTGTTGCCAGCAGATTGAGGGATGTGATCATTCCCCTCTATTTGGCACTGGTGAGGCTGCATCTGGAATACTGTGTCCAGTTTTGGGTTCCCCACTACAAAAAGGACGAGGACAAATTAGAAAGAGTCCAGGGGAGGGCAACAAAAATGATTAAGGCCCTGGAGCACAAGACTGAAGGAACTAGGCTTATTTAGCCTGCAGAAGAGAAGACTGAGGAGGGATTTGATAGCAACCTTCAACTACTTGAAGGGATGCTCTAAAGAGGATGTAGCTTGGCTGTTCTCAGTATTAACAGAGGACAGAACAAGGAGCAATGGTTTCAAGTTGCAACTGGGGATGTCAAGGTTGGATATTATGAAAAACTTTTTAACTAGGTGAGTGAGCGCATTCCAATGCGTCATATCTATGGAAGTGGTGGAATCTCCATCTTTGGAGATATTTAAAGCTCAGTTAGACAACACCCTGGCTGGGATAGTTTAATGAGAGAGTGGTCCTGCTTTTTTGGCAGGGGGTTAGACTAGATGACCTCATGAGGTCTGTCGTGGAGTAAGGCCTCCCTAGCACCCCCTCATGGGGAAAAAAGGGAGAGAGATCCCCCGTGAGCTTCCAAATGTACAGTTGCCTTATACTCACTCAGCCTTGCTATCAGGGCAAGCCGGTCTCATAGACAGTCAAATTTAATATCTGTAAGCAGCTCTTGGGTCAGGGCAGCATGGCCTAGCAGCCACAGGTCTATAAGCAACAACAAGTCTGTGATGGGGCACAGTGCGCAGGTAGGGGTGCTCAGGCCCTCCTGCTCCACTGAGCCCCAGCCCATGGCCCTATGGGTGCAGTGGATACAGCGCTAAGTCAGTGGGCATTCAAAGCAAAACATGCTGATTAGATTACCACTACACCCCAGCACCACACTTTGGGCCCCCTGGGCTACTTCCCATCTGGGATGGAGTGAAGGCTTGGTTGGTAACTGGGCTGTGGTTCCTTCCTTCCTGAGACTGCAGTTGTTAGCTTTCCCACAGATCTTGGGCATCAACTCCAAGCCTCTCTGCCAGGCAGCAGCTCTGCAGGGTCCACTCTGACCACTGAATCTCTTCTGAATCCAGGCTAGTGTAGCTCTGGGGCAGGAGCCTCCAGCAGATGTCCCTCCCCTCTGCTTGCCAGCCCCAAGTGAGCTGTGCTGCTCCCTCTTATACTGGAGCAGCAGCTTGAGCATACCAGGCAGGTCTTAAGGGACAGAGCATTTGCTGCCCACAGAGCTGGCTGGGTTACTGCAGTGCGGGATGTCAGCCCTGTCACACACCCTCCCCTTTATGTTGGGCCTTGGAGACTGCTCAGTTTCCACCTCCTCCTTCTCCTAGCTGAGGAAAAAAAAAAAATCTGCGTTCTTGTTAGCCTCACCAGGTCAATGAGCCGCATGGATGTTGTACAGCTGGAGAGCTAGGTAACAATGCACAATACAGGGGTTGGTGTCCTTCATTGCATGTAACCAGCATAGAGGTGCATGGTCTGTTACTAACGTGACATTCGAGCCCAGGAGATAACTGCTGGCATCAATAGCTCCATTTTGCTGCCAAGGCTTCTTTTTCCAATAGCTGAATATCTGGTCTCCTGGGGAAACAATTCCTGCTTAAATATAAGATAGAATGTTCTTCATCAACCCCCTGGGACAGTACTGCACCCAGCCCCACCCCTGAGGCATCTATCTGGAGGATAAAATCTTTATTGAAATCAGGTTGTATGAGCACTGGCTTTTGCATCAGCTGTTCCTTTAATGTCTGAAATGCTTTTTCACATTGTTCCGTCCACCATACCTGTTTTGGCTCAGAGTGCTTGGTTAAACCAGACACGGGTGCTGCTATTGACATGAAGGCTGGTACAAACAGTCAATAGTAGCCAGCTAGTCCTAGGAACTGACGGACCTGCCTTTTAGTTTTTGGAGTTTGCGTATTGGCCAAGGCCTGTACTTTATCTACCAGTGGCCATAGTATACTACCTCCTACTATGTACCCCAGGTAGACAGCCTCCTTCTGCCCAAGATGACACTTTGCTGGATTGACCATCAAGCCTGCTCCTTGGAGTGCTTCCAGCACCTGGGTGAGGTGGTGAAGATGGTCATCCCAGCTGCCACTATAGACTACAATATCATCTATGTATGATGCAGCATACCGGTCTTGAGGCTGTAAAAACTTTTAGCCGCTGAAAGGTGGCAGCTGCTCTCTGAAGGCTGCAGGGCATAGTCACAAATTCAAAGAGCCCAAATGGTGTGGAGAAGGCTGTTTTGGCCCATGAGTTCAGGATCAAGGGTATCTGCCAACACCCCTTAGTCAGGTCCAGTGTGGACAGGTATTGGCCCCTCCCCAGCTGTTCTGAAAGTTCATCTGTACAGGGCATTAGGTATGCGTCAAAGCGAGATATGGCATTTACCGTCCAAAAATCAATATAGAACCGTCGCAGTCCATCCGATTTTGGCACCAGGACTATTGGGCTGCGCCACTCACTCTGATTCCTCAACCACTCCCATTTCCATTATGGTCTTTAGCTCTTGCTGTACTGCCATCCACATCTTCCATGGAAGGGAACCAGAGCCCATACCTCACCTTCTGCCCTGGAGGTGTTGCAATGTGGTGGCTCATAAGGTGAGTGTGCCCTGGTTGCTTCAAGAGAACATCTTGGAACCTCTGCAGAATACTTTGAAGTTGCTCACATTGTGTGGGGTTAAAGTCTCTCTCTAATTCTGCTGACCCATCTTCAGGGGGTGTTCCGACCAATGGTCCTAGCTCTGGTTCTTGCATTGGGGCAGCCACCCACAGAGCTTCTCTTGTTTTGCAAGCCTTCAGCAAGTTTGTGGTAGATCCATGTCTCTCACCTATACCCGAGGAGCTTAATTTCACAGTCTACAGGATCTACTCTCCAGATCACCTCAAGAGTCTTGACACTTGGCCAGTAGCTTAGATTCATTGGAAGGCAATTGGAGCAGGACACAGTTGCCCGGTTGGAAGACACTGGTCTTTGTCCCCCCCTGATTATAGTGGTGTTGCTGCAATTCTTGGGCCTGCTTCAGGTTCTCTTGAGCAAATGCATCTAGGGTCCATAATCGTTCATGCAGCCTTCGTACATAGTGTATGGTTCCACATACCCGAGTCTCTTGCGTTTCCCATTAGACCTTTTAAAAGGTCTAAAATGCCTCACAGTCAGCATCCATATAGGAGCTCGAAGGGCAGGAAGCCTGTGGGACTTCCCGTATGGCAAAAAGCAAGGTTGGCAGCATTGTATCCCAATGACAGGGGTCATCTATGAATTTCCAAAGCATAGCTTTTAGCGTGCCATTAAACCGTTCCTCTAGCCCGTCAGTCTGCAAGACAGCATGGGTCTGGATCCACATGAGACAGCACAGTTGCGCTATCAACTTTGAAGAGACATTAGTCCCCCAATCTGTTAAAAGTTCTTTGGGGATCCACAGCTGGGCAAACATCTGCATGAGCTCTATGGCTATTTGGGGGGGCCGTTGCTACCTAGAGAGGTACTGTTTCTGGATACCAAGTTGCATAATCCACTACCACAAGAATAAAGCGACTCCCTGTTTGGCTTCATTCTAGAGGTCCTATGAGATCCATGCCAATGTATTCCCCTACTATGGGGAGAGGCACCAATGGGGCTCGAGGTACCCTTGGGGATACTGCTTGTTGACACTCTGGGCATGAGGCACAGTACTCTTGCACCTCACGGTGTATACCTGGCCATTAGAAATGCTGGGTGACCCAGTGGAACGTCTTCTCTCAGTGAAGGTGTCCTGACCAGGGCACCTCGTGCTAAATGTAGGAGACCTTGACGCAGGCATCATGGCACTAGCAGTTGGTAGATAACTTCTTGGGTTTTGGGCTCTCTTACCACCTGGTACAAATAGTCCCCCCCATATCTCAAACCAGGGTCCTTGTAGGGGTTGTATACCCTCATCAGGTTTGGTGTTGTAGCCTGTTCCCAGGCATTGCATAGTGTTGGGTCCTCGCATTGCTGCCATACAAAACCCTCCTCCCTCTCTAACTCTTTCTGCGCTTCTTCTATGGTATGTTGTATAGCAATTCCTGTATCTATAGCTGTTCCAGTGGGGTTATGGTCTTTTCTCCTACTGCAGCACCCAGATGAATCTCCATTTTTCCTTTCTCTGGGCCCCCGGTTCCTGATCTCTGCAGTCATAGTGCACTACATTCTTGAAGGATTTCCCAAAACCCAGGTCAGTCCTGGCCTAAGATCACTGGATAGGCTAGTCTGGAGATCACTCCTACTTGTAGGGTCTCCATCCATTGCCTCACTGTGAGTTGCACTTGAGCCACGGGATAAGGATGGATGCCTCTGTGGATGCACTGTAGGTGCATTGTTGGCCCACTGTACAATCCTTCATGGACCAGAGTCTGGCTACATCTGGAGTCTACCAAAGCCAGGTCACTTGTTTGTCCCACTTTCACAGGGACCACTAGTTTCTCTGGCATGCACATCCTGGCCTGGTGGCCTACCACACATACCTGCCCATATTCACACTCCATATATGGACAGTCCTGGCTGGTAGTGACCCTCTTCACCACACTCCCAGCACTGGTCTTGTCTGTTTCCTCACCAGGTCTCCCTTGTCAATGTGTCGGAATCTGGGTGCCAGTTCCTGTCACCATTTAACTTGGTCTCATGTGGGACCCATAACCATTTGTTCCTGGCAGGATCCTTGGAGGGCGGGAGGGACCGGGATGGTTCCTGAGCTGAACCCCTGACTGACTCCCGTCCTTTCCCCATTACTCCACTTTTGGAGGCTGCCTGTTTTCTGGATGCTGGTACTTGTCTTCTCTACGGCCATATAATCTTCAGTCAAGGAGACAGCATCCATTAGTGTCCTTGGATGATGTCTTCGGACCCATTCTCTACTTCCAGCTGACAGGGCCAGAATAAATGGTTCTAAGGCAAACTCCACCACCTCTGCCCAACCCCGCTGATCCAGTTCTAGCCACCACCAGCAATCTTCTTTAATTTTTTGTGCCACTGCCCTAGGGCAGGCTCCTGGGGGATATCGCGCACTACATAACTATTGCCATTAAGTCTCTGGGTTCACCCCTGTCTGGTCAAGAATCATTTCCTTGACCCTCGAATACACCAAGGTGTCCTGGGGTTCCAAATTACAGTAGGCCATATGCACTAGGCCTGTCAGGTATGGTGCGAGAAGGGTGGCCCTGTTTTCTGCCGGCCATTTCGCTGCAGTAGCAACACGTTCAAAATGTTACCAGGAAAGTGTCTGGGTTGCCACCTAGGCCCATCTTAGTTTGCTAGATGGGCAAGTAGTTCTGGCTCCCCACCATCTCCACACCCCCAAGATTAGTGAGTGTAGCTGTAGGGGTTTTCATCACGACTCCCATTTGCTGGATTAACTTCTCTTGATTTTGCTGTTGTTGTGAGGCCAGTTCTCGCATCAACTGTTGCAGCTGTTCCTACCGTCTGGCCACCTGGGCTTGTTGCTGTGAAGCCATCTGCTGAACCAGCTGAGCACATTGCCACTGCTGCTGGGTGGCCTGCTGTTGTTCACTTTCCAGAAGCCACTTCAAGACCTTAGTCTCCATTGCCCCCTGCCTGGGAGACTCCCAGTAATCAAAGAAAAAAGCTTCCCCGCCCCCCCATCTTGGGATTCCTCCCACAGGGACAGATTGTTGCCCGCATTCTCCACCACTTGTTGCAGGGTAAGCCCTCCCTAGCACCCCCTCATGCAAAAACAGGGAAAGACTTATCAGGGAGGGCGCCCCGCAAGCTTCCAAATGTACAGTTATCGTATACTCGCTCAGCCCTGTGATCAGGGCAAACTGGTCTCATAGCTGGAGTCAAATTTAATGTCTGTTAGCAGCTCTTGGATCAGGGCAACGCAGCCTAGCAGCCACAGCCTACAAACAATGTCTGTGAGCAGCCCTTTGGTCAAGGCAGCACAGCCTAGCAACCACCATCTATAAGCAATACATCTGTGAGCAGCCCCAGGATCAGGCCAGTGTGGCCTAGTAGCCACGGTTTATAAACAAGTCTGGGATGGGGCACAGTGCCCAGGTAGGGGCACTCAGGCCCTCCTGCTCCACTGAGCCTTAGCTCAGGGCCCTATGGGTGCAGGGGGTACTGCACTAAGTCACTCTGGATCCAAGCCAAAACATGCTGATTAGACTATCACTACACCCCAGCACTACACTTTGGGCCCCCTCAGCTACCTCCTACCTGGGACAGAGTGAAGGCTTGGGCAGTCACTGGGCTGTGGTTCCCTTCTTCCTGAGGCTCCAGTTGTTCGCTTTCCCACAGGTCTTAGGCATCAACTCCAAGGCTCTCTTTGCCAGGTGGCAGCTCTGCAGAGTCCACTCTAGCCACTCAGTTTCCTCTAGATTGAGGCTGGTATAGTTCTCAAGCAGGAGCCTCCAGCAGGCATCCTTCCCCTCTACTGGCCAGCTCCAGCTGAGCTGTGCTGCCCACTCTTATACTGGGGCAGCAGCCTGAGCATGCCCAGCAGGGCTTAAGGGGCGGAGCTTTCACCACCCACAGGGCTGGCTGGGTTACTGCAGTGCTGGGTGAGTCAGCCCCATCACAAGGTCGCTTCTAACCCTATGGTTCTATGATTCCAGGGCTGTCCTTAGGGGGTGGCAGAAGGGGCAGCTGGCCTAGGCCCCACACATTTGGGGGCTCCATGTGGCCACCCTGCCACCTCCCCCATGCTGGGGACCGGGTGAGCGGGCAAAAGGCTGGTCTGCCGCTGCAGTGCTACTGCCCCCCCCCCCCCCGGCCAAGCATGCTGCTCTGGGCTCCGTGCTGGAGCAGCAGGGAAGGGCTGGAAGGTGGCACGGAGCCAGTATTGCTGCCTCCCACCTTGCTGCTGCTCCGGCAGGGAGCCCAGAGCAGCAGGTGTGGCGGGCGGGGGCCAAACTAGCAGTGCTGCGGTGGGCCACTCGCCTGGTCCCTGCTTGGGGGGGGGCAGCACAGGGGTCTGTCCCTCCCCTGGGCCAGCCGGCCCTGCCCCCAGTGCAGGAGGGTGTGGAGGGGGCCCCGCACCCTTAGGTGTCCCTGTAGGGATGTCTCCGTATGATTCTAACATAGCGCTGTCCACACAAGCACGTATGTCTGCAAAACTTGTTTCACTCAGGGTAATGGCTTTTTTCACATCCTTGAGGGTATGTCTACATGATGGCAAATAAACTGCCTTCAGTGCATTCTTCCAGGTTTGAATGACTGGTCTGTCAAGATGCACTCAATCGATCTATAGTCCCACTCTGTAACTCCAGCCCTGTAACTGGAGTAGTGTCAAGTCGACTGGATGGCATTTCTGATCACCTTACTACAGCGTGTACAGGGCGGTAAATGGGAGTTAGTAAGGTGCCAGGAGACACGCAAGTCATTTTATGTACCTTGCTTATCTCTCAGGGCTATAACTAGGGGTTCTGGCACCTTGGGGCAAGCAGCCCCGAAGGAGCCCCCCAGGCCCTAAGCCAGGGCCCATCTAGACAGCAGCGGGGAGTGAGGTGTGACCCTTTGCTGCCACAGCTGGCAGTGGAGGTCCCTACCCCGCTGTGACGGTGAGAAGGGACCTGCTGCTGCCGCCTCTGGCCATGGCAGGGAAGGGATCACCCCTGCTGCCTCTGGCCACAGCAGGGAAGCAATTCTCCCCTGCCAGCTCTGCCAGAGGTGGCACGGAGGGATCCCTTCCCTGTGGTGCCCTTTTAAATTCATGTCTGGGGCAAAGCCCCATTTGCCCTGGCATAGTTACGGCCCTGGTATCTCCTGTCGACTGTGCTGAAAAGTTCGGCAACAAGCGTAGGCTAGGGCTTCGTGTCAAAAGATTTGCTGCCTAAGTGATCCTGTAGGCCAGGCCTTAGTGATTTCAGTTGTATTAATTTTGCTGGGTTGAGGGTTCACGATGGTTGCCAGGTCTGTGTTGGCTTTTAGCATGTCCCAGGCTCAGCCCCTAGCCCCCAGTTTCTGATTTTGGCTCTAGTGGCCCTGAAACAAGAGAAGGTGTCTGTGTC
Source organism: Podocnemis expansa (assembly GCA_007922195.1). Taxonomy (NCBI): domain Eukaryota; kingdom Metazoa; phylum Chordata; order Testudines; family Podocnemididae; genus Podocnemis; species Podocnemis expansa. The sequence continues at coordinate 54,425,307 of ML681979.1, forward strand.
CACTGAGCCTAGGCAGCTCTCTCTGTCTAGCCGTCCATATGGGAAGGGGAGCAGATGCAGGGTAACTAGATACCAAAGCATGGAAAGGAGGACAGAGAAGTGTGAAAAGGAGCACATTGGAGGACACATGGAAAATATGTAGTAATAATGTAATATTCTGTTTTTAGGGGGCCCTGGAAAGCTTCCCCCTAAAATTAGGGTGTTCTGGGGCATTCCAGCATACTTTAACCCAGGGGTCTCAAACACACGGCCCCTAAATCTATTTCCTGCGGCCTGCAACACCACCATCATTATCGGTCTCTGCAGTATCATTGTATGAAAAATTTTCAATGGTGCAGCTCTCGGGCTAGTGTATTACTCTGCACGTGACTCTCACGGTGATTTGAGACCCCTGCTTGAGCGTGACAAAACATCCTTTTTACGTTCTCCATCTGGCAAGCCTTTTAAAATCCATGATTTTTGTCTGGCTTTTACTTGCAGGGGTCTCAAACTCAAATCACTTCATGAGAGCTAGTACGTTAGGCCAAGGGCCACACCATGCATGAGGACTAGTACGGTAGCCCAAGGGTCACACCCCTGAAACCTTTTCATACAATGGTATTGCAAATATTGATAGCAACAGTGTTGTTGCAGGCCACAAGAAATAACTTTAGGGGCCACATGCGGCCCTCAGACAGCGTGTTTGAGACCCCGGGGTTAAAGGATGCTAGAACGCCATATTTATAGGGGGAAGCATTCCAGGGCTCCCTAAAAACAGAAGAATATTATATTCATACTACATCTTCTCCCTGTGACTGCCAATGTCCTTTTTAAAATGCCTGCCATCTTCAAAGCATCTGAGGAAGTGGGATCTTCTCCCACAAAAGCTCATGCAAAAAATAAATCTGTTAAAAGTGCCACACAACTCCTTGGTGTTTTTTTGCTGGATGGAAGACTGTGAAGGGAAAAGGGAGGACACGTCCTTGTTGTGCCTGACACCTGGTAACGCTACCCAGATGTAGGGTTAGCGGCTACCAACGCATGGAAAAGAGGACAAGGTAGTTTGAAGAGGACACATGGAGAAAATGCAGTATTAATGTCATATTCCTCTGTTTCTAGCAGTCCCTGGAAGACGTCCCCCTAAAAATAGGGTGTTCTGGGGCATCCAGCATCCTTTAACCCCTGTAACTAAAAGCCGGCCAAATCCTGTAGTTTTAAAATGCCGGCTGGACGGGGGGCTGTGAAGGGAGAAAGGAGGGCACGTCCTTGTGCCTGACACCCCCTAACCCTACCCCGCTGGGACCAAACGCCTCAGCAGCTGCCCCCCACACGCTGCCTCAGCCGGGGCCTGAGCCCGGCCCCGCGGCCTCCCCCACGGCTCCGCCCCGCCCCGCGCGGCTCCTCCCCGGCGGCGAGGGCGGCTGAGGCGGACGGGCGCGGGCCGCGCGGCAGCGGAGACAGGTAAGGGCGGGCCGGGGCGGCTGCGGCTCGCGGGGCCGCCTCAGGCTGGGCCTCGCGGAAAGGCGGGAAACCGCCAGGGCGGCGGCGCGGCCTGGATCCCTCCGCGCCGCCCCGGCCCGGCCCGGGGGCCTCCGCCGCAGGCGAGGGGCGGAGCCGGGGAGCCTCGCTCGGGTCAAGTTGCCCCGGAACCGCCCCGCGGAGGAAGCGAAGCGCTTCCCAGTCCCCGGAGCCGCTCCCGCTGCCATAAACCCGCCGGGTGTCAGGCACAGGGAGGACATCCCCTGCTTTTACCTGCGTGTCCTCCGGCTGGCAGGCCTTCAAAACGAATGGCTTTGCCTGGCTTTTGACTTACGGGGGTTGAAGGATGCTGCGACACCCTCCTTTTAGGGGCAAGCGATCCAGGGCCCCCTACAAACAAGAATATGACATTAACACTGCATTTTCTCCTGTCTCCCCCAATGTGCTTTTCAAACTTCTCTGGCCTCCTTTCCAGGCTTTGGGATCTGGTAGCCCTACCCGGGCTGGGATCTCGCCAGCCTTTATCTGCACACTGCAGGTATCACGTAGGGTTACTAGATGTCAGGCAAAAGGAGGACATGTCCTTCTTACCTTCATGTCCTCTGTCCAGTAGGCATTTTAAAAATACATGATTTGGCTGGCTTTTTATTTACAGCAGTTAAAGTAGCTGGAATGCCCCAGAACACCCTATTTTTAGGGGGAAGCTTCCAGGGCCCCCTAAAAACAAGAATATTACATTTTCTCCATGTGTCCTCCAGTGTCCTCCCTTTCATACTTCCCTGTCCTCTGTTCCATGCTTTGGTATCTGGTAACCCTAATATCACAGCATGGATCCTGGCTGGGCTTTCGGAGCACTCTCACAACACCATTACCGCAACCTAAAACCCCTGTTCACTTCATGGGGCAAGTTTGCATGTATTGTGGGGCGGTAGCAGCCCCCACTAACTTGGAAGAACATAGGTCATGTACAAGTAGTAATTACACAAATGTTTTACAAAAAGGTGAGGGATCTTTTGCTCTGTTTTTCAGTTTCCTGCAGATAAAGAGCCCTAGCAGTGGTCTCGCATCAGAGAGGGCAGGGCATCCCCAGGTTGTATTAAAACATTAGATTTTGTTAAACATGTTAGTGATTTTTTTGGGCATCATAGCCATTGTAGAAGGCTGTTCCTAAGCCAAGCAAAGGCCTGCAGCACCACATGGAATGGAGTTCTTGTTCGTGATTTGGGCTCTTAGCTGCTATAGTACTAATATGCAGAGGCAGCTTTTGGGGTAAGCAAAGCAGGGAGTCGCCTAGGGCCCTGAGCAGTAAGGGGGCCCCCTAGCCGTCACCTGCTTCACCTACCCTACTGCTCGTGGGGCGCTGGGGAAGCGGAGCACCACAGACTGTCAGAGCCAGAAGCTGTGCCACCCACCCAGGGTCTCTGCAGCAGGGGCAGAGCAGGGCTCCCCACGTACACCCAGCCGGCCTCACCTCCCTAGAGAGAGGGAGGAGGGTGGCCAGCACGGAGCTGCAGCTTGCTGGGAGTGGGGACCCCTGGAGCGGCCTGCTCCGAAGAGTTCAGGCCGCTTCATCTCTGGCCACCCAAGGGATGAACAGGCCCAATCCAGGGCCTGGGGATGAGGCAGCCTCTATTCAGGCCTGGAGTGGCCACGGGTGAAGTGGCCTGAACTCTTCAGAGCAGGCCGCTCCAGGGGGCCCCGCTCCAGGCAGGCTGCAGCTCCATGGCTCCCCTGCTTCCTCCTCCCATGGGAGATGGGATGGGGGGGGCAGTTAGGTGCCAGTGGGGGCCCGGGGCTCCAGTGAGGGTGGCAATGGGGGCCCCATAAAGGGCCTTCGCCTAGGACCCCCAATTACCTAAGGCCTCCTCCGCTAATATGCTCTAAATGAGGACCATGGCCATTCCTAATTTCACATTTCAGCATTGTTGAAGTAACTCTGTGGCTGTACTTAAAAAAAAAAAAAAAGTGTCCGCCCCCCCCTTGCTGACAACCCTGAAATGAGTGAAAGAAGTTGCTCTAACTTTCCAAAAATTCACTTTGGGCTGAAGACCAACACATGGGCATTTCAATCTAAAAGATTAATACAGATATGTAGACAATCAGGATTATAAACTGTTTTTTCGTTCTTGCCTTATTAACATCATAATGCATTTTCCCCTCAGATTATTAAAAAAGTAACGATTCCCCCTGCTCCCTTGTTTGGAAACTGTATTTTTTGAATGATTTTCTAGGAACCTTCTGCAAAAGGGGGATGTTGTTGCTACTGCCTATTTTTTCTGCAGTTGGAGGATGGATAAATATATTGCAGCAGGAAAGAGCATTTCTCTCAAAAATGCTTCAGTGATATTCAGGTCTGATGAGGAGTAAAGGAGAACACCCTTCTCCCATCATTTTCTCATCTGTTGGTACTGGGACCTGAGCACAAGACAAAATCAGGAACTCCTGAATTTATTTCTGCTTTTATTGTCTCTAGTATTGGACAAATCACCTGCGTCTAAAATTATCTCCAATAAATGAATTCACTGGCATCCCTCTGCTCCTGTTAAATGACTAATTTCCAGCCCATGTTGTGACCTTAAAATAACTGTACTGAAGAAAGTTAATTCTTTAACAGGTTGTAAAAAGAAACTTGTATATAGAGTCTTGTATTGGAATCTCCACTGTGAGTTTTCAGTGTAACATGTTGCCTGTTTGTAAGTAACCAAATATGAGACCTGCAGGTCATGAATAGGCATCTTACCTACATTTCTGGCTGTTTGAGAATAAAGGTAGTTTCACAGAAAGATAAAATAAATCCTTATGGTTGCAAAAGGAACAATATTTTTACAAAAAAGAAAAAAAGTGCTGATTTAAGTAACCACTATTGTAAATCTGCTATTTGCTGACCAATTTTTTTTCAATACTGGGAGGGAAAAAAAAAATGCAACAAGTACCAAACTGAATCTCTCTTTATTTCAGGGTATGCTATGACTGGTCTCAGACTACCTGGCATTGCCTTTAGAAAATTAAATGTCTGGCTTGGAGTCTGGGAGAAATTCCCTTCTAATAAACTGTGTGTGTCTTGGAGGAGATGTATATATTCTAGCCAGCAATCCAGTATGATAAACTACAGAAAATACTTCAGTATTTCTCCTGCGAAATATGTGTTTTTAAGACCATCTCCAGAATGTATTTCAGTGCCCTGTGTACGACTCAAAAGTAACAAAAGTTCTAGGAGAAAAAAACAAACACTGCAGGAAGAAGAGGAAGAGGAGGAGGAAGAGGAAGAGTTGGAAGATGAAGAGAGAAGTGATTCAGAAGATGAACTTGAAAATGACCCCACTATCGTGAAAGATTACAAGGATCTTGACAGAGTAGTCCCATCTTTCCGTTATGATGTAATAATGAAGATGGCCTTAGATACAGCAAGAAAGTAAGTATAAAAGATTTATAATAACTTATTGATAAAGAAATGGGCTTGTAGCAAATAGTTAAATATTCTTTTGATGTCTTTTTTCTTGCTAGAATTACCTAGTGAAGAAGAAACATTTTTTTTAAAACAATCCAAAGTCTGTATATGTCTTTATAGATATATTGTTATTTTAGCTCTTGGAATCTGTTTCTTTCTGAATTCTGCTGCTTATCACTGTACAATACTAAAACTACTTCAAGAGAGTGATAATTGTAATGGTCTCTATGATTTGTGCTTTTACCCATTGACTTAAAGAAAAGAGCTTAAGTATTTCACTAGAGGATAGAAAAGCTGTTGTGAGTCAGTGAACAGGTTAAAAAAAATACACTAGATGAAAAAACTGATTTGCTGTGACAGTCTGACCTGATCCCATGACTTACACTTCCCTGCATTTGTTTTCCTTTCATTCTGTAATCTCCCCCATCTTCAAAGTGTCTAATGAAGTGGGATAATTTTTTCCCCACGAAGCTCATGCAATACATAAATTTGTTAATCTTTAGAAGTGCCAAAGGACTCCTTGTTTGTTTAGATGAAAAAAGATTCTAACCCAGTGTGACCCGGGCCTCCTGGGATAACCACCTGAATATGCAAAGATCAGGGCAAGCTGCAAAAAGGAGAGCAGATTCTCCCAGCACTGGTGGGTTACCCATTCTGTGTAGTGTGGCTGACCCTTTGGGGTCAGAAGAACCTATTTCTTTAACAGACCTAGTGGCTGGACTGGGGACTGGGGACTGGAATGCAGTAAAGGGAGCTGGCTATACTGTATGGTCGCTTCTTGATATCCATTGTGTGGGATCAGAAGCATTGTTTATGACTGGTTGGGGGAGTGTATCTCCAGGTAACCCACCAGTGCTGGGAGAATCTGCTCTCCTTTTTGCAGCTTGCTCTGATCTTTGCATATTCAGGTGGTTATCCCAGGAGGCCCGGGTCACACCCAGTTCTATAGTAAAAATAAACCTGTCACATGTACCTCCGTCAGATATACATAAACCTTGTTAACAAGTTCAGTACAATGTAGAATCTATGAAATCCAAAGAGGTTTTAAGAAGCCCATTAATAACAATGCATTTATATTTTCCAAATAAACTCATTAATATTCATGAGCCAATGAGCCAATCCAGAGCTCTCTGAATAGTTTTTCAAAAAATTTTGTAGAACACCTTCTCAGGCCTGATGGCACACCTGTGTGCCATGGCACGCTGGTTGGGAAACACTGCATTAGTGGTATATCTTGAAGATGATATCCAAAGTAAACACTGCTAAATTTAAAATGGCTGCTGGCATACAAATTATTAAAAGAAAAAATCTGTTATAAACTCTCTTGAGCAGCTCTTATAATATCTGTGATACAGAACAGTTATAATAAGTGATTTTTTTTAGTCAGCATTTATTAGCTGTGGCCTTGATTTTCCCCCTAAGTCGATCCTTAAATAATCCTCACTGAAATGTATGTATACTTTGTGCATGCATTCTCCTTCTGGACTACACTTTGCAGGAGACCTGTAAGGAAACAATTGCACTTGTTTACTGTATACTGTGAATGCAGCACTATAAAACTTTTTTTTTTTTTTTTTTTTTTTAAAGCAAAGTGGAAGATGCATTTTACAATGGTGACCTCAGGCTGAATGGAGAAAAACTGTGGAAGAAAAGCAGAACTGTAAGGCTTTATAAAAATCTTGAAAGAATAATATGATACAAGATAACTCAGACTGACACTTCCTCTTTTCCCTTATTCTGACCACAATCATGCAGGTATTATAAAAGGCTATAAAGGAAGGTTATCCTGCATATACCGTGTGAGCTGCAATTCTGGGGATTGCAAGGAAACATAAGAACTCTGTAGAGAATGAGGACTTGTGACAGGAGACCAAATGTCCAGGTTTCAGGAATTTTCCTAAGTACATCTAGTTTAACTGGGAGATAGATGGATCAGAACAAGTAATTGTATTTCTGTTCCTCCATCTTGACAAAGACAGTGACAGTTCTGTTAGCTGAGGTATACAGCTAATGCTTAATTTTTGCCAGAGCTGAGTCCTAGGCTCCTCTAGACTTGCGATATCAGTTATGGAATTTAAAAAAAAAAAAAAAATGAATTTGCTTGAGCCCCAGTACCTCTTTCATTATAAATTAAGCATTGAGTGCAGCGTCCTCTTTTCTCTGATGAAAGGAATTTTCTGCCCTTGGAATAATTTCTCCCCCAGAAGACTGCCACAGATATGGGGGAAGAGGGCACTTGTGGCTGCATTGAACAGGCTCATGGCTTTTTAATTAACCCTCACAAATATTTACTCTGTTTGTAATCCCTGTGTCCCATCCCTGTGCATGTGTCAGTGTAGCTACTTAGAGGAAAAGATTTTTTTTAAAGTATTGTTACAAGAAAGTAAGGAGGGAGGCCCCAACAAATGTGCTGCATACCTGGGGATCAGCCCCAAAAGTGCGGCACCTAGGTGTGCGGCACTGATGAGGGCCCCTGCCACCACTGCTTTTGGTAGTAGTGCAGAGTGAAGAGAGCACTGCTGCTGAAAAACCCGCAGCAGCTGCCACCACTTTGAGCAGCATTGTGGAGCGCAAAAGACCCCTGCTGCTGGAAAAAAAGCCACAGGCTCACTGGTTGATGTTCATGTCACTCATTACAATTCTTACTTCTCTGACTCATTTTCCCTCATCTGTAAAATAGAGAAACAACTTGCCCAACAGTGGTGGTGTTGGTCTTAACTTAATTTGTACAAAGTGATAATGTAAAGTTATATAAAGAGGTTGAGTGTTAAGCCTTCTTTCATGAACATGTAACCCTCCACAAATTCACTACATTAAAAGAAAAGTCTAGGCTTTCATTGTATGGTGGGAGTTATCCCTTAGTGGTAGCCTACTAGAGACTACCATATAAAAAAATGCAAGGAACTGTTGGGGCTCTTTGTGCTTAATATGGTGGTAGTACCGCTGCTCAGTTATTTCCTGAGCTATAAGCATACGTACAGTGTTTTAGGCAAATAAGACAAACCACTGCTCCTAGAAGATTATCATGTTGGTTAGACATGACACAGAATTGGAGAAGCAGCAGCAATCATGGGCTTGTATAAAGGAAAGAGGATGGCTACACTGTGAGAAGTTATGAGAGTATGTTATGCAACATTCACATTAGTTGCTGTGTATTTTTGGGGGTGGTGGGAGTAGGTGCAGATGATCGGAGGGAGTGTAGCTTTGCAGTCTTAACTAAAAGCAATGGATTTTAAAGAAGGAAGAGTTGGGAAAGAGGGAAGTTGAATCGTAAATGGAACTCTGCAGTTGATCCAAGTATTGGGTAAGAGTGAGATGAGGACATAAAGCAAGAAGGCTTTTAGAGTTGGGGTCTACATAGGCTTACATGGGAGTAGTGGGAGAAGAGATGGATGTAGAGGCAGATCTTTGTAGAATTCTGAAGGTGGTAATAGGAAGTCTGACTGTGATGCAAGAGGGTGCAGGCAGCCAGTAAAAGGACTGGGAGCAAGGTGGCTGGATTACATGATCGGTGCAAAAGATTATTTTGGCAGTATTACTTTGTATTGGTTGAAAGGTTGAAGGCAAGAAAAGCTGGAAGAGCTCAGGTGGAAGATTACCACCACTATTTCTGTTAGGAGAGATGGGAGAATGTATTTAGAGAAAGAACCCACAGAATATCAACAGTTAGTTGTCACAGGATGGTGATAATTTCTCATAGGGTGGGAAAAAGAGGTTTCTTACCAACCTGTAAGAGGCTGTTACTGGGACAAATTAATATTACTAGCCACATACCGTGTGGATGATTACAGAAGTCAAAAGTTGCTTTCTGACAGCTGGCAGGAAGAGAAACAGTAGTTTCTGATTGTAAACTTTGACCTGGCTTTAAGCTTTACTGTTATCAGGAGAGCTAGTTATCTTCTGTGAACTCTGAAGTGAGCAAAAGGAGTGGGTGGTAACCACATCAGGGGGCGGCAACCTTTGCTGGCCCCCATGCCAGCCCTGCCCACTGCACCCTCAGCAGGTGCCGGGAGCAGGGCCAAAGGGGGTGGGGTCAGGCCTCCGGTTCCCAGCCCGCTGGTGGGTGTCCTCCAGTTCCCAGGGTTGGGGTAGGGGCTGGGGCTGGCTCCCGCTGGTAGTGGCAGCTCTGGGCGGGCCGACCCACCCTGGTCTTCTCCAGCAGCCCTGCCCAGGAGGAGATGGGCCAGCAGAGGCCAGGAGCCCCACATGCTGCAGCTTCTTTGTCCCTACTGGCCACACTCCCCAGCAGGGAAGCACAGCCAGTGAGAGCCGGAAACTGTGGGATGTGGCTCTTGTGGCCCCAGGCTGCACAGGGACGGGACCAGTGGGGGAACCTGAGTGGTGCAGTGTGCCATCTTTGGCACATGTGGTGGGGGTTGCCGACCTCTGAACTACATGTTCGTTACATCACTCCAATTATTTTAGAGAAAGTGAGAAGTATTTGCCTATGGCCTTTCATTCTTTGATATGTTGTTTTACATTGGTGTCATTTGTTTAAGCTGTTCATTCACCATCTGAAATATGTAATGAATAAAATTGTTAGTGTTTAAAAGTGCCACAGGACTCTTCGTTTTGCTGAACTAGTTAGGAGGGGTTATCGTTCAGTTGCATTTAAACTACATAAAAATTAAACAAATTAACATGCTACATTGGATGTCTTTTCACAGAGAGAGTTAGCGGGAAATAAGACAGCCAGGATGGTGCTGTTGGTGGACAGGTCCACAAGAATACTCTCCTCCCTCACTCACAGGCTTGCATTCCCCATCTTAAGCATCTGACAAAGTGGGATTTTCTCCCACAAAAGTTCATGCGATAAATAAATTGGTTAGTCTTTAAAAGTGCCACCAGTCTTCTTGTTTGTTCACTGAACTAGATGAACAGGCCTGCATTAGAGAAACATAGCTGCTTTACTGTAAACATGGCGTATACATCCATTCTAACAACTTCTCGGTAAGATAATAAGAATAATGAATGTGGAAAGAGGAAGTCAATTAAAGTTGCAATAAACTTAAGAACTTTTTCCTCAAAAGAATATTAATGATCTCTCTCTGCCTCTATTTTCAGGTGAAAATTGGTGACACACTGGATTACATAATAGGGGAGGACAAAGAAACAGAAACTGCTGTAGTTATGCGAGTTGTCTTTAGGAAAATATTGGACAAGACTCAGACTGGAAAATACAAAGTGGTTTTGAGGCGCTGGAAGAACTTAAAAGTGCCTAAGCAGGATGTACTTAAGTAACAAGAATTTCCATAGGGCAACAAGATTTCTTGTGGAAAACCATTATATTTGTTGCTAAAGATGAATTTTGGTTAAACAGACTTCTTGCACCCTTTTTAAGGGCTTGTGATAGAATGTTACTTCTTTGCCATATGCACAACCCATTTTTTAGTGACTGTAAGTTTACTCTGTTCTATTCATTTTTGTTTCATGGTAATGTGGAAAAGCTTTATTTCCAGACCGTTTCCCTAAGAAAGCTATATAATGGTTGAATAAAGGCTAGATTGATCTCTAACTGCTTAACAGTTGTCTCTGATCTTGTTAATCAGAATGACTATGTTAAAACAAAGGCTTGTGTCATAACAAGTGGAAGATACTTCTGGCAGTTATACTTTTGGAAAACAGATTTATTTTTCAGTACTTTGTATTTCAGCTGTGCCACCTTTAACAATCTGCTCTTAAGTGACTGGGAGGCATCTGAAACCTCTCCTACAAGATTTTAAAGACCCCAAGCTGTAGAAATACAAGAAGAATTTGCTGTCAGTACTCAAAGCAACTGGAGGGATCTGCTCTAAGTATGCAAATTCCACTCACAAGCTCTAAACATGGAAGAGGAAGATAGAAATGTGCCTGTTGCACAAGCAGTCATTAATTAACAGCCAAGATAACAAGTAATGAAAAATGAGATTCATGGATCATTCTCACAACTTGTGGCATGGAACAATTTACTGTCAAAACTACTTCAGTTCAGACAGCCTAATGAACAATGAGTATAGTGACAAACAGGTAAGAGACAGGTTAAGGTTTTCAAAAACAACTAGTGATCTGGGGTCCTGATTTTCAGAAACTGAAGGGCACCCAGCTGTTGGAAATCAGGACTCCATTAAGCTGTTAGATTGGACATTCAGAATCACTAATTTTGAAATCTTGGATTTGAAGCATAATTTAAAACCAAAATGGATGCTTTGAAACAGGGACATAATAAAAAGGACTTCCTTGAAGGGCAGGTAGGGAAAACTTTTAAAGATACTGAAACAGTGGGAAGAGAGCTTCTGGGACAGAGGAAGAAATTCTTTGCATAGATAGTGCACCACAGGCACTGTTTGCTCAGACAGGAGTCAGGTTTCACCTTAAGAATATATTTATCCAGCGGAGTCAGGTTTCACCTTAAGAATATATTTATCCAGCTGCTCTATTCAGCTCAAGGAGCATCAGAGGAGAGACACAGCAGGGATGGCCTCATGTTACATCACAATCTGCCCCTGGGGATTAAAACTAAGACACTGCATAACCCTGTTCTGGATGGCATTTGTCCACTTCTGACAAACACTTGAGGAGCTTGCTTCTGTCCCACTGCTGTGTGAATAAAGTCTCAATTGCTGAATTGATGCACTCCTTTGGAAGTGCAGAGATAAAAGGGATTTTTGAAGTACTGTTCCCGATCACCTTAAAAAGAAGAGAACTCCACAGAATTACCAAAACACTGTACCAGACCAGTATAGAACACATGTCCATCAATTTTTCCATTCAAGTTTAACAAATTTGTCCAGAAGATGTCAATTTTTGGTTCTTTATCCAAAAGTGTAATTTTTTAGGTTTTAGCAGTCAACAAATTTGGAATTTTGTGGTTGGGATGGGTGAGGTTTTTTTGTTTTGTTTGTTTGGGTTTTTTTCAGTAATCAAAAACAAAATTTTGGCCTGCCTGGCTGGTATTTTTACAAAAACATTCCAGCTGACCAACTGTGGTTCCATGGCAGAAGTGGCTGACCCAAGCTCCCTTCCCAGCCAGTGCTGCTCAGAGGCAGGGCCGGCTGCTCCGTGTTTTCTGCCCAGCTGGCAGCTGCCTCAGCCCTGGAGTAACCCCTGCTGGAATGGGGGGGGGGGGGGGGGGGGATGGGACTTGGAGCATTAGCAGCCCCAGAGCAGTGCTGGCTGGGCAGGGAGCACAGGGCAGCCACCCCCACCTTGGAACACCCTCTGCTGGCAGAGGACCCCAGAGCTATGGCAACCAGCCGGCGAGTGTGGGGCAGCCACCATGGAGCAATGCCAGCTGGGCAGGGAGCATGGGGCATTCACCCTAAGAAGCCCAAGTTGGGAGAGGAACGTGGAGCAGTTGCCCTTGCCCCGGAGCAGTGCCAGCCGGGCTAGGAGCCTGGAGGAGGTTTGAAAGGCTGGTCAGTGCTGTGACCCACTACCAGCAGGTCTGCAACCCAATACTGGGTTGCAACCTGAACTTTGAAAAACCACTGCCCAAGGCTACAGAGGAAAATGAAAAACCCCCACAGCCTTTGTCAATCTGCCTTGGGGAAAGATTCCTTTCTGATCCCAAATATAACAATCAGTTAAACCTGGCACACGTGGACAAGACTCACCAGCCAGATACTCAAGAAAAAATACTCTGTAATATTTCACAACACATCTCATCAAAGATCCTATCACAGGCCATTGGCATATCTACCATGAGTAGTCAAAGAACAGTCCATGTCTCAGCATACCTTCCCCTCCATAATTTATCAAGCTCAGTTTTGATTCAGCTAGGTTTTTTGCCCCCACTATTCACCTTGGAAGGCTATCCCAGAACTTCACTTCTCTGACACCTTTAGAAGAGAACATATAAGTTTGAATATGGAAGAGGTATGAAAAGATATCTGATATGGGGATCAACTTCCTGTCAACCAAGTGAGGTAAAGAAGGAAAAGGCAAATCTTAGAGTATGATGGGATTTTGTTTACCTATTTTAGTTAATGCTTATTTGCATTTGGGTTGCTGATCTATGCATAGTAGTCCAGGGACAGGTCTCTGCAGGGAGAGGAAAAAGATGTTTACTTACTTTCTGTAACTGTTTTTTTTTGAGTTGTGTTGCTCAGGACCATTCCATGCTAGGGCATGTGCTCCCATGTGTGTGGCTGTCAGACTCTTCTGCCTTAATAGCATCTATAGGGCTGGTTCTGGCACCCTCTGGAGCTCTGGACTCGTTGTGCAGTATTCCTCCAGCTCGACACCCTCTCAGTTACTTCCTGCCATTGACTCCAACTGCAGGGATGGGAGCTTAGTCATGGAATGGATATAAGAAACACGTCTTGAAGAATAACAGTTACAGAAGGTTAGTAAGCAGCTTTTCTTTTGAGTGCTTGTTCATGGTGATTCCATTTTAGGTGACTTGCAAGTAGTACCCATGGCGATGGGCTTGGAGTTCATGCAAGTTTGTGATATGCAATACTGTTCTATTGATACTGGTGTCCCAGACCCGCTGAGTGATAGCACAGTGTGAGGTAAAAGTAGGGACTGAATATGAAGTGGCAGCCCTGCAGTTATCTTCGATAAACTTTTGTGCCAGGAAGGCCACTGAGGTGGTCCGTCTCAAGTGGGCTGTTACGATGCTGGTGGAAGTTAAGTTTGTAACACTTAATGCATGTAGTTATCCATGAGGAGGGCCTCTATCCATTCCGCCACTGCAGTGAAAAGCCAGTCTCCAGCTAGCGTTAGTCCTAGTGATATAAAAGGTCAAAACCTGTCTGACATCTAGCATATGCTATCTATTGGGAAAGAACACCGATATAAATATATCTTGGTTATTGTGGAACTGTGATACTACTTTTGGTAAGAAGGCTGAGTGGGACTGCAGTTGGACTTTGTCCCTTCTAAAATACTGTGTGTGGTAGTTCCGAGGGCAAGGCTCTGATCTTAGAAATCATTCTTGCTGAGGTGATTGCCACCAAATAGGAGACCTTCCACAAGAGTAATAGTGGGGTCCAGATCACGAATGGCTGAAGAGAGGGCCCATGAATCTTGTAAGAACCAGATTTAACTCCCAGAAGGTCCCTAGACTTAGAGCCTTTAAAACCTCAGCGTGAGGTCATGAGCAAAGATGGACATTCTGAATCAGAGGATGGAAAGCAAAGATAGCTGCCAAGTGAACTTCCAGCAATGAAAGAGCTAGGCCCTGATGTTTGAGATGTATCAGATAGTCAAGTATTGATTGTATTGAGGCGTGGTGAAGAGCAAGGTTCTGGTCTGAGGTCCAACAGGGAAAACCTCTTCCATTTGGCTAAATATGTAGCTCTTGTAGAAGGCTTTCGGCTACCCAAGAGGACCAGCTGTCCTTGTGCTGAGCAGGCCCCTTTCTCCATGTTTAGCCTTGCCATCAGGCGCAGTGATGCTAGGTCTGGAGACAGCAGATGGCTGCAGTCACCAGACAGAAGGTCTGATTGACAAGGCAGTTTCAGCTGGGTTGCTATTAAGAGCTCTAGCAGCATCCCAAACCAGTGCTGTTAACGCCATGCTGGGGCCATTAGCCTCACTTTCACTTTGTCCTATTTGATTTTCAGCAGCCCCTGCAGACCAATAGCACCAGCAGGAATATGTACAACACTATCCTCATCCAAGCATGCAGGACAGCATCAGACAAAGAGCCTCTGACGAGCACTGACATGGAACAGAATTGGTGGCATTTCATTGTGTCTTCATGTGAATAGATTCACTTGTGGAGTCTCACATCTTTGGAAAATTATTCTGACCACCTCAGGGGTGGAGCAGCCACATATTGTGAGACAAGAATGACTTGATCTGCCAACACATTCTTGCAGCCTGGGAGATGTGCCACTATGATGTGGGTGGCATTCTGAATTCAGAAGTTCCGAAAGCGGTGGCCTCCTGACATAGAGGCAACAACTAGGCTCTGCCTTGCCTGTTGGTGTAAAATGGCAGTATTGTCTGTCGGAATCTGAGCTACCTTGCCAGCCTGCTGGGGGGGGATGCCTGACAAACCTTGAGCTTCTTTACATTATTACAAAGGGCACAAACTTCCTGCATGCGGAGACCTGCAGTGCTGAGGTTGTTGAGGTGGGCTCCCCACCTGAGCTTTGAAGCATTGGAAACCAGCACCATTGAGAAGAAAAACGCTGCAGAGGACGCACTCTGCACGACTAAGTGATGGTCTGTCCATCATGAAAGGTATGCCAGGACTTTCTGTGGAACTGCGATAACACGATCCAAACTGTGCCTGTTGGGCACATAGACCAATGCTAAACATGCCTGCATGGGGCAAAGCCGAAGATGAACATGGTGTACCATGAATGTGTGTGCTGCTATGTGACCTAGCAGTCTAAGGCATGAGTGGACAGTCATGATTAGATGAGCATGCATGTTTATAATAATGCCTGATGTTACTCAAAACTGGGCCTTGGGAAGGAAGGCTGTGATCTGTGTTGAGCTGAGAATTACCCCAATAAACTCCATCCATTGACCAGGGTACAGAGTTGATTTTTGCTTGTTCACAAGCAGACTCACATCTTGACAGGTGAATCTCACTATAGTGCAGTGGTGGGCAACCTTTTTGGCCTGAGGCCCACAGCTCAAATTGAAATTGTATGGTGAGCCATTCAGAGGGGCTGTGAGGGAAGGGAATGGGGCTGTGTAGAGGAGTGGTCACCCATGCAGGGCTGCTTGGGGTGTGGTAGGGGGCAAGAAACGAGGCTAGGAGTGAGGACCAGCTGCCAAAATCCAGCCAAGGCTCAGGTGGGCTGTGTGAAGCCCACGTGCCATAGTTTGGCCACACCTGCTGTAATGAAGCTGTGTTGGACCTGGGATTTGGATCTGCCCTTTATGGGCCAATCATTAAGCTAAGGATAAATTTGTACCCCTCGACACCATAAGTACACAGCCTCTACTGCCATAAAGTTTGTGAGAATTTGTAGGGTGGAAAAGATGCCAAAGGGTAGTGCTATAAACTGATAGTGGCAATTGCCTATGATGAAGTTTAAGAATTTCCTGTGGCCTCAGAAAAATTGAGATGTGAGTATGCATCCTTTTAGTTGACGATGGCGTACTAGGGCTCTGGCTTCTGAGACAGGATGATGGAAGGTAGGGACACCGTCTGAAAATTTAACTTCTTGAGGTGTCTGTTGAAGTGAGGCAAGTCCAGGGTGGGTCTGAGGCCTCCATTAGCCTATGTTATAAGGAAGTAATGGGAGTAAAATCCTTTCCCTCTTCCTGTCTTGAGCAACGTCTTCCATCGCTCTTCCCTGAAGGAGGGCTTTCACTTCCTGAATGAGGAGCTGCTTGTGAAAAGGGTCTCTGAAAAGGGACAAGGGAAATGAAGAAAACTGCAGAGTATAGCCCTCCGAGATGGGATTGAAGCTCCATTGGTCCATGTGGTGTGGGCCCATGCAGAGAGGAAAGAGAATAAACAATTTACATGCTCAAAATGCTTTCCATGAGCTCCTTTGATGGTGTGCTGATCCTGATTGGGTGATCAGGAGGAGGAGGTAGGATGATGGAGTTTAAAATCCCTTTTCTTTTTCCTCCTCCTGTAGGTGCCTGGCTGTGTTTGGCCAGAGAATCTAAGAGGCCTGAGGACTGGAATTGTTTCCTGGATCTCTGTGTTATGTACAGGTCGAGGAAAAGCAGTGTGGCCCTTGAGTCTTTTAGGCTCTAAAGCCTAGTGCCTGTGAGCTCCGAAAATGGGGCATTTCCTTTGAATGGGAGGTCCTGTATGGCCTGCTACACTTCCTCTGACAGCCCAGAGCACTGCAGGCATGGATGCTGCCAAAGCCATTGATCCAGTTTCAGTTTCAGAAGCATCTAGTGCTGGCTGAGGGAGGTACTGGCCAGCGACATGCCCTTCTTCTGTATAGCTGTGAACTCCTGCCTAGCATTCTGGGCCAAGTCCCAGATGTTGTAGTTGTATCTCCCCAGCAACTTTTGCTGGTGGAGATTCTGACTTGTAGGCTGACCCTGGAATAAGCTTTTCCTCCCAAACAAATCCAGCTTTTTGGTCTCTTTAAAGGCTGTGTCTACATTTACAATTCAGTTTGAATTAATGAAGATTAATTCGAACTAAATTAATGCATAGCTACGCTGGCTTTCATTACATCGAACTAACGAATTCCTTAGTTCGAAGTAATGAATGTTTACTTCTAAGTTATAAAACCTTGCTTAATTTCAAAGTAACGCTTACTTTGAACTTATTAATTCAAATTAACCCAATGGAGCCATGTTAATTTGAACTGTTAGTTTGAATTAACGCTGTTTGACCTTCTTCATCCCAGGGTGCCTTTGTCTTTCTATGTATTGGGTGGGGGCCTGGCCCTTCTTGGGGGGCCATGTTGCCACACTTCCCATGGTGTGCCCCTCCTAAATCGAACTAGCAAGTCCTGTCCATGGACATGTGTGACGGGGCAGGCCCTCCCCGCACTCAAGCGGGCCTATATGCCCGGAAGAGAAGGAAAGCCCCGCCCCTCAGGCCCTGCTGGGCATGCTCAAACAGCTGCCCAGGTATAAGAGGCTGCAATTCCCCTCAGTTGGGGGCGGGCCAGCGGAGGGAGCAGACGCAGGCTAGAGGCTCTCGCTCAGACTCTGGTCGGGCTCCTACCTCAACAGGGCAGACGCCGGGGACGCTAGAGACGCGGAACGCAGAAGGCACTGCTGACCAAGGCGTCCTCAGCCCTGAGGATCCGGGGACCCAGACTGAACAAGGCACCTGACCAGGCGGACGTCAAGAGTCCAGGTGGGGCACCTCATAGCGACCTCAGGTAGGAAGTAGCCCAAGGCTGGGTAAATCGGGGTGAGCATGGGCCACGTCCGGGCCTCAGTCGGCGCGTTGCGGTTTGGATCCCCGCTGACTGGGCCAGGACTCCCGTACACCCCAGGGCCCTGGGCTGGGGTTCAGAGGAGTGGGAGGGCCTGAACCCCCCTACCTGGGCCTACGCCCCTCAGGGCGCCCAGCCAGGACTTGGACTTGTTGACTTTGGCCGTTAGGCCGCATTGCCCTGACGTGAAGGGCTGGGACTTAGTGACTCCGGCCAGGGGGCC
>ML681979.1:54453262-54516792 GCA_007922195.1 Podocnemis expansa
GGGCCCCCTCCCACCCGCGCTTCAAGCCATCCGGTGGAGCGCGGGTCCGCTGCTCTATCTCAGCGTTTACCTTTCTGCCACCCATCCCTCCCCGGATGAGAACTGGCACGATTTGGAGGACAGGGTCGTTGGGCGGCTGCGGAGATGGACGGGACTGCTGCGGTGCCTCTCCCTTCGTGGGAGGGCACTGGTGGTCAACCAGCTCATCCTGTCCATGCTCTGGCACCGGCTCAACACCCTGGTCCCGCCCCCGAGGTTCCTGGCCCACCTCCAGAAGACAGTTCTGGAGTTCTTCTGGCCAGGACTGCACTGGGTCTCTGCAGGGATCCTGCGTCTTCCCCTGGAGGAAGGAGGGCAGGGCCTGTGCTGTGTTCACAACCAGGTCCACGCCTCCCGCCTCCAGGCCCTGCAGAGACTCCTTTATGGTGCAGGTAGTCCGGCGTGGAGCCACCTGGCGCGCACCTTCCTCCGCCGCTACCGAGGGCTCCGATACAACTGGCAGCTCTTTTATATCCAGCTGAGAGGTGGTCTGCGAGACCTCTCTGACCTGCCGGCCTTCTACCAGGACCTCCTCCGGACCTGGAGGCTTGTTTCGGCCTTCAGGGCCCTTGTGCCCACTGAGGGGGAGGACCTCCTCGCGGAGCCCCTGCTACACAATCCCCATCTGAGTGTGCAGGCGGCAGAGGCCCCCTCCGTGAGGCGGAGGCTGGTCCTGGCAGGCGTCACCAGGTCGGAGACCTCCTGGACTATGCCTGGGGGGACTGGGTGGACCCCCTAGTGCTTGCTCAGCGCATGGGGCTCTCCACCCTCCGGACCCCCCGGCGCCTACTCCAGGAGGTGAAGGCGGCCCTGCCCCCCACTGCTCGGGCTTACCTCAAGCGGGTCCTGCGAGAGGGCACCCCCCGCCCTCCTCTCAGTCCTGGCCCTCCGGAGCTTGTGATCGGGCCCCGGCCCTGCGAGCCCTCCCGGCGCCCCCGCCCCATACTCCGAGCCGGCTGCTAGAGCTGCAGCCGGTCCCCTTCCGAACCACGCCTCGCAAACACCTGTACATGCTCGTGCTCCACACTCTCCACTTCCTTGCCCTCGTGTCCCGTCCCGACACCAAGTGGTGGGACCTAATCCCACCTGTGGAGGGTGAGGACCCCCGGTGGGCCAGCCTCTACGCCACCTTGACCCCGCGGCCCACGGGGAACATCAGTTGGTGGCTCCTGCATGGAGCCGTGAGCACGGGCGTGTTCTTGGTGCGGTTCACCCCCACTCCAGACACCTGCCCCTTCTGTGGCGAGAGGGAGACCCTGGCGCATGCCTATCTTGATGCGCCAGGTTGCAGCCCCTCTTCCGGCTCCTCCAGAACCTCTTCCTGAGGTTCTGGTTGCACTTCTCCCCACACACGTTCCTCTACTCACTTCCCATTCGCGGTCCCACGAGGTCACGGGACCTCCTCGCCAGTCTCCTCCTGGCCTACACAAAACAGGCCATCTATAAGACCAGGGAGAGGAGGCTGGCTGAGGGAGGGGCCTGCGACTGTGGGGCCTACTTCCGGTCCCTCGTCTGTTCACGTCTCTGGGCAGAGTTCCTCTGGGCGGCGTCCGCTGGCTCCCTCGACACGTTCCGGGAGCAGTGGGCGCTGTCCAGGGTTCTCTGCTCAGTGCCCCTTCCGCCTCCCTAGTTTTGAACCTCTGACCCCCACACCTGTTCCCGTTTGTCATCAGTTGTCCCCCAAAATCAGTTGGCCCCAGGCCTAGGGCCACCTCCCCTTGAGCTGGGGGAGGGCTGTTAGCGGTGGGTGGGCTCCCCGCGACCAAATAGACACACCCTTCTGTAGCCCTCTGAGCTGACCTTATCACACTCTTTACCAACCACATGCAAGCTTAAGATATGGTGAAGTCTTCAATGGGATTGTTGAAACAAGTGTGATATTAAGATAAATGAACTATAAAGAAAACCCACATATTAATTCCTTAGCATTTTAGGCTGCAGAATATATGATAGCCATTTTCAACATTAAATTAAAAGACTCTGACCCTTTTTGTGATATTCTATAAAACCCATAAAAGTTCCTGTATAATAGTTCACAAGGAGGTACTATACAGCACATAATTACAAAAAATATCTACATTTCTGATCTATTCAATTTGCTATAAATAGGTACTAAAAAGGAAAGTAAGATGCAGACATTATAGTAAGTTCATTATCTTTGGTAAAATGTTCTCATTTTATTTATAGCCATATTTGCGCTGATATCCATTTTGCACATGGTCTACTATTACTTATGCCAACAAGAAACATTTAAGTGAATTTAAACAGCGTTAGATTATTCAGTACAATCATGACTCCCATCATACATTCTTTTAGGATGCTGCTAGCACATGGAGAAAAATGAGTGAGTATCACTATCTATTGTGATTTACTACGCCTTTAGCACTGTAAAATAACTTTGCTAATTCTTGCCATTAGAAAAAAAACTTTTTTTAAAAAAGGAAGGGGTCAACATGATTCTGAGAACAATAAATTCTAAAAATCTGAAGTAAAAATATCAAGTATTTTGTTATTTAATACAACTGCTAAAATAGCAATTTACAGTGGAGTTTAATTGAAATGTGATACTGTGACTCAGCTAAGTAAATAACAAAACCACAGAGGACCACAGAGAATCTCAACACATATAAGATGTTCAAGGGATGGTCAATGTTAAATAATCGCTGTCATTACTAACATCCAGTGGAAGGCTTGATTCTTTCACACCTTTGACTTCAGTGGAGTTGCTTCTGGTTTACAGCACCGTAACTTGAGAGGAAAAGGAGGCCACGCTCTGATTTGAACGCAACACTCCCCAAGGACAAAGCACAAACTGTGATGTCACAGTGGAGTTAGGACGTTCTTTGTTATAACTGAACATATTAACAATATAATGTGGATCATCTGAACCTAAATTACCATTACATTTCAAGGTAGCTTTCAATTACACTAAACCAATTTGGATATTCAAGGGAATCTGCAATATCCCTGTGACATTCAGAGACGCCAATCAATAGATAAAAATCACCACTGCTCATAGGTGGGGATCTTGCAGCATTCAATTCTACCAAAGAATCTAATGTTTGTATGGCCTTTTTCTTATTCCATATTTGATTTAATACTAGAAAACTTTGGAATCATAATTTTTATGAAGAAGAATAACATAAATGTTAGTCTACATTCCTTGTTGCAAGTATTTTTTCTACAAAGAGAGATTAACAGGCAATAGCAACACATTATGCTAGTAAAGGGCATGATTCTGTTTTCCAGCTACTCACTCAAGCAGTCCCCAGTAGTCATATTGAAGAAAGTGAAATAACTTTCATGAGTAAGGGTGACGGATCATGTCTATGGTGTCAATATAAATATACACTTACATTGTTTAATCCAGCCTCAGTTCTTATCGCAGCAGAAATAATACATGGGTAACAGTCAAAAAGGAAATAACATTTGATCCAGTATTGACATCAAGTTATTCTCATTATCCCCATATCATCAAGAACAAAACAAAAGGACAGCTGTGATTACTGCATAACCAAGTCTGATTTTCCAGTCATTCTCAATGAGCTTTCAAAAACATTTGCAAATTTAAAAAAAAATTCAGGTTTCAAGTTATTTAACCTTGATGTTTAAACGGGTTTAATGCAAAACCGCTCTGGAAGAGCACAATGATTTTAAAAAAGGTTTCTTTATTTTAAAAAAGTGATAAAAATGGAAGATGCAAAAGTGGGGAGAGTTAATACATGTATTTGCACCAGTGAAAGTCATGCTCTTAATGAGTGATTAATGACTTCATCACTGATGATTTATGGTTTTCTCATGTTCACATTTAGTAAACCACTTCCCACTGTTGCAGTGCCCTTGTTTATGCAACACAGGTATTAAAAATAATAATCTTAGTGCCCAATACTCCTAGGAACTGAATGCCCTTAGCTTCCATAGAAAGATCAGGCTCCCATTCTAGAACAAAATATTCTCCTCTCAAATAATTTACTGGTTAAAGTCTTATGAATTTAAGGAGCCTGTCACTTTTTTGCTTTCTTCGCTTTTTTCAGTATATCACACTTTTTCCTATTGGGACGCCGGCATCTTTCATCAATGCTTGGTATACATTCATAATGCCACACTTCTTCCATTTTCTCCACAGGGTAAACAGCTTCCACATAATGACGGATCAGTCTAAGTCTGACAGGATCAAGTTGCTTCTTGTTGCAAGCACCGGAATGGTTATACTGCAGTCTGAGATTCTCTGGAGTGAAAAGCTCTGGAAAGAGTCTTACTAGAAGCCTGGCAGCAAAATTTCCAACAGAGAGGCTCTGCTGTACTATTTCTCTTACCTCTTTATCAGATAGCATATACAGAGAAGGCACAGGGAAGTCTGGAGAAGGAACAACAAGTTCATCAAGTGGTATCTTGCAAAAATCCTTGCTACTTCTTTCTGGAGGCAGTGGTGGCCCTTCAAACTCTTCTCTGAATCTTTCTGGGTTTATTGCATAGGTAAGAAATTCCCTCCTCTCAGGCCCTGGCACATGAACTTTCCGCTGCTGCTGGTATGTACGCCTCTGTTCAGTATCCCTGCGTCGACATCTTTCATCAAGCTTCCCGACAAATTCCAATGTCCATACTCTATCATTCTTTGCTCTTGGATACAGTATTTGCACATAGTGTCTAATTAATTTAATTCTGATTGGATCAAGTTGTTTCTTGCCTAGTGATCCACTACAGTTATATTGCTTCCTTAAGTTTTCATGAGTAAACAGTTCAGGGAACAAGTGAACTAGCAATCGAGAGGCAAAGTTTCCTATGGACAGACTGCTTTCATATATATTTTTAATCTGTTCCTTGTTCAACAGATAATCTGGGACAGGAACATCAAAATCAGGAGGGGGAATGTCAAGTTTATCAAAGTCTATGGGCACAAGCCAAATCTTTTTTGACCTTCTTCCCGGTCGCTCATATTCAAAGCTGTCTTCCACTTTTATGATAGATACATCATCAGGCAAACTAGATGAATCATAGCAGTCATCTCTCATCTGTTCACACTCACTCCCATCCATATACATACCTTCGAGTTCATCATTTATTCGCTGGGCGCACTGCTGCAACCATGCTTCCTCTTCCTGCACATCAGGAAAGTAAATTTCTGTGTATCTCCGGATTATCTGAAGTCGATGAGGATCTAGTGCTTGCTTCCCAGAATCTCCATAGCAGTTATATCTTTCAGCCAGGTTCCTGTGGTCAAAGAGCTCAGGAAAAAATCTGTGTAACAAAAACACAGAAAATTCCCCAGGAGAGGAAGCTTCATCTAAAAATTCATTGAGATCCTGAGCATCTAGAACATAATCTGAGGTAGTGGCATTATCCCTGTCCAGGGACAAAGCTTCCTCTGGCTCTTTATCCTCAATGAAATGAGAGGACTCTATCTG
Source organism: Podocnemis expansa (assembly GCA_007922195.1). Classification (NCBI taxonomy): domain Eukaryota; kingdom Metazoa; phylum Chordata; order Testudines; family Podocnemididae; genus Podocnemis; species Podocnemis expansa. The sequence continues at coordinate 54,458,707 of ML681979.1, forward strand.
TTCAGCCTCATAAAAACTGGATGACTGCACACTCTGCTGACTATTTTCCATTTCTCTTTGCGCCCAAAACCTATTGAAAAAATCATTAACTTGGGGCAAACACTCCACCTGCCACACAGCAGTGTTCTTCACAGAAGGATAACAAACTTCCACGTAGTTTCGGATAAGTTGCAGATGAAGCGATTCAAGTTTCTTTTTGTTAAGGAAGCCACATGCGCTGCAACTCCTGTGGAGCTCATCATCGCTGAAGAGCTCAGGGAATAGCTGAACTAGTAACCGGCAAGCTAAATCTCCACCTGATGTGCTTTGATCCATAATGTGTTTGAGTTCAGTGGCAGTCAGCTGGTACTCTGGGGGAGGCCTGAACTCTGCTACAGATTCTGTTGGGCTGACGTGCTTTTTAATTCTACTGACCTCAAGAGACAACAGGTCAACCTTGCTGTGAAGCTGAGTCATATTGGAATTGAGAGTGTTGAGAGTGTAAAACATTTTCTGTATCAAAGAATAGATGTTTGGATCAGAATCTGCAGTGGAAGCTGTTATGGCAATGGTAGCACCAGAGTCCCTTTTGCGTTGATCGTTCAAACCCCGAAGATGGGAGGGGCTGCTTGGATTGACCTTTTCAAACAGCTCATAAGAAGAAAACTGCTCCGTCCCTAGCGTGCTCTTCTTCTCTGTAATTTTGTGTGAGATACCATACAGAGGTTTCTTATAGGATGGAGTGGTTATGTCATTGAAGGGTTCTTCTTCACACAGCCACGTTATATTGGGATTCTTGCTCTTGTTAGGCTGCTCTACGTTTACCTGAGTGGGTGATCCAATATCTCGGTTCTTCATGTTTGAAATGAGGCCCTTTGAATGAACAAATATTGCATTAGTAAGACAGTTTGCTTTAAAAACAGCTACAAATTTGTGCTTTACAGGTAGGCATCATTAGATAAATATGCACTGCCTAATTTTCATCAATGAACCTAACTGTGCTATATAAATTAAGTTAATAAATGTATAAAGGGAAAAACAAGTAACCCATTATGCTTTACAGGGAAAGTATTATTTTACTTCTTTGTGACTTCTACTATGGGATAATGCTACCATTATGCTACTTGGTATTTTTACCCATAGAGTGCTAAATCTTTCACTAATTGAAACTATCATTACCTCACACTTCATGCATGAGAAGGGCAGAGAAGTTAAATGACAGTAAGTCAGTGACAAAGCCAAGAACAGAATCATCATCTGAGTCCTAACTGTGACTTAGCCACAACCTCACTGCTTCCCCCACTGCATTTTAATGGTTCATTATTTTTCCCGTTACAGAAAATGAGCACACTGGGGTCTAAAAGTCTTGACAAAAATTTATGCAAGTATTTACAACCATCCCCAGTAGCCCAATCCATGGGCAACTCTAAAACAACCCAACTTAAAAAAAATATATCAATACAATTAGTAGAAAATCCTTTTAAAAATGAAAGCAGAACTATCTGGTTCTGAAAAGCAGAGATATTTATATTCACTGAATTCCACATGGTTCTAAACCAATTAGTAGGAAACTCCTTAAGAATTCATGCTGTAAATTATTTTTAAGCCCTGCATTTCCTAACTGTTCCTCATTGTTTGAGTTCTAAAGCAAATGTTTTCATAAATTCACTGTAAATATTTAGCTCATCATTTATTTATTTTTGCAAGCACATGGATATTGTGAGTAACTCCTAGAAAATTAAGTAGCTGAACAACAACAAATTACAATACATGTAACTGAAAAATTTGCAAGAACACACAAACACATTTTGAATCTGACCATATTGAAGTTTTCCCTCAGCATGCTATACAGAATATTAATTAGACAAAAAATAAAGAACTTGCATTCACATAATAAAAAGCAGTGAAATAAAGACTTAGGGCTTCCGTTTAGGAGGCGATGAGCAACTGTTAAGACCCATCCTTGAATCGGGCCCTTAAATTGTGTTTCTTCTCTGAAAAAGTGTAAAAAAATTGCATCACTTTTGTCTGCAGCTAACCTGCTTCCTATGTGTATGTACACTCCCATGTGCTTACTCTAGTGACAAAGGTAAGTTAATGCTATCTTTTAGTCTTAGAAGCAATGCAGAGCCAAAACAGCTAAGGGAGATCAAGCTGGATTCTATTCTAGCTCATGCATCATTACTAGAATATAAATTCCAATTGCGGTAACATATCTTGCCCATTTACGTAACTGTAACCCCACAGAAGACAAGTTTATAAGCACACTGAAGAGAAGACTGTGAGGTTGAACAGATAACTGGAGGTGTTAATGGGTTGAATTTAGTGTGCAGAATCCTTATTAACATTGATGGTACTTGAGAAGCATGATTTTCAGATCCCATTGATTCTGCAGGGATAGCAATTACAAACTTTCCTCTGCAGTTTTACTTGTAAACAAAGCACGTTTGAGATTGAATCAGTGAGACATGATAAACCTGGATCAACACCAAAACACCACTTTTACAGAATCACTCATCAGAGAAGTGCAAGTGTTAAGGTAAGCTGGAATGCCCTGGAATGCCCCCTATTTTTAGGAGGCAGAGATCCAGGGCCCCCTAAAAATAGAAGAACGCACCAGAACGCAGCACTCCAGTGCATTTCCCCAGGGCTGGCTCAAGGGGCTGCAGCCTAGAGCGAGCCTGGCCAAGCCTCCCCGCTTTCCCCGGAGCCTGCAGCGGCCCCACCCCTCCCTGCTGGGCCGGAGTGGAGCACCTGACTTGGACCCAGTCTTGGGCCTGTGTCCCCTTTTGCTGGCTAGCTGGCCAGCACCACAGCCTCCCTTCCTGCCTCCCCCCTGCCCCCAGCCTGGCCCTGCTCCTTAGCCACCTCAGCAGTGCAGATAAGGGGACACTGGAGGGGCGTGGTTTGGGGACAGTCAGGCAGTCAGCGGCTCAGCATGGGGGGGTGGAAAGAAGGGGCAGGATGGTGGGCTGGAGAGGTGTGGAAGTGGTTGGGGGCTGAAGGGGGTGAAATGAAGATGCGGGAGCTGGGAGGTGGGGGTTAGGAAGGCTGGAGTGGGGAAATGGGGGCAGGGAGCTTAGGCAATGGGGATTAGGGCTGAGGAAGACATGGGAAAAGAGTGGTCTGGTGGGGGGTAAGTGTTTTGGGGGCAGTAGCTAGCATGGGAGGCAGGGGGCCCAGATGTGCATGAAGAAGACCTGGATGTGCATGAAGGGAGCCCAGAAAATTTAGGAGGGTTCCAGGGCCCACCAAATTATACTTCAACCCCTGGAGAAGTAGCCTTAGTGAGTGGGAACACATATCTTAACTAACATGCCTATAGTAAGATTCAGTAATACTAAAGAAAAAGAGACAGAATTAAGAACAGAAATCTCTTCCTTTTCAAATAAAAAAGAAAGGATGATACAATGATCTGAACATACAATGGAAGAGAGGGTTACTCACTCTGTGCAGTAACTGATGTTCTTCTAGATGGTTGTTCCTTTGGGCAATCCACTTAGGTGATCGTGCACCCCTGCACTTGTAATTGGAGATTTGTAGTAGCAGTATTTGGTTGGACTGCACACATGCTATCTCCATCTCACACTACCTTAGGTGGCTAGATAGCACTGTGTGAACAATCCACCCCAATTCCGTCTCTACCACCAAGTATCTAGTATGAAAACTCTAAATTCCCCCCTGATTGAATTTACCTCTTTAGCAGTTGCCCTCTACATAAACTGCAACTCACCCTTGCATCTGTATATATTAGGCATGGCTAAACTGGCTCTGGAGCCGTATGCGGCTCTTGAATGAAAAAGTGCAGCTCACGGAAGAAAGCCATAGGAAAGTAGCCCCAGCCTAGTAGTTTTAAATTTCCTTCCCTGAGCATGCTCGGGGGTGGGGGGCAGCCCACAGGCGCTGGGATTCGGGGCACATGTCCCATGGGCCAAGCGCCAGCCACACCCCTGCGTATAGGTAGCCCTAGGTTTCATGGTAGCCTTAAGTAATTATTGGAATCTGACATTAGTAGGGTGAATATTTATCCTCTTTTTATGATAAAATTAAAGCGTACAATGAATCTTAAACTTAATAATTTTGGAGTAGGTAAAATATAGCTGTATGCCTCACTGTGGTTTGTGAAGGTTTAATAATCAACTTGTGTGGCTCTTGAGTTCCATAAGTTTGGCCACCCCTGGTATATATTCCTAACAAACTGAAGTTTCCATTTCATACATCTGATGAAGTAGGGTCTAACCCATGAAAGCTTATGCCCAAACACAAAAAAATAAAACAGTCTCTAAGATGCCACAGGACTCCTCATCATTTTGCTGAAAACAGACTAAGACATCTACCTCTCCGAATAGTTGACATAAACCCTGATGAATTCCAGGGGTGACTGCTGATTTCTGTGCATTTACTTGAAGGTTTAGACTTGGTCTGAGTAGTCTCAAGTGCCCCTTGCTGACTTGATGCTTTGATTAACAATCATCCAAATACAGGAACAGTATGACCCCTTGTCTGAGTAGGTGAGCTGCCACCACTGCAAGAACTTTCGAAAATACCTAGGGGAAGGGGACAATCCAAAGGGCAATACATTTTACTGCAAGTGGTCTGTTCCTCGAACAAACTTGAGGAACCGCCTGCATTAGGGATAAATTCTTATATGATAATACAGATCTTGCAGGTCGAGGGCCAAGAACCAGTCACCTCTATACAGTGCTGGAATTATGGTTGCTAACGTGAACATCCTGAAGTGTTGGGCCTTCACCAGCTTGTTAAGGTTCTTTAAGTCAAAAATGTGCCTCCATCCTCCAGTTTTTTTCTGGGTCAAAAGTAATGGGACTAGAATCCTTTCCCTCTTTGTTGTGTTGGTACTGGTTCTACTGTGCCTAGGTGTATGAGATTATTTACCACCTGTTGAAGTAGATATTCATGGGTGTGGGGGGGTTCCCTGTAGGGGGATAGCAAAAGACGGAGGGTAGGAAGAATGGAAGTAAATGGGATGAAATAGCCAGTCTTGGTGCTCTCTAATAGCCATCTGTCTGACATGATGGTTTGCTAACCTGGATGGAATGGAATCAGATGGTCTCCAAATGGAGAGGATGCCACATGTTTCTCCAGCACATGAAATTGTGGGTGTTTTGGGCCCTCAACCAAGTCTTTAAAAAATTTTTTTTGAAGGAGGTAGCTGAATGTCAAAGGCTGGGATGGCAGCTGCTTCATCTTATGGATCTCTGCTTCTGTCTTTGTGGATTGTACTGTCTCTGAGGTTGTGTATGAGTCCTACCAGAAGCTTTGTACTGAGTAGTATTTGCCCTCATTCTTCTTATTACTAGGCACATACATGCCCAAGGACTTCAGTGTTGCTCTGGAGTCCTTCAATATGTGAAAGGATTCATCAGTTTTGGAAGCAAATAGTTTGGGTCTTTGAATGGGAGATTCTTGATTGTACCTTTTTCGGAAACCCAGAGAGGCAGAGCCCTGATCATGACACATGACTATGGCTGTGGCCTTGGAATGTTCTTCTGTGTTTACCAAGTCCAGTGAGGCTTGCAAGGTTTCTTGAGAAAGAACATGGCCCTCCAAAAGGGTTGCCCTGAAATATTCATTCTTTTCTTCAGGAAAAAACTCAATAAAATCTGATAGTTTTGAATAGTTTGTATAATTATACTTGGCCATTAACACCTCATAGCTGGTGATCCTAAATTGTTGGGTTGACAATGAGTAGGCCTTCTGACAAAAAAGGTCTAGTTTCTTCCAGTCCCTGTTGTATGGCATCATTCTGGAATGGGGTTATCTGCTCCCTTCATTCACTGCTTCCACCACCAGGGAGTTTGGTATGGGATATGAAAAAAGGAATTCCATTTCCTTAGAAGCCACATAATATTCTTCATCCACCATTTTGCAGATGAGTGGAACCTTTACCAGAGTCTGCCAGATGGTTTTGGCTGGGTCTACAAGGGCATCATTGACTAAGGGAGAAATTCTGGAGGAAGTGGATGTATGTAGTATGACCAGCAGCTTATACTGGCACTCAGGCTCTTAATTTGCCACCCTCTTGAAGAGCTCTTGAAATTGCTTAAAATCATGTCCCATTGGAGGAGGTTGGGGGCATGATAATTTCATGCAGGGGAAAGGAAAAGAAGCTGGTTGCTGGTGCAGCTTCCTGGTCTGAAGCCTTTTGCAGGTCACTGACTGCCTCTTTCAAGGGGATTAGAGGGCCTTGGTACAGAGGGAAAAATGGAATGTCTGGTAAACTGCAAGGCTTGTGGTGGTGTGCACTGTACTCTGCCTGTGGGTTCCAGTAAGGCCACTGTGGTGGGAATGTCATAGGAGGTGGCATTCATGGTTTTCCATACCAGCTCTGGGAACCCAGGTGATAATCTCTTTGTTATGATGGACCTGCTCCAGAAAAAGTATGTGGCAGTGAAGAGTAATGGGAGGAGTAAATTCCCCCTTCATGATCATCACTCAAAAGGGAGGAACAGATCAGGGTGGTGTAGTAAAATGGCTGGGTACTAAGCATGCTGGTGTAAGGTCAGTACCGAGGAGAGTCTGGCACTGACAAGACCAGAAGATCCTTTCAAAGGGGTAGCTATGTTAGTCTAGTTCAGCAAAACAAAGGAGGAGTTCTGTGGCACTTAAAGACTAAAAAATGTATTTATTGCATAAGCTTTTGTGGGAGAAAATCCCACTTCATCAGACGCTTTGAGGAATTACTGTGATTCTGAAAGCAATGGTACTGATGAAGTTGTTGGCAGCAATGATGTCTGCAGTGCCAAGGAATGTGTGCTTTGCACTGTAGAGGCAGAAGATGGCACGGTAGCCTGCAATGTTGTGAGCTGCTCAGAGCTGAGTGATTCGTGATAACAAGTCAGAGGGTTTCACTTTCGCTCTGCTGCCCCCATCCAGACTAGGCTGCTTAGTGTTTTTTGTTCGTGTGGTACCCCACAGTACAGGACGATCCCACTACTCTGGAGGTGGGCAATCCTTGTATGGACAGTACCAATCTGATCTGCAAAATTGGAGAAGAGAGTTCCTTGACAAATTCCATTTTTTTAGTCAGAGGCTGCTTTTCATTCACTTTCTTGGCAGAGTACTCTTGCCTGAGCCTGTGAAGGGAAACCTCTGACAGAGGTTGCTGTTGCAGACTGTTGTGAGGGGGAGGGGAAGATGTCGGTGATTCAGGCTTGGATGCCAAACACAGAGGCTTCTTCATCGGAAGAGTTTCAGTTGCAGGTCACTCTTACCTTCCTGGATTGGGCCTCCTGGTTATGACAGTGTGAGCACTTCGGTTAGATGTGAGTCTTGCCAAAGCAATGAATGTACTGTAAATGCTCATCTGAGACTTGGAATAGAAAGTCTGCACATAAGACCATGTTTAAAACTCAGGGAACTGGGCATGCCTCACAGAGAAGGGTTTTCTTTCATATGGGAAGATATCTACACTATTCTAACAACTGAAACTTAATTTCCTAATATAAAATAAAAGAATATTTGTTTGTTTGAAGGAGAAGAAAATAAATGGTGAGGAAGAGGTATGTATAAATTAACCAACAAGTAACTATGACCTAAATATTAGTTATACTAGGTTAAAGTTCAGAACTGCTGCTATGTGCTCTGACTCAAGCCAAAGGCAGTAGGGAAGGAACTGAGGGTTAGGGGATTTGGTCACAAGGTGCTATGTAACTGCCTGAGGTGGCATGAGATGAGGACAGTGCATGTGTGACCCAACCATTGCTACTACAGATCTCCAAATACAAGTGCGGGGGTGTGCAATCACCTTAAGTGGAACTCCCACTGGGGCACTCCTTGAAATACCTGTCCTTATCGGGCAACCTCATGTCTTCAGAGACTGCCACAAATTACCCTCCTACATGAAGAGCACAATTTGGCTCCATATTTGTCCAATCTGGCTCCATATTTGTTAGAAGGCTTTTCATGTTTCACCATAGTTCTTTTGTAATTAATGAAGCACTAACACATGACAATCCGAGCATAGTCTTGATTAATGCACAGTTCAAGTGCAGAGGCAGGAACCAGGCAGTACTTGAGAAGCATATTAATCAGCATGGAGTCATCATCTGAAGTGCTTTGTACTTTTAAAACAAACCCATAAAAGTTAACATTCCTAGGGTTGGATGAGGTCCTTTGGAAGAAAAGAAGTGTTTATGTTGAGAATTATGGCAGATTTCTGGGTGTTATAAGGGCAGCAGAACTTCTGCCCTTTCGCTAATGCAGCTCACAATGTTTGGATCTGGGTGTGGGAGGAATTTGCAGATCTGCAATTCAGAAACACATGTTCAATGTTCAGCTAAAAGCCACTGCCACATCTAGGGCTAGATTTAAGCATTTCTGTTAATATGAGATACATGGTGCTGCCTTCAGAACGTTCCCCTTGCCTAATCTTGGCACTATACAGATTATATTTCCAGCTGGGGATAAAGTTCATTATCTGAAGCACAACATATGGAGTATTTTTGGTGAAATTTCAGAATAATCTATTGTGGAACATTCTTGTGGATGATCCAGAAGAACCCCGCACTTTAAGCATAGATGTATGTACGTCAGATAATGCTATACACAGTTAAAAAGATTATCAGGATGTTGTACTATCAAAAAATATAGAAGGGAAAACAGTTCTGCATGAGCCAGAGGCACATGCCATCATGCTGCCCTTTGACTTACTCTATCATCAAGAAGCCCTCATGTTATTGTTTGCTGAATGTTTATGAAATACAGTATTTTGATAAATACTGGTCAGCACAATCCATTGGGAAACAATTGTTCACATTATCTCTTAAGATCATAGGCCAAGATTTTAAAAAGTATTTAGGTTTTGCTTATTCAGCATTGCAAGGGTTAAGGTTCAGGCACCTAGGCTATGTCTACACTACAGGGCCCAGTTAAGTCGACTTAATAAGGTCTACTCAAAGTTGACTTAGTGAGGCCCCATTTGTTTAAGTTGACTTTATAAAGTAGACTTAAAGGAAAGGGAACCCATTTAAAGTCAATTTAATAAAGTCAACTTTAAATGGGTCTCTTGCTTACTGTAAGTCAACTTTATAAACTCAGCTTAAAAGGCTCTATTGCACTAAGTCAACTTTAATGGGCACATTGTGTTACGTCCACTTAATAAAGTTAACTCTTAAAGTCGACTTTAAGGGTAGAAGTTATTAAGTTAATTTAAGCATGTGTTTGTTTACTTAATGAACTCCAAATGAGCCCAGAGAGTTGCTTAAGTTGACTTAAGCCCCCTTCTGTAGACATAGCCTTAGAGTCTAAGTCCAACTGACTTACTCAATTTAATACCTTCAGTTTGGTCATGGCCAGAACCAGGAAGTAGAGAAAGGCACATAAACAAAAACATTAGTATAAAAAACCTCAGCCTTTAAAAAGTTCTGTTAGAATTTCACACTAAGATTATGGTTTGTTATTTATTCTAGACATGCTGATTCCTCAACAGTGACAGTTGGGAATGAATTTTCACAGCAATTACTGGATCAGGTTCTGTTCTAACCTCATGGTAAATTCATGGCAACTATTAACTTCAAACAACTTCTAGATTTAGACTGTTTTCACTGAGATCAGACTCTGTCCCACTATACATACTCTGAAAAAATTACAACCCTGGTCCATTAATTGGGTTAACTCATGAGGGGCTGATTACAGGACTGGGAACTAAATTGCTAATCATGACATTATTATTGCGACATAGTGTGGGGAAGCTACATGCTCACAGTCAGACCCAGTTAATCCAGACTAATTTTGAGAATCCCATGCTTACATGCATTATTAAAAACAAAAAATGTTTCAGATTAAAAAATGGTGAATTCATGCTGTAAAATGGGATATTGCTCACATCATTAAAAATATCCAGACATGTATTTGGTAAACCCAGTAAGATATACTGATGTTTGACTGTAAACCAATTAATTTCCAGTATGCGTCTATTTAAAAGAATTGTGCTCTGCTTACACAAGCAATAAATTTGGCCCATAAAATCTGAACATGCATCATGCATAGCCACATGTAGAGAAATCACCTCGTGAGTGAAGCGTCTTTTCTTCACACTGGGCAAAACCTCTTGCTGGCTCCCTGAACCATCACAGCCAAGTGAGGTCTGTTTCCGTTTGTTGGAATCCTGTAGGCAAGTAACTGAGCCATCCAGTGAATGTTTCTCAGGAGACCTGGATGTCACAGAGCAGTCTAGTGCTTTATCTTCATTTTCTGTTTCTGCTTTCACAAGACTATTTTTTATAATTTTAACTAGAAAAAGAGAAGGTTTAGAATAAGCAACACTTCCTCCAGAAATTCATGATATCCTTACAACAGCAGCTCTGTTTGCTCTTCTGAAATGGTCTCTTGAATTGTGTTACTATTACTGGTTATTTACATAATGATACAGCGTGGATTGGTTTCCGTGTGATCAGTTTACTTGCAAATTTGGTTAACACACGCTATCATCACGTTCCCCAAAGCTACAAATTTAATACACAGAACTCGTTAACACGCAGTATCTAAAACCAGAAGTTGGCCTAAAACAGAAACACGTTTCACCATGGTCCTGTTTGCATGCAGCCCGTTTTATATGCAGTCATGGAGACTTGTCTCCCAACACCCGTGCGTTAACAGATCCACTCTGTAGTATTTATAGCCCTACCCCTCAGTTCAGGACTCCATCTTGGTAGAAACTGTACAAACATATAAAATAAACAAGGAGTCTTGCAGAACTTTTAAAGACTAACAAATTTATTTATTACATAAGCTTTCATGAGAGAACCACTTCAAAGTGGGATTATCTCCTACAAAAGCTCATGCAATAAATAAATTTTAGTCTTTAAAAGTGCCACAAGACTCCTTGTTTGTTTTGCTGAATTAGACTGACATGGCTGCCCCTTTGGAACTTACAACCATATTATAAATGATACTCTGCCCCGAAGAGCTTACAGCCTACAAGATAACAAATAATAGGCAAATGAAAGGTACTGTAGGCAGGAGTTTGGGGCCGAGATGGATGGGGGAAAAAAAGAGTTTTTAGTAGCTAACTTTTTACTCATTGTTATTATCTTGGTTTATCACAATGCATTCTTCATCTAAATATACAGTCTTCATATAACTTGTATCTTTGTCTGATCAGAAAATATACAAGATAAAACATTTTACCTTCATCATCATCATCATCAGTGAAGTCAGCTGAGTTCATCTTCTAGCCCACTTAAAAAAAAGGAGATAATATCAGTAATATTAGTTTATTAGATACAGCACATAAAATCATAGAATTACAGGAACTGGAAGGGACCATGACACGTCATCAAGTCCAGTTCCCTGCACTCATAGCAGGACCAAGTACCCCTATTCAACCATCCCTGACAGGTCTTGTCTAACTTGCTCTTAAAAATATCCAACGGAGGTGATTCCATAGCCTGCCGGGGCAACTTATTTCAGTGTTTAATCACCCTGGCAGTTAGGAATTTTTCCCTAATGTCTAGGCTGAACCTCCTTTGCTATAATTTAAGCTGGTGCTTCTTTTCCCATCATCTGCAATTAAAAAGAATAATTTTTCTCCTTTTTCCTCATAACCTTTTAGGTATTTGAAAACTGTTATCATATCCACTCTCAGTCTCCTTTTTTCTAAACTGAACAAACCCAGCTCTTTCAATCTTCTCCCATAGGTCAAATGATCCAGATCTCTAATCATTTTTGTTGCCCTTCTCTGGATTTTCTCCAGTTTCTCCATATCCTTTTTGAAATGAGGCACCCAAAACTGGACACAGTAGTCAAGCTGAGGCCTAATCAGTAGAGTGGAGGAATCATTTCTTGTGTCTTACTCACAATACTCCTGTTAATACATCTCAGAATGGCATTTGCTTTTTTTGCAACAGTATTGCACTGCTGACTCATATTTAGCTTGTGATCCTCTATTACTCCCAGATCCTTTTCTGCAGTACTTCTTCCTAGGCAGTCACTGCCCATTTTGTAGGAGTGCAATGGGTTGTTCACCCCTAAGTGAAGTACCTGGCTTTTATTTTTATTGGATTTAATTTTATTTATCTCTGACCATTTCACCAGTTTGTCCAAATCATTTCGAATTGTGATCCTATCCTTCAAAGCACTCATAACCCCTCCCAGCTTGGTATCATCTGCAAACTTCGTAAGTTTGCTCTCCATGACATTGTAGGGCAAGCAGAAGATTTTGTGACAGTATAACAATAGTGGGCAAGGGAGCACCCCCCCCCCACTCTACCAGACTATGTAGCAAACAAGTAGTTATCTGGGTGGTAGATTGTAGGATAAAGCTGGTGGGAATCAACATCGCAGCAGATATTTTATGGAACCAGGAGAGGTCCTCCCAGTGAGTAATGTGCTATAACAACAGCCTGTTCTCCAGACCTCACTGGAATTCAGCACAGGACCTTGACAGGTGCTTCGGAGGACATCGCTCCCCAGCTGAAGACCATGGCTGCAAAGGGGTCCTGGACTGCTGATTGGTTTGTAAGTCTATCTATATTGCTTTGTTTTTAACTCTGGGTATATCATTTTGTCTGGGTATTAGTTAAGTAATCTGTTAGTTAATATTCTACCTGCTATTTGCATGTTGATGATTGTTGCTACTGGAATCCCGGACCTGAATCTCACTTGGGCTTGGGGAACGCCCATCATCAAAGTCATTGATAAAAATATTGAACAAAACCGGACCCAAGACAGATCTCTGCAGCACCCTGCTTGTTATGTCCTTCCAGCCAGAATGCGAATCATTGATAACTATGTTAGTCTAGTCCAGCAAAAAAAAAAATCTGTTAGTCTTTAAGTGCCACACGACTCCTTGTTTTTTTTCATTGATAAATGAAACCTCTGGGAGCGGTTATCCAACCAGTTTTTCACCCATCTTATAGTAGCTCCATCTAGTTTGTACCTCCCAAGTTTATTTACTAGAATGTGATGTGAGACTATATCAAACGCCTTACTAAAGTCTTGATATACCACATCTATCGCTTCCCCTCTATCCACAGGGCTCATTATCACATCATAGAAAGCTATCAAGTTGGTTTGACATGGTTTGTTATTGGGTTGTGTTTTCAGCCTTTTGTTAAAAAATGATCAGAAACCTGTTATCAACAGCCACTTGCAGTCCTGGGACAACATTAACAGTATTTGAGGAATTTCCTATTTACATTATAGAATGCAGACACTTTTCTTGTATGTTTCTTGGTCACCTGCAGATCTCACCAGCAGTGTAAATTGCACAGCAAACAACCTGAGACAGCCTGAAAAGAACTGTGCTCTAACTCTGAAGATTTTTGTCTAATGTGAAGAAGATTAGTTCAGTTGTATTAATTTTCTGTATAATTGTCTTGGCAGTGAGTAAATTTAAGTTCTCTGATTTATTTATTTATTTGGGCCCCATTGTGTTAAAGCAGCCACCTTTATTACAGCTAAAAATTTTTGGGTGCTCTATGGTGGCTATTATAAACAAGTTTCATTGTAGGTCAATTTCTGTTTTCCACTGCAGCTGAAAAATATATCCTGTTTTCTAAGCAAGGGATAGACTAACTGACTCCTGTAGTCCCTTCCCAATGTTCCCTAATACACCAAGGAAGAACCTGCCATTTTGATGTAGCTTATGATATTGGAAAACCAGCAACCCATACATTTATAGTAACAAATAATTTTTTAATGGTTAACTGGGGGCATCCAAACATCATCAGAATGCTTTCTTAAGGAAAAACAAAACATTTGAACTGTCTTTAAATGATTCAATCTTACTTCTCATGCTAACATTGCCACACTTGCACTAAGCTACATTTCCCAATTTCCCTGAACCTAAGATCACAGATCATTAGATATAAACTCCAAACTGTGGACGTGGGTCAGAAAAAGAAAACTTCAAACTCCATTGAAGACAGACAGACAAAGCAACCTGACCTAGCTTTTAGGACTCAATTAGAAGTCAATCTACCAGCATTGGAAACCACAGCTGGATACCTTTTAAACTAGTTATACACAGTAGAGATTATCCAGATAGATGTGTAGAATCATAGGTCTGCTTGGCCCAAAAGAAACTTAAACTTTAAAACACACCAGTTTTTCCATAAGTGCATGGCTTTAACACCACGCCCCCCCTCCACAACCACCAAGCATATGCATTATCAAACAAGAATTTTTTTGTACTCTAATAATTCTGTGCACAAAATGATATAAAAAGAATCTCAAGTTCTGTCAAAATGTTTTATTTGTCTTAAACACAAACGTGAATACTGTGTAACTGTGTGATTTCTCTTTGTTAGTGGCTGATAGCTATTAATAGTAAATATAATACGTTCAGCGTAATCTTAAAGTGCACAGAACACACAGACTATGGGTAGGAAGAGGGGGCTAAGAAGGCTTTAAGTCACCTACATGGTCTCCTGATTCTGGGCTATTGCAAGGGTCAGACTGGCCACAGAAGACCCTCTCCTCTCCCCAGTACACTCCCTTATACAAGGGCCTTTCAAGGGGTCCTTTGGAGGACATAATCAGCTTCAGCCCTTTTAACCAGCATAAATCTCACCCTTGTGTTTAAATTAAATGAACTTAGTTTTGACTCTTATGCTGGCATTACTTGTGCGTAGGCAAGGTAACTAAAATGAGGGTTTTTATATCACTTTGGTTAAACTGCTGCAAACCTCTGTGAGGAGACACTAAAATTGGCTTATAAATGGCTTATGCCAATTTTTAAACCAATTTTTAAATTTCCCCTCCCCTTCAGCAGTGACCTCCCAACACCCTCCTTAATTACCCAACACCCCTAGTTGTCCACTAGTAACAGAGTTATACCAATTCAGTGAGCACCCCAACACAACCCCTACACCCTCCTCCCCCAATTCCAAGTCCTGGGGAAGCTGCTGCCCTCCAGGGTTTGTGCTGGTTTAACTAAATCTATTTAAAAACAGATTTTCATTTAACACAGTGCAATTTATGAGTTTAGACAAGGCCTGTACAACAACAGCATCACAGAAACTGGAAAGGACCATGAGAGGTCATCGAGTCCAGTCCTCTGCACTCATGACAGGATCAAGTACCCTCTTAAATCATCCCTGACAGGTGTTTCTCTAACCTGCTCTTAAAAGTTTCCAACGATGGAGATTCCACAACCAGCCTAGGCAACTTATTCCAGTGGTTAGTCACCCTGACAGTTAAGAACTCTTTTCCTAATGTCCTACCTAAACCTCCTTTGCTGTAATTGAAGCCCGTTACTTCTTGTCCTGTCATTGGCAGGTAGGGATAATAATTTCTCTCTCTCTTCCTCATAACAACCTTTGAGGTTCTTGAAAACTGTCATCATGTTCCCTATCAGTCTCCTTTCCCAGAGTAAACAAACCCCATTCTTTTAATCTTCCCTCACAAGTCAGTTGTCCCAGACCTTTAATCATTCTTCTTGCTCTTCTCTGGACTTTCTCCAGTTTCTCCACCTTTCCTGAAATGAGGTACCCAGAACTGGACACAATATTCCAGTTGAGGCCTAATCAGCACAGAGTAGAGCAGAATTACTTCTTGTGCCTTCTGTGCAATACTCTTGTTAATACATCACAGAATGGAGTTTGGTTTTTTTGCATCAGTGTTACATGGTTGACTCATATTTAGCTTGTGGTCCACTATGACACCCACATCCGTTTCTGCAGTATTCCTTCCTAAGCAGTCATTGTCCATTTTGGTATGTGTCCAATGGATTGTTCTTTTCTAAGTGGAATACTTTGCATTTGTCTTTATTGACTTTCATTCTGTTTACCTCAGATCACTTTGCCAGTTTCTCCAGATCATTCTGAATTGTGATCCTATCCTCCAAAGCACTTGTAACCCCTCCTATCTTGGTATCATCTGCAAACTTTATGTGTGCTCTCTATATCAATATCTAAATAGCTGATAAAAAATATTGAACAGAACCAGACCCAGAACTGATCCCTACAGTACCCCATTTGTTATGTCCTTCCAGCATGACTGCTAACCATTGACAACTTCTCTCTGGGAGTGGTTATCTAACCAGTTATACAACCAGCTTATAGTAGCTTCATCTAGATTGTAATTCCCTAGACTGTTAATTAGGTGATGTGAAACCATATCAAAAGCCTTGCTAAAGTCTAGATACACAACATCTACTCCTTCCCCTCTATCCGCAAGGCTTATAACCCTATCATAGAAAGCTATCAAGTTGGTCTGACTTAATTTGTTCTTGACAAATCCATGCTGACTATCACTTAACACCTTATTCTCTTCCAGATGTTTGCTAATTGACTCCTTAATTATTTGCTCCATTATTTTTCCTGGTACATAAATTAAGCTGACTGGTTTGTAATCCTTTCTGAAAAATCCTGAAATGACAGCACTGTGGCCTATGCTCCAGGAGAAAGTTGAATTGAACTGAAAAAAGGGAGAGTAATTTTAACTGTACATGACTTGCCTTGATAGCACACATAGAATGACATTAAACTTCCAGGCTAGTGACTATTACACTTTATTTCATTTTATTGTAGTAGGCATGGCTTTGGGAGACACAGCACAATGCCAAAAATGTGGGAGTGGCAAGGAAGAAGAAGAGAGCTGAATATAGCTGCTGGAATGTTAGCATTTTTGGAAGGCTTGAGGCCCAAGTAGGCTACCAAGCAAACATCCCAAAAACAATCACATGCCTGGAAGTCACATTTTTTTCTAGAATTTTCACACAGCTTCTTGGAGCAGCACTGTTAGGAACTGTGCTGACAGAGAGATGGCAAACGTGGAGCCACAGAAAACAGATAAATATGCATAACGAAAAAAGAGAAAATAAAATCAGTTTATGACCTTCTGTACAGTGATGCATATGGAATGGTATTTTTCTTCTGTCACTGCTGGTCAGTCAACAGGCTGAACACCTGAGGAGAGACTCTCCAACAGGAGACATGTTTTGGATGCAAGAATTATGTGAGGGTTTGAAAATCACTAACAGACCTGGGAAGTTGGAGAGAGGACATGTACTAGGAATAGTCACAGGGCATCTTCATGCAGAGAAGAATACTGGTCCAGCTAGCAAGTGAGAAATGGGCTGGGGAAAAGGACAGAAACCACCAGAACCAGCGAGAAAATGACACAACAAATAATCAAAGTGAGAAAGTCACCTGAGAAGATAAGTGAACTCCTGGTTGCTGTTTCTTATTGCACTGGTTGTATGGAGAGACTGAATTGTTGCCTGATCTGTCTTGTTTCAATTATATATAAAATTAAATCTCTTTCCCTCACCTTGAGAATGAGTAAACTTTTATCTCTCAAACAGTAATTAGTTCTAGAGAAGAACAAACAGATGTAGGTCAAAGAACACTAATACTGAAGTGTTTATGTGGCTTGGGTATTTGGATTAGTAGCACTGACTACCAGAGTAGGGAACTCAGGGACATCCTGCTTTTAGCTACAGTATCTTGATTGGGGAAAAAAATCAGAGCTGTGGCTTGTGTTCTCATTTCTTAGGAAACTTGGTTTGGGTGCATTATAGACCATAGCCATTTTGCATACAAAATATGCACAACAAGAAAACCATACTCTATACTACAGTAACGACCAAATCCTGCTCCTACTGAAATCAACACGAGTTTTGCAATAGACTTCAGTGGGATCAGGATTTAGCTAAAATGTACTTGTTAGATTTAATTTGCATGTACCTAGCCATCCTGAGTTACACAACTTCTCAAAAAAACCCAATAATAAATAAACAACAATAAAAAAGCATCTTAAATTGATAAACTTCATTTTTTAAGGGTTTTTGTTTGTTTGAATAAATTTACATTGCCTGGACTAACTCATTTCTTTAAACGTTTACACTTGGTTTAAGTACATTTATTCCTGGGTTTATATACTGCACACAGCATTTCCTTCTGGAGAATTTTTGTGAATGAATAAATGTCTAAAAATATTCCTATAACAGAAATACTAACGTAGCCTTATCCACAGAATCCACTATAAGCAGAGAGGAAATTATTCAGAAAAGATAATGAGCTTTTACAATTCTGATCATGGATTTGCATGCTGAAAATCAAATATATATACCCTACTCTTGATCTCTCCTCCAATTTGCACTCCGAAGTGTTCCTCATTAAAGGCACCTGCAGTTGTTTTTATTGGAGCCCCCAGCTCACATTACCCATCCAAAGACAAACTCAAATAGGTGCAATATTCAGACAGATTCAATGTTCAAGGAAGGTGACTCAGAGTAGGCTCACCATTTGATGGGACTCCATCTCCAGGATGAAAGCAGTCAGTATGGAAAAGGATTTCCTAATGCCTGCACCAGAACTGTCCCATTGAAAAACAGCATGTAGCATTTATTTTAATGTAATCAATATTTAACGCCTAAAAACTTAACAGTTTACTAACATTATAGCATGTGGTCACACCTTTATGACTGACACCATGCCTCCTTTGGCAGTATGCAGTGGTAAAGGTGGCATCACATATGTATGCTGCTTTGCACTGTTCCTGTGAGATGCCACTGTTTATGGAGGTGTTCACATTCAGAGACAACCATTCTCTTTTACTAAGCCTGCTATTTCAGTCTTAAAGACTAGGACATGCTTCATAATTTTCAGACCTCTGAAAAGACTAAAGCCATGCTTATTTTTTTTTTTTTATGTTTCCATTCTGTAGTCAAGACAGTTTCATCCACGTGTGTCAGGGGAAAAGAAAAAACCCCAAACATTTCTTAAATACTGATATGAGTCAGTACTTTTCAAATGGTCTGTGAAGCACTTGTCCACAGAGAGTGGTCTGGTCATATCACACTGGGTCTCCTTGATTCCAGCTGCTAAATGGAATTAAAATAGGCTAAATATACATGAAGCACCTTCCTAATGTTACTTTTCTATGTGGAAAAAAAAAGACCCACAAACTAAGCAACGAAGAATAGAAATGGAGCATGAGACAAGCTATTAAGATGTCCATTTTATGATAAAGTGTGAGACTTAAGCCTAAATCTTAAACACTCATGCTGGGCATGATGTTTTCATAAAACTTTATGGGGCGATCAAATAGCAAAGCAAGTTCTGAATAGATTTTAGCTCCATGGCATCAACTGCATTACAGCCAAGGAGACACATTCACTGTGGACAGGTACTTTCCATTTTGTGAAGAAAGAAGCCTCCTAACAGAAATTGTTCATGTACGTTCTAAAAATCATGGAACTTACAGATACTAGAGACCTAGCCTTGATGCCCATTTATCTGCTTCGCCCACAAGCATCCTTGCACCTTCTTCTACACTGCTGCTGTATGCTATACCACTACTGCAAACACTTTCTTATCATTTCCTCCATGAGACCCTTAATATACAAATCAGTAGCTATTTAAAGATGTATGAATTTGGTTCATCCACCAGGAGGCACAACATTAGAACTCCTATGTGATCATACTGCTTCTCTTTACAGCAACCCCTACCCAATGTTTGCTCTCCCCATTAGAAAGTTCTTCAAAGCAGTAACCCTATCTATCTGTACTATAAAGTACCTAACATATTTGTGAGTGCTATAGAGCTATAATGACAATCATCTGTAAAGTCATAGGGTATGTCCACACAGGCTTCTTATTTCGAAACAAAAGTGGTTGTTTCAAAATAAGAAGCGGCATGTCCACACGACACAGTTATTTCGAAACCATTAAACCTTGCATCTAATTGAAATAGCCGTTGTTTTCAAATGGTTGTTTTGAAACATGTCTGAATGGCCTTGTTTCAGAATAACCATTTCGAAACAACAGCTATTTTGAAAGCAGGCTTTCCCTTAATTTGAATTAACAAACTGTTAATTCGAATTAACTTATTTCAAAATAAGGACTTTATTTCGAAATAACTCATTTCGACATGGGTTATTTCGAAATAATGATGTATGTGTGGACATAGCCATACAGAATATCTTCCTGCCAATAAAAGATCAAGACTGTTCTCTGTCCCAGAATTCATTTTTTAAGAGTACCATAAAATTCTGGTTGATCATTATCAAGTTATGAGGGTTTTTTTTTTAAGTTTTTTTCTTATGCTCATAACAAAATATGGTTCATTTTGCGCTTTAAATTTCCCAAAGACTTAATCCTCACTGACAAGTGCCTTTGACATGTCCGAAGAAAAGTCATTTAGAAAAATGAGTATGTAAATGTGTAAAAAATGTGTGCCAGGCACATGCAGAATGATTTCGTATTATACTGAAACATATTACAACTTATTCTGCCAATTAAAAATGCTATCTGTATCTAAACCAATATATACAAAAATTCATGTTTCTAATTTTCTAGAGAAAGTTGATAATGACAACCAAAATCCTCAGAACTAACTGTATTTAGCTCACAAATGCACATGCTAGTTTTTTCAATGTGGATCACCACAAACACTGGAATATCATCCACAGTCAGCTCATAATTCCCTAGTCCTGTATTAATTGTAAAAACATGATATAAATCCTCTAGTTTTCATATATTACTGTATTGTATAAATTACTTGTGCCTCTGATGGCCTCATGGTGGTACACTGCTTTATGACTTTCACTGAACGCTCCCAGACAAATTGTCTCCGATTGTAGCTTCACTTGTGTCTGAAGAGGTTGATTCTCTATTTTTTCAGTCAAAGGGTGGATAGACCAGTATATTGCAATGATAAGGATTCTTGAAAATTACTTTTAAAAATTGTTCACCTTACCTGTTTTAAACAGGGAGGGGGGAAACATTCTCTTTTTGAAGTATCAGATAATGTACTGGTGCTTAAATTCCAAAGGGGGTAGCCCTGTTAGTCTAGTTCAGTGGTTTTCAAACTTTTTTTCTCAGAACCTAGTTGAAAAAAATCATTTTGCCTGTGACCCAATAATTACATCTTTTAGCAATGCATTCATCTTTTGGTGGTGGCAGCAGGGAGTGCTGCAACCCAGTCAAAGCCTGAGGGTCTGCGACTCAGTACTGGGTCTAAGTTTGAAAACCACTGGTCTGGTTCAGCAAAACAAACAAGGAGTCTAGTGGCACTTTTAAAGACTACCAAATCTATTTCTTGCATGAGATTTCATGGGAGAAAATCCCACTTCATCAGATGCTTGAAGATGGAGAAGTACAAATGAATTGGAGGAAAATAAATGCAGGGAAGTGTTAAGTCATGGGATCAGGTTAGACCAGGCTTGTCCAACATGTGGGCCGGGGGCCAGAATCCAGCCCGCCAATGGCTGCCACAAAAGCCTAGGAGCTGGGGCTATCTGGAATACTCTGTACTGCTACATCAGTTGTGTGGGCAGACACTGACAATTTGTGCAAGCAAAAGCAATGCCAAATGTCACATTAATCATTATTTTATTAAAGTTTTTTTTTAATAAAGATCAATTTGTATGTCTTATCTATCAAAAAATCTTCTTACCGGTCCCTGGCTGAGAAAAGAATTGCAATGTGGTCCCTCACCCAAAAGCATGGACACCCCTGGGTTAGACTGTTACAGGAAATCAATGCAACTGTTTAAGTTCAAACAATGGACAACAGAATATAGGAGGAAGGTGAGGGAAAAAAAGGAAAGCAAACTTATCTGCTGTAATGGGGGGAGAGGGTGAGCAATAGTCTTTATTTAACCTTAAGTTGATGGTGTCGAACCTGCATAATTTTGCCTTCCTTTCTTCCTCACCTGTCGTATATGCTGTTGTCCACTGTTTGAAACTAAACTACTGCACTGACTTGCTGTAACAGTCCAATCTGATCCTATGACGACATTTCCCTGCATTTATTTCCCTCCCATCCATCTGTATTTCTCCATCTTCAAGTGTCTGAAAGTGAGATTTTCTACCATGAAAGCTCATGAGATAAATAAATTTGTTAGTCTTTAAAAGTGCCATTAGACTCTTTATTTGTTGTACTGTGGCTTAATTACTGGTTGGAGTACATGATGGCTTAAGGAGATGCCACTGGTTAAATTCCACAGGTCTGATATACCAAAGAACTGTTGCTTCCGCTATTTACCCCCACTCTCCCTGTAGCACTTTTATCAGAACACCACAAGAACGGTGTTGTACTAGATATTTATTTTAGAGAACTGACACTTGGTACACCAGCAATCCAAAATTCTTGTGTAAATATTAATGTTCAGTGAGGGTTAATGTTTACATTGCAGCTGTATGACAACTTTTGTGTATTTACAAGGAGCTTGCATATTTAATCTCAATCTGTTGCTTTTCTGCCAGAACTGTATGAAGCAGAACATGCATTTAATATGCAAAATTTATCTTTATTGAAATAGTAGTCTCTTAAGATACTTCACCTTCTGTTTAAAGAAGTTGTTGATTTACTCCGATCTTTTTGCAGCTATACTTAGGAAGTAAAGTTACTGTTATGACTAACCTGAAGACAAATTTCACACATTGGTTATTTAAAGGTCATGTAAACAGCTGGGTGGCTCCACTGAAGTTAAGAGTCATGAAATTTTAGACCAGCAGGGGAGCTAGTCCTCTGAAATTTTAAGTTCTTGTTCTATTGAAGACAAGAGTTTATGCTTCTGATTTTTAGAATTACTATACATACACATTTCAAAACTCTTCGACTCTTGGAAACTCAAAACAAAGCCGCAATGTAGTTGTCTGCATGGCATTCAGCAGGAGAAACTGAATACAAAGGCTTATTGCTGGTATATTACACTTCTGGCTGAAATGTCTTCATCTACTACTGTGACAAACACCTAAAAGGATTATAACCAGAAGGAAGTTAAAAATTAAAATATCTATTTTGTTTCCTTTGAACATTTGACAGCACTTTATATGTAGTCAGTTTCCCCTGAAATTTGAGTTGGTCTTCCTGGAGATGGGGAAAAACACCCCATGGATGTAGGGAAATGTGACTGTCAAATTTCTCTAAAAGGCAGGGGGTCTCAAGGGCAGGTCCTTAAAACTACATTTAACTCGTTTTAAAACACGAATTAAATTTTAAGTTGAAAGAAATGAGAAACAAACCAGTACAGTTTCAATGCCAAAGCTGAGCAGGCTGCAAGTAAGGAGATAGCATAAAAGTACACTAAAACAGATGTTTAGAGTGCTATACTTTTACTAGTATAAGCAGTTAATAACCCAGTGGTGGATTTTTATTTTTGACTGTTCAAAAGTCCTCATTAAAATTAAATGTCCTGGACAACATATTGCATATTACAATCTTATTCCAAAATGACAGCTTCAAATACACAGTAGAAGTTTTTAACTTACAAAATCTTTCGTTTTTAAAATACAGGGAGACAAAGTCCAAGTGCTACTCTCTGGACAAAAAGTGTCCCCATACTATACAGTTTAAAATCTTTGTTTTTAACCCCATGGAATGACAGCCGGCTCACAGCTCCACCAAAGCTGGTCTCTAGTGGCATCGTGCCAATAGGACTTGCAGGGCATGATCTCAATTTGTTTTTATTTTTAGTTACATCTGCAGATACAGTTTTAAAAAAAAATCAGACCTCCCAACCAGCACATTTTCCACAACTTGTTCTTAAACTGTAATTGTCATTGCCTCTTCCTAAAATGTTGTCAAATGACAATTTCATTTGCCAGTGCTCAGTACACTAGACATTTATTTCCAGCAATGTGCTAACCACAGTTTGGCTTTTCATGTAGGTGGTCTTTTTCTGGAAAAAAAAAGGCAGCATGATTCTTTTGACAATACGTCTCCAATTTTATTTTATTCTGCTTCCTTTGAATCTCTGTTTTCCCACTTCCCTGAAAAAAGCAGCTATGGTGTCGTCTTCAAACTATATTTAATTGTCCTGTTTTCTACTTGCCTATACTGTACTATCAAACTGACCTGCTGATGACATGAGGTAAACAGGTGGGTCAGCGCTCAACATCTTTGAACAAGACAAGAACAAATTATGTTCAGCACCATTACAAGAATAGCAGCTACAAAGGTGTTAACCATCTTTTCCGGCACCAGTCATTCCCCAGAGTTTCCGGCATGCCATTGGATAGTTTATTCTACCTCCAAACTTCTTGGTTTTATGTTTTTAAAACCAAGATATTTGAGTAAAGCATAAAATCCATTAAAATACATACACACACTGCAAAGAGATAATTGTTAAACCACACATTCACTCAGGCAAATTCAGAGTCAACTTCAAGCCTGAGCAGCTGGGCCAGGCAGCAGGTTGACGTGTGTGGAGAAGAGGAAAAAATAGATCATCTGCCCCAGTCCTTATTTCTTCACCTCAAGGGAGGAGTTGGAGGCAGGGGGAGGAGAAGAGGGTGATCCAAGTAGGAGAAGATTCTCTAGCCCCATTCTCACTCTGTCACAGACTAGAAGCAAGATCCTCAGGTGGTGTAAATCAGCATAGCACTGTTGGCTTCAATGGAGCCACACCAGTTTACACCAGCTCAGGGCCAGGTCCTAGACCTCTGCTTCTTCCAGGGAACGAGGTTTCCATTCTAGTGTCAAGGGCTTCTAAGTGGTCACTGAGGAGATGGCTAGATTCGCCCTGCAGAGCACATATATGAAAGTACATTCACAGTATTCATCAGCAATGATACATAACCTGATTACGTCAATATACAACTAGCTTCATTAAGTCCTAGTAGCATGCACTGTCCTTGGTCCGTTAGCACCTACCGTAAGTCAGTTCGTGCAAACAGCTCAGAGAAATAAAAGATTATTTGTACAGATTTTACATTTACTATCTTCATTCTGGTAATAATGTGGTGGGTCCTATTGACACAAACAGAAACCCGGACGTGAACAATTTACTATCGAAGACAGTAAATATACAGAGGCTAATAGAGATTAAATAACATAGTTCAAGTGTTTTACTTAATTTGACCTTTTAAAATAATGACCGGCAAGCCCCAACTACTTCTTTATCCAGTTAAATGCAGCTGATTAACTTATTGTAGGCAGCACAGTACACATGGCTCATGGGAAGATAGTAAATAGCAAACTAGACTGGGGCTTGAGCTACACTTAACTGATAGCTGACATAGCTGTGGCAGTGAGGGGTGTGAAACCCCCACCTCGCGGAGCATATTTATGCCACCCTGACCCTGGGGCAGATGCAGAAAGGTCAGCGGAAGAGCTCCCCTGTGGACCCAGCCAGTATTCTCCCCAGGACTTGAAACTGGGGGGTGGGGGGGGCGGTGTAAGGGGAGGCTTGGGGGGTGTAGGGGGTGCTCAGTAACTTAGTATAACACTGTTACTAGCTGATGGGGGGGTGCTGGCAAATTCAGGGGGAGTGCAGAGGGAGGTGAAGGAGGGGTGTTTGGGAAATCCCCGGACCCAGCCACCTTCACTCCAGCTCAGGGTCCTACAGCACTGAAGGCCGTGTCTACGCTAAAAGGGACGATGCCAACACCTTCCCCCCGCAATAGGTCTACCAGACACAGGGTTACCAGATGTCAGGCAAAAGGAGGACGTGTCCTCCTGTTTCCTTTCACGTCCTCTGTCCAGCAGGCATTTTCAAAATACTTGATTCTGTCTGGCTTTTTACTTACAGGGGTTAGAGCATGCTGGAACACCCCCAGAACACCCTATTTTTAGGGGGAAGTGTTCCAGGGCCCCCTAAAAACAGAATATTTCATGAATACCACATTTTCTCCCCGTGTCCTCCAATGGCCTCCTTTTCGTACTTCCCTGGCCTCCTTTCCATGCTTTGGTATCTGGTAACCCTAACCAGACAGCAAAGCCTGGGAAGAAGAACAAGGAGGTACGAAAAGGAGGACAGATGGAGAAAAATGCAGTGTCAATGTCATCTTCTTCTGTTTGCAGGGGGCCCTGCATCGCTTCCCGCTCAAAGGAGGGCGTTCTGGGGCCTGCCAGCCTACTCGAAGCCCTGTGGGTAAAAAGCCAGACAAAAGCCTGTATTTTCAAACGCCTGCGGGACAGAGGAGAAGAAGGTAAAGAGGAGGACACGTCCTCCATGTGCCTGACGGCTGGGAACCCTACCCCAGCGCAGACACGGGCCGGGCCTTAGTTTCTCCAGTGGGTCCCTCCAATGGGGGGGGGGGGGGGGGGGGGGGGGCCCGGGGGGGGCGGCCCCGGGGGGGCGCAGTGCTGCGGCTGTGCGGCGGCCGGGCGGAGGGAGAGGACGAGCCGGGCCGACTCTCCGGCCTGGGGAAGCGGCCGCTGCCCGCGCCCATCGGGGGAGAGGCCGGCGCAGGAGACCGCTCGCGGCCTCACCTCCCGGAGCCGCGCCACGTGCGCGCCGCCCCGCGGGGCGGTCTGAGGGGAAGCCCCGCCCCGGGGCGGAGGCTGCGCAGCGGCCGCCCCGGGCCGTTGGGTTCCCCCCCGCGCGCGCACGCGGCGGCAAAAGCCCACGAGCCCCGCCGGCGCGCGCGGCGGTTTCCGGTGCGAGCGCCGCCCGGGCGGAGCCACGCGGCCGGCGGGCGGGGGCGGTGACGGCGTGACCGTTCCACTCCCCCTCCGCCGAGATGGAGGCGCCCAGGCCGCGCGCGCGGCCTGCGCGTTGCCACGACCACGAGCCGCCGGCCGCGGCCCGAGCGGCCGACAAAGGGCCCGGGAGGGCGGCGGGGCCCGCTCCTCCTCCGCCGCCGCGGGCGCTGCCGTGCCGGGGGGCGGGCGCCACTCACCTGGGGTCGCGGCGGGAGCGGCGGCGCTGGTGCCCGGGTTCCCCCCGCTCTTTGTGTGCGAGGGTCCGCGCGCTGCGCTCTCGCGTGACGTGACGGGACCGTGTGTCATTTCCGCACAAGGACACAGCGCCCGAGCCGCGGCTCCCACTGGAGACCCCGCGCCCCGCCCGCTGCCGCCGCCCGTGGAATTGCCGCCCGCCTCCGCCCCCTGCGGCAGCCCGGCCCCGGGGACAAAGCCCGGCCGCGCCACGCACGTTAGCGGGGGTCGGCGGGCGGCCGCCCCGCCTCGCTGCACGTGAAGTGAGGGGGCGCCGC
This sequence comes from Podocnemis expansa, assembly GCA_007922195.1. Classification (NCBI taxonomy): domain Eukaryota; kingdom Metazoa; phylum Chordata; order Testudines; family Podocnemididae; genus Podocnemis; species Podocnemis expansa. The sequence goes on from ML681979.1 coordinate 54,485,543, forward strand.
GCCACTCGGCCTGTGGACAGGGAGCGGAGCGGGGGCAGCCGCCGCACAAAGCCGCCAAACCCGCAAGCGGCGCCGGCCCTGAGCCGCTCCGGCCTCCGGCCGTTAAAGGGAGTGGCGCTTCTCTAGGGGAAGGGGCGAAAAGCGGCCTTAGGTCGAGTCCGTTGAAACGGCGCCACCGGCTTTTCTGCTTCCAGACCGTACGGCAAGGTGAAAGTTTACAGCGGCGCTCCAAACAGCGTGGGCGCTCGCCTGCCTAAATACACGAGGAGTCCCCTGGCGCCTAAAGGCCAGGATTTTTAAGAATTCAGGAAAAAATCGGCGCTGAGGGTGCGGTGAAAATATTGAAATAAGCCCTCAAAGGCATCGGGACTGTGACTAACGTCCCAATTTAATTAAGAATTGTTCAAACAAGAAGGAAAATGGGACCAGATTCATGAAGGGCAGCATCTGCTCTGCATTTGATGACATTTATACAGACTGGAGCCACAGCCAAAGCCCACCACAATTACCTAGTTAAACCAATTCTAACTGTGCCTTTTATGGTACAAAGTACACCTACTACCTTATGCCTCCCTTCTATGAAGAGCCTTAGAGAACAGGTATATTTTGTATTTTCTACTGGCAATTTAGAAAGCTATTCAAGCTGGTTAACATCAGTAGGTGCAATTTCATCTTTAAAAACCTGGTTACTTTAAAATATTTACATGTTAAATGCTGTTTGAGTCACACCTAAGCTAACAGATTTAGCGGTTTGATCCCAAGTTCAAGCATTTGTCCCTCCTGAGCACCTTTTTGCTTCAGCTTTGGATGGAAGGGGGCTGCAATGAGATAATTAACATAAAAATGCTATTTCTGTTAAGTATCTTTTGTATATTTAACTTTTCCTGAACTTAATCACACCTCTCCAGGAATCCAAACTTGTTAAAAAAAAAAAATTAGAAGGTATTGAGAAAAGAACCGTTTGCAGCATCTTAGATCACGTGCCACGTTCCTCCAGCAATTCTTACTGTTCCTGCTATTAACATCAGGAGAGTCATGAAGAAAATAATTTCCCATAGTACAGAATTTGCAGAAATATTTCTCCTTCAATGTCTGAAATGTACATTTCCAGCCCTGTGCAACTGTTGGGTATTTGAAGTGGATCAAAAGAATTGTCTGTGTGAAATGCATCTCCCACTATTTATATTACCAATTTTAAAGCATCACTAAAGATATCAATCCTGATGCACCTTTTGTATGTTTTCTTTTGCTAGGTAGTGCCTTGGACCCGCATGATAGGAGTAGAAAGTGTCCTATGATGTTTATTAATAGGAATGATCTGCTACTTAGAACAAAGCATGCATTTCATTTTATGAAGTCGTCATTTATATAGTTTCCCCTTCTTGCAGAGACCAGGATCACTGATGCCACATGTATTATGCTATAATAAAATCACACATGAAGCCATAGCAACAGGTCACCCCTTTTTTTGTAATAAGGTACACAGGACAAGCAGAATTAAAGGCTACAAAATAGAAAGTGAGAAAGTATAAGTGCTTCACTGGTTAATGAAACAACACATAAAACCCTTTGGACTCAATAACACCCAGATTCAAGAATTAAACCCAACATTACTTTTTGCTTGTCATCGAAAGAAAATACATTTAAATGTAATAAACCTAGTCATTTTTAAGCAAAAACCAGAATTCTCTGTCAAATTATTGAAAATTCACTTAATCTCTAAAATAAAAAGAATCTCTTTCCTTTAGAATTAAGGCTATAATGTTCAGTTTTAAAGAACAGTTGCATGTTAAGGCCAGGATCTAAAGACAAAAATATTTAATAAATATCTGCTCCTCTTAAGGGCATAATTAGACTTTTGAAGTCTTAAAACAAAGCAACAGATTTTGGGGCATGCTTGTAAATTATCTGAGATTTCTTTCCTGCAGTTGCTCAACTCTGCCAAAATCTCTTGTAGCTCAAGCTGCTGGCAGATTTACAGTGACAGATTCCATGAATAATCATAACATAATAAAAGAGGGGGAAAAGCAATGAAACCTTTGAATTAACTATTTACAGGCTACTGTTTATAGGAGTCCCTAAAGCACAGATTAACTGTGAGCTCCTCTGACAGATTACTAGAATGTGGGAAACATTAAGATGACATTTCCTACAGTGGACCCAACTCTAAACAATGGTTCAAAATAAAGAGGAGCTCCAGAGAACTTTAGAATCTTAATTTTTACTGTACTCTATTATCACTATAAACTAGGCTGAATCTTGTTTACATACTTCCAGTACTGTTCCATTAAACAAATGTGCAATTAAAAGGGTTAAATGTCATAACACCTGCCAGAGCTGTTAAGCAGTATTGTAGTCTCAGTCTGATTTTATTTGAATGCTTTGCGTGGTGGGATTTAGTAAAGAGAAGGGAAAAGCAAACCGATGGAATCCCAAATTCAATTTCAAAGCCCCTGAGAAAATGCCTGCCAATTTGAACTCCATCTCATTTCTATTCTGTAGTGCTGGCCCAAGGCACTGTAGCTACTGGGAGATCTATACCCGGGAGGAGACCTGAAGGGGCTCAGCTAGGTATTCATGAGCACGGTCATGTTGTTGCAGAAACAACATGAAATGGAGCAAGCACACTTGTCTTCAGGCAGTGCAGATAGCAAGTTTAGATTGGCTTCCCAGCCAGTCAAGTCCCAGTTTTTTCACCATCTTAACACTGTGCTACACAAGTCATTTATTCAGATGTGCACTTTTTTGTTTCATGCCTTTGGCTCAAAAGCCACTCTGACACTATGGCATTTTCTGGAAAATTCCAATTCAGCATGGAAAAAAAAAATCCACTCTACAATTTCATACAAGTGAGCTTTAAAGGAAAATGTATCAAAGTTGTGTAAACCATGCAGCACTTGGCACTTAACCCAAATGAAACTAGATTACAGCTGTAAAGATGTGAACAAAAACTGCTGGAATCTAATAACTAGTTTAATATTTGCTCATAGTAGCTTCAAAATTGAAAGAGTCTCTATCCAAAAGTCTGACAATTTAAGAAGGATGAAATCAATAAAAATAAAAATTTACTCAACAAATAAAAGAGGCCAGATCTTCCCTAAGCTATGGCCACTTTCCAGGCCAGTCTACTGGTATGAAGGATACATAAATCAATAAATCTGTCCAGGTAGCATTTTTCTTGTGTGCAGTTTCCCCACATTGACAGGACCTGTATAGCTGACTTTTACACTGAAAGTGGGTGAAAAACAGTTACTAACCTCTCATAAGTGTTGTTTGATATAGTCATATCCATTCCATGTTCCATGTGTGCACACTCACATGAATGGCTGCCAGACATTTTTTTTCTTTACCAGTATCCATAGGAATGGCTCTGGAGACCTATGCTCATGCGATGGTACCTGAGCTACTGCCAGACCTGTGCCCCCTCTGTTCCTTCTTGCTGTCACCTCCGATGGAGGGAACGAAGGGCAGGTTATGGAATGGATATGAATATATCAAATAAGTCTCAGAGAACAACAGTTATGAAAGGTTAATAACTTTTTTCTTTTTTGGGTGGTTGCTAATGTTGATTCAACATTAGGTGACTTGCAGGCAGTATCGCATGAAGTGTGCTGAGTTCATGGATTGTGCTACATGTACCACCACTCTGCCGAAGCCCAGCACTGTTATGTGCCTGCTGGGTGATGGTATAATGAGTTGTGAAAATATGGGTAGAAGATCAGGTAGTGGCTCTGTAGATATCTTTGACCAATGCTGCACTAGGAAGGCTGCCAACAATCCTCGAGCCTTGGTAGAACTGGCTGTTATGATTGCTGATGGAGGCATTTAGCTTGCTCATAGCAGAACTCAATGCAAGAGGTCATCCACGAGGAGATCCTCTGGGAGGAGACCAACAGGCCTTTCATCCTATCTCCCTCTGCAGCAAAGAGTTGGGAGAACCTACAGAAAGGCTTGCTTAGTTCTTTCATTGTAGAAGGCCAAGGCCTATCTTAACATCCAGGGTGTGTAACCTATGTTCCTTCATTAGAACTGCATGGTTTCAGGAAGAACACCATGTAAGAGTCCTGGTGTGACACACTGCACCCCCTTATGGTGTGCATGTAACTGAATGTTGTTTAATGCAAAGTATGTCATGTAAAATTCTTTTGAATGCTCATAGCATATCTAAAATGAGTGGTATAGTAGTATGTTTGTTGCAATGTCAGGTGTATAGCTGTGAGGCCTTACTGTGTAATCTTCCCAGATGTGCGTCTCATGGCTTGAGGCAGATCTGGGCAAAACCTACGGAGCTGAGAAGCCATTCGCGCCTCGCTAAGACTTGTGTACAACAACCCAGCTTAGCACTCCCAAGAACAACGAAGTGGCCCAGACATCAATACGGGAGTCCACAAAGAACTGGTGTCTTAGGACAGATGGATTCCAGGAGTGAGGGCCTGGAGCAACACAGCTATATGCCAGTCCAGACTGCAGAAGGGAACATCATGTCTGGTTACTGTGAAACTGCAACACTACCTTTGGTCAGAAGGCTGGATGGAGATGCAGCTGGACCATGACCCTGTAGAACACTGTAGGGTGGTTCTGAAGTGAGCACCCTGATTCTGGGGACCCTTCATGATAAAGTAACTGCCACCAGGAAGGAGACTTTCCGTGAGAGAAGTAGGAGAGAACAGGAAGCTAGTGGCTCAAAGCAGGGTGATGCGTGACCTTGGATATCACAAAGTTCAGGTCCCAGAGTGGTACCAGATCACTGACCTGAGAATAAAGCCTTTCCAGTCCTTTAAAAAGCCTGATTATTACGAGGAAAGACTGATTTACCTTGGATTGGAGGATGGAGAGCCAAAGTATCTGCCAAGTGGACCATTAGAAATGAGAGGGCTAAGTCTTGTTGCTTGAGATGCATTTGGTCCTGAATTGAGATCTGGATGACGAACAGGCTAGTCTGTGGAGGAACAGGAAAAACTTCTCTGTTTGGCCAGGTACATTACTCTGGTGGAAGGTTGTCCTCTGCCCATGAGGACCTGCTGAACCTGGAACATACAAGCCTGTTCTTCTGCATTCAGCCACACAGTAGCCATGCAGTCAAATGAAGGGATGTCAGATCTGGGTGCAACAACCATTCATCGTCCTGGAAAGTCAAAGTGGAAATTCTCCTAGTAGGACAGGGTTGCTGCTGAGAGCTCCAGCAACGTGCCAAAGCAGTGCTGTCATGGCCACATAGGGAGTATCAAAATCATGGTCGCCCTGTTCCACTTGATTTTTTAAGAGAACCTTGTGAACCAACAGTATTGGCAGAAAGGTGTAGGGCAGAGACCTTTCATGGGAGCAGAAAGGTGTCAGATAGAGGCCCTCTGAAAAGCAGTGGAGTGAGTAGAACTAGTGGCACATCCTTTTCTGCCTGGATGTGAGCAAATCTACTTGGGGAGTTCTCCATCTTTGGAAGATCACAGCAACAACCTCTAGGTGTAGAGATCACTTGTGACAAGATGAGAAGGATCTGCTGAGGAGCTCTGCCAGCACATTCCTAGTGCCCGAGAGATGGGAGGCCATAATATGAATGTCTTTCTGAATGCAAAAGTTTGACAAGTGGAGGACATGTTGGCACAAGGCTAAGAGGCCCCTTCCTGTTTGCTGTTTCAGAACTTTGCAATGGTGTCATCTGATAGGGTGTGGACCATTTTACCTGACAAATAAGGGAGGAATGCCTCGCAAGCTGGAGTTCCTTGACATTTATATTGAGGGCACGATCCCATTGGGAGCAGCCTCATTGCATACTGAGATCATTGAGGTGGGCTCCTCATCCTAGATCCCAAGCATCTGAGGCAAGCGTTGCTGAGGGTGATAGTCCTTCAAAGGCATCCTCTGTAACAAGGAATGAGGGTTTAGCTATCAGGTAATGGATGGCAGGATGTGTGGGCGCATTGTGACCACAGTGCCCAAATTGCATCTGCTCAGAGTGTAGACTGCAAGGTTTTGTGGTGGAGATGCATGTGTCAGACCACCTAAAATTAAGATGCGACATGGCCTAGAAGCTGAAGGCACCTCTGAGTGGCTGAGAGAATGGGTTTCCACATATCTGATGAGGACTGTCATGACTTAGAATTGGGGCTCCAGAAGAAAAGATTTAGTTTATAGAACATCAAGGACCACTCCCTTCCTAAAATTTTATCTGTTGGATGGGACAGCATTGATTTTTGCTCACTTACAAGCAGGTCCAGATCTTGGCAAGTGGTTTGGGGGTTTTTTTGGTCTCTTCTGTTTTAAGACTCCCGCTATCACTGGTCTGAGAACCTGGGCAGTAGTTGAGAGGGGCAGAATTGCCTCAGGGAAGACTGAGGAGTATATAACCTCAGAGAGCATAAGATGGCCCTGGAGTGTTTCAAGCCATGAAGCCTGGCATCCGTTTGCTCTGAAAATAGAGTGTGGACTTTGAAAGGGAACTCCTACACTGACTGTTGCACTTCCTGGGACAAGTGCAAGGAATGCAACCAGAAGCACTGCTGCATTGACGCTAGAGAGGCTATTGAGCTTGTTGCTGAATCAGTCTTGTCCAGTGCTGACTGGTGAGAGGCTCAAGCCACTGCCTTCGCCCATCTACAATGGACATGAACTCCTGCCTGATTTCTTCAGTCAGGGAATCTTTGAATTTAGTAACTGGGATCCAGATGTTCTAATTGTACCTCCCTAGTTATGCCTGCTGATTAGAGAGCCTCAGGTGTAGACTGCCTGTGGAATAGATCTATCTTCCAAACAAGTCCCATTTCTTTGCATTCTTATTTTTTCCATTTGAGCTAACGTTACCCTGCCCATCTCTTTCGTTCGCAGCAGCCACCATCAGAGTCTGGTGGTGTGAGAACAAACATCCATACCTATTAGTTGGGACATGTTTCTTTTCAGCTGATTTTGAAGTTGGTGGCAGGGAAGATGGTGTATGCCACAAGGCCTTGACTTTATATAGCACCCCATCATGAACTGGGAGCACTATTTTGGCAGGTACAATGGCAGCCAGAATATCAAACAAGCTGTCCATAAGGTCCAAGAGCTCATCAGCCTCCAGGCCGAAGCTAGAGGCCACCCTTTTAAGGAACTCCCAATAGGCTTAGAAGTCATCTAGAGGCATTGGGAGTGGGGAGGGAGAACAAATGCTGGGCTGCTGAGAGCCTCATCTGGTGACAATGAGGATGACTGTAAAGCCAGGGGAGGGAGAGGCACCTCCTCTTCCTCCACGTAAACTGTCTCTGCCCCTGGATGGGTGATGTCAGCACTGGGCTCTGATTGCAGGTCTGAATCTCATGCTGCTGGTATTGAGACTACTTTTCAGAGACATCCATGGATGACTTATGGATGAAAAAGATACCTACCCAGCATAATTGGGATCTTCCTAGACTCAAATATGACCACTGTGTTAACCAGTGATTTTGGGGCCATAAACCCACTAGTGGGTCAGCCCCCAACATCAGCGTGCCCAATGAGTGGTGCTTTTGGGGTGGTGGTGAGGTTTTCCCTCAGAATCTGATGAGGAGGATTCATCCCAAAGGGTCCATGGCAAATTAGTTGAAACTATAGTAAACAACAAAATTATCAGACTCATAGATAACACAATATGTTGGCAAGAGTCACCACGCCTTTTAAAAGAAAGGAAACCATCCCTCACTAGTCTATTAGATCCTTTGAGCATGTCAACAAGCATATGGATCACAACTATTCAGTCAGTATAGTGTACTTGGAATTTCAGAGCATATCCCTCACCAAAGGCTCTTAAGCAAAGCAAGCAGTCATGACACAAGAGAGATGGTCCTCTCTGGTTAAAAAGATAGGACACAAAGGGCAGGAACAGTCACTTTTCACAATGGATAGCAGTAAATTAGGGGATCCCCCAATGGTCAATACCTGGACCAGTTCTATTCAATACACTCCTAAATGATCTAGAAAAGGGGATGAATAGTGAGGTGAGAAAATTTGCAGATGATGCACAATTACTCAAGCTAGTTAAATGGAAAGCTGACTGTGAAGAATTACAAAAGATTTCACTAAACTGAATGACTGGGCACTCTGAGTACATTTCCCAGAACTGAAGATCTCTGTGTAAGTGCTACAGCTTGACTCTCACCCGTAAAAGATATTATTTAACCCACCTTGTCTCTGGGGCAACAAAATGCCAGTTGAAATTCAATGTTGATAAGTGCTAAGTAATGCACACTGGAAAAAACTAATTCCAACTATACATACAAAATGATGAGGTATACATTAGCTATTTTCCATTCAAGAAAGGGATCATGGTGGATAGTTCTCTGAAAACATCCACTCTGTGTACAGGGGCAGTCAAAAAAGCTCACAATGTTAGAATGATTAGGAAAAGGATAGATAATAAACCAGAAAAATATCATAATGCCACTATATAAATTCATGGGACACCCAAACCTTGTACTGTGTGCAGTTCTGGTCACCACATCTCGAAAAGGTATATCAGAATTAGAAAAGGGCAATGAAAATGATTAGGGAGATGGAACAGCTTCCATGCAATGAAATGTCAAAAGACTGAGACTTGACTAGACTTAGAAAAGGGATGACTAAGGGGGATATGACAGCAGTCTATAAAATCATGGATGGTGTGGAGGAAGTTAGTATTATTTACCACATAACATAAGAACTAGGGGTCATCCAATGAAATTCATAGGCAGCAACTTTTAAACAAACATAAGGCAATACTTCTTCAAACAACACAGTCCAACTATGGAATGCATTATCAGGGGATGTTGTGAAGGCTCAACATATAACTTGGTTAAAAAACCAGATAACTTCATGGTGGATAGATCCATCAGTGGCTATTGGCCAACATGGTCGGGAGTGCAAAATCATGCTCTGGATGCCCCTAAACCTCCAACTGCCAGAAGATGGACTTGACAACAAGGGAATGATCACTTGAAATTAGCCTTTTGTTCATTTGTTCTGGAGCATCTGGCGCTGCTCACTTTCAGAGTGAGGATAGTGGGCTAGATGGACCATACTTTGAAGCAGAATGGCTGTTCTTATATTATGAATAATTACTGGGACTGGAGAGGAGTGTTCATAGCCTGAAATCATACTGGAGAATAATGGCCAGAACTTGGATTTATAAGAAATGTGACTAGGTGAAGATGGATTTTATTTAAAGCTAGGATAATGAGGCTCACAAGTCAAAACCACAATGAAAGAAGGAACTGAATGCAAAAGCAAAGGACTGCATTACAATGGAGTAACAAATCCAGTGAAAAGGTTAGGATCAATGTCCACTTCAGTGCTTGAGCAATAATTTTTGTGTCCATTGCACTTGTAAATGTTAAAAAATGATAAACCCAAGCAATTTTAAACTTGGAAAACACAAGCTTCCTTTAATCTTTTGGCGGTGAAATTTGGAGAATCCTCAGTCCCATTTTCAGTTCAGTCAACAACTGTCCCTTTGTAGAGATTGGAACTGATGCTACCCATAGCTTTGCTATAAAAAGCAGTAATGCTTAGTTTGAATTCAGAGTCCGCATGCTATTTATGCACATTCAGCCTTATGAAAGACCAGAAGAACATTTACTTCCTCCATAAAGGCCCGCTGTTTAAAAGCATGTGGGCAATACAAAATTGGTAACTGTACCTTGAGTTGCCTTTTCCCTCCAACTTGTCCAGATCGCCCATGAAGTGTAAATACCATTCTTTTCTTTCTGACATTTAAATCCACATTCTAACACACTGTGTCCAAAGACATTTCTATAATTAATACTCTAGCCTAAAAGAGAAAGTGTTGTAGGATTGCTCTCATATCAATTCCAGGTGGCAGTGAATTACACTGCTGAAATGTACCTGGCCAGTTTAAAATAATTATGTAGAAGTACTTCAATTCTAGTGCTGACCAATAAAAAGCTTTCACACTAGTAGGAAAGCAGGTATCTCTAGTCCAGTGGTTCCTGACTTTTTCTCAGCCATGGCCCACCTTGATACCTCTAATTATTTTGAGGCATACCACCACAGGGTCTCCAAATGAACTCATGAATTTCATGAGCCAATCCAGAACTCTGAGAAGTTTTTCTAAACAATCCGTGGCCCACCTGCTCAGGCGTGACGGCACATGCATGTACTGTGGCACACTGGTTGGGAAACACTGCTCTAGGCTGCAGCCAGTAGAAGACAGACTTAATCCCATGCTGATGCAGGTCTTCTGTTCCTTGGAGGAGAGGGTGACAGCACACAGACAGGTGGGAAAATATATAAGTGAAGGTAGCATTTTATTTTTTAACTGGCTGTGGCAGAAACACTGGTCATCTTAAGTTTAAAAGGAGACCTTTTGAAAACATTAATGGGATGCATCAGATGGTTGTAATATACAACAAGACATTCTGTGTTCTGATATCTGGTGACCATGCTGCACAGAGATCAATAAATATTGACAAACAATGAAACTGGACATAAAATGGAAAGAGATCAACACTAGGAAGAGGGAGAAAATCTCTTTTGGAAATTTCTTTAGTAGTTAATGACTCAGTCTTACAGTATAGTTCCATACTAATTTAACCAAAAATAAATAAATAAATAAATAAATAGTTTAAATTCAACTTCATTTGTTAAAATAAATTTAATTTTGTAAACTGAGTGGGAGAGTAATTTTTAGTGAGAACCTAGAGTGTTACTTCTAATTTTTTACATTACATTAAAAAAAATTATGGTAGAAAAGTGATTTTTCTCAATATCATGTCTAAAACAGTAAACAGATTTTACTTAACTTCAGAAACAATCATTTTTGGAGAAAAGCTTCTAACATCTTTTTAAAGCCTATCTTATACTTGCCCACAAAACGAAAAGTTGTTTCATTAGTTGAAAAAAAGAATGACTGATTCAGACAAAAAAAAAGTTTTGATAACGGTCTCCCACTATATCCTTTTTTTAATGCTAGTGCAGAATATAATGATGCAAGCGACTAAGTGTAATTGTACAAAATTATTGCTAGTGATTTGCATATGAAATACACACCTCTTACTGCCTCTAGTTGGCATTGTTTAACAAGATTATAAATAGTACAGCTGAAGTGTTATAAACAGAAAACAGTTTATGTTGGGCACATGTTATGAATGAAGAAATGCTCAGACACAATGCACAAGTTGGAGAGCTTTCATCAAAAACTAGCCAAGACAGAAAATGGTTCATTTCCCAATCCTGCCCTTGCTTTGCAGAAGCGTCTTCAGAAAACCTCTAAGCTCTTTAAAACACAGGTATTCATGCCACCATGAGAGTACAGATCATCTTTTGTCAGCCCTAATTATTTCAGCTTTATGCTAAAGAGTCCTACATATATGACAGCATCCAGACATACTTTTAAATAGATCTGAATATTTCATCTGGAGTATTTTAACGCACAATGCCAAGAGGACCAACCTGCTAATTGTAAAACATTGTGGTCTGGATATGAAAAGGAATTAGATGCACAAAGTGGGTGAGATAATACCTTTTATCGGATCGATTCTTCAGGGCAAAAGAGGAGCTCTGTGAAGCTCAAAAGCTTGTCTCTTCCACCAACAGAAGTTGGTCCAATAAAAAAATCAGCTCACCTGCTTTATCTCTTTCAGATCCTGGAACCAAACTTGGCTATATAGTACCACTTGAAACAATAAAAAGGTGTGTACTTATTGACTTGCATCATTTTAAAGCTAAAAACTTTTGTCAATCTGTTTTGGAAAAATAAACATCAGTGTAATGTTACTGATTTTCAAGCAAAATTTCTATAATCATTTTGTTCAGGAATGGCAATTATCTGACAGCAAGGTTTCATACCAAAATAGCTCCCACATTCATTTTTGAAAACTTTTATACTGGAAATTGAAACATTTATTTTTAAAAAGAGCTACTTTGATTGAGAAAGAAACTAAGTTGATTAAAATTATTACTGGGTCATGTCATCTGTTATTCTATTATCTAAGGACCATAATCATCTACCATATATTGAAAATGGTTCGTTCACTGTGTGGTAACTGCAGAGAGAACAGAAATTCCATCATGTGAGTAGCTGTACTTTAAAATAATGGTCCACTCATACACTTCTCTTCTTTTGATTTCCCAAAAGTACGTAAATCCTAAGGTGACATGCTGCCTCTGGTTCTGTTTTGGAGAAGGGGAAAGAAAAGGTAAATCTGTTTCTATTTTTACTCCCACCATAAAAAGCATTCTGAAGATGGTTACACAGAAAACAAAGGAATACAAATCTCAGTTTCAAACAGACGTGGGAGAGAAGGAATCACCTACAGATGGGGGAGCCAAAGCATTCCTTTGACTAATACAGAAAATGTTATTGATTTCTGAAGCAAGTTCAGAGAGCTGTAGGCAGGGTTAGGCAAAAAACACAAACACTTGAAAAGACAAGCCTGGTGATTGTATGAAACCTCTGCTATCAACCATCAATGTGTTAACTGTGTCATAAACTTCTCTTTTGAGTCATATGGGTTATTTATGTGCCTTATCCAGATCACATATCATAGGTTATTTCTAAAAAAACGTTACCAAACTGGTACCAAAATTCTAGAGGAACTGACAGTTATTCATAAAACAAGGATGTTACAGCACCAAGTTTATTCTGAAGGAGAAAGCACTGGCTGCCTTAAATAGCTAACACATTCATGGAATGGGTTAAAAAAGGATATAGAAAATCTGGTGAAAAGACTGTCAGAAGTGACTACTTCCACAACAATTAGAGATACTTCTTCCTTTGAATGCTTGTTGACTGAGAGACTGCAAAGCAGAGCAGTAACTATGGTGGGGCAAATGGGGCTTTGCCCAGGGTGCGCTGGAGTGGCTCAGTAGTCGCTCTATTAAAAGGTGTGTTTTGCAGCGCCAGCCCCAAGCGTCGCTGATTGCAAGGGGCGCTTTCCGATTGGAATACGACCAGGGTGCTCAAACAGAGCGTTACACGTCTGCTGCAAAGGCCTTATTTTCATACATCCCTACATACTGTAAAGGTGAAGTGTCTCCAACTTTTGAAGAATACAGTGGGCACAAAAACCTCACTTTTCTGTGAGGTCAGGCTGATGAGAGAAGGGGAGACAACTGTAGGGGCCCTGAATTCCGTGGCTCCCCAAGACAAATGTAACATCTGTGTAAATAAAGTGAAATGGGAGGGATTTAGGACCTCCAGCGAACATGATGTACCCCCAAGCTTCTCTCAAAAGGTCTGTCTGAGGTTATACTAGTTGATGAGCAGCAGTAGCAATCAGTGATCTGACCCAGTAGTCTCCTTCTCAGCAAATCTGTTCACAACACAGTTACATGCCACAGTCCTTCTGCACCTGTGAAAAGGAAGCATAATCTGCTCAATGAAAGAAAAAAAAAGTGAAGGTTAGAATAGCACAGAGCAAGCCCTGCACTGAATTCTTGTTCTAATTTCAGAACAAGGACAATTATCTTTTATTTTATTTCTTGAAAAAATAACCCAGTGGGAGTACCACATGCTCCCCTCACTGCCTTACTTTTGATACAAGTGTGTTCAGTGCAAAGAGGTCCCAATCAGCTGAGAACCACTGGAAACTCTCCATGTGAAATGGAAGGGGAATCGTTAGGAAAAGGCAGCCATCTCACCAACAACTACTAAAGGGAGATTCTCTCATTCTAACATCTTTCTCACAAGGCTGGGGGAAAGACAGGGAGTGTACAACTCACGCTTCTTCCACTGCCAAGATGGGAACCGTGGAATAGGAGGGGGAAGGTCTTCCTGTCTCCCCAAAAAAGCGTCATTTTATGATTCCATTGGAATAATAAATTGCCAATTGTGTAGCAACTTCCATCCAATGATCTCAAAGGCCCTCACAAACATTAGAGAACTAAGCTTCCCAGTCTTGCAATAAGCAGTTGTCTTTATTTTACAGATGAAGAAACAGACATAGGCCTGGCTTGCACAAGGTTTCTCAGAATATCTGTTGCACAGCCATCTTAACCACTCAGATTATGCTTCTTGAAGACGCACAATTTAGTGCAAGGAGTGTAATTTGTTGACAGACAAGTGCAGCTTAGCTCTGATTTTGTGCTTAAAGGTGGCATCCTCAACACAGCAGTTAAGCTATAACTCAGGCAGACCAAGTTAGGGGTATCAACTAAAGTGAAGTATTTCTTTCATGAAGTACTGATGCTTTGGCTTGCAGTGAAGCTGAAGACCAGGAAAAGCAGCTCAAAACTGAGGCATGTTAGTTGCTTTGCCAGAATATGAGGATGTGGAAAGAAGACACTATAAAGGGCTTATGTCCCCAGCTTTACCCTTTGTTTTTCAGGTTTTATAACAGATGGTCATTCTAAAGATTTCTCTGACACTAGGAAGTGTGGAGAACTGACAAAGACAGTAAAAGATGGACATTCCACCTCTTCTCTTTGACTGGCAGCATAGCCTATGCAATGCTTCATTGTTTTTATTTCTTCTACAGGACTCAAAATACACTAGAGCTTCATGTTGCTCTGCACTGATCACAAGCACTTCAGGAGTGATGTTGAACAAAACTGTGAAGGAAGTCTGACTTCTCTAACCCTCCTCAGACAGAGGATGATGATTATAAAAATGACCTTTAGGGTGTGGCTGGCCGGAACAGGAAGAGTTGTTAAAGGAAAAAAAACATTTGAGCCTACTTGGCACATAAAATATCAGGATGGCGTAGAACAGATGTCAGAAAAGAAAGCAATCTCAGCAATGATTATTAGACAAAGGACAATGCAGGCACATGAACAAGTGGATATAAACAGGGCATGAATAAAATTCAGACTGGAGATTAGAAGGAAATTGCTAATCATCAAGTTTTCAAGTTACAGCTGGGGAGGTCCAGACTGGATATTAGGAAAAGCTTTCTTACTAGGCGAGTGGTGAAGCATTGAAATAAGTACCTAGGGAGGTGGTGGAATCTCCGTCTTTGGAGGTGTTCAAGGCCCAGCTGGACAAAACCCTGGCTGGGATAATCTAGTGGGAGTGGTCCTGCTTTTTTGGCAGGGGGTTGGACTAGATGACCTCGTGGGGTCCCTTCCAACCCTGTGATTCTATGATTATGAGTGAATGATGTTTTGGAATAGCCTTCAAATAGGATTAAGGAGGGCAAACAATCTAATTTTAAACTGGAGTTTGATAAATTTACAAACAGGATTATATGACTGTGTTTCCTGTGATAGCAGTGGACTGGACTTGATGACCAAGAAGTCATCACTTCCAGTCCTACAATTTGTATGTTTTGCCTGCAGGGTTCAATATAGGTATTCCTCTAGTTCTTGACTTGATTCAAGGATCCAAACCAACAACATATCATGCTTCCAATTGGTTGCTGGAAGATATCATAGATATGTACTATTACCAAGGCTTTAATAAGAGACAGTTCATTTTCAGCAATTAAACCAATGAAACTACCTGTCTACAATATCACTACTATTTAGTTTTTCTTATTTGTTTTTGGTAGAACATGCTGATAAAAATTGTGCTTTCATGAAAAGAAACATATGCCCAGTCCTGTAATATGCTGCCTGCCTCTTCCACACTACTAAGTGTCCTCAGTAGAAATCAAGGGATAAGTTGAAAGGGCTCAGGATATTTCTGGAGTCCCTCAGCTCTGTGCAGGATCAGCCCCTAAATTACCATGAAGCACTGAATAAAACAAAAAAGTAAGTCTGTGATAAGGAGAAAGCAACATATGGGTTTTATAAAACAATGTTTTAAGATCAAGTCTGACTTATACTCCATCAAATAGAGTTACTACTTAATTGAACTTTAGTAAGGTAATAAACGATTTTAAGAATAAAAATAAAATGCTCTAAGAATTCAACTCACCGTCAAAGGCACGGAGCTGCACTTGCATAAATCTGAGCAAGTACACCAGTTCCTCAATACACTGTGTGCATATTATATATGTTGTTTTGACAATGCTTTAATATAGATAGCTTTATATTTTCCTTTCAGCTAAATGCAACATGCTGGTCCAAGATAAAAAAAAGCTTTGACACACCCCCCCATTTTTTTTGAAGGGGGCAGAATTTAACAAAAATAACTCCACTTAATGTTTGAGTGAGCGATGTAATGAAATCTGTTTGCTGTGCTAGCTGTCTCCAGATTGGGCTGTAATTACACCACAGAAGGAAGAAAGGTAGCTGAGTCTCAATCTAGATCATTTATGTAAACTCAGCCTTCTTGTCAACGAAGTTCTCAGATTGCATGCATGCAAACCACAAAAATCATCTCCTATGAACAAACTAGAGACAGAGTCAAATTGCAGACTTCTGATATACCTTATATTCTTTCTGTAATTGGACTTTCAAATCTGACACACTAAGGTTAAAAAAAACTACTCTTGTGTTATATATTTATTGAGAAGAGTGAAAAGCCTGTACTAACAGAAGACTATTTCTCACTTTTTTCTGTCAAAAGATTGATGCTGAACATTACAAATTAACATTTATTTGACTTAAGTTAAAACAAGTGTCAAATGCATTTAGGAAATCGTTTTGGGAAAGAATGTGCTGAAACAAAATTGCTTAATATGTGGGAAAAATGTCTTTCCTGAAAGAGTTGAAAAACTCATTCTTTTGAACCAGAGCAAAATATATTTTATGCATACAGTATAAAAACATAGGCAATCAATTCTTAACAGATCCAAATTAATATTTAATTAAATATTTTTAAAACTCCTACTTACCACACTTGTCATATTTCTCAGCAAATTTCTCAAATACTGAAAGCATTATGCACAAATTAATTTTACATTTGAATACATAAAAACAGTGTGAGGAGACATAGCTGCATGTAGACAGGTAAAGGATTCTTCCTCATTAATTCACTGAACTGCCCTTCATGTTGATAAAGTGGTACATTAATTCTTGACTAAAACAGCCCTCTCTCTAGCAGCTTTAGAAAGCGTTTCTCCTGACACCTGCAGCTTCAGGCCCCCCTCTGTCCTCTCTAGTGCAGGAAAACCACAGGCCACCACATTGGCGCCATCCCTGGCAATGTCCAATCAATAAGGACTTATTTCCTGTCCATTTGCTGAGGTCACAGAAGTGAGTCTCATTAATTATTTCTACTGGTGCAGCCTCAAGTATGCTTCTGGCATGACAAGTGAAAACTGTTTGACCTTTTTCCCCTAATTTTGTTTATAGCAGTTCCAAAGAATGCATGTTCATTCAGCAATGTGGTAAATGGAACCCCTCCCCCCTAAAAAACTCCCCAAACCTAGCACATTTAGATCTTGCAAAATACAGAGCATTTGCATCTTTTCCAAGCCACCATCCATCTAGTTATTTTCTGCAAATGAACAAGTTTATTTTTTGAATTGTATGTCATGAAAATCTGGTCACAGCATAAACCATGTTTTCTAAAGCAGATCTGGCCTCCGAGGGAGGGAAGCACTCCAGGGCCTCCAGTGCTCTGTTTCCATGGTAATGACATAGGTCAATAGCTGAAGTCACACCTTTGCCAGCCTTGATTGCTTCTTGCAACTGTTAGAAAACACATGCATAACAAATTCAGTTTTGACAATACTCTGTATACAATTATTTCTAAGAGAACAGTATGGATTCACTATTTCCTTTACCTTTAATTGAGGTAAACAAGGCAGCTAAAAATCAAATATCTCAAAGCTCTCATACTATTCTAAAATATTAAACTGCTCTGCTTCAGCTTCTGACTACAACAAAACCCCAATCAATTTAAACTACACCGCCAGTTCTTGATAACTAAAAATGTTAAGCTTTCCAAGGAGCTGAGCAACACAGGTGGGAGATTTTTAAATATCTGGGCCTTTGCTTAACCAGCTGGTTTCTGTACAGTATGCTAACTTGACACACCAACCAACCACTTATTTTTTTGTATTCAATATCTGGGTATCATTTTCAATTTCGTAAATTTCAGTATATATTTTATAAATACATTGTCATAGTTCATAAGCACACAATTCCATATTTTATGTAAGCAAACTAAATTTCCTCAGTAAAAATTATCTTAAAACCCATTCTGCCATCAATTCTTCCATGCAAACTCAATGCACTCACTAGAGACGGTAAACCTGAGGCTGGAGCATGGCTCCATGTTCATATCATGTGAAACAGGAAAATGTTTCCATGGGATAATAAACATTTTCTGGCAAACTGCTGGAGAGAATTGGCAGGTGCAAAATGGGTAAAACACCAGGCAACATTTTAATATGACTTTAAATTTTGTTGAAGTTCTTTAGGGTGTATTTAAAAGGTATTTAAAATTGTTTTTATGATGAACAGCACCTGAGAGCATCATAAGAAAGAGGTGAAACTATATATACACAAATTAGTGTTTGATTGCTTTTAATATGCAGCCTTCGCAGCAATTCCAACTCAACAGCTAAACTAGTGAAAGGACAGGAATTAGGATCAGGTCTCTTATCTAGCTACTTTATGGTATGTCTATACTGCAGTTAGAGACCCACAGCTGCCTGTGTCAGCTGCCTTGGGCTCAGGATAAAGAGCTGTTTAACTGTGGTTCAAGAACAGATGTTCAGCAGCCTGAAGTCTGGTTCTAGATTGCAGACTGAAATCTGGGACACTCCCACCTTGCAGGGTCCTTAAGCCCAGGCTCCGTCCGGAGCCTGACTGTCAATTAAACAGCCCGATAACCAAAGCCCATAGCCCAGCTGTGGGTGTCTAATAGCAAGGAGGTATCTGAGCACTTCACACTCTTAAATGCATGGTTTAATGGTAGTGTCTCATTGTCATTGAGTCAGCCTATCAAATACAGAGCTTTTCTTAAATATTTGTCAATATTGTATCTAAAATTATTATGGAAAAATAAATATTTTAAAGTAATTTTTCCTGCAATATATCACAGTACACATCACCACAAATCATTTCTATTCTAGATTACATATGCCAACATAACATTAATATAGCTAGTCTAAATGATATGGAAATATTTGAGAACCAGGACTATGTCATTTATTTTATATTTATCATAATGAATGACTTTTCTTATCTAAATACATACTAAAGTGGATTCATTATATATATTTGAGGATGAAAAAGTTGAAAGCATATTATAGTACTTTAGTGTTCAAGTACTGATTCATAAAAGCAATTATTCCCCATGTAAGTTAAACTTTTCATGTACTGTGGTTTGAAAAAGTACTTCTGAAGTAGAAGGGCATTGTACAGTTAATTCAACACCTTTTCTAATGTGTGTAAATCACCCGCAGATCCAAAGCCATGAAGGATGGATGGAGTCAAGTGAGAAAGAATAATTTTATCAGGACAGAAGAGTTCTTCAACAAACCCAGCCTATCAGAAGGAGTTAGAATTTGCATGAGGATGATAAAAGTTCTGTCCACTTACTGAAACTCATTAACACTACCCAGGATATTACAAATGCAGAAAGACACTGCTGGTAAGAATGGCACAGAAAAAAGAAATCCTGGAGGGAAACCTTAGAGAGAGTCAAACTTAAATAGGAAGTATAGTTTGAGGTTTACACTGTGTTATTCCTTTCCAGTTACTAATAAAACCAAACTCAGGAAAGACAGAGTTTGGAAACTAGCAGAGGGGCTGCACATTCTATAAATGGCAAAGCAAGAACTCAGCCCGTTCAGAGGCATCCTATGTGTAACTACTTCCAGTATACAGAGCCTTGCAACCAAAAGGATCCCAAAGTTTATTGCAAGCTGCACCCACAGGAATTACCACACCAGATTAGACTATCCACTACCAGATACTTCAGAGGAAAGTTAAAGAAACTCCAGACAGGGCAATAATAGCACTCATAGGAGAAATTTCTTCTTAAGCCTATCAGTTATTTGGTTTATGATCTGAAAGATGTAGATTTATAGTCTTTACAAACTTTGAAAACTTCCTAGCAATATTTGTTAGCCATGTAAATGCTAAGCTCAGGGGCTCAACAGCATCTTGTGGCAAGGAGTGCAAATTCCTTTTATCAGTTTTAAATTTACTCTCTTTCAATTTCATGGTTGTATTAGGAGAAAATAGGAGCTTCTGATATCATGAGACAGGATAAATAGAGGTGGCCAATTTTCCTTTTGTATGCTAGTCATTATTTTGTTTACTTCTATCATGTTCCCTCTCAGTAACTTTCTCTCCAAACTAAGAAGTGCAAATCTTTCTAATCTCTTTGTATGGAGTATTTTTTTAATCTCTCCTGTTCATAGGACCATTCCCCCCCGAAATACAGGCATCTTTACAGTGGTGGCACTATAAGAGCACACAGTACAACCAAACATCAAGCTATAGAGTAAGACAAGAAGTGGATATTGTATTTGTTGTATTAAAACTACTGGGGGAAACTTTAGATAAATAAAGTGGAATTTCTCAAATAGAATATTTTCCAGGCCTTTATGGCTAATGACCCTACTCTATTCTTCCAAGAGTTACCATGAGATTTTTAAGATCACAAACAAAAGGGGTCCCAGTTTTAAATCTCATCCAAAAGACAGCTTTTTCAACAACACAGTGCTTCTGAATCCGTTAGGATATTGTCTTAAAACAGACTAGGAGGAAAGAGTGCCATTGAATTGCCAACTTTTTTCTTAGCATCTTTGGTTTTCCTTAGAGGTACTGACCAACCCTCACAGCTTCATTTGAGATCTCAAGAGCTAAAAAAGTGTTATGGCTGCAGGTGGCTATGTATATCAATTAAACTAAACAATTTTTAAAAAAAACCTACCTGCTACCTTATCCTCAGAGAAATGAGAATAAATAACCTTCAAGGCTTTCATCCTTCCTTTTTTCCATAAAAGAATCATATTTCTTTACTTTGATGTTCTGAACAAAGCAATACCCTATAGCCCCTCTTCCTCCTGGCACATCACCTACCTTCCCCCTTTCTGTCCAAGTCACAGTGCTACCAGCATTACCCTCCAGCCAGTTTCCACAATTGTATTCCATGCTGATTCTTCCTTTACCCCTAAGTCACCACTCAGTTCAATTCACATCCTATCCCCTTTCAGCCCATGGTAAAGAAACCAGAAAGAAAACAAGAGAGCTTGGAGTGCAGCCGGGATCAGGTTGGATTTCTAGCAATTGTCAGATAGGGTAGATTTGAGACTTGCTCCACCCAGAGTCATGACACTCTCTTCACTGATCAGAAACCCTTTCCTCAAGCCCAGGGAAATTATGAGAGTAGCTAGATTCCTAATGATAAAAAGTTGTTTCAGATTGGGAAACGAGGATAAGTTTTTGGTGAAGAAAGAAGATAGCAAAATGTCACAAAGATACCCCCATGGGCCAAACCATGCTTGCCAGAGCCATTCTTATGAGCAAGCAAGATGTTGAAACAAGAATTCTGTACTTGAGTGGAATCCATGTGAAATCCACAATTCCAAGCAAATAGTTATCACTAGGTCTGTCACTTGATGCACATCCATGCACCTCTAGGATATGATCTATGTAACTTTTCTGTTCACTGTTGCAATGTATTTGTACACCTTGGTTTCAATTATGCCATGCACAATTCTTTTTTAAATGCTCTATCATATTGTTAGGGTGTTATGTGTCCTGCAGTATCATATGTTTGTACAGAGGAGAAGCATGTTACATAGCTCAGATCCTCAGGACTCCCTCTCAGAGATGGGAGAATTATATAACAAAGGAAATGTTAAGTTTAGCTGGCCAGTTCAGGTAGAAGTAAAGAGAATCACACAGCAGCACTGAGAGGAAGGGGCCAACAGGGATTAAAAGAAATTCAGATACTGTGAAAACAGAAGCTGCTGGCTTGGGCCAGAGAAACAGAGTCTTAGAAGTAACTGCAAGATACAAGCCTACCCACATTGCCAAGACAGCCTGGTCTTGCTGAAGACAACGAAACAGCCAGACTTGGGGATAAAAAAGATGAGAACAAGCTAAAGCATGATCCCAGATAGTGTTATTAGATTAGTATGCAGTTCATAGCCTTTGTTTTTGAATGTGGCAATTCCTGACTGCTTTATTAAATGACTGTGCATTGATTTGCTGTATACTCACTTAAAATTATATTCATGTCAATAAACTAGTATTTGTTCATGCCCAATGGCATAATGGGTGGCCGCTTGCCTGGGCAGGCCATTGCCACCCTCTCCCAAGCACATACTAAAACCCCTTATGGACAGTGTAAGGGGCTCTGGCCTGGAATCTGGGAGACTGCAGACTAGCATAACTCAAAGGTACTGTCCCACCTGGGAATTTGGGACCCACCTGGGAATTTATGACCCACCTAGGAATTTAAAACTTAACTGGAAATACACAATTTAACTCAATCGTGGGAACTACCAGTATGACAAACCCTCCCCTAGTGTGGGAACCAGGAAACACTGAGCTAAAAAATCCTATAAAAAGGAGATGCCAAGTGGCAGGGAGGCAGAGGTTCACGTTACCTGCCGGAACTGATCACTCTGATGGTCGAATCTCGCAAAGAAAGCTGGCTCGTGTCATGTCTCTTACCATGCCCCTTGTGTTCATGCTGCTGGTCAGTGGTGCCTGGGTTATGGTACGTATATAGAAATCCCCTACAAATACCTTACAGTTTTGTTTTGTTACAAATACCTTGCAGTTTTATTTTGTTACTTACATAGATTTGCTACCTCAGCTAGTGTTTTGAAATTGCTGTTTTGTTGTTGAATGCTACCTAAGTTGATGCTTTGAAATAACTGTTTTTCTAAGTTGTCACTGTGATAACCTATTGAAAAATTTTCCCTGTTGTCATTTTAAATAAAAGAACCCTTTTCTTGATTAAAAAACCAATGGATCCGGTGTCTCCTTCTCCTTCTCTCATCGCAGTTGGGAACCGACAGTATTTGTTTTATCTAAAGCTGTGTGGACTTTAGAAGGTGTGACTGAAGAAGGCCATGCAATCCGTCTCAGTATTAAATGGATGACTGTGTGTATGGAAGTCAGGGGGTGTGTTCCAACCTCTGTAGGACCGGGGTTCCCAGTGTAGTTTCTGGGGACTGAGGGTGCTCACGTGGGGAATGCCCCATAGGTGACTAGTGGGTACACACCCGCTGCCTGCAACTAATTACACCCAGGAGGCTGGTGTGGACTGACTCAGGAGTGAGTGGTCACTTGGCAAAATGGAGTAAGTTGGGGTTCAGGAGCAGGCTTTGGGGAGGTAACAGTGGCACATCAGAGCAGATTAGTGGAGCAGCCTGTCACAAGGTCATTCTGCACAGAGGATGGAATGATGCTCTTTACTACTTTTGCTTTGCAGCATTTGTCTTTTCAGCATTAGGGCACATTTAAAATATCAGGAGTATTCAACACTAGGATTAATAACTTTAACAATGCCCACCTCTCTGCTGACTTGTCAGAAGAGCGCAAGTGGTGATGACAGTGGATCTCACATAGTGAAAAATGGACATTGGAATTGGCAGTTCACCACACAGAGGGCACTAGTCAGATATCCGATGGTAATAACCTTTCAATATTATCATCATCAATGTGACTTGAATCGGATCTAGAGGTTAAGAGCTCAATATTCTCTGCTCTAGTCACTCAAGCCACTCAACTGTCCCTGGAAAATTGTCTTTTCAAGACAAAACTGGCAGATATAAAATGAAATTTTTAAAGATTAGGAAAGCTATCAGCCACAGCACACAATGTAGAAGAAGTGGTGGGCCATCCAGAACAATTGTAATGGATTCTTCTTGGAAGGAAGAGCTTATGTAAAAAGTCTACAGAAATAAAAAATTTATCTAAAAATATGTTGACACTGGAGAGCCAGAAATGCATGAAAGGAGAAAGGATCGTAAGTGTTCCAGAAAGGTGGGATGATCCACAGTCTATTAAGTTTAATGGAATATTCTCTTTAATTATTTCTTTTGTAATGTTCAGAAAGATCCAATTTAAGTAAAGGGACAGGAACTTTAGGACAGAAGACTATTAATATATACTCTTATTCAACCAGACTCATGTGGAAGAACAAACTTGTCTTGGCTTTAGGAGAGAGGCTTGTACAGAGCTGTAAATATTTTGTTCTTTTACACTGAGTAACAGAGTAAAGTTCAAGAAAGAATGAAACTAAATAGCTTGATGAACAAAGAACCTTAAGGCCTAAGATTTTTTTTTCTCTCATCAAACTCCGTTAATCTCATGTATTTTCTAGAACAAAATGTCAGCAAACATTTTCAGAGAAGTTCACAGAAGATTATCTGAACATCTCAGAAGAATGATCCCGTAGATTTCATCTTCATGTCTGAAATCATCAGAGATGAGGAGTCTCCTCTAACCCTGAACTGAGCTAATATTTTCTGTTTGCTTCTGAGATGTATGGTACTTGCTGAAATAAAACAAACTTCAATTGATCTGTGGTCAAATGACTAACTAATGCATTAAGTGTTTACAATGTTCTTTACTAGCTTTTCTAAATTTGTTCTCTCATGTGGGAACATTCTTCTCAATAAACTTTGATATTTACTGTAGACCACTAAAATGTTACATTAAAATGGCACCAGTACAGGTCATAGCTAATAGATAAACTTTCCACTCTTTCTGACCTCATTTGCTTTTCAAGCATCTTGAAATGTTTCAGCATTAACTGTCACATATTTGATCTGTTTTTGTGGCCGGACACATGATTAAGGTCTTCTTCTTCTTTCCTCCTCAGATGGGAGCTGGATAATCATTTATTTATTTTAAGTGCATCACTTCATAATGTATAAACTTCTATAATCCAAAAATTTCCTTCACCTTTCCTGATAATACAGAATAGGATGTCATTTGAATTGGAGGGGAAGTGTACCTTGCCCAGTATTTGCTAACATGCATTTTGTATTGTAAAAATAAAGATAAATGAACTTTCAACCAAAATGATATAATTCGCTGTACAAAGATACATTACTAGAATGTTAAGTTTGAAAACTGCAGTACATTACTTTTGCATTCACCTCTTACTGAAATAAATGAGTCTGTTTTTTTAAAAGCTTAAAAAAAAAGTCATATATAGGCAGAGACCAAGGGCAACAAATTTCAGTCTCAAAGAAGAAAGTTTAAAAGAAGTTTGAACACCTGAAAAGAAAATGTCAGAATGGAATTCATTACAAAATCTTGCATTAGCAGTTAACTCCAGCTTTATTTCAGCAGTGTATTTTATTAACATGTACAAGTCATTCATCCATCTGCATAGACAAAGCAAACAGGTTCTTTAGAGGTTTCGGAAAAGCAATACACCAAAAACTCTTCTTTGTGTCCTCCCTTTCCTTTGAACAGCAATACAAGGACCAGGCTTTGTACTGTGGGCTGGCACTGAGTGATTTTAAATCAGACACTAAGAAGTAAAAGGCGGCTTTTTCAAAAATAAATATGATTTCATTTCATTGTACTTTTAACACACTGCTACAAGCTGCTGTTAATGATGGTCTTATTATTGCATGTATTTCATCAGCTGAGTATTTACACCAACAGCCAGAGATTTCTTTGTTGTCTTAATGAAAACAATATTGGTCTGAATTCTAATTTCATCAAGGTCTCTTTCAAACTCCATCTACAGGCAGGCCTAGATAGATTCTAGCTTTCATTATGACCCAATCAAGGGTTGATATAGGAAGAGGCAGTTTTAAAATAATCTAAAATTCAAACAGTTACAGTGTACTGCATGTAACAAAGTTCAACAGTCTTGAAATATGATTTTAATCTTAACAAAATAGGAAATCTCTTAGACTGAATAGTTTTAGGAGTCTCTTACAATACAGCTAGTCCTCACTTAGTGACCTACTCGTTTAGTGACCCCTCAGAGTTATGACCAGCTCTCCGATGAGTTGGTATTATGGCGATGTACGAGAACTCGCATCAACTCTCTCAGATTACCTATATTTACAGTACACTATGCAAACTAAGTTCAGTACATTAGAGCTTAAAACATTTAAAATATATATTAAAAATGTTATAAATGATGCAAAGGTGACATTAAAACTATCTACAGATGGTTGAAAAACCCACTACCAGTAAAGTACATTATGCCTGAAATACCGGTAAGGGCTGCTCTTCGTTTAGTGACCAATTTGTTTATCAACCGGGTTTCAGGAACGGAACCCGGTCACTAAGTGAGGACTACCTGTATTGCCAACTTAATTTAATAGGTTTCAAAGCGTGAAGGGACTATTCTGAATATCTAGTCTGACCTCCTGTGTAATACAGGCCATGGAACTTCCCCAAACCAATTCCTGGAGCACAGTTTTTACAAAAGCAGCTAATCTTGATTTAAAAATTGCCAGTAGTGGTGAATCTAACAGAACTTATGGTAAATTGTTCCTATAGTTGATTATTTTCACTGTCAATAATTTATACCTTATTGCTGGTCTAAATATATCTAGCTTCAATTTCTAGCTATTGGATTGTGTTGTACCTTTCTCTGACACATTGAAGAGCCCATTATCAAATATGTTTCCCCATCTAAGTACTTACAGACTGCAATCATGTCACTGTCACAACCAGGCTGACCTTATATTTGGAAAATGTGTCAGAAGTCAAGTTGAGGTGGATGCCAGATTAGAGTCAGAGACAGGCCAGAGGGCAGGCTGAGTGTTAGGAAGCAGGTAGAATTAGGATGGGGTCAGCCAGTAGGACCATGTAGTGCACGGGAGACAGTCCTAAACAGGGGACAAGTTCCAAAGGGGTAGCTGTGTTAGTCTAGTGCAATAAAACAAACAAGGAGTCCTGTGGCACTTAAAGACTTACGAATTTGTTTATTGCGTGAGCTTTCATGGAAGAAAATCCCACTTTGTTGTCCAGCAAAGTGGGATTTTCTCCCACAAAAGCTCATGCAATACAGAAATGTTAGTCTTTAAGTGCTACAGGACTGCTTTTTAGTTTTACTAAGGGAAACTCAGGTGCATGGACAACTACCTGTTCTTCTGGTTGGTTTAAACAGAAACATGGAAGAAATCAGGAGCCCTCAAGTTCCAGTCAGATCCCAGAACCTGAGTCTTCTCTCAGTTAGAAACATAGACTCGTAGTGTTGGAAGGGACCTCATGAGGTCATCTAATCCAACCCCCTGCTAAAAGCAGGACTACTCTCACTAAATCATCCCAGCCAGGCCTTAAATGTTTCCAAAGATGGAGATTCCACCAACTCCCTAGGTAACCCATTCCAATGCTTTACAACCCTCCTAGTGAGAATGTTTTTCCTAATATCCAGTCTTGACCAACCCAGCTGCAACTTGAAACCATTGCTCCTTGTTCTGTCCTCTGTTACTATTGAGAATAGCCTAGTTCCTTCCTCTCTGGAGCACCCCTTCAAGCAGTTGAAGGTTGCTATTAAATCCTCCCTCAGTCTTCTCTTTTCCAAACTTAATAAGCCTAGTTCCTTCAGTCTCTCCTCATAGATCATGTGCCCCAACCCCCTAATCACTTTTGCTGCCCTCTCCTAATTTGTCAACATCCTTTCTGTAGTGTGGAGCCCCAAAATGGACACAGTATTCCAGATGTGGCCTCACCAGTGCTGAAGAGAGAGAAATAATCACATCCCTTGATATACTGGCAACACTCCTAATGATGCAGCCCAATATACCATTGGCCTTTTTGGTAACAAAAGCACACTGTTGACTCACATCCAGCTTCCTATCCATCATAATCCCCAGGTCCTTTTCTACAGTGCTGCTACTTAGCCAGTTGGTCCCCAGCCTGTAGCAGCACATGGGATTTTTTTGTTCTAAGTGCAAGACTTTGCATTTGTCCTTGCTGTACCTCATGAGATTTCATTTGGCCCAATGCTCCAATTTGCCTAGGTCTCCCTGAATCCTGTCCCTGCCTTCCAGCATGTTCACTATTCCCCCCAGTTTGGTGTCACCTGTGAATTTACTGAGTGTGCAATCTCTCCCATCATCCAGATCATTAATGACTATGCTGAACAAAACCAGCCCCAGGACTGACCCCTGGGGCACCCCACAAGTTACTGGTTGCCAGCTAGACATTGAGTCCTTGATTCCAACCCACTGAGCCTGATCATCTAGCCAGCTTTCTACCCATCTCATGGTCCAAACCAGGGGTGTTGCTGGTGCCTGGCACACGGGGCCCATGCCCCGAATCCCAGTGCCAGTGCCCTGTGTCCTCGTGGGGCCCCTGCCTCTCCCGGTCTCTGGCCGGATCCAGCTGGAGATCTGGGGCCTCGCTGCCTGCAGCGGTGACGGCAGCCGCTTCTAGCCCCTTCCTCGGCCTGGCGGCCCCATGGATGCCACTCCCTGCCCTGTCCGCGGCCGGTGGCATGGCCTGCAGTTAGGGGGCGGGGCCTGGGCCGGTGCCCCAGGTCCTTCCCTGGGGCAGTGACACTCCTGGTCCAAACCATACTTCCTTAACTTGTTGACAAGAGTGCTGTGGGAAACCATACCAAAAGCTTTGCTAAAGCCAAGGTATATCACATCAACAACTATTACCGCATCCACGTATCCAGTCATCTCGTCATAAAAGCCAATCAGGTTGGTCAGACGCTATTTGCCCTTAGTGAATCCATGCTGACTGTTCCTGATCACTCTATTTCCCTCCAAGTGTTTCAGAATGGATTCTTTGAGATCCTGCTCCATGATTTTTCCAGGGTTTTAGATAAGGCTGATTGGTCTGTAGTTCCCAAGGCTGCCTCCTTCCCTTTCTTGAAGATGGGTACTATATTTGCCTTTTTCCAATCATCCAGGACCTCCCCCTTTCAGCAGAAGTTTTCAAAGATCACAGCTGGCAGCTCTGCAATCATATCAGCCAACTCCCTCAGCACCCTTGGATGCAGTGCATTTGGCCCCACAGACTTGTGCACATCCAACTTCTCTAAATAGTCCCTAACCTGACCTTACATCACCAAGGGCTGCTCTCCTTCTCTCCATTCTGTGTTACTCAGTATAGTAGCCTATGAGCTGACCCTGCCTATGAAGACTGAGGTAAAAAAAGCACTGGAGTACTTCAACCTTTTCCACATCATCTGCCACAGGATACCTGCCCCATTCAGTAGAGGACCTACACCATCCCTGAACGTCTTCTTGTTACTGACATACTTGTAGAAACCCTTCTAGTTATCCTTCACATTCCTTGCTAGCTGTAACTCAAATTGCCCTTTGGCCTTTCTGATTTTACCCCTGCAGGCCCAAGCAATAGCTTTATATGTCTCTCTTGGCATCTGTCCAAGCTTCCACTTCTTGTAAGCGTCCCTTTTGTGTTTCAGCTCACCGTAGAATTCTCTGCTAAGCCACACTGGGTACCTTCCATATTTGCTGTTCTTTCTAAACATCAGAATGGTATCTTCCTGTGCCCTTAGTAGGGTTTCTTTAAATCACAGCCAGCTATCTTGGACTCCTTTCCCCTTCAGATTAACCTTCCAAGGGATCCTGTCCGTCAGTTCCCTGAGGGAGCAAAAATCTGCTTTTCTGAAGTTCAGGGTCTGTGTTCGATGAGGACTATTTCTCAGCACAGAGGCTGGAGAGGTGCATGACAAAGACGGTTCAAATTGAGCTTCCTGGCTCAGGTGAAACAAAGGAAATCACCTCGGCCCAGGAGGAGGAGGGGCTGAAAGAAGATTGGAAACAATAGAGACACCTGGAACTGCGAGGGGCTTTGTGCCAGAGACTCTCCATCTTGAAACATTCTCCAACTCCAAGCAAGATCTGTGCTCTGCCTAATAATAGGCAGGGAATGGCAAAAATCTCAGTCAGCTGAACATCTTGTGAGTAATCTTGGACCATGTGGTAAGATTAGGTAGTGTTGTTAAATTAGGCTGTGTTTTTCCTTGTGGTAACTCCTGACTCCTTTATTAAATGATTGTACATTGATTTGCTGTATACTCAGTTAAATCATATCCTAATCAATAAACTAGTATTAGTTTTATCTAAAGCTGTGTGCACTTTAGAGGGTATATTTGACTGAGGCTGGGTATATCCATTTCACTGATAAATGGACGATCAAGGGTCTATGAGTTTACAGTGACTGGGGAAGGGTCCTGATCTCTGAAGGATGAAAGTTCCCAGTGTGGTATCTGGGGCTGGAGGTGCTTGCTGGGAGACTGTCCCATAAATGGTCAGAGGGCAAACACCTACTGCCTGGGACCAATTACATGCAGGAGGCTAATGTGGGATGACTCAGGAATGAGTGGTCACCTGGTATAGTGCAATAAAATGGGGTTCAGAAGTGGGGATCAAGGGATCACAACAACACACTGAATCGGATTCTGGGAGGGGAACACCACAGAGCCAGAGACTGAATTGCAGTAAAGGAGGATGTGTATTTCTTGCTGGTTAACCAATGTGGGAGATCAGAAGCACTGTTTGTGACTGGTTGGTATTAGTCACCAGTTTGGGAAAATCTTCTCTCCTTTTGCAGATTGCTCTGACCTTGGTATTTTCAGGTGGCTACGTTAGGCATGGATATTTTCATGTTTCACCTTAGGTCACACCTATTCTAGACCTGAAAAACAGTCCTGTGTGGCTCTAAGGCAGGGGTTTCAGCATGCACCCCCTAAAGCTATTTCTTGCGGCCCACAACGATGCTATCAGTACTGATATTTGCAATATTGTTGTATAAAAAGGTTTCAGTGGTGCGGCCCTTGGGCTAATGTATTACTGCTCATGTGGCCCTTGTGGTGATTTGAGTTTGAGACCCCTGCTCTAAGGGTTGTCTCTATCACCAACAGAAGTTGGTCCAATAAAAGATATTACCTTACTCACCTTCTCTCTCTCCACTCCTACTCAATACTCCCCTGTTTAACTATCCAATGATCTTAATGGTTATGGATCAATTTCCTAACAAATAGAGCACAAGATAGGGTTTTGGCTGGTGTCTGCTGCAGACTGCCAAATCATATTAGGGAACAGGATGATCAGCTCCCTAAGCACCAATCTATAATGTGTAGGAGAAAAAAGCTGTGAGATCATGGGGGACTTCAATTTGAGTAGTACATACTACAGGTCTCACACTGTCAGTACTAAAACATCCTTGAAATTTCTAAACCTTATAGAGGACAATTTCCTAACTCAAGAAGCGTCACAGTCAACACAGGAAATTCTTTATTAGTCCTTGCCCTACCAGATAAAGAGGAACTGATCATAGTACTAAAAATTAATTGTATCCTAAGTACTTGATTGCATTTATAACGTGCAAACAGAATGAACACCAGATAAGTTGTTTTTATATACAGCTAGTCCTCTATCTATACGTCTGTCTGTCTGCCTGCCTCATAACTGTTTTAACATTGGCTCTAATAAAGCACAAAGTGACTCTCTCTCTCTCTCTCTCTCTCTCTCTCTCTCTCTCTCTCTCACACACACACACACACACACACACACACACACACACACACACACACACACACA
>ML681979.1:54516802-54631114 GCA_007922195.1 Podocnemis expansa
ACACACACACACACACACACACACACACACACACACACACACACACAGCTAATGTTAAAAACAATTATGAGTCAAGTCAGCTAGGAGAAAGAATTTAATCCGAAAAATGTGAATGCAAATTGGTAATCTTTTAAGAACACCTTACTTGATGCCCCAAAAGCCACAACCCGACAATCAAGAAAGAAGGCTGTAATGATTATAAAACTGAATTACTTTATGATGGGGAATGAAGGTGGCTATAAAAATAAAATAAATATCTAGATATATACACACAAACAAATGGAAGAGAGAGGAAATTGCTAGCAATGACTGTAAATGCAGAACTTCTGGATTTTAGAAATTGCTAAGGGAAGAAAACTGGAAGAGAAAGAAATTATGACCATCAGAGTTATGGACAATGAGGAGGAGTTTTAAAATATATTATGAACAAAAAATATCCTAACAATGGTGTTGGTCCATTTCTATGTGAAAATGGTAGAATTGTCAACAATAGAAATATTTCTGTCTGACACTTAAGGAAACACAGATGATATAGTCTCATCATACAGTATTAACATTCTTTTCATTCCTCTCGTACCACAGGAGAATGTTAAACATATACTAACGACAGACATTTTTATAGCTGCAGGTCCAGATAAGTTGCATCCAGGAGTTTCGGAAAAGCTGGCTAAGGAGTTCACTGGACCATTAATGCTGCTTTTCAATAAAAGTCTTGGAACACTGAAGAACTTCCAGAAGACTGAACAGCCGCTACTATGCTAATTTTTCAGAAGGGTAAATGGGATGCCTAGAGTAATTATAGGCCTGTGAGTCTGACATAAATCCTGAGCAAAATAATGGAGTTGGCTGATACTGGATTCTATTAATGAAGAATTGAAAGAGGGCAATGTAATTAATGTAAGTCAACATGGGTTTATGGGAAACAGACCCTGTCAAACAAAGTTGATACTGTTTTTTTGATGAGATTACAAGTTTGGCTGATAAAGACAATATATTAATAGATTACAGAGGAGTTGTCACATAAGTCTAATTCAGCAAAACAAGCAAGGAATCCTGTGGCACTTTTAAAGACCAACAAATTTATTTATCGCATGAGCCTACAAAAGCTCATGGTATAAATAAATCTGTTAGTCTTTAAAAGTGCCAGGATTCTTTGTCTGATATATTAATAGAATATACTTGGAATCCTGTAAAGCTTTTGATTTAGTACAATACAATATTTTGATTAAAAACTAGAATGATGTAAAATTAATATGGCACACCTTAAATTGATAAAAACTGGCTAACTGATGGGTCTTGAAATGTAATTATAAATCGGGAATTGTCATCAAGTACGTATGTTCCCAGTTTAGTCTGTAGAGGATCAGTTCTTGACCCTATGCCATTTAACATATTTATTAAAGACCCTGAAGAAAATATAAAATCACCATATAAAGTTTGTAGATGCCACAACAACTGGAGAAGTGGTAAATAGTGAAAAGGACAAGTCATTGACTCAGAGTGATTTGGATCACTTGGTAGACTGGGCATGAACAATATGCCTTTTAATACGGCTAAATATATATATCTAGGAACAAAAACCACCTCTATTGTATAAGTTCTGTGTGACTCCCTCCTGGGGAGCAATGACACTGAAAAAGATTTGGGGGTTGTAGTGAATAATCAGCTGAACATAAGCTCCCAGTGTGATTCTATGATCATTTATAGAATTCAAGTTTTTTAATTAAAATGTCATGCAGTGAAAGGTTAAATGCTGTACAGAAGTCTAGGTATATCACATAACACTATTATCTTTATCAAACAAATCTGTAATCTCACCAAAAACAGATAGCAAGTTAGTCTGAAAGGATCTACTTTCCATAAACCCATGTTGAATACATTAATTATACATTCTCC
Organism: Podocnemis expansa; assembly: GCA_007922195.1. Taxonomy (NCBI): domain Eukaryota; kingdom Metazoa; phylum Chordata; order Testudines; family Podocnemididae; genus Podocnemis; species Podocnemis expansa. The sequence continues at coordinate 54,518,699 of ML681979.1, forward strand.
TTTAATTCTTTATTAATTGAGTTCCATACCCTTATTTTCTTAAATGTCACCTTTATCCACCTTTCTTTGGCTCTTTTCCCTCACATCTTGAGCCAATGTATTAGTCTCATGCAGTGCAAGTGCTGCTGGGAACATCATTTCTCAGGTGACCTATTTCCAGGACAGTGCAAAATCTGCTTCCCATATTAACACCCTATATGTACCTTGCTTCATACACAAATCAATAAACTCACAAAGTATATCAATACTTTGTAACATGCCATATTTCCCAGGCCAGTTTGAAAGCAAGCAAACTGCAAGAGAGCAAATGAATAAGATCACATCAAGATTTAAAAAAACCCTACTCTGCTTAATTCTAGCCCTTCAAAAAATGGCAGTAAGGAAGATGCCCATTTCTTTTAGTAATACAGGAACAATTGGCTGAAAAATTCTTGACTCTGGCATGTCATTGGACACACTGTGGTTCAGAGGCTAGACCAGAAAACTCAGAGTTTGGAGAGGAGAGTTCTACTCTTGGCTTGTTCACTGAACTATGTGATATAAGACAAGTCACTTCCCTGTCTGTGACTCTTCTGTTCCTCCAAATTTTTGTCTGTCTGATCCATTTAGACTATATTATTTAGGACAGAACTCTCTCTTAGTAGGTGCTTGAACACTGCCCCTAGCAGATACTGTGATACAAATAATAATTCAACAGGGAAGCATTGTTTTTGTAGAACTATTTGTTACTGGACCTTCTGTAAGAAAAAGGTAAAGGTGATACTGGTTCACATGTTGACTGAGATGTTTTGCCATAATAAGAGAGACAAATGAGAGTAAGACAAAAGGATTCTTCCAAGATTCACTGATCTGCTGTCTCCAGCAGTGACACAAATGAAACCTGCCTCGGTCTTATTGCTGCTCTCTTTTGTGTTACTTCAGGCCCTTAATACTAAGATAGAGCTAGAACTACTTTTTCATCTTAGGAAGAGACTTTCACACAATGTGATGATGGATCAATAATTTGTCTGGATGTGGTAGTGATGGTGTAGTAAAAGGAAAAAAGGGGGCATTCAGAGACTGATTAACAGCTTTGTAAGAAAATGGGTTTAGATATGATGACCTTAAGATAAGCTTTTTGCAATATCAAAGTACTTTTGATAATATGATGGAAGTACTGGAAAAACAGACTAAAAATTCTGAACTAAGGCCCAATTAAATTAATGAAGAGTATTTCATCTCAATGTCAGAACCTTGACTACCTTCACTATAGGTCTGATGCATCACCTTGACATTCTTCTTTGGTCACTGTAGACTTAGGGATACAACTTTAAAACATTGTGAATCAAATGGGCAAATTAAAGTGCAGAGAAACACAAGAATAAAAAGGCATGGGAAGCTGTTTCACGCCATGCAAAAATAAACTCTGTGCAGATGTGGGAAGTGAGTAGATCTCTATTTTTCCTTCATTCATTATGAATTGAAAATTGTATGAACGTGAAATATGACTGAGAAGACAAACTAAAAAGAATTACATATTTGCATAAAGTGTGTATAAATTAAAGCAGAAAGGATTTTATTCACTTAGCTAAAAAACAAATAGGAGATTTCTATGTACTAAAAAGGAAAATAATTAGTGGAGAAATTAAAATGATATGCTTCGTTGCTGGACTATGGCCAGGGTTGGTGACCCTAAACTTAATAAAAGATAAACCGGAGATTGAAGAGGAATGGAGAAGAGCAACAAATGTAATTAAATATATGGCAGAACTTACAGTACGAAGAGATTCCAGAAAGTAGGATTATTTAAACACTGAACGGAGAAAGATGAGAAGGGTCTTGACTGAGGTAGAGAAAGCTTAAACGATGCAGTGAAAACAGCCTAGTTCCTGTTTCTACTGTGCCCAATACTATGAAACAAAAGATAGGTTATTGAACTGAAGGGCAATAAGGAAATACATCTTGGTACTGTAAACAGTCAACTTTGACATTCACAGTCATTCAGCTAAAATGATAGTTACTGCTTCACTGACATAGCAATAAAAGATTATTGCATGGTTGGGGTGGCAAATGACCTCACAGAGCTGGGGCTTGCAGGGACAAAGGTGCTGTGCAGATGTTCAGGGAGGGGCTAGCCTGCATTCTGAGACCCTGCAAGTGGGGAGGATCTCAAGGCCTGTGCGTTAGCCTGAGCTCAAATGTACACACTCCAAATTTTTACCCTGTAGCCTGAGCCCCATGAGCCCAAATCAACTGAGCTTGGCTCTGAGATTTGATGTGTTGGGCTTTTTTTTACTGCAGCATAGATGTACCTCTTAAGTCAAACACTACAGCTAGGCTTACAAAAATATCAGTTAATTCATTATCGTAACTGCATTTATGACACCTGCAACTATGCAAGTCACATTGACACAACACTAATCAAATCTCATGGCACCAGATTAAAACCAAGCAACTGAAGATGAAGATTCAATAATAAATTCCCTTTCCTTCCCACTTAAATGAATATTACAAGTTGGCTGGGTGTATTAGGGATTTTTCACCATCCCCTGGAGGGATCAGATATTTGCAATGTGGAAATATACCAACAAAGGCGCATGATCCAGCATGACAAATGTTATGTTCCTCCTCTATTTCATTAGGTTAAAAGTGCAACAACTCAAAGGAAAAGGCCACAGTATTTTTATAAAGATAAGCAGTCACCACAGAAGTTTCTCCGAGATGGACAGTGGAAGAAAAAGTAATTTTGGCTTTTTAAAAAAATAAACATCAATTGAGAAAGTCACACCACATGAACCAGGTTTTGTCTGTAGTCCTAAATAAAGATGATTTTTTTAAATCACAGCAAACTCAGCTAGATAATCTATAGCTGGTTAGCACTGACACACATTTATAGAGCTTTTCCCATGGGCATGCTAATCTATGTATTAATTTTCCTTTTGCTACATACTATAGTTGTAACAGCAAATTAAGTATTAATTGTAGCTCCTTGCTAGTTTTCTATCAGTCTCAAGAGATAATTGTCAAAATCAACTGATCAGTCATAACCATAACGTTTCAGAGGTGTAGCCGCGTTAGTCTGTGTACAGACAAAACAACGAGAGTCCTGTGGCACCTTAGAGACAAACAAATTTCTTCGGGCACAAGCTTTTGTGGGCTCCAACCCACTTCACCAGATGCTTGGGACTCTCATTGTCATAACTGTAAAGCTATTCAGCCTCTTCTCAACATCAGTAGGATAATAAATTGTTATTTTTTTAATTAACACATACATGATTCAGACATTTCTGGGGATTATTAGCTGAAATCTCATGATTTTACTATGATTCAAGCTGAACCATCAATGGTAGGGTAAGATATGGAAACCTTCCCCTGTAGGTCACTGGTTCAAATCTATCCCAAGCCAGCTGTGACCAAAAGTTATTATCTGAGATCTCTTCAGTGACAGATGTGAAATGAGTAGGTGATGTCAGTCCACTGACTAGCTGATGGTCTCCATGTTGCAACTTCTTTACAGACTTTAAGGCTAGAAGGGACCATTATGGTCATCTAAGTCTGACCTGCACTTTGCAGGCCATGGAGCCTGACTCATAATCTCTGACTAAGTTACTGTAAAGAAGTCATCACTGTATAGAGGGCATGATCAGCAGTGCCAGACTAAAGAATTGTGGGCCCTGTGTGCTCCAGAAATCACTTCTTCACACTGTCACTCTAATTTGGCTTGATCATCATCACAGAAGGGCAGACAGGCCAAATCTCAGTGGGGGTGTAACCGAGCTTTAGCTCTGCTCCAACTGCTGCCAGCTTTGCAGAGCATAAACACCGGCTGCTCAGCAGAAGTGCCCCTGCACCAAAGATACTTTAGTTCATACAAGGACCCCCAATGTCCCTATCAATCCATATATACCCCAACAACCCTTCACCAGCCCTCGCTTACCCTGAGGGCCCCCAGACATCCCAGTAGCCCTGATATGAAACTTCCTCACATCAGCCTCACTACCCACAGTCCTCAACAAGTCCCTCTACACAATTTATCCCACCATTTCATTCTGCAGTCCCCCAAAACACCCAAACAGCCCACCAATAACTTGTTTCCAGCCCTTGATCCACCACTTCCAGGACCTTCCTCACCATTCAGTGGTGTCCCACCCCCTGCCTCTTAGCACTTAGCTCCCATCCCAAATGGCTCCTCCCAATCCTAGCTTCACTCACTCCCACTGCCTGTCCTGCATTCTCATCAAATCTGGGAGAGTGACACTGACAATGCCACTCAGTAAATTTTGGCTCATCTGCCCCCATGGACAGAGAGAGGCAAGGCCAAATGTAAAAGGTGCTGTGACCTCCAGGTTGCAATGCCACTCACTTAATTTTGGCCTGTCCACCCCTCCATTATGACAGACTGGCACGTGGGATATCAGGGCCACACACTCAAATCTACGGGGCCTGAGCAAATGCAGCAAGTGCACATTGGTTACTCTGGGCTTGCTGATTAGGAAGCAGCCTGAGAATGATTAGCTTAAAGCGATATAAAGAAGACAAAAGCTACAAACTCCTCAGAAGAGAAAAATATTTAAAAAGTTTAAACACCCCCCCCCCCAAGTCTGAGGAGGCGACATGGATAATGAAAGTAACGGTAGCAATAAAATGGCTGATAATGACACAGTATGTGGTTTAATACAATTGGCTCCATATATCAAGCAGTGGGTCTGGAACACCATAGGGATAACCATTTGGTGTGGTCATATTCGGAACACAGGACTAGGCTAATCAATGACCTCAACTGGCATGACAGTGCCTATGTGATGGGACCATCCTAATGGTCTACTCTTTATTATAAAAAATTAAAATGTCTTGGATAAATCTTTGACTGAAATAAAAAAAGCTTCTCTCAAATATCAGAACTAAAAATGAAAGCATTATATTTAAAAACAGATGTAGCTGTAATGTAATTTACTCACCTTAGTAAAGTCTATTAAGTTTCCTTTATGCTGTGCCTGAAACATATGAAGAAAGATTAAACATGAAATATCATGTTACAGACTGTGGTGTTGTTGTTCTTCTAGATTTTGAGCTTCTCTGTAAGGAACAAAAATGAAATATATTCTATAAAAAGCTATATGTTAGAATTAATATTTTAAAATTGACTAAGACTCTGAATTTTAAAAAAACAAATGAGCATTTACTAGCTGAATGTCTCATTAGAACACAGAAAGAGATTTCTATTGGACACAGGCATATCTCTGCATATCTACTATGTATTGCTATAGTTCTATCTAGATTAGAATATAGCTGATTCCTCAATTTAAAACATTTCAGACAAGACACTTCCTTCAAAAGTCTGCTGCTCATATGGATTGAGAAAACCCAAGATCCTGAATATTCAGTATATTTCTGCCAACGATGAAGGAATTACAAACACCGGACAATAAACTAAATCAATAGCTTTAAAAAATATAAAAAGAACTAACCCATCCAGGAACAACTTGCATGTACATAAAGGGGAAAAAGTCTAGACTTGGTCCTTTTAAAGAAATAATGTCAAAGACAATGTCAAAGCTGGTAGACCTAAAATGTCAAAGCTGGTAGACCTAGAATCATGCATACACACAGTATCATCCCTTTGCATCTTCTCTGTTGTGTACTTATAAGTAATCAGGTATCAAAATATGCAAGAATATTTTCCAGTATGTTCAGAGAGGGGTACTCTCGTATATTTTTAAATTGTTCTAGCCCATAAAAACCAAAGCAGATGCAATGTCTAGCTGGCAACCAGTAACAAGCGGCGTGTTCCAGGGATCAGTCCTGGGGCTGGTTTTTGTTCAATATCTTCATTAATGATCTGGATAGATCACACACTCAGTAAGTCTGTCGATGACACCAAGCTGAGGGGATACACTGGAGGGTAGGGAGAGGATTCAGGGAGACCTAGACAAATTGGAGCGTTGGGCCAAATAAAATCTCATCAGGTTCAACAATGTCAAATGCAAAGTCCTGCACTTAGGACAGAAAAATCCCATATCATAATACAGGCTGGGAACTGACTGGCTAAATAGCAGCTCTGTAGAAAAAGACCTGGGGGTTATGGTGGATGGGAAACTGGATGAGAGTCAACAGTGTGCCCTTGTTGCCAAAAAGGCCAACAGCATATTGGGCTGCATCAGTAGGAGTGTTGCCAGCAATCAAGGGATGAGATTACTCCCGTCTGTTTGGCACTGGCAAGGCTGCATCTGGAATAGTGTGTCCAATTTTGGGCTCTGCACTACAGAAAGGATGTTGGCAAATTAAAAAGAGGCCAGTGGAGAACAACGAAAATGATTAGGGTGCTGAGGGGAAAAATGACTTACAAGGAGAAACCGAAAGAACTAGGCTTATTTAGTCTGCAGAAGAGAAGACTGAGGGGGGATTTGATAGCAACCTTCAGCTACTTGAAGGGGTGCTCCAAAGAGGTGGGAGTTAGGCTGTTCTCAGGGGTGACAGAGGACAGAACAAGAAGCAATGGTTTCAAGTTGCAGCTGAGGAGGTCTAGGTTGGATATAAGGAAAAACTCTTGCATTAAGAGGTTGGTAAAGTACTGGAATGGTTTCCTCTAAATGTCTTGCACCTGTTAATTCCATGATCCACTCTCCTTCCTTTCCCTGTTGTAGTCTATCCAGTAAGACGAAATTGTGAGAGTCAGGGATGGATCTGTCCTTTATATATATGTGTGCAGAAGTGCCATGTAGCAGAATTTGCTTGGACTGCCCCACTGGGTATTACTGAGGGGAAAAATCTCTGAAAATGGCACTGAGTGCACACACAGTTAGAGTGGAATGGGTGTGCACTACACATTGCAGAGAACAACGATTATGGTAAAAGGGTAAGTACCACATTTTGCTCTGACTGTACAAGCACACTCTGACATACATTGTGACATTGATACTTATCACTCAGTCTCTAGGGTCTGTTTGCTTGAATGTTCCTGGAACTGCACATGTGCATATTTCACACCAACCTCTCTCTCACGTACTTCTTACCTCTCTTTCAGTTATATTGCATTTAATTAATACACATATTCTTTCCCTACCAAATTTCTCAATTATTTTCTCTTCCCCCTACAATCAAATGTCTTCCCCTTCCCTTCCTACTTCATCACACAGTTCAGACTTCCCTCAGTTTTTCAGTTCATTGTTTTTCCCCACTTCCTCCCCTCTTTATTTTTCTCTTTCCCCACTTCTGTCTACAAAATTAATCATTCCTCTTAGAAATCTCTTATGAGTGGCTTTTCAAAGCTGCAGTCACCACCTATACACTCCTCTTCCAATCCAGTCATCAAGTCTTCTCCTTATTGTAGTTGCCTGACCCCTCCTGTTGGTTCTCTGTTTGTGTCACATTTCTCCAACAGATTTCCAGAAGACTGTGAGGGAAATGTTCATTCTGCATCCTCTTTTGCTTAGGAAGAGACCTTCCCTCATAACCTAGGATTTGCAATCTTTCCAAAAGAGACATAAGGGGCTAAGAATCTTCTGTTTCTTCCATAGGCCTTGAGAGAGGACTTCTGGAGTTGGGCAGGTCAGCAATGATAAAACTGAGTTTGGTCACAGAACAGATTTTAGGGTGACTTACCAGGAATGCTCTGGGTCTAGCATTAGCTGCCACTGAGTGAGAAACAAACAGGTGTTTCCCAGGTAAAAAGGATTTTAGTTTATAGGAAATGTGTGTGCTATGCAAAATATGGTTCTTTGTTTGACCCAGTGATGTTAGACTCCAGTATATTTTAGAATGATAGTAAATTAGGATTAGAAGGGACATCTAGTCATGAAGTCATCTAGTCCAACCCTCTGCTAAAAGCAGGAGCACTTCCACTAAATCATCCCAGCCAGGGTTTTGTCTAACCAGATCTTAAAAGTTTCCACAGATGGAGATTCAACTACCTCCTGAGGTAACAATTATGGAAAAAGATTAGCAACCATTTTTCTTTTTTGAGGAGTTGCCCATCCTTTCCACAGTAGGTGACTCACAGGCAGTTCGAACAGGTGGTCAGCTGGAGTTTACTCGAATAGGTAGGGGAGAACTACTCGTCCAAACCTAGCATCCTCTCTGGAGTGCTGAGAGATAATGTAACAGGCCCACTGATGAGAGGGCGGGGAGGAGGAGGGCAATAAACCATGGACTTCCCCTCAGGAAGGCTCCTTCTCTGTTCTGCCTCTTTCATCCACAGGCTGCCTCATTCTACCCCACAACCCATCCCCTCCCCTGCTCAGCAAACTTGCCACTGCATCCTTTTCCCCCTGCTTAGCTTCTTCCCCCCACCCCACTGTTGCTCGTCACCTAGAGGTAGGGGAACAGGCTGAGCGGGAGAAGCAGCAGAGTCTGGAGTACCGCAGGAATGGAGTGTGGGTGGGACCACAGATAGAAGAGTGGGGACTGAGATCTAACCTCCCAAAGGGGAAGCCACACCTTCTGCCTGTGGTTGTAAACCTCACCCAGTCCTTTCTAGGGTGGTGGGGGCCCATTCACTATTGTGCTGTGGGGCCCAAAATTACTGCTTGCAGGCCTTTGGTGTGATGAGAGGCTAATGTATGGCATGGTGACCTGGTTGCTGCCTTACAAAGGTCCAATATGGGAACGTAAACCTGAAAGATCACAGTGGCTGCCTGACATACAGCTGAATGGTCCAACACTCTACTGGGGGTGGGGGTGCATTGTAGCCAACTGGCAGCATAATCAAATACAATTACCAAAGGGGCAGCCATGTTAGTCTAGTTTAGCAAAAAAAGCCAGGTTAGTGCCACAGGACTCTTTCCTTTTTTTGTAAATACAATTGGATACACAAGAAGAGATCCTTTGGATAAACACTGGACAGTCATTCATTATGTCTGCTATCAGTTAAACAGAAGACCTAAATTATTTAGTCTGGTTCAGGTAAAAAGCCAGTGCTCTAATGCAGTGGTTCCCAACATTTTCTCTGCCGTGGCACATCTAGCTACCTTTAATTAATTTGAGGTACACCGTCATATAGTTTTGAAATGAACTCATTAATATGCATGAGCCAATGAGCCAATCCAGAACTCTCTGAGTAGTTTTTCAAAAAATTTTGTGGCACATTTGCTCAGGCCTGGCAGCACATTCACGTGCTGTGGCACACTGGTTGGGAAACACTGCTCTTTATGCATACAAGGCTTTAGAAAAAAGGTTATTAAACTGATTGCTTAGTTAATATGAAAACTGGAAAACACTTCAGTAAAAAAACAAAGAACAGGCAAAGGCAAACTTTGTTTCTATAGTAGACCATATAGGAAGGGTCTGATACTAGTACTTGCAATTCCCCCCTCATCTGGCTGAAGTAACAGCAAACAAAAAAAGCCACTTTCACTGAAAAGTCTAGCAGGGACCAGGTTGTCAGAAGTTTAACAGGGTGATCCATCCCAAACTAAACTTTCAAGCTCTATGGTGGAAGAGAATACTGTACCTGTAGATGACATCTGTCCAGACATTGGACTGAGAAAGAGTGAATGAACAGTTATCGAGAAGGTGGAAAGCCAACATAAGAACTAGGCGTAATCTGGTAGAACTGACAGTTACCATGTTTCAGAAACAGAGATAATCCAATACATGCTGCCTGGGAAGCTAGGCTGAAGAAATGCCTTTCTTCTGGGACCAGATGGAGGCTTTTCCATTTAGCCAGGCAAAAACTACTAGCTGAAGGTTTTCTAGAAGCATCTCCTGTACTCTTTAGAACAAAAGCCTTCTAAATGTGTCAGCCATGAAGCATCCAAGCTGTGAGGTAGAGGGCCTGCAGTTTGTAACAGAGGATGTGGCTGCTGTCCTGAGACATCATCACTAGCAGAAGTGATAGTGGACTTCTGACTAATAAAGTTGAAAACCACTGCTGATGAAGCCACACTAGGGCTAGGAGAATAAGGTGTGCCAGTCTCGCTTGATGTTGTGTAAAATTTTGAGCAGGAGTGGAACCAGAAGGAAAGCACACAGCACGCTGTTTGACCACAGTAGTACGTAGGAATGCATCTGTTAAAGAATATGGGCTGTGACTGTCTTGGAAACAAAACTATTGATATTTTCTGTTAGTCTCTGTTGGAAATGGGTTCACTTGGAGAGTTCCTGAGCAGGAAAATGGATCACAGTGAAGGGAGTAATTGTGCTGATAGATATATCACTTGCTTAATTGTTCTGCCAGAACATCCTTTGTTCCTGAAAGGTAAGCAGTTTTCAGGTGGGGTATTGCTGGTGATGTAGAAATGCCAAAGCAGACTTGCCTCTTAGCACATTTGTACTGACTGGGTATCCCCTTTCTTGTTTGTATAAAATATGGCTGCTGTACTGTCTATTAGCATCAACAAATTCTTTCCTTTGATGTGTAGAAGGAATATCATTCAAGCCAAATGGATGGCTCAAAACTTCCTTATGTTTATATGCAGCTTTAAATCCTGGGCAGACTAGAAATCTTCCATCTGCATAAGACCCAAGTGAGCTCTCAAACCTCAGTCTGACACCTCTGTGACAAAGGTGAGCCTCTGTTGGGGAACAGCAAAAAGAACTCCCATGAAAACATTGGAGAGTCCATCAGTGCAGCGAGAACAAAACATCTGTCCATCACTGCAAGCAGAACTAAACTTGATCTGGTAGTTGGGACCACCACATCCACAAGATGATATACTGCTCAATATGGTGACCTTCTGGCTTTCTAAAGTGTATAGCATGGGTGACCAAATTTATGGAACTCAGGAGCCGCACAAGTCGATTATTAAACCTTCAAGAGCTGCACTGAGGCATATAACCACATCCTTTTACCTATTCCAAAATTATTAAGCTTAAAATTTATTGCATACTTTAATTTTATCTTTAAAACAGGGCAAATATTGATCCTACTAATGTCAGATTCTAATAACTACTTAAGGTTACCATGAAAAGTAGGCCTACACAGTAAAAACTTTGCTGTCACTGGATGTAAAATACTGGGCAGTAACTTGTCAATGCAGTACATAAAAGCTCTCACAGGTGCTGATCTCTAAATACTACATAATGTTTTGATTTAACAAATTTCATTGTGGAATACAATGCTTCAAAGCAGGACGTTGTGTTAAAAACTGAAAGTAATCTATATTCCGTTTTAAACTTTTTTCCTTTGTATTTTCATTTCTTAGTATTCCATGTCATGTTTAGGACTTGTAAAATACAATTTTAACAAAGGAGTAAGCTGCATTAGGGCTTATGAGAAAATCTAAACATGCCACAGCTTCTCTGACCATGCCGCACTTCCACTCTCCCCCTGTTGCCACATCTCTGCCGTCTCTTACCATGCTGCTGCTTCTCTACTGTCCCTGACCATGGCTCACTTCTCCCCTGTCTCCCACCACACTGCCCTTCCCTGCAATGTTCCCTCTAAGCTGATCACACAGCTTAGCAACTTTTGGATGCAGCTGAGCAACTTCCCTCCTGGTTCCCTGACCCAGTGCTGGGCCCCTGCTCATCGGCTCCTCAAGTGCATCCATAACTTGCTCAGCTGCATCATCAGCTTAGAAGCAACATTGCTCCTGTCTCCCATGACAACTCAACTGTCCTGGGAAATACTTTCCTACTCCATACATGGCCCAACACCTGTCTTTCAAAACAGGCTTGGTTATGTGGAATAGGATTCTGCATAAAATAATTCTGAAGGGGGAGGATGCTATGGAAAACAGCTCACCCCTAGTCCCAATTCCTCAGGGTCTCTGAAAAGCCTCAACTGTCCAGAGCTCCAAAGAGGAAGCCATGTTAGCTTAGTTCATCAAAACAACCAAGGAGTCCTGCAGCACTTTTAAAGACTAACATATTTATTTATTGCATGAGCTTTCATGGGACAGCTATGATAAATAAATGGGTTAGTAATTAAAAGTTCCACAAAACTCCTTGTTTAACTGTCCAGAACTCAATCTAAAGGTTTCTGTAGAGTTGGCAAGAAGGAGTAGGATTCTTCATTGGCTTATTCTTTCTCCCTCTGATACAATGGAGGACTTTTTAACCTGTTTTCCTGACTACCATATTTGTAAAGAGAGTGCATGAGGTGCCCCTGAGTTTGTATAGTGCTGTGGACAGGACTGAGGCTGCCATGGCATGTGGTATAAGGTTAATACCAAACAAACAAACAAACCCAACCAAAACAGCCAGACCAAAAGAAAATTAAAAAAAAAAAAAATACGAAGTACACAAAAATAAATAAAGCAAAGCAAAATAAAATCTACACTGAAATGTAGGAAACCGAAAATAATTAACAATAATTTGTTAGTCTTTCAGTCCTTTACAGCTTGTCTCCTTCCTGAACCCCTCAGTCATTTCATTCCTTGAAGTTCCCTTCTGTCCTAAGAACTGCCTCCCCATGGCTTCCCTGAGCTGCCCAGCTGCTCCTGCCCCCCATCCCTTCTCTGAGCGGGGGCTGCTGCTCCCTCCTCCATGCCCCCTCCTCTGAGCTACAGGTTGCTGCTCCTCGCTCCCTCCTCCCTGCCCTCCACCCCTCCTCTAAGCTCTCCACCGCTGGATGGCTCCTCCTCCCTTCCCCTCCTCTGAGCTGCTCGCTGCAGAGCTGCCTGACAGGCTGGAGATTTTAACTCTCCCATCCTGAAGCAGCTCCCTGCCGGTGAGCCACACTTTTTCTTTGAAGAGCCACATGTGGTTCGCAAGCTGCAGTTTGGCCACGCCTGGTGTATAGTCTCGCACACAGCACTATATTCGTGCAGTGGTTTTCAACCTTTTACAGGTCGTGACACACTTGGTGGCATGTTGCAACCCTACAGGACGCACCAGCCCATTCCCCCCAGATCAAATCCAGCCATCTCCCTGGCTCTCCGTGACACAGTTACCACTGTGTGGTGACACAGTAATGTGTCCCGATACAGTGGTTGAGAACCACTGCATTAGTGCATGCTGCCATGTGCCCTCGAACCTTGAGGTGGTTTCATGATGAGATGTGTCTAAGTCTACAGTAGTGGTCCAAATTGCCTAAATTTGTATCACAGGAGAAAGACTTTAGCCTTCATTGAGATCAGGACCACTCCAATAAATTCTACTTTGTACTGTTGACAGAACCAATTTTCTTTGTGTTGATTAGCAAACCCCAGCGTATTAAAGTAAACTCCACAATAGCCACATTAGACAGTACCTGCGATCAAGACTGGCCTCTCATCAACCAGTCATCTAGGAAAGAGAACATGTGGCCTGACATCTGCAGGAACGCTGTCACCACTGCCATGCACTTTGTAAACACAAGGGATAGAAGACAGGCCAAATGGCAGCACTGTAAATTGAGAGTAGGATCAGTTGGCCCGACTACAGGGAAAGAATAATGAAAACTACAGTGACTATCTGAAATGTTATTTTCTTTAGGAACTTGTTGAGCTCTCTTACATCTCAAATAAGTATACAACCCCTTTTACTTTTGGGATTAGAAACAAACCAAAAGAAAATGCTCCCCCCCCCCCCCCAGGCCAGTGGGGCTTCCTCTATGGCTTTTAAAACAAAGAGAGACTGGACCTCCTGTAGTAGGATGCCCTCATGACAGAGGGACAGGGAAGAGCGGTAGGAGGAGAGAATCAAACTGATGGGTATATTCCAATTCCACCTGCTTAAGATCCATTGATCCATAGTGACGTAGGACCAAGCACTTACGAAGTGGGATATGTGATACTGGCAAATAGGGGGATGGGAAATGATGGCACTCTAGGAACCAGTAAGCTGTCTTTGACCAATGCATCAAACTGTTTGCTTGAAGTATTCAGCTTGCTTAGATGAACTGAGAGCTGTGGAGGAACAGGAAGGTGGCAGATTGTTTTCTGTAACCTCTGCCTTTCTTCCTGGACAGTCCTGGATGCTAGTCATGAAACTCAGATACTGCTGGAAGAGCTATGGGCAAAGCAGCTTGTAGCTGCCAGTGTATATGTTCCCAGAGACTTAAGGGGCACCCTTGAATTTCTGCGATTATATAGCCTCTTCTCAGTCTTGCTGGAAAAGAGCAAAGGCCTCAAAAGGGGAGTTGTGGAAGGTGCCTTGAACCTCTGGGTTGAGACCAAATGACTGCAGCCACGAACACTATAGCATAAGGATGGTAGAAGCCATGGCTCAAGCTGCAGAATCAGCCTGCAAATCCATCCTGACAACAAATTTGCCCTTACTCACCACTGTTGTAAATTCTTGTTTCACCTCATTTGGAAACCTGACTTTAAATTTTAAATGTTATCCCACAGGTAAAATCATACCAATCCCACAGAGGCTGCTCATTTGCAATTCAAAGCTGTAACCCTCTTGTTGAATAAAGGTGACTTCCAGATGTTAAATTTCTTTGTTTCCTTGCCTTTTGGGGCTGACTCTTGGTGACCCTCTCTTTTCTCTTTCACTAGCTGCAGAGACTACTGAGGAGATTGGGGTGGGGGTGGGGGGAAGATAATCATAGAAACGTTAAAAGCCCTGCAAGGGAACACTGTGTTTCCTCTCTTCTCTTTTCGAAGGGGGAAGGGAAGATGGGATCTGCAGGGGAACCCTGACAGGCTCCTAATTAACCGGGAACATTACCTTAGAACGTTCCACTGAGGCTAAAATGTCCACAACCCAGCAAGACCTTTCCTAGACCATCTCCAGATGTATACCCAAAGTCACAACTATTCTCTTTAACAACTCCTGGCAGGCTCTGTAATCAAGGGGAGGTGGAGAAACAAACTTTACTACCACTGCCTCATGTGGGGATGAATACAAGGAGGCGTATGGTTGGTGAAGCTGAGCCTCCTCTAATTCTTTCAGAAGCAGCTCCTGTATGCATGGCACCAGGCACAGCATTAAGGGTAGGTTGACTTTGGTGTAGGTGTTTGCGATGTTCAGCTAAAAAAAGTGGGATGTGAAGGGTCCAGGGATGCCCTAAGTTGAGGAGGGAAACCCCAGGATTTCCAGAAAGGCCAGTGACATGTTACTGAATCCCAGCTATGACTGGGCCATGGGTCCTTGCAATATGGACTGAGGCTGGTACTATGGTGGGTGGGCACTCCACAGGAGCTGCTGAATGTGCCAAGGTGTGACAACTAAGAAACAACCTCAAAGTCCAATAAAGAAACTGCTTCTTCTGACCAGGGGGAGGCTGACACCATCGGTACTGGGGAGACAGGTTCAGAGCCTGGGGATGGAGTTACCAGTGGAATCATGGATGGTTTTCCCCCAGTTAGTATTGAGCTAACAAGTACGTTAACTGTCAGGTTTGACAGAATTGTACAGTGTCTCAGAGCTGGAGCAGGAAGAGTAGACATCAATACCTTTGGTGCCGGGTACTGGGCAAAACTCCTGAATGTCCATGGAAGTGGGTACTGACAGGTTGAACAACTCTCTAGCAGCTGCATAAGCCTCAAATGCAGACTGAACTGGGAAAGACTCTTGATCCCGTGATACTGATATTCAAGCGAACACTGATGTAGAAACAGCAGGACTTAGTCTCAACAGGCCTGACCTTCCATGTCTTAAAACCTGAACAGGAGAGTGCCTCTTATCTGAGCACACCTCCGTGCCCTTGCATCAGCTCTACTTCTGTAACCAAAATTTTGAAGTGTCCTGTACTGGTGCCTTTTCTTTGGTATTGGAGACACCAATCTGTCCTTCAGTACAGCCAAACCAAATGAAGCACTGCTAACTGATATCGATGGGCTTGGCGTCCCCTTTGAGAGCTCTGATGCTCAATGGAGTTCTGACACCAAGAGTAAATACTTAATTCCAGACATCCTGTCCTTCTTGGAATGGGGCTTAAACCCTGACAAATGTGATATTTCTCACAGATATGCGCTTCCAAAGCACTTGAGAGATGGAGTGTGAGTTGTAGGTAGGAACTGATTTGCAACAAGAGCAATAGGACTTCAAGCTCAAGACTGAGGCATAAATCCAGGAGCACAATTATCAGCCACACATTTAATTATAATATTAAATCTAAACTATTCTAAAACCCTCAAAACTAGTTTATAACTAACTAATGGATATGATGTACAAGAAGAAACAAAGTATTTTTTTAAGAGGGTACTGGGTCCTGCCATGAGTGTAGGGGACTGGACTCGATGACCTCTCATGGTCCCCTCTAGTTTCTATGATTTTGAAAGGCAAGAACAGCAGTTACAGCAACTGTCATGGGCAGCAACAGGGGGCTCAGGGCGGTTCTGCCCTTTATACCTGAACACAGTAGTGTGAGGGAGCAAAGGACACTTGGTTTGGCCTGCTGGATACTGCCAGGCCAAAAAGTCTGACAATTCTCCACTAGCCATAGAAACAAAAATTAACTAGGCTGGTAAATTTTCTTGACAATTTGGCAAGGCTCTCACACACAAACATGCACATGCACAGCTAAAGTACTGTGTCTAATTCTGGGCTCCACACTTTAGGAAAGTTGTGAAGTAACTGGACAGAGTCCAGATGAGAGTGGCAAAAAGGATAAAAATTTTAGAAAACCTGATCCATGAAGGAATGTTAAAAAACTGGGCATGTTTGGTCTTGAGAAAAGAAACCTGAGTGAGGGATGTAGGAAAGAGTTAAAGTGAGCACATGGCCTGAATAATAGCTACTAAGGTAATAGGGTTGCTATGGGCAACCCTTGCTGTCCTGTAAACAAGATTCTAGTGAAAAGTTATGTTATCATCCTTTTTCTATTTTCCCCTCCTACACAAGGTTCTGGATGGGAACATTTCTTATCCTTCCTCCTGCTTGATAAAGATTGTGAAGTAATTTCTGTTGTAGAAAATAATGAGTTTGAAGCTAAAACATCTGTGCAATATATGCAAAACCTGCTAACAGTAAACAGGGGCTGGTATAATTATATGCACCACATAATCATCAATATTCATTGTACAGGTGTTAATGTAACCATATAAGGGTCCATAAAACCTTGTCAGTCATGTATGCATTTCCACACTTTTTTGGATAAAAGAATTATGAGGCAGCCCCTCCTTGCTCACTCGAGACATTGAGAGGAACAAGAAGGCAGTAAAGGATAACATTTGATCCAATCCGCCTCTGGGATAACAAGTGAATTCCCTCTACTTCAAGTCTTTTAATCATTATTTGAGAACTTCAGTAACTCAGTTTTAGGTTAAGGGTATATTACAGGAATGGGTGAGTGAAGCTCTGTGACCTGTCTTGTGCTGGAGATCAGAGATGATCATAATGGTCCCTTCTGACCATACAGTCTATGAATAGTCTTCTGATAGCTTAAGGGCTTTTATAAAGATGATCAATTTTTCTCCATGCCCACTGAAAGTAGGAAAAATAGTAACAGACAATCTTAGCAAGGGAGATTTAACTTGGATATTAGGAAAAAAAATTTCTTATGAGGAGGATAGTTAACCTCTGGAATAAGTGTACAAGGGAGGCTGTGGAATCCCTATCATTGGAGGTTTTAAAAAACAAGCTTGCCCTGTCAGGAATGCCCTAGATCAGTGGTTTTCAAACTTTTTTTTTCTTGAGACCAGTTGAAAAAAATCATTTATGCCCACAACCCAACAATTACATCTTTGATCAATGCATTCCAGTCTGTTGGCAGTGGCAGCAGCAGGCGCCGCGACCCAGTGCCTGAGTGTCCGCGACCCAGTACTGGGTCCCAACCCTAAGTTTGAAAACCACTGGTCTAGGTTTACCTGGTCCTGCCTCAAAGTATGGGGCTGTACTTCATTATGTCTCAAGATCCCTTCCAGCCCCACATTTTTATGAGTCTATGAATTAAATATGTATAAATAGTATTTGGATTGGACAGCCAACCTCTGCTTGTGAGGTTTGGATTGGACAGCCAACCTCTGCTTGTGAGGTTTTTTGTAGCAGCTGTAAAACTTTCACTAAAGTAAGCTGCACCGATGACACAGTAACACACCACCTGCGAGGATGCCTGGTAAATTTCCCATTTTGTATTTTGGTGTAATGGTAGCTAACTGAAGCGCTATTTACTTGCCACAAAGTTACAAAAAACAAACAAAAAACCCCACCACAAATAAGCCATCCACACAACTTTTAACCGTCTATTTCCCTTTAGCTTAAATCGCTTCACTGCTTTCATAATTTCCCTTTTTAGTTTAAAAAGAATTAACTAGAGGACAGACAAAACTGGAATTCTGCAACCTATTCTGCATTCTGCAGATGAACTGAGAAACTGCAGGTGTGTCAAACTCATTTGCTATCATGGGTCAGATTTGACTTAAATGTACTTCAAGTGGACCATACACACCATAAATCAAAATACTAGGGCCTACACTTTCTTGCTCTCTGCTAGTGAGGGAGTGTAGTCTAGCACAGCACAGTTTCGGGCTCAAAGGAGGAGGTTCATGAGTAAGCCGTTTGTTTGATGCTTCTGAATTAGAGGGTAATGGTATTGTCACAACACAGTTTATAGAAGCTTTTGAAACATATTCATCCAAATTTATTTACATTCAACACACACCAAAGACTTGTGTTGGGGTTGCAGAATTCCAAGACCATTAGTCATACACTGAATTACCATTCACTAACAACTTTTAAAATTACAAGGCTTCAGCTTGGTTAGAAAGAACCTATCCAGTATTTTTCCTGTGTGAGAGAAAGATTACATTCTCCCATGAGAACGTGTCTAACAAGTCTCACTAATGGGACTACACCTCTTTGCCCTCAGCACATAAATGCAGGCTCAGAACTCTGAGTCAAATGCAGAAAGCCTCATAAGCCCCACCCCGGGCCTCTATGCCCAAGATTTACCTTCAAGCTGAAAAGCAGAGCTTTCATCTCAAGTGTGAATTTCTGACTTTTTTGTTTACAGCATTCTCTCTCTTTCATTTTCTAACTTACCTCCGACAGCTAATGAGCTTACCAGTTTAATTGGATCCTGTTCATCACCATCTACAGACACCAAGATGGTCGACAAGACTAAGAAAGGACAAAGTTCTCTTCTTGTCAGACATGGCCACAATGTTTTATAACCCACATGCTGAAATTCACCAACCTGTCATCCGAAACTGATAGTAATAAAATCTTTGCATCTAGCCAAGTTCCAAAGGGGCAGCTGTGTTAGTCTAGTAAAGTAAAAAAAGCAAGGAGTCTTGCGGCACTTTAAGACTAATGGATTTATTTATCGCATGAGCTTTCATGGGAGAAAATCCCACTTTGTCAGATGCTTTGAAGAGGGGGAATGTACAGAACTGGATGAAAATAAATGCAGGGGAGTGTAAGACATGGGATCAGGTTATCCTGCAACAGCAAATTAGAGCATTTGTAAGGATTCAAACTCTAGGAAACAGCACACAGAGGGAGAGTGAAGTTAAAATTACCTGTTATAATGTGACTATGGATTCTTTTCACATCATAACAGGTAATTTGACTTTACCCTCCCTCTACGTGACGTTTCCTGGAGTTTGAATCCTTACAAATACTCTAATTAACTGTTGTAGTATGACCTGATCCCATGTCTTACACTCCCCTGCATTTATTTTCATCCAGTTCTGTACATTCCCCCTCTTCAAAGCATCTGACAAAGTGGGATTTTCTCCCATGAAAGCTCATGCAATAAATAAATCCATTAGTCTTTAAGTGCCACACAACTCCTTGCTTTTTTTAATAAAATCTTTGTTCCACATTACATCATTACGACCAAAAATCTTCTAATGGAGGCAAACACAAGTAGGTTATGTATGAGCCTGTTTAACACAGGGAACTCACGCAATTGATGTACTGTCACTAGAGTGTGTTATATCTTGCCTCTTTTGGGGGTGGGTCCTTTCTGTTCTTATCATCCTTCTTGTGTTGTAATTATTTATTTAGCCTATGAACTGCACTCATGCACCAGAATCCCATTGTGCTAGACAATGTACAAACACGTAAGTTTGCACTGCACAATCATCTTGTTCTTATCGATTAATGTTCTTTAAAGAATTACTAGAGGGAATGGTGGATTTGGATTCAAGGAGCTCAAAGCTAGCCTCCATGTTTCCAGGACAGCAGCCAAAGAAACACTGAAGGGCTGGGGACTAGAGTTTGCCTCCATATGCTCCATCTTTGAGTACTCTTTGCATCTGTATTTCTTCATAGATAGCCCAGAGCTGGGATAGGAGGGAGATGAATAACCAATCTAAAAATTATTGTAACACTAACAATTCACTTTAAACTGAATTTATAATTTACCTCTCTAATCTGTTCAATCCAGGCCTCCCTTCCAAGAAACTCCTGATGCAGGACTACAGGAGCAGAATTTAAACTGAAGGCAACGGAGTCACTAGATTTTCCTTTAATAAATGGCTGGAGGTCTGAGTGTAGCTGCAAGAGAGAATGAAAGAATTTTTGTTACATAAAAAAATAAAAAAAGATGGGTTCAACTTTGTTGTTAGGGACTGAAATGAAAAATAAGAACTAATTTAAAGAGTACAAAATCAAGAATGTTGTGAATAACTCCAGTACAGAATAAATTCACATGGTTTTAGAAAAGTAGCACTGCAGGTTTAACTAACTAGAAACTACATATATTGAAAAAACTATTAACATTTCAATGGTTATAAACATCCACAATATGCCAGACAATGGGACCTTGGGCTGCTGATATTGATGCAGCCATACATGATCCTGCTCCTCCAGGAGCCCAATCCTAGATTCACCATTCAACCACCTGCCAAAGATGCACCTACAATTCCAGACCCGTCATTCTATTCCTAAACTGTCCTCCTCTGCTTTGATAGTTATAATTTGTCTCTACTTCCTGGCTTTTAACTCCATATTGGAGGAATGGCAAGGGTTATTCCCAGAGACTGCCTATAAAAAGAGGTGAGAGACAATTTGCCACAGCTGGGAAGGAGAGTTGTTTGGTATATGGTGGTGGCAGTGTCTAGTCACTGATGGAAAGATCATCTTCTTTACGACTGTTAATGGTGTAAGAATATTTTTTATTTCCCAGGACCTGTGGGAGTTACTTGATGCAGTATGTATAATTTCTGATTCACTGACTATTTTATAAACAGATTTTTTATGAAAAGCATATGGTTCTTTATTTATATTGCCTACAGTCAGTGTTGGATTAGAGCCTCTGGGCCTCCTCCACTGGTGGGCCCCACTCGCTCTCACCTGGGGCTGCAGTAGGGCCCCTGCCCCATCAAAGGCCCTGCTCCTTGTGGGAAGGCCAGCGCTGGTTGGTGGACTGGGGCCAAAGGCTGGCCCCAGCCCTGTTGATTGGACTCCTGGGGTACTGGGCCTGACCAGCGCACAGGGGGTGGCTTACTGCATGGTGTGTCAGCCACCTACCCTGCCCCCATGGGAGGACTGGCTGGCCCAGGCAGGGTAGGAAAGCAGAGCCTGGTCTTTAAGCTAGCCCACCTTGCTCCCGGGAGCAGACTGTCCAGACCCTGGCTGCGGGGCAGGACTTGCAAATCAATTGCAGAGTCCACCTTCTGACCCAGGACAGCTCTGCTGCTCCCCAGCACTGCAGGGTGAAGAGCCCATGCGTTATTCCGCCCATGCCAACACTGGACAATTACAAGTAGATTCAGTTGAAAGCATCCATTAAACTCAGACTCAAAAGAAGTACATTAGAGAGTTTCTCCATCTATCCATTCAACAGAAGACTGAACAGAGAGAAAAACATACCTTGTGACTCATAGACATGTGCTTTCCATACTGAAATGCCATATCCTGGATCTCAGCATCATGCTTTGCTAACTCCATTGCAGCCTGGCAGCTCTTTGCCAACAAGGCGCTCTGGGATAGGAAAATCTGTTCCTCCCAAGCTGCTATTCCAATATCATTTGTAAGACAGTCTTCCTGAAAATGAAATGAAGACTAGAATGAAAAAGCTGAAACTGTACCAATATCAGACATAAGAAATTAAAAATGAAGCCACGGCAGCTAGGAAACTACCATCTACTGTAAATTCCAAAGCTGCAGACCTTTATGTGCCTGGCAAAGCAGTCACTCCCCCAAAGACTATTCCTGCCCAAACTGATGGAAAAAGTGAAAATGTTACTGTGAGTTTTAGTTGATGTGCAGAGCTGCTGCCAGCTTTTATTTCCTGAGCCTCCATAAAACTAAAGCAGGTGAACCTTTCAATGATATTTAACATAGGTCTGCCAGACTGCCTCTGTATTTTCATGTCACTACATTATGAACATTAGAAGCCAATTATGGACTTCCTGATTTGTTGGTAAAAAGTGTCCTTTACAATAAACCACTCACTGTTATCTCTCACCAGCAAACAAGAACAAAGAAAAGAACTGACCATTCACACAGGGGGTATGTTCACACAGGGCTTTTATTTCGAAACAACACTGGTTGTTTCGAAATAAAAGTCCCTATGTCCAAATGACATTTTCTTGTTTCAAAAGGAGCGAGCTCCTCGCTCCTCGTCCTTTGGAAACAAGAGCCCTCCTTTCGAAACAGCTTAAACCCACTTTGCTTTTGAAATGAGGGTTATTATAAGCCGTTTGGACATGTTATTTCGAAACAACCTTTGTTTCGAAATAACAAGGACCTTCCTCTCAGGGTGCATAGCACCCTGGGGGGAAGGTCCCACCCCCCCCAGCACCCTGTCCAGGGTGCTGAGTGGGGCGCAGGGGGTCAGAGGGTGCCTCAGCCTGCTTCCCCCCGCTTCCCCTTGCTGGGAGCAGGGGGGGACAGGAGCCTCAACCCCCTTCGCCCCCCTACCCCCAGCAAAGGGAAGGGGGGGAAGCTGGCTGGGGCTGCACTCAAGCCCAGGGTGCCCTCCTCCTGCAGGGGGAGCGAGCTCCCCCTGCCCCCCCGCCGCCACCCCCCCACCGCCTCAGCAGGGGTTGGGGGGGCTATCCCTGCCCCCCCACCTATGCAGGGGGCGGTGGGGCTTCCCCTGTCCCCCCTGCCACCTCTGCAGGGGGCAGGGGAACACCCTGCAGAGGCCGCGGGGAGGTGGGGGAAACCCCTATGCCACCTGCAGTGGCAGCAGGGGGGGCAGGGGGAGCCCCCCTTGCCCCTGGCTGGAGTGGCAGGGGCAGGGGAATCCCAGGGGCGGGGCTTCCCTGGCCCAGCACAGGGCCTCCCTCCCCTATTTCAAAATAGCATGTCACATTGGACATGCTATTTCGATTCCCTCCTTTTCCCTTATTTTGAAGACACTTTTTTGTTATTTCAAAATAAGGTGTTTCAAAATAAGGCTTTATTTCAAAACAGGCTTGTTTCGAAACAAGCACTTGTGTGTGAACATAGCCAGCGAGTGATATTTTTAAGTGATTCGTCCAGATGTTATATGAATATATAGAGAGCACATTATAGCCTGTTCCTAGAATTTCTAATACATTTATGGGATTTAAATGAAAAAAATACAACAAAGGTATAAATACCTGGAAGGATGTTTTGGGGATGTGTCATTTCTGGTTCGTAATTATAAATAAGCAAGCCTTTAATTTTTTTGTTTTGTTTTTATTTTTGTTTTGTTTTGTGTTTTAACATTAGAAATATCAGGAACGTCAAGCACAGATTCACCCAGATGACTCTCATAGATGTTTAACGTCTGCTATAATGTCGAAACTATAGATCAAGGATGCTAAGCATTTAGTAATGGCTCTTTTTATCCAAAATTTCAATAGAATTTATACTTTCACAAAGCCAAAAGCAAAAATAACCATTTTTAAGTAATCTGACTAAAACTCTTTTCCCCAGTCAATTATTCAATTTTAACTCTCTTGGCTTTTCTGATGTCATTATTTTCTTCAAGGCAGCACTGTCTGAGTCAAAAGGTAAAAATTTTACAAATGAAGAGAGAAAAGAAATTAAAAAAAAACCTCATGTAACAAGACCGCTCCCTATAGTTATTTTAATTAAATTACTTAGAAATGAATGAGAACTAAATGTATGTGACCCCATAATATTCCACCAGGTATTATCTGTCACAAAATTGTTAACAAATGAAATAAAATCCATCTATTCAGCTCCAATTTTCCTCCCTTGTGGGTAGCGTCAAGGAGTGCTGCATTACAGGACAGACGATAATACAAGAGTGATGGGGAAAGTATACAGAATTCTTTAATGTCACGTAACTGAAGATTGTATCAAAATTCCACTGCCTTCCAAAATTCCATTGCCTTATTATGAAGCTGGGGGAGGGGTGGAGAAAATGCATTTTTGCTACTGTATATGTGATGACAACTTACAAAATCAAGATTAACTTTAGCTATGTCTCATTTTACTTCGATGTTTGCTTTGTAATGTCTTAGTTTAGCCTGGCTTATAGAAGTTTCCATGACTGGCAGAATGACAAAAATGAATTGGTACCAGAACAAAATGTTTCATCCTTTTCTCATTCAAATATAGATCAATTAAAAATAATCAGGAGATGAAGCTCCAGCAATCGCTGACAATTTTGTTTTAGTCAGGACCACCCAGCTAAAATAAAAAGGGCGTGCTTATTAAATCTTATTGGGTGAAGGTTACGGCAATCAACTAGCAGTTATTCTGCAATTATTTAAGTATCATGAAGACAGAAGTAAACCAGAAAGTTTGACAAAGACAACTTATGAAGTTACAAATTCCTTAAAATGCTAGCTGTACCCAGCCTCTGAAACATTCCCAAATCCAATACAGATTGTGACATCACTGTGAACTGCAGGTACTGAAGAGACCTTACTCATGGCAAGTAATTCCATGTCTCCCAAAGTCACTGTTTCTCAAACACAACACCTATATTACAGCAGTAACTCAATTCAATAACATTACTTCTTGATAAACCTTGTCATTTGTCAGTTACTCTAAATAATTTGAACACATCAAGGAAACTTTAATTAGCTATAGACAGCAAACTTCATAAAAAAACTGAAGTTACATCTCTGCAACTGAAATTTATTTTTATGAGTGAGATTTCTCTGGTTTTTTTTTGAAGCTTCCATATCAGTACGTAAGATGAAAGGAATCATTGGATGGCTCAAAGGATAACAGAATTTGGAATGGTCCACCTTCCAGATTTGGTTGATAATGATCAAACATTTAGTATTTGATGACTGAAATCAGGTAGTGGCTTAGTCATACACATTCATAGAAGATGTGACACATCTAAATCACAAAAAACACCATCTCAATTGGTACCATTGGTGGCTGTGACAAAGGAGCCAAAAAAGGAATGATATAGTTAAGGCACCAAGCCAATACTGAAAGACATCAGTCTCCAGGCCTGTCAATCCAGCACTTTTCATGAGCATTAAATTCAATTGAAACCATACACATGAAAATCTACCAATTGATTTGTTTTTATCATTAGATCTATCTTGTATATAATGCTCATACCATGTTTTTAATCTTAATAACTTGACCGCTGAAAGTAGAAACAACATTGCCACTTTTCATATTATGCAATCCACCAACTGATGCTTTAAAAATTATTTTGAAATATTATAATTGCAAGTGGCCCTAAGTACAGTTGATGCTCCCATTTCACCAACTGCAAGATCAATAAAGATGTCTTCATTTTATACTAATATTTACTGTTTCAATTTCAGAAAGAAATTGGCTTACTATGATGTATACTTGTATAGCCATTAAATTCTCAGACAGTGCATAAACTGTAGAAATACTCTTTCTAGGCAATGGAAGACAGAAAGCTTCTAGAGAATCACGATGTTTTAAACCAAGATATTTGCTACTTATAGCTATCACATTTATGGTAGCAAAAATTAAATTAAGTTTGTATACTTAATACATAGTAGCACTTCAAATTTATGCCCTCCACCATATGAACTTAAAATAGCTCATACTGGTTTACTTGTCTGCTGTAGAACTAGCTGGTATTATATAAATGCATGGTAGGATTCAGCTTCAAGAATCACACACTTTATTGCCTATGTGACGGGGCATAACAGCTTCACTCTGGCCTAAAGAGGATTAAGGACTCACTGTAGGCTGAAGAGTCCACACCTCTCCACCTTTGCTGGGCATGCTCAGCATGGAAGGGGATATAAAAGGCAGCAACCCAGCTCAGTCAGGGCTGACTGCTGATTGGGAAGGATGTGGACCATTGTCTCTCTCCAGAGAGCCATTACAGAAACCAACCCCAACATCAATCCATTATGAACCCCACATCAACCAGACAAGCCCCACAGTGGGACCTGGCTGCTAGTACCAGCAGTGACAGGGGACCCTGGATGCTTCAGAGAATCACAAAGCATTACCACCAGCAACAGGGTAGGAAGTATACCAAGGGGTTTGAACAGTGTCAAAGGTGGCAAATCAGGTTACCACACAGCATATGTTAGGAAGACTTCTACTGAGGTGTGGCATGTGACCCCTTTCTCTGACAATGCTGGGCTGGTGCTCAGAGGGGCAGGGAGGGTTCCTTGAGACTTCCTACCTCAGCTGCTGCACCCCTATAGGTGGCGTCCCACTACGCCAATGGGCCATCAGGTCCTGCTGCCCTGACAAGGGGCCCGCCTTATTGGCCCTGACCACTGGGACATGGTGTCCTGATTAGAGGACCATTTTATTGACTGTGGCTATTAGGCCAAGCATCCCTGATTAGAGGGCCACTTACTGACTCTGGCTGTTAGGCTGCATAACCCTGAAGAAAAGGGCTTCCCAGCTACTGACTGCCCTGCCACCTTGACCCAAAAGAAAGCCTTGCAGACAGGACTTGACTCAACACCTTCTTCCTGCCATCCCAGCATAAGAGCCCTGAAGACTGTGACCTGCTGTACCAGCCCTGCAACAGCACAGTAAGAACTGGAAAGAATCTAAATCATACCTTCTGGGTGAAAATTGTAGATATTTAGAATATATTTTATAACTAAGATTTTTTTATTTTGATACACAGCTGCACTTGCTTTGCCACCTTATCTTGCACAGTGTGGCATTGTCTGATCCATTTATAGCTCAAACTTTCGTGTAATATTCAGACTTGAAATGAATAGGTACAGTAAGCATATTTTTATTCTGATTCAATCTCAGCAGTTGAGTTTTAAACTGGATGGAGAAACAACATCTGTTCTACACAGAGAAAAAAATAAATTATGGGTCTCTAATGGCAGCAACACATTTATCCTGCAAAACATCTTTCATGTGACTGATATAAGCTTTAACAGACATATTCCTGCATGTTGACATAACAGGGCATGTTTTATTGGGCTGTTAATACATGCCCTCAGTGCTTGGTAAGGAACAAGGGTGAGTGCAAATGGGCCAATAAAACATAAGCTTGAGTGCTCCAATATTTTCATCATGACTCTTTAAAACATCAACATTTTTGTAAAAGATGACTGCAAAATTTAAGTTTCAAACATACACATTCACTAAAAAAAGCAACTTATCATGGATGACTACTATATTTTGCAGAGAAAAGAATAAAAGCAGAAAAATGCTTGCACAGATTTTTTTCCCCCATTTATCTGGGGGTTTTTCTCTGACACTTGAAATTTTAGTCACTTCCATTTTCTAGTGGTTCTCTAATTTGATCTTCTCTTTAGCCCACTTTTGCTCCAAAATAGAGGCATTTAAAAAAAAAAAAAAGTAACCCTGGTGGATTTCTTGCTGGAGTATGAACCTGACCACTGTGCTGGGAGATGGTGGGTATGTCTTAGTTTTTAGTCAGAACTTTGATTTACTTTGTAAAGTAAAGGTTGAAAGCAAGTCAGTTGCCTATAATGCACAAAGATTCCATCTGATTGGGAGATTAAATGCAACTTTCCCTTTAAAATGTACTCATCTGAGAAGGGCAGGTGACCAAGCATCAAAGAAAAATGCTACATGCCAGCTCCACCAAGCCTCTGTGTTTTGTAGGTGGATGAGCCCCACTGAACAATTTTTTTCATGTTAAAAGCTATTCTGGGAGCATTTAAAAAAAAACTGCACCCATTTTGATCAGCACAGTAGTCTAAAAGTTCTTTAGTGAAAGGAGAACTTGCCATGAATAAACTCTTGCTGTTTTTTCAATAATGGCTTAACAATTGTGTAGCTCTAATACAGGGGTCTTCATGCGGATCTTTGGCTGCCCCCTTGTGGCTCTGGGCTCCAGGCTCACCCAACTCTGCCACTGGGGGACCTTGCAAATGGCCCACACCTGGTTCCAGACTCACCACCACCACTAGGGATGCTGCAGGGTGGGGAGAGGGGCTGGTCCTTGTTCCAGACTCCCCTCCCACCACCCCGGACAGAGGTTGTTTTGAAATAAGAAAGGCCACATTCACACGACGCACCGTTGTTTCGAAACAACGGGTTCCATTGTTTCGAAACAACGGTGTTGTTTCGAAACAACTTAAACCCCATGTGGGGACGAAACAACGTTGTTTTGAAACAACTGTTTCAGAACAATGCCGTCAGAACATTTTGTTTCGAAACAATGGTGATTCGTTTCGAAATAAATGTTGTCTAAACTTGCTATTTTGCTTTGAGCTTTTTACCTTAATTCGAATTAACAAACTGTTAATTTGAATTAACTTATTTCGAAATAAGGTGTTATTTCGATACAAGCTGTTTTGAAACAACTTGTATCAAAATAACCCCGTGTGTGAACATAGCCCTAGTTATTGAAGGAATTTTAAAACAAGGCTCTTATCTTTTGGGTTGCCAACCCCTGCTCTAATATTTAAAAAATGCTTAGTTTAAAATATTAAAACAGCTTTTCTTTTGACATTAATCAAGTACATTACAAATTGCATTACTACATAGCACTCCCAATGACATCATCAAGATGGTTGTCTCTAGCATGAAATTTTCTGAATACCCATATTCTGAGGCTGACGAAAATTAGTGCAGTTTTCCGTTTCAAATAAATTCCTGATTTTTTTCATTTAATACAGAAAGAATGATCTATCTGATAGCTACATACAGTAACTTACATATCTCCTATCAATTTCCTAACATCTACTTACCACGGCGTATCCACTGAATTGCACCAATGGAAAATGTCCTCCCATCAACACAGCACTATGCTATTTGCTAGGGTGGATTAACAGGGTCAACTTCAGGGTTTGACTGAGCAAGTCTTCACTGCTGCTCAATCAAATCTGCAAAATCGATCCAGCACAGGCAGCAGTACAACTGGCAGTGTACACACACCCTACGATTTAGTGCACCTGAGCTCTGTTCTTGGCTCTGCTACACGCTTCCTGCATGACCCTGGAAAAGCAACTTTTCCGTATCTCAGTTTCTCACCTGTAAAACGGGGATAGCAATGCTTCCCCTAGTTAAAGGAGTTTTGAGGCTTCCTTCATTAACATTTGTAAAATCTTTGAGATCTTAAGATGGAGGCAACCTAGGAGTGCAAAAGTATATTTAAATGTTTTTGAAGAGATTTTTAAGTTTTAGAAGGTCTACACACTCCTAAAAAGCTAAGCATGGAGACTGGGATCACCATAAGTGGAATTTTTCTTTGAAAGCTGGAAATCAACTCACAACTGAATCTTCCAGAAAAAGGCTACTTTGACACAAGTAGTCTGCAGTGTGTAAAGAAACAGCTTGCCTAGTTGGAATTTTTCCTTTCAATTAGACGTAAGTTTAAGAAAATGAAAGAAGATTGGGAGAGTCCCTTCCACTCAGACTCATAAAACTAAACTTTAGTTGCAAAGGCAACTATCGCTTTTGGTTTAAGTATTACTCATAATAATGCAGCAGAGAGAAAGAACGAAATCTTTATTTTTATTTGCCCATTTCATTTACTCAATGGTTTTACTCACTATGCAAATAAGATGATGAAGAATGATCAACTAAAAAGTGACAAAATGTGTAGTCACAGGTTGTGTAAGGATTTGCAAAGGAAAAAATTATCCTGAGAGCTGTCGTTTAATGGCATCCAATAAATGTCATCTTCAAGGAGTCTATAAAGGGCAATCTGCTTGGGGGGAAAAATATATTTAATCTCTATAAAGGGTCATTCAAAAGAAGATATAACAAAAATATTCCAAAGGACCTTAAGCCTAAAGTGTCAGAGTGGCATGAATTGTGGCAAATTATGTAGTTCACATAAAAAATAGCTCAGATGTAACAATAAAAGTAGATCTTGAACACAACTCAGTGCAGAGTGGTTTTGAACAAGAGATTGTCATGAATACCTCAGATGATAGCTCTAAGCCATATTTTATGGACATACTTCTCATTTGAGTCCCATTTTTTCTACCTCATATTTTCTCAAAATATTCTGTTTTTCCCATTTCATAACAAAAGATTTGCTGCTACGAAGAATGCTACTTTCTAACATCTCTTTATAAGAAAATCATACACTACTCCTAAAAAATGAGAGAAAACAGAAGTTATCTGAAACTGGAGAGTAGAGGTGGCATGGCAAACTACTACACTACTCTCTTACATCTGGTATCATCAGTTCATATTCTAGATTTAGTCACATACTGTGACAGTTTGGTGCAACTAGGATGGGATCAACAAACAATGTAGCACATATGGCAATATTTGCTCAAGACATGTCCAGGACATACACACACATGCAAAAGAGGATGCTGGATTAGCAGAATAGTGAGGGGAAGCAAACACACATGGCATGTACAATTCTGAAACAAGACTCAGAGTCCTCCAATTGGTTGAGTAGACCATAAAGGAAGTAAAGCAAGTCACATACTTGCTTTGATAGGGGCTTGACGAGTAGCCATATCAGACCCACTAATTGTCTAATCTTAGATATTATGTGTTAATTTATATTATTACAACATACAAATTATGTTTTAATTAATCTGGTTTCTTTTACTGAAGCATCACTCTACTTCCAACTCTCACCAGAAAGAATAAGTCATTGATTATTATAAAAACAAAACCATTCTTTGGTATGTTTAGTTGGACGTTGTACAGCTTGGTTCAGTACATCTTATATTCCCCCATAACTTATTCTTGTTGAGTGCTTGATAATTATAGTAGAACATTACATTTTTCAAACTCTTCTGTGGTTATATAAATATCTCCTGACATTGCCCCTACTCGAACAAGCTGCCAAGTAAAGAAAAATAAGACTAAGACCTGCTGCAATGGCAGACACCCAGAAGAGTTGAGCATATTTCTAGTAATAAAGAGGATGTGGTTAATCTAAAATGTGCAAATGAAATCACAGTCAAACAGCCCCACTGCTAAAGTCAACGATGGGAGGTTTACCCTTTCAAAAAGGCTATTTTAAGTATAGCATAGCTGAGATTTGCTTGTGTTTAGAAAACCTGTCTGGCTTACATAAAATACAATTTTAAAATTTCTTTTAACATATTTGTATGAATAAAAAATTTGCTTTTCCTTTTAAAACATAACTTGGCATATATAGCTCAAGAGAAAGTTATATGAGCTGGAAAACAGGAAACTTGAAGTTGTCCATCTATTTAGACTCTACAGATTGTACAGCAGGTGCAGAAGTAGTGCAAACTTCACGCAGTTTTCTTTATGTTTTGTTAAGTCAGCCCTGACTTAAGAGGGATACCTTCAAGGGGTGAGAGCATAAGACATCCTCCACGCCAATTTAACAGTTAGCTGATGTAGAGCTACCACCGTGATGGCAATTTATATAATCTAGACTTATATCCATTTGGACCTAAACAGAGATAACTTGTTTCACTTGCCTGGAACAACAATGTATCAGTGATTAACTTGAGCTCTATTTTAAACTGAACACTTACTAGTGAGAGGCCACATATGTCATCACATGTCCCACAAGTCACCCTGTCTTCCAATGTTATTCCTTTAAGATTTGTATTTCTGAAGTCGCTTGGCCATCTGAGGTTGTTTTGTTTCTATTAAGATTCTCACTTGAAACATGTTATAGCTTATTATGTCCATACAAATAAACTAGTGACCATCTCTATAGTGTTAAAACATGCTTTCTGACATAATAAAACCATACTTTTAGGTGAAATGCAGGGGTAATAACAACAAGGATGTTACATTCTGAATTTTCTACTACACACACTACTAAGGGATAATCATGATAAATGAAGCAAGATTCTTTAATCTACAATCCTGCCAAAATGATATTTTAATAAGTGTAGCCAAACACTACTTTGAAAGTTCAGTTAAATGACTCAAAAATCTTACTTCAAGTTTCATCAGATGAAACAAAGTGGTTCAACTTTAATCACAATCCTTGTCATACAGGAAAGTAACAACAGTCATGTGGCATATTTGTATTTGTCTTTGAAATATACAGCTCTGAAATGTGAAGGTGAAAGAATTGAACAATCTTCTTTGACCAGCCCAACTACACTCTGTGGCACATGCAAGAATAACTTTCTTTGGAGAGGAGCATAGTGATGCTCCTTGTATGTCAGCATGAGATTTCCATTTAGCTCATCTAGTAGGGTTCAGCAAAACAAACAAGGAGTCCTGTGGCATGTAAAGACTAACACATTTATTTCTTGTATGAGCTTTCATGGGAGAAAATCCCACTTCATCAGACACTTTGAAGGTAGGGGAACTTACCGAGTGGTAGGAAATAAATGCAGGGAAGTTTAAGTCATGGGATCAGGTCACACAGTAACAGCAAATCAAAGCTGTTATAAAGATTCAAACACTGGGAAACAGTATATAGAGGAAGATGAGGTCAAATAACCTGTTGTAATGAGAAAAAAAATCCAGCATCCTATTTAGTCCCAAAGCAACACACAAAAATTTGCAAATGAATTCCAGCTCCGAAGCGTCTTTTTGAAGCCTTGAGCTGTTATTCATTTGCCTGAGTACAGCAATTAGTAAATCATCAAAGGAATGATCAGGAAGACTGAAAGGCTCAGCCACCAGTTTTAGAAAGTTGTGATTTCTGATGTCAAATTTGTGCCCATTTATTCTTTAGCGCAGAGACTGTCCTGTTTGTCCAATATAAGACTGAGGCCCATTTCTGGTACATGACAACATAAATCACACTGGTGGATGACCAAGCGAATGAGCCTTTGATGGAGTAGCTGTTTTTATTAGATCCTGTAATAGTGTCTTTTGTGCAGATATGTGGGCAGAGTTGGCAGCGTGATTTGTTGATATGAAAGGACACTTAGCAGCAGCACTGCTAGGGTACCTGTATGGCTCCACAACATGCCAACATTTTTATGGTGGACTTAGAACAATGTTTTCTCAAGTCTCATCCCAAAGCACCTCTCTTCTACTTACACTAAATTGATGACATCTTCATCATCTGGACTCATGGCAGGGATGCCCTTGAAGATTTACACAGAGATTTCAACAATTCCCACTACACAATTAAACTTAGCCTGGAACACTCCACACAGGAGATCCACTTTCTGGACATTACAGTACAAATTGGGGATGGACATATAAGCACCACCCTACACCAAAAATGTACTGATTCGTATAGTTAACTACATCCCTCAAGCTTTCATCCAAAACACACCACAAGATCCATTGTCTACAGCCAAGCCCTAAGATGTAACTGCATTTTCTCCAATTCCTCAGACAGACACAGTCACCTTCAGGATCTCTATTAAGCACTCTTAAAACTACAGTAGCCACTTGTGGAAGTGAAGAAACAGACCAGGGGTGGCCAAACTTATGTAATTTAAGAGCCACAAAAGTTGATCATTAAACCTTC
Source organism: Podocnemis expansa (assembly GCA_007922195.1). NCBI lineage: Eukaryota > Metazoa > Chordata > Testudines > Podocnemididae > Podocnemis > Podocnemis expansa. Next base: position 54,552,129 of record ML681979.1, read on the forward strand.
AAGAGCCACATTGAGGCCTATAACCATGTATTTTTACCTACTCCAAAATTACTGAGTTTAAAATTCATTGCACACTTTAATTTTATTGTAAAAAGAGGACAAATATCGATCTTACTAATGTCAGATTCTAATAATTACTTAAGGGTACCATGAAAATTAGGCCTATACAGTAAATACTTAGCTGCTGCTCCATGTAGAAGACTGCAGTGTTAGTTGCGAGTTTTTTTAAAATCCTGACCATGCTGCAGTTCTCCCACTGTCCAGACCCCCTCCTGAACTCCTAGGCTGGAGCTGCTTTCCTAAACCGATTTGCTGATGTTCTTCTGGGAGCCATAATTTTTCATTCAAGAGCCACATGTGGCTCCCGAGCCACAGTTAGGCCATGCCTGAAATAGACTGACAGAGCCAGGCAGGTACCCCGAAGTAAACTACTATGGGAGAAGTCCAAGAAAGAAAACAACAGAATGCCACTAGTAATCATGTACAACCTCCAAGTCAGACCTCTATAACATATCATCAGGGATCTACAGCCTATTCTACAAGACGATCCCTCACCCTCTCAAGCCTTGGGAGACTGACCTCTCTCCTCACTTACAGACAGGCCCCCAACCTTAAACAGATACTCACAGCAACTACAAACCTAACAACAGAACCATTAAAGAAGACACATATCCCTGCAACAAGCCACACTGCCAACTTTGCCCACATATCTATGCAAAAGACACTATTACAGGACCTAATAAAACCAGCTACTCCATCAAAGGCTCATTCACCTGCTCATCCACCAATATGATGTATGCCATCATGTGCAAAAAATGCCCCTCTGCCTTATATATTGGACCAACAGGATATTCTCTGTGCAAAAGAATAAATGGACACAAATCTGACATCAGAAATCACAACTTTCTAAAATTGGTGGGCGAGCCTTTCAATCTTTCTAATCACTCCATTGATGATTTACTAATTGCTGTTCTCAGGCAAATGAATAACAGCCCCAGGCTTCAAAGAGAAAAGCTTTGGAGCTAGAATTCATTTGCAAATTTGAGTGTGTTGCTTCAGGGCTAAATAGGGACTTAGAATTTTTTTCTCATTAGAACAGGTGATTTGACCTCATCTTTCTCTATATGCCATTCCCCAGTGTCTGAATCTTTATAACAGCTTTGATTTGCTGTTACAGTGTGACCTGATCCCACGACTTACACTTCCCTGCATTTATGTCCTCCCATTCTGTACATTCCCCTATCTTCGAAGTGTCTCTCATGAAAGCTCATGCAATAAATAAATTTGTTAGTCTAAGTGTCACAGGACTAGAGTTATCAGATACCAAAGCATGAAAAGGAGGACAGGGAAGTACGAAAAGGAGGATGTTGGAGGAAACATTGAGAAAACGTAGTATTAATGTAATAGTCTTCTGTTTTTAGGGGGCCCTGGAATGCTTCCCACTAAAAATAGGGTGTTCCAGGGTCATTCCAGTTTACTTTAACCCCTATAAGTAAAAAGCCAGACAAAATCATGTATTTTTAAAATGCCTGCCAGATGGAGGACATGAAGGTAAAAAGGAGGACATGTCTTCCTTTTGCCTGATACCTGGTAACCCTACACAGGACTCCTTGTTTGTTTTGCTGAACTAGACTAACACGGCTATGCCTTTGGAGCCTAGTAGCCTTCCTACATTTAGGAGTAAAAAGGTCCTGGTTTAAATTTAGGCTACAGTGGCTGCAAGTTGCATACACCAAAGCAGCCACAACATGAAAGATTATGTTAACTAGCAAATACAATGTATTCATCCACTCATTCATAGAGAACACGTTAATCTCTGTTTTTTTAAAAAAAAACTTTGCATGCTAACAAATATGTTCCCAGTCCACTATTTTCAGTACTCCTATGTGATTGTTTTACGAGAGACATTATTAACTGTAGTCTGTTTAGCGTCCATGGTAACTGTAAGGTTTTTTTTAACTAATTAAAATTTACAGAATCTCTCTCCAGACGTAGCCACCATACTGCAAGTACTTCTGAAGCTTTCTGGGATTGTTATTTATCTCCCCACAACCCTTCCCTTCAAACAAACAAAAAGTCATCATACTGTTTAAAGTGTAAGGACTCAGAAGTCTTACCTCTGCTAAGTTTGAATTGTCATAGTATATTCCTTGCACTAAGTCACCAATTGCACTTGATATGAGCTCCACAACCTGGAAAACAAAGCAAAACAAAAGACACCAAAATTTATATCTTTAAATATGCTCAGTTATCTAATTGTCATCAGAGTTCCTAGAAGGCTCACTAACCTGCTGCCAAGGACTATGGCTTTGAAGGACTGTACATGCTACCACAAGAGATTCTGGCAAGACTGTGTTGCCACCTGATGAGGAAGAAACCAGATCCAAGTCTCCATAATGGAACTTTGAGCAAAGTCCTTCCTCCTTCTATCTAAGATTTAAATTAATATGAATGGAAACAAAGTAATATTTATTTTCTTAAGAGTGTGAACTATAGATTATATCCTCACAAGGATATACACAGTATTCCTAAATCCCAGTTCACGAGACAATAATCCCATCTTTTATTTTTTCTCCCCCCTCCCCCCCAGCAGATATTTCACTGTATACCTCACTGGGACCTGCTAAAATTCTAATAATCACTGATAATACAGAAAAAGTCATAATCCACAGAAAGCTAACCTTTTAAATGTGATCATTTGGTATTTGAGTGCTCTGGGAATGCTCTGTGGATGTATTTAGTGCATGGCCTGAGGGTCGGCTGTACTCAGAGTGAAACAGTTGGCAGCAGGGGAATGGTTAAATCAGATTTATCAATCTGAATTATCTGCAGGGTTCAGACTTTTTATTTTATTCAAGTGAAGCCTAAAAACCTGAACTTGATCCAGAATGTAAAATGAGCAGTCTGTGGTCTCACTGGAACTACTGTACAATTTAGAACCGTGTGCATGAACTGTCTTAATTGGAACAAAATACTGAGATTTATTGTAAAATTAAATGCAGCCATTTCAAATATGCACACCTTAAGGCTATCCCTTTAGTTGTGCTCACAAAATGTTAACTTCTTGAATGTTTAAATCTCCTATGTGTCTGATTCTATAGCGGACTCCCCTCTTTGCTTCCTAAAATTCAGCCTAGTTCTTATTGAATTAAAGGATTTTGTTTCAGCTTTTATCATTCTTGTAATTGAAGACATTAAGCTAAATGATAAAGCCCCAACAAATAATTCAATGTTTAGGCATGCTTGATTTGTAATAAAAACTCATTCTTATGATAGCTTTAAGTTTTTGCAACAAAGCTTTTTCAAAACACTAATTCTGATATGTATGCCTACACACTGAGAGAGCACTAATTTAGAAATGGTGCTCATTAGCAGGCTTTTTATTCTTCCTCATGATGCATATGGGTTAATTTATAAGATCTGCAAAACAAGACTCAAAAAAAAAAATCATGTTGCCATTTAGGTAACCAGATACTTAAGAAATATTGTAGCAATATGAGCTGCAAGAGGAACTGAAAGGACAATGATCCTACAGTGTTACCAGATGTGTTGAGTTATTTAAGTGGGGAACAGAGAAAATGAGGGGCTTTTTTTGAAGGTATCAGATAAGCTCTATTCCCAAATCCAGGAGGATTGAGTATCGCCAATAGGTCTATGAAAGTCTGTAACCAAAAGCCCTGCATCAGATTGTATTACAGTTTATACAAGCAACATCCCAAGATTCTTCTGATGGCTGGGACACATAATACAGATCAATCACTCACTAAAAAATGTTATGGTTTGTGAAACAGTCTGAGCTCAGAGACCTACACGGGTAATACGAAGAGGAATTTGCAAAGACATTGAGTCCTACTCTAAATGTCAAAGTGATAGTATGAACTTTAACAATGCATTTGGCTGAGGACAACCAGAGCTTCTCCTCTCTTGTTCCTGAAACTCTAGACTGAGCAGGACCAAATGAAAGATTCTGTTTTGGGGTTTGTTCCTTTCCAGCCCCCAAAAAACTCCACTAGCAAACGACAATTTTGCTGACTTAAATAGCTAAAATGATCTCCACAAAAATGTTTATCAAAAATTGTGCCTAATATATTCTTGCAGTTTATATTATGTATTTCTCTATAGACAGAATTAAGGAAAATTTATGCATAAAATACAGTTTAAACTACAAATATATATTAGGGTGCAAGATACTAAATGCTAGTAATATCGCTAAATGCTGCCTCCTTTTATTCCCATTCTGAAAGCACTCTGTTTTCATACATTTTTTCAAAGAATGCAAGGTTCCACAGACCCCTGGCAGGAATGACAACTTTTATTTTCAAGACCAGGATAAGATGCTTGTCTCTTCATCTGTCTCTTCATCAACACTTAATCTGCTCAATGAAAAAGTATCTGCTGTGCAACCTCAGTAGGCTGGAGCTTCGGGCTGCAAAGAAAGCCACGAAAGACAAGGCCAGTTCTATTTCTAAATGTGTCCCAAATGGTTTTAAAGTAAAAGTACCACAATTTAGGGTCAGAAGCTTTCACATGGCCAAACAAATAATAGTACCTACAGCTTATGTAATATTTTACAAATAAAGGTCAGTAACATTATTCCTACTTTAATGATGGGGAAAGTGAGGCACTGTAATTCATGCAATAATTTGCCCAGTGTCAGTATCAGGACTAGAAGCAGGGTCCCCAGTCTAGCGGTCTATCCACTAGACTATGTTGCCTAGTTCCTCACACTAACATCTTTTTTGGAGATCAGGCTTGATAGAAGAAAGGTGTATGCTAAATTGAACTATGTACAGGGCCAAAACTGAGCCTTTCTGTCTTAACTGTCACATGTGACAGTGCCATCGGAGACAGCTTCAAACATGAGCAAGGGCATAGGCCCAGCTGCTGCAGCTGCTATCTGAATAGGCAGCTACTGCTTCAGAGGCCTGCAGCCCACAGAGGGTATGGGCAGAATGAAAAGGAAAAACTGATGTGCAAGTGCTTGTGCCCCTCAATTAATTTGATCAACTTGAGTAGCCCTGGCAGCTATGGAAGCACTTCCTCCCACTTCAACTGATAGCATGGTGGGATGGTTAAATAGCTAATAAACTTAATGTTGACCATTGCCAAGTCTACACCAATGGCAGCAAATCTGCCATCATCAGTTTGATCTTTCTGGTTCAACTGAGCAGTCACTAATGACCCACTCGATCCATCCAGAAGTCGACGCAGGAAATCCGCCCCCTCAAGAAAAGTAGCAGTGAGTCAAAAGGAGGCTGTTTCCCTTTGACTCAGAGAAGTGAAGATGCCGTGGTAAGTAGGTGTTAGGAAGCTGAAGAAAGATGCACAAGGTGTTTACGTAGTTTGTCTTTCCCCCTTGGACTGCCACAGAATTCTGTGGCCAGCATAGGGCTGGCCTAAAGAACGCTCCCCAGTGCTAACAGTCAGAGCTAGGGAGAAGCATGGGTGGGTCTTCCATCCCAGAAACTAGGAGAAGCAGTCCAAGATGATGATCAAGACAATCTCCCAACCCAAAAACAGCAGAGACATCAGTGGAGTGGAACACTGCAAAAACCAATTCAAGGCAGTGGTGGTGTTCCCGGGGCAGTTGCAGACATGGGAGTCCCACTTCTGGGCCCAAGAACTAAGCACTGACTGGCAGGATCACATCATCATTCAGGTTGGGAACAATAAGCAAAGGCTGCTGAACTTTCACATGTGAAAGGCCACTTTACTGGATCTCCATGGCAAGCCTGCCCCAGCCCTCCAGCACATGGACAGCAGAATCAGAGTTGCACTGAGAGTGGGGCTACAAGTGGTCACACAACAGTGGAAACTTGCAACAGCAGATTGCTACTGATCAGTAGGAAATAATTTTGGAGTTAGGAAATCCACAGTGGGGGTGGTGGTCACTGTCATGTTAGTGTGAAGGGCTTTTAAATAGTTCTTGCTAGGAAGGACTATGATTCCTGCTAATGTGTGGGACAGAGTGGATGGATTAGCAGTAATGCGGTTCCCAAACTGCAGTGATGCAACAGATGGTATGCATACCCTTATTTTGGCTCTAGCCCACTTTGCTACAGAGTGTGTCAAAAGATACGGCTACTTTTCTATGGCTATGCAAACACTAGTGGGCCACCAGCAACACTTCACCAACATCAGCATTGGCTGGTCGGAGAAGGTGCACAAAGAATACAGGACTATTCAGAAAGCTAAAAGCAGGACATTTTTCTCGCTGTTACCACTAATGATGTCAAAATGCCAGTAGTGATTCTGGAGGAGTCAGCCTCCTACTTCTTCCCCTGGCTCATGAAGCAATACACCAGTCACCTTGTCAGCACCAACAAAGGATTCAGTGGATGCAGAATGACATTCAAATGTGCTTTTGGTAGATTGAAAAGATGTTCATATTGTTTACTCAAAAGACACAAGCTCCTTCTGGTTTTGTCCTGCCTAATATCTGTTAGGCAAAGGGGGAAAATTGCCCCTACAGTGGAGGGAAGAGGTGGAGCACCTGTCTCAAGTTCAAACAGCCAGATACTGAGGTTATTAGAAGAGCTCAACATGGAGCTATGCAGCTGAGGGAGGCCTTGAAAGAGCGCTTAGTCAGCTACAGTAATGTAGTGGGGTGGACTCTGCTCTACCAGATCCTGAAATTTTGGGGACGTTACAAATCATGTGCTGTTTGGTGTATATAATACTGGCTATTAATAAACCTATTAACTGAGTGATGCTTGCTGTACATTTATAATGATTATGCTATGCTTGTCACTAATCCTTGGAGTTCTCTTGTCCTTTAAAATAATTAGGCTGTGCTTGCAGGAGTGTTAGGAGTTCTACCTCATATGTTGTGAAGCAGTAAAGATGAACTATTTACCAAACATAGATTTTTATTGCATACTAAAACCAGTGCAAAGTGCGTAATTAAATACAATAACTTCTGAAATTAATTAACAGAGCAGAACTTAACAAGGGGAAAAAACATTCATGTCCATTTCCGTTCATTTTTGCTATACATGCAGCATCCATGGCACTCACAGATCACTGTGTAAAAAACTGTTTTTCTCTTTATTGTTCCGCAGCGTTGAATGGTAGGGTTAGGTATATGGCCCCACTGCCATGTGGAATGGTGAGGGGTTCAGGCAGATGCTAAAATGAAGTTCTACATTGACTGCAAAGAATGCTAAGCCCACGATTATTGAATTTCTAGGTCACTGAGAGTTGCTAGCATTTGTGTTTGCTTTTAGAGATGCCCCATTATGTCCTGATATATCTTCCTCTCTGACTCCTGGGGTCTTTCTCCTGTCTGCTCTTTCCTTATTCATACTGTCTGCAGTATTCACACTCCAGGCCCTCTGTTCACGGACCAATGCAAAACTGGCTTGCAAGATCTCTTTGAACATATCCTCCAGCGCCCTCGTCTTTTTCCTCCCTAACACGGTAAGGCAAGCTCCTTTCCTGCAGAGGGGGAATCCCTCAAGGCCTCTGTGATGTGGGAAGACCAATCACCATCTCATACCAAGGTCCTCATGTCTCAGCTGAACCCTGGCAGATACATTGCTTGAACCTTTCTGGTTCATTTGTGGGTTAAGAGTGATAAAATAGGTATTAAAATTAAAACAAAGTGTTTAAACTCTATTGAATACTTGTGAGATGCTGCATGCATTAACCATGTGATATCTGTGTTTCATATTATACTCAGCAGTATTGTGGTGGTATTAGGCCCAGGGTATTTGAAAAATAAAGTGGATGAGGCAATATCTTTTATTGGATCAGCTTCTCTTGATGAGAGATACAGCCTTTATGTAATCTCAAAAGTTTGCCTCTCTCACCAACAGATGGTCTAATAAAAAAAATACTACCCTGCTCATTCTGTCTCTGTGTTCCATGTTATAATGTAACATTTGAGTGGTTGTATTGTGAGCCTCTAACTCAGGGGTCTCAAACTCAAATCACCATGAGGGCCACATGAGGACTAGTACAGGGCTGCATGAAGATTAGTTCATTAGCCCAAAGGCCACACTACCAAAAGCTTTTCATACAACAATATTGTGAATACCGGTAACAACTGTGTTGTTGTGGGCCACAGGAAATAGCTTTAGGGGCCACATGTTTGAGACCCCTGCTTTAACTCTATGAATGGTTACATAGAAGAGGGACATTAATGAAAGAGCTGTTCTACTACATAAATTAATATACCTGAACCAAGAGTACCCTCCCCAAAGACACACTGATGCCAGACGGGTTCTGGTTTGAATACTTTACAACTGGAAACTCCCTTTATCTGGACTGAGAAACTGTCAACAAATGACACTTACTGTTCTGTTCACCTCCCCGTGAAGCTGAGTCATGCATGTGGACTCCTCCCATCAGCAGAATGCACAGCTCAGAGCATTTGGCAGGAAGGGGATAAAAAAAAAAATCACAAACAAAAGGAACTAAGCATCTTTATGATGCTTGGAGTCTGAGGGAATAAGTTCCAGAGGGGTCGCCATGTTAGTTTAGTTCAGCAAAAGAAACTAGGAGTCCTGTGGCACTTTTAAAGACTTACAAATGTATTCATTGCATAAGCTTTCATGGGAGAAAAATCCCACTTCATCAGCTCTTCAAAGCATCTGACGAGGTAGGATTTTCTCCCACAAAAGCTCATGTGATAAATAAATTTGTTACTCTTTAAAAGGGCCATAGGACTCCTTGTTTGTTCTGAGGGAATAAGGTGTTTCTAGGCACAAGCAAGAGCTCTCCAGTTGCTGAACCTGGGTTAGCCCTAAAGTTCAAAGAGAGTTTGGTGATTAAACAAGACCATAGTACCATCTGAAACCTAAGACTGTAACTCACTTGCATCTCTATATTTGCAGCTTTAACTTGTAGATAACACTCTGATTTTCTCTTCCTATTTAATAAATTCTGTATATAGTTTACTAGAAGGATGAGCTACACGTGGTGTTTTTGGTGATAGACTTGAAGCACAAGGACTGAGTAAACAACAGGTTCTTTGTGATCAGGAGTAACTTAAATACAGCTGGGAATCTTGCTATAAGTTACCATTATCCATCACAGAAACATACTCCTCACAGTGGCAAAACAGACCACTACCTAAGGGGACTGTCCCTTATCTACCTGTTAAGCCTCTTAAAGTGACAAAGGAGTTGATAATGGTGCAATTGGTTCATGAAATCTAGTTTAGAACTCACAACCAATTGGGGATTTGGCCCTGGTTTTTGGTGGTCTGCCATGAAACTTGTACTCATGCTCTTGTATTGCTGTTGGGCATGTTATAGCCCTAATGGCAGTAGCTACAGAGGAAAAATCAAGAAATATCATTGTACAGTCACAAGAAAAAGTGAAAGTTAAGTTTCAGTTTGCTACCCTAAATTTTTAAACAAGTACGCTTATTAACACTTTATCCATTGAGCGCCTGTGTGTGCACCGCCACTCCTCAGCCATGGCATGTAACAGGGGAGAGTGAAACAATGAGGAGGAAGTTGTTCATTTCCAAGACACAATAATAATTTGGCTCTTATTTCCATGGCTATGAGTGCATGGTGACAAAACAGTGCATTGGCACTGCCTTCCACAGGCGGTGGTGGTTTTAGCTCACCTCTCACTCCTAAGTAACAAAGGTCCAGAAAGCACAGATGCTGCTGGCATCCTGAAGCCGCCCAGGCCTACACGCTGTAGTGGTGTCTGCTGACATGACTGTGGACTGGTGTGAGAAAGCATCCTTTCTTGAAGGAAGAAATAAGGTCCTCATCTTTGAAACCTTCAGGGAAGGATTGCAGAGTACTTCCACAAAAGTTGCATCAATATCTCTCAAGAGGAAACAGGGGACCTACATACATAAACTGCTCTGCCTGGCCACCCTGGAGAGGACAATGTTATCTCTGTTTCACCCTTACCCCTCCTAGTAAGAAGACATTCATGAAAAGACAATACCTGGGCCTTGCTATGTTGGGGTTGAGTGCCCACTGTATATTTAAATACTATACTGGGAAATCTAGTCAAACTTTTACCTGAGGTTCCTTTCCCTAATTCACACTTGTCTGTGTTTGGCTTTCAGGACTGACTGGACAAATGCTGACTCACAGCATACCTGAACCCCTCATCACACCTGTCATGTGGCCTCCACCCTCCTTCAGGTTGTTCAGAGCAGGAGTCTGTGTTTCAGGCTCCTGGGAGGTAACCATGTGCTGTGTGTGGTTGTATGGCACAGGTAACTCATTGTAAAAGCAGCAGCTCTGCAGCTTGGCACCATACTAACTTTTGGCCTCCCTGGCCTTCTGGTATGCCAGTCCCACTTTTTTGCAGCACTCCTGTGGATCCCTATCATACCCTTTCACCTGCACCCCCAGTCCAATCTCCATACATGTCCATATTTCTATGACTATTACATTTTTTGACCATAGCTTCGCCTGCGCAGCCTTTTTTTCCCACAAGCCCAAGAGATCTAATACCTCCTGTCTACTCCAGGCAAGAGCACAACTGAAGCAGGTAGCTGTCCACGCCAGTTGGGCAGCTGTACACCACAAGGGAGAGCTGATAGGTGTGCTCCCCATGCTGGGCAATCTGTGAAAAAAGAATTACAAATAAGCAGAACTTCTAAAGGGGAGTAGCTTCTAGTTTCTGTAATCCCAGGCAGTGGCATTCACAACTATGAATGGAGAGCTGGGTCAGACATTACAGGACAGCTGTTGGAGGAATGTTAGGGCTGACACAGGTCTGCAGTATTTACACTCATGCTTTGTTGACCACAGCATGTCAAATGTGTCTCAACAGCATGTGGGGAGGGGATGTTACAGAGTTGTCATAACAGGACATTTACATTGGCGGGAGAGTGTAGACACATGCACAACTTACACCTATCTAACTTAGTAGTGGAGGGAGGCCTTAGTCATTTTCCCTAAGTGATGAGCAAATGTAACACTACAAACAAGCGGTTCTGTGGCACTTAAAGACTAACAAATTTACTTCGTGCATGAGTTTTTCTCCTGTGAAAGCTCATGCATGAAATAAATTTGTTAGTCTTTAAGTGCCACAGAACTCCTTGTTTGTTTTACTGAACTAGACTAACACAGCTACCCCTTTTGATTGGACCACTACGGTCTTTCCCACCCCCACTCTCCGTGGCTTTCTAATCATTGAAAACTAACATACTAACATATCTACCGCTCTCTTATAGTACACCTTTCCAATGGACCACTCCACCCAGCTAAGGATGAATGGGATTACAATTAGCAGGGATAAAGTGGTGCATGACTGCTTTGGCCTGACTCTTTTGGAAGGGGTATTACTGAGGTATTAAGTGAACAAGAAGGTACAATGATTCCATGGCCCCAAGCTACCTAGCTACAGGAAGCTTGGAAATAAATAACGAGAAAGAGAAAGAGAAAGAAAAGGAAATGGTCACAAAAATACGCTCACACTATTTGCATCTGTTTAGGTTCAGGCAGACATAATCTAGGCTATAATGTCCATAAATTGATCTGTGGATCAAATCAGTCAAAGCTGGTCAGACTTGAGTTGACATAGACATCTCCTACGTGGTGTTAACTATTCTGTGTAGACTGTTTGTGTCTATATCAATAAATGTGATTCAGGAGTACTGTCATTTAGCATCTGACAGGTGGAATTGACTAAACAGAGCTCCAGATGTTTTTTAAACCAGAAAAATCAACAGCACATTGTAATGTACCATGAGCAGCAGTGATCAGATTCCTTACTAAAAATGAAATGCTGATAAATCACAAAATGCAAATACTGAGTATCAGCTGCAGTCAATCCACCAAAATTTTGGCATCCTTGTAAATCAGGTAAATTCCTACTGTGTCATGTATTATTCACTATAAAAAGTATATAATTATGTTGTTTTATACATTTACTATAATTTTTCTCTCTCTGCACTGCAGCATATCATTATATTTGAAGCCATTCCCTATTTACAGTCCCCTTCCTTAAAAATCTGACCCCCAGCAAAGGCTATTTTTAAGACTAGTTTTATTACAATGCAGGAAGACAGCATATGTAATCTATCATTCTATTTAGAGGGCATATGCATCTTAATCTTTTCAAGTAGAACTGTATTAGCAGCTGTTTGAGAAGCATCACAGCTGACTGTGCATACATACATCTGCAGTACTGACAGCATTAATCACAAACAGATTTATTAATCCTTTTCCGCAAAACAGAATAGCAAAGCTACAATGTAGTAGGCAAAGGTAAAATATACTCAGGGGACTAGTTAGTTTCAGGGTATATACGAGAAGGGAGGGAAATCTGCTTCCTTTTATGAACAGCCAGGTTCTTGGAAGAAACAAGCTAAGCCATCCAGACAAAAAATCAATATTTTAAGGATTCATTTGTGCTGCTGTCATTTTGAATTACAAAAACTTAATTTAACTTTTCATCATTTATGTTCCATTTACTTTTTACATTTCATTTAGGTTCAACAGAAATTTTGGACTTCAGTTATTTATGATTAGTTCTACTTTTAGCTCTTGTCCACAACGCTGGAGCGTTTGAGATGACAATATTGTATGGCAATGTTTAAACAGAAACAGAGCAGGTTCTCTCTACTTCTAAAAGCAACTTCACTGTGCCTACTATAGTCAAGATTGCCTAACGATTTGCCTTTTCAGTAATTTTTTTTTTTTTTTTTTTAAATTTTCACCTTTCATGCCAAGCTTTCCAAAGAACAACAACACCTAGACAGTGAAGCTGTGTTGGGAAAATTGTTTTTTGAGCAAAAATGAATAAAGTTCTTAACCTTATTTTATTCCAGTCTACATTTTCTTCTCATTATATCAAAAAAGGGAGACTTTTTCAAACAAGTCTAGCTCTTCAGCAATTCAGGAAAGAAAGAATGAATTTGGCATGCAGATGTATTTCAGTGAGGCAAATTGCTTTTTGGCATCTATCATTCTGGGATATATGGAATTAACAAGACAAGAGCATCATATGTAAGATAGGGCTGCTCTACTCAGCCCTGGTAAAAGCTCAGCTGGAGTTCTGGATCTAATTCTGGGCAACACACTTTAAGAAAGATGTGGATCAAAGGAGACTGTCTAGGGGACAGCAACAAAAGTTATAAATGGTTTAGAAAACCTTACCTCCTGGGAAAGGTTAAAAAAACTGGGCCTATTTAATCTTGAGACAAGACGACGGGGTGGGGGGAGCACACTCAATAATAGACTTCAAGTATGTTAAAGATCCTTATAAAGAGGATGGTGATCAAGTGCATTGAGGGTGAGACAAGAATTAATCAGATTAATCTTCAGAAAGGGAGATGTAAGTTGGACTTTGGAAAAATCTTTTTAGTGCTATGGGAAGTCAAGCACTGGAATAAGTTTCCAAGAGACATTCTCCATTATTGTAGGTTTTAAGAACAGGCAAGACAAAAAAACCTGTCAGGAACTATCTGAGTATACCTTGTCCTACCTTAGCATGAGACTGGGTGACCTCTTGAGGTCCTTTGCAACCCTGAATTCGTTACTCCATCTTGGTGAAGTTATATTTTGAGTTTGTGATTAGGTTTTTAAAATCATAATTAAGGTATGTGCAGTTACAGGTAGTTCCAAGGCTTCTGATACTGATAGCCCACTGTCATAAAGACTGATGTACTGAACATGTAGACTGTCTATTTCAATCCAAAATGCTACAATGTGGCAATACCTGCTTTATATAGGTATATGGAGTGAGGCAGGGATTCACAGGATTCCATGCCTCGCTTCAACAAGGAGCAGAGATAAAACCTTGTTTCACTGAGTATGCGTCTCATGTCAGACAAACCATTGCAGTTTCATACTAAGGAAATTCTTTTTTCTAATGTTTTTCCCCTTAAAAACACCACCACTACTTCTACAAAGAGGCTATTTCTGTCATAAGGCAAGTCCTAAAGCTTCTTTTGATCACTCATTTGAAGTCCTAATGAAAGTACCTATATCCTGGGCAAGAACCAGCACCTCCAAAAGCTGTTCTTGTTAGAGATTTATCAGTATCAAGGAAAACAAACAAGGAGTCCTGTGGCACTTAAAGACTAACAAATTTATTTATTGCATGAGCTTTTGTGGGAGAAAATCCCACTTTGTCAGATGCTTTGATGAAGTGGGATTTTCTCCCATGAAAGGTCATGCATGAAATAAATTTGTTAGTCTTTAAGTGCCACAGGACTCCTTGTTTATTTTACTGTACTAGACTAACATGGCTGCCCCTTTGGAACTTATCAATATAAAGGACAATTATCTTTTATGGCTGAAACCCTCAGAAGTCAACTTTCTAAATTAGTCACTCTCTGTGGAGAGGAAACCCCCACCCCCCCCAGCATCTGGGTCTTTCTTCCACACTGTAATTCATATTTGACAATGAAGGCTGCAAGTATTGCTGTCTGATAAAACCTATTTCCAGAGACACCGCTGTCCCAGAGGCATAGATCTCTTTACCATTGGTCACACTGCTTGTTTCAAACACCAAGGTGTTATGAAGAGGATACTAAGAACCACCTCATCTACCATCAGAACACACATGAACAGTGGGAGCTACACGACCCAACTTTTGGCTGGCTAAGCCCACTTGAGCTTCTTGCATTTTAACATGAAGTACAGGAATTTAAAGCAACAGTGGCACAAAAGGATAGATATGCTGATTGAGCTGCTAAGGTACCAAGAGAGAACCATGTAGCTGAATAGCTGGACTGTGTTTTTCATGGCAACCCAAAGGAGCTTTCACTGACCAGTCAGAAAGCAGACAGCCTCTAGCATCTCAATTTTGCATTTCAACTTGGTTCTACAGCTCTAGAAGCTACTTCTCATTCAGGAGTTGCATAATACAAATTTGAAACTCAAACTCCATTGATTTGTGTTACAAGTGTCCAAAAATATTAGAAAATACTGGCTAATCATCATCTGTTTTTTCTGAACAAAACTGGGATGCCAAATTAACCTTGAGATTTCCTCAAACATTCTTCTTTGGGTAGTGAGTTCACATGAGAAACATTCAATACAAATGAACTTTTCTTTTCTTTTTAATACAGCAAAAGTTTGGGGCTAGATTCTTACCAGCCCTTTGTGTGAGAGCAGAGGAACTCCGGTGAATAGGAACAACAAGGTTCTGCCTCCTCTTTGCTTCTTTCACATATTAACAGGAGAGAATTTTAGTCCTTGTACTTCTGGGAGACTAGGGATTGCTTCCTAATTACTTCCCCAAGCCCAACGAAGTGTGGAGAGTAGGAACAGCTGTAGCTCTGCCTCAGTAGTATGTGACAGCCAGCAAACCTGAGCACCAATGCAGGGATAATATTGTATCATTTGGGCATGCTCAGCCAGTACACAAGGTAGTTCCAGGAGACATTATGGATTCTCCAGTGCCTTCAGCTCCAGCACAGCTCTGCACTGCCCCCAAGATCCCGCTATTCTCAAACTGCATGGTCTACACTAGACTTAAAAGAGAGGTTTGGGGATGGGGGGGAATGTGTAGAAAGTAATATGCACCAAGCAAAGTATTGCTAAACTCAAAATATTTTGAAAAACTTTAGGAAACTAATGCTCCAAAAGTTCCCAAATAAATACTGTTCCTATATCAGAGGTTTGTTTGTATTAGCTTATGACTAAATATAGCAGCACAGACTATGTGCATCCAGACATAAATCACTCAAATCCAAACCACATTAATATAATCACATGCAGCTGTGATTATATGAGCCCCTAATGTCAGAAAATCAGACATGTCCTTTAAATTTACAATTCTATTTTTCAAAAATTCACATTTTTCAAATTTCAGGTACACATCCTGAGCTAGACAGGTAACTGAATTTTGCTTCTACATATTTTTAACAATGCTACCACTTATAAATAACTAAACTGAAACTGAAAACATTCTTATACTTAAATAAAGATCTCATGCTAAAACATTCTTTGGCAATCTTTGACTAATAGTCACTTTTTAGGGCTGAACAAGTTGAAAATAAAGGCAAAGATGAAACTGCTGATGATCTCAGCTATATTGACACCGGGGGGTGCCACTGTACTGTATTAATTAGAGAGTCACCATTCTAATATTACAATCTTACCCATTTTTCTTGAGAACAGTCACGTCTGGTGATACCAGAAAAGCTAAACAAGGATGATTTAAAAACAAGGCAGATTAAAAAATACTGACATCCTGCAGATAAACTCCCCATCCCCATGCAAAAGATCTTGTGTAAAATACTTAAAAGATTTTATAAAAAGGATAGAAAGAGTATGTTTCACTCAAACTGCTTTATCACACTATTTCAACAGAGTCTCTTATCTCATTACAGAGAAATGTATTATTATTATTATTATTATTAAACTCATTCTCTGATATTATTGGGCTGGAAAAAATTCTTAGGTCAAAGCAATGACACAAAGTTACTTTTGTATCCTGTATCCAAGTACTAGAAATTCATGAAATTCAGAGTTAAGGAAGCTACATTTTTAAACAAATCTGTGCATATCAAAGGATAATCCAAACAACCTTAACTCTGTTCCATAGTAACACCACGCAATAACTATGACAACTATTATTATGGCATAATAGCATTTCTAGTTCCAGATCAGATTAAACCGATGTTTAAAAACAGGAAAAAAAAAACCCACACTTTTCTTGGTGGTCATTACAAGAGCACAGCTAATGTTGTTTGTGTTCCTTAACCATACTTTCCCATATCTTAACTTTTTTTATGCCTTCTGCATTTAACCTAACTCGATTTCCTACATTTCTAGTGCTTGATTTCGAGATAATTATAATAGCCTTGTAATTCTTTCACTCTTAAATTAGTGAATATAGAAATTGCTATACACTGTCAAACCTGTTTTCCATCTAGTACAATATCCTGTCTCAAACTGAATCAGCACCTCTGAAACAAGATGCAAGAATCCCATAACTGACAGATGTAGTATAATTTTTCACAATAAAGGTGTTATCCTACTCCCTAATAGAGATTGGTTTAAGCTTGGAAGCATGAGGTTTTCATCCCTTCCACAACTTTGTTTGCCTTGTCTATTATAACTTGATCATTCTGCACATTCTTGTTATCTGTTTAAACATCCAGTCTCTCTGATTCTTGTAAGCAACTGGCCTCAGTAGCATCTTGCAGCAGGGAGTTCCACAATCTGTTTATATATTATGAGAAAAGTATTTCCATTTATCAGTTTAGAATTTGCTATATTTCAATTTGACTATCCTCCTGTTCTTGTGTTGTGAGGTGATCCTGTCTCTCTATACCATTCTTTATTTTATACACTTGTCCTCTCTTATTTGCCTCTTTTTAAAAGTAAGTAATTTCAGTCTTTTCCATCTCTCTTTATGCAAGCTTTTTCGTGCTCATAATACTTTTCATTGTCCTTCCCTGTACCCAGGCAATAATACAGAATTAGAGAGGAATCTGAACCATTGATATATATTATGGCACTATAATATTTTACATAAGTGATATTTTCCATGCCATTCCTTATGCATCCTAATACCGTGTTTGATTTTTGAACTGCACCTGTACATTCAGCAGAAGTGTTCACCTGGTTGTCTACAATGATGCCTATGTTCCTTTCTTGAACTGATACTGTTAATTTGGAATATATTCAATTTTAAATCAAGTCTAATGTAGTTTTATCTAAGAGTTTCCTTGGCTTAGAAAAAATAAAAAATTGAAGATGTGCAGTAGAAAAAGTGACCACTGATCCGGACAAAGTTGGTCTGATGCAGACTGCTAACATTCCTAAAGGACCCATTTTAAAATGATCATTTTTAACTTACACTAATAACCAAACTAATTATCAAAAGTTAATTCTGCACTCAAAAAGCAAGTGCTCTAATTTTTAGAAGAAAGCACTGTACTATTTCTATGCAACAAAGTCTGTGAATTCCTGCATTAAGCATAAAACTCAGCACAACCTAACTATAAACCTATGACTGATGCTCGTATGATATTAAAGCACAGATAAACAGTTTCTTTACTGAATCACAATGTACATTAGCTTTGGTGCAAAGAGAAGATTTACATCAATAAACTGGTAACATTTACACAAACACAAGGACTATTTTGTAAACAACATATTTATGCCTTCAGGAATATATAAAGTTAACATAAGGAAATGTAACAACTATATAAGCAGTACATCTGTGCCAACATTTATTTATACACAACTAATGCTTAATACAACAATGCTCCATAACGTGGTGTTGTGGTACACACTGACAAGCAGGAGCCCTCAGCTGAAAATTCCACACAGCAGACTGTGGTAAATGTTTCAATGTACAGAACCATCATCCACACAAGAAATCATGAGATAGGAAAATCATCCTTAAGTCCTCATTCAGGACCCTGGAGAACAATGCTATAACATAATAGCAATTATAGTCCTAGAGCAGATTAAACTAATGTTCAAAGATAGAAAAAATTTTAAAAAACCCTCTTCTTGGTGGTATCATTAGAAAAGCAGTCCAGTGGCACTTTGACTAAAACCACTGACAAAAGACTTTGATTTGCTGTTACAGTGTGACCTGATTACATGACTTACACTTCCCTGCATTTATTTACTCTCATTCTCTAAGTTCCCCCATCTTCAAAGCATCTGATGAAGTGGGATTTTATTTTACAAAAGCTCATGTAATAAATAAATTTGTTAGTCTTTAAGTGCCATGGGACTCCTTGTTTGACATATGACTGATACAGATTACTTTACCATATTATTTTTGTATTATAATATCTACTCTATAATTCTACATTGGAGCAGTTTATGTAACGATTATACGCATTGATCTATTCTCTCACAGACTTGTCTGCCCTCAGAGGGATGGACTGTCAGACCTGGTCATCTATATATCTTCTCTATGCTCTATGAAGGTATCTATATATCATGATTATCACAGAGGTGTCCGAGATGCTCTAGTGACAGCAGCCCTACTCCTGCCACAGGTTTTTGTTGACTTCTCTACAATAGGCCCTTGCAACATGAACTTTTATACATACAACCCTGTTCATCTGTCATACAAATGTCAAATGTATTTCATATCTTCATGCAGTTTAAATGACTGCAGAATTACATAAGTCTTGTACTATGATGCTGACCTCTTTTGTGGACACTTTGATGTCTGTTGATAAATAGTGCAACCTAAGAGCTAGGATTTATTATTATGATGTGAAAACTGTATTCTGGCCTAAGTGCACCTTCAGGCATTTCATCTCTGCTTATACAAAAAACGTAACATTTTAAAACAAGAAGGAAGATACACTCCTGAATGAACAATTACAATGCATTCTCTGAAAACTGAAAGTTTTGTGAAATCAAGATGCATATGTTACAAAAATTCCCGCAGTTTCTATTAACGTTCTAATCCATAATGTCTATAATCCATAAATAGTACTATTCACAGTTACTCAGCTGGTTTTCATTTTTGTTTTAAACAAAGAGGCATCACAAGCAGACATTAAACATAATAGGACAACTGATATGAGATCGCGGAGTCCATCTCCCTACTGTTGCATGATATGACTAAAAACATATCAGACGTTGAAGGCCAAGAGAAGTATATGGAGCACACAGATTTTTAAATGCCAGAAAGTGATATGAGTTAAACAATGAGACCAAACAACAACTGCATACAAGAACTGTAAATATGCCATGGTTTGAACGGATTCTGTTGCAGTTCTATACAGCGGTAAAGATGTACTAAAATGTTAATCATGTTCATCTTAAATTTTATTAGATGCATCAACTGAGAATTATGCTTTAATGACAAAAATCATGTATGTGTAACCGTCCCATTGCATTTTATCTTAATTGTTGCAGTCAATACTAGTTATGAAAAGTCTAGAAAAATATAACCAAAACATGGCCTGGACTAACCTGAAATAGAAAAATCAGAATATAGAGAATTATAATGTTTCCTTCCATGTTCTAACTAATACTTTTAAAGTTATAATATTCTGCATGTTTGCATGCTCAAACAACAAGAATTTAGATAACTCTGGTTTGGCCTCATCATTGTGATGGACAATGATGTTTTACATTAACTCAGCAAAGTGCAATCTATCTTGGAAGAGGTCAGGCAATTTATGGCTTCACAGCTGGCATTTCAAGATATCTTTAGTTCAAGGTCTTTGTACCCTGAAGTGGTAAAAAAGATTTAAATGGCTCTTCTGCCTCACAACCCTTGAAAAAACATGTGAATGAGAACCATGAGCATTAGTTAAAGATAGCATTTGAAGGACTTCCCTCCTTTAGTCCTGAATCTTGTTAACATCAATATAGCAACACACTACATCAGTAACAAGAAGAAGAAAATTACTACAGAATTAACAACAATTCCTATACCTAATGTTATTTAAAAATCAAAGTGTTACCTAAGGCAATTACCTTGCAGCCTTTTAATATCTACAGGGAGAAGCCTAAGGGAAAATAATTGACTTTGCTAATTTTACCCTTGGCAATTATAAAATAGCTCTGCATTTCATTATGACTGAAAAAATTTACATCTAATTGTAAGCCCCAAGAGAAGTACAGACATAAATGTATCATACAGAAGCTCAGATGAGAATCAAATAGCACAATAAAATTAGTTCTGGAGTAATGGTTTAAATTAAGCTAAAATGCTTAAGTTTAAATTACAATGCATACAACAGCTTTAATTACTGAAACAGATATGCAGTCTAGGTTAGTACTGTTTATAGTCCACATTTTTTTTTTCTACAGGCCAATTTGCTTAGCTACTAACTGTCATAAAGAGCAACACCATCATTTTACCATTTCTTTCAAAGAATAAAAAACATTATGAAGAACTCAGGGCTACTTCACACTGCTAAAAAATAAAAGCATAGATCTGAAAATTAATCACTTTCAAAAGAATAAATACAGTATATTTAAATCATGGCACCTGTCAAGAGATTTCTATAGCTTGTCGTACATTTCTTAACTTTTCCAGTAGGCATGGAAGCATGAGAGACTAATTCAGTAAATCAGTCAGTTTCCATTGTGGTATCTCACTTGTACTATGTAGAAGCTATGACACTATTTAGATGTCAAAAAAAGGAAAAAGGTGTTAAAATGTTTTGGCAGAATTTTCAGATGTGCAGCATAATGACTGCTTGAAAAATAAAGCATATCTTTGGTACTTGTGCTTCAATTTACCTTAGATATGATTTCTGCTAAATCTTAATAGATTACCAGTATACTTTCTTGCTGGAATACTTCATGATTAACAAAAATTGAGAATAATGCACAAAATGCATTAGCTCAAAGATTTCCCTCAGTTTGAGTTAAAAACCAAAGTTTATTAAGGGTTAAATTCCTCT
This sequence comes from Podocnemis expansa, assembly GCA_007922195.1. Classification (NCBI taxonomy): domain Eukaryota; kingdom Metazoa; phylum Chordata; order Testudines; family Podocnemididae; genus Podocnemis; species Podocnemis expansa. The sequence goes on from ML681979.1 coordinate 54,573,412, forward strand.
TTGATTTGCATCATGGATCTCACCCAGGATCTCCTAAAATGCTGAAGAATTAATCCTTAAGAGACAGAAAACAAGTATAATCATATTAAATCATTTCCAAACTGTTTGAATAATAGTTTAATCAAACAACTTTATACAAACAAGGAGTCTGGTGGCACTTTTAAAAACTAACAAATTTAGTTATCACATGAGCTTTCGTGGGAAAGAATACTACTTTGTTAGATGCTTGAAGATGGGGCATCAAACAGCTGTGAGGGAGTTGAACAAAATATTTTTGAATATGTTATATTACAGGGATTTTTTTCAGATAGTTTAAGCCATTAGTCAACCAGAATGGAAGTCAATTTACCTTCTCTCATACTGAACCCTGCTAGTGTCATAAATGACATCAGTAAAAGCACTATACACAGACACCATAGGTACACAGAAGGTGCAGCATAAGAACCTAAACAAAATAGACTCATTAGGCTCAGAAATAGCAAATGTAATTATAACTTAACATTGTGGAGCTATGATATACAAGACAGACACTTTCTTGTATACCTATACAGTAAGATTCCAGGACTGTCACTTTGAAGTCTGTTAAGCCAGCGTGACAGAGCTAGACACACGTGTGATGCTGGCAGACCAGTCACCAGGTCGTGCAAAGGCCTCAAGGCCTCACCAAACACTGACAAATGCATAGCTGGAAACTAATCTGGCTCGCCAGGGTGCTAGCATTGTTAAAAAAAATTTATAAAAACATGTTTAGATTTTTATGAAACACTTCAGAGTTGCTGCATTTATTAATCGTACATATAACATCTATGCCCTATCTTATGAGGTCATGTTTAAGCATTTGTTTTAAAACTGTAAATTCCTCCAGTCAGGAGAGAGGCATTACGAAGTATTAAAAAAACAAGGAGTCATGTGGCACTTAAAGACGAACAGATTTATTTTTCGCATGAGCTTTTGTGGGAGAAAAATCCCACTTCGTCAGATGCTTCGAAGATGGGGGAACTTACAGAATGGAATGAAAATAAATGCAAGGGAGTGTAAAACACAGGATCAGGTCATACAGTAACAGCAAATCAGAGCAGTTGTTAGGTTCAAACCCTGGGAAGCCTGAAAGTCAAATTACCTTTTGTAATGGGAAAAGAACCTATAGTCTCCATTCAATCCTGCTTTCCCACAATTTAATTTGCATATTAATTTCGGTTCAGCTGTTTCTCTTTGAAGTCTTGATGTCCCAGTCACATCTCTGCCGACAGCCATTAACAAATCATTTATCGAGTGATTAGAAAGATGGAAGTGCTCAGCAACTGGTTTTTTTGTTTTGTGATTTCTGATATCAGTTCTGTGTTTGTTTACTCTTTTGCACATGAAATACTAATTTTCCACAAGGGGTATCTCCTCCACTCCTACAAAGTAATGCTCATAGACACCTACACCCATGAAGAGGAGATGTGCAGGTGGACTCACCCTATCAGTCTGAGCTCTAGGGGAAGTGGATAAAAATCCCTGACAAAAAGAAATCAGGATCCTTATGCCGCTTGGACTTGAGGAAGAGGGCCACACTCCTAAACACAAGCAAGAGATCCTCAGCTATTTGGCCTGGGTGAGCCTTACAGGACATACAGAACTTCCATATTACAGAAGCTTCTATCACCTTTGAAACCTACAATTGCGATTCATGTGTGTGTGTATATATGTTTGCCTGCTTTAAGCTTATAAATAACTCATCTCTTAGTTAATACATTTGTAAGGTAGTTTATTATAGGATTGACTGCAAATATTGTCTTATGTATGCAATGTGAGGTATAACTGATCTGCAGTAAGTGACTATTCTTTGGGACTGGTAAGTGACTGTTCTTTGGAACCTGAATGTTCCTGTAATTTTTGGTGTCAGGTGTTGCTTGACAAAACCTCAGTGCCAGGTTGCAATGGCAACCAGGGTTTGTAGCCTGGCTCCTAGCTCCACTGCAGAAATGCAGTGGAGGAGTGCCCTCTGGCCACCAAAAACACAACTGCTGGCATCTAGCTGGGGGCCAATTTTATTGAACCCTGGTGTAAGGGACCATGTATCACAAAGAAAGACTGAAGGAACTAGGCTTATGTAGCCTGCAGAAGAGAAGACTGAGGGGAGATTTCATAGCAACCTTCAACTACTTGAAGGGATGCTCCAAGGAGGATGGAGCTCAGCTGTTCTCAGTAGTAACAGAGGACAGAACAAGGAGCACTGGTTTCAAGTTGCAGTTGGGGAGGTCAAGGTTGAACATTAGGAAAAACTTTCTTACTAGGCGAATCATGAAGTATTGGAATGGACTACCTAGGGAGGTGGTGGAATCTCCATCTTTGGAGATGTTTAAGGCCTGGCTGGACAAAACACTGGCTTGGATAAATTTAGTGGGAGTGGTCCTGCTTTTTTGGCAGGGGGTTGGACTAGGTGACCTCAGGAGGTCCCTTCCAACTTTATGATTCTATGATTTGCCCACAGGGAATATCTGTGATTCCATGTTAAGGATGTTAGGGACTTTACACTCGATACTTGGTTGGAGAAATCTAACCACAGAACTTGCAACCAATTTAGAGTTTGTGCTCTGGTTTGTAACATCTGCCCTGACACGGGCACATGTTTTTGAACCTTAACATCTGCTCTGATTTGCTGTTACTGTACAATCTGATCCCACGTTTTACACTCCCTTGCATTTATTTTCATTCCATTCTGTAAGTTCCCCCATCTTTGAAGCATCTGACGAAATGGGATTTTCTCCCATGAAAGCTCATGTGAAAAATAAATCTGTTAGTCTTTAAGTGCCACAGGACTCCTTGATTTTTTTTGCTCGACTAGACTAACATGGCTGCTTATTTGGAATACATGCTTTTGAGCCATTCCAGGCAGCCTGATAGTATGGCTCACAATTCTTTTTGTTTGGAATATCATCATATCCAATCATTACTAGGACTCATGGTCTGTTACATCTAATGTTTAAGTTCTCAGTCATTTTGGACTTTTTCCCACTTTATGAATTACAAATACTAGCTTTCTCATAAAGCATAAATATATTGCATTTTTTACACAAAAATCTCTCTCTATAAATGTACATACAAAGATACATATACATATGCACTCCATTTTATTCATAATGACAAAAAAAAATCCTATCTTGTAAACTTGCAGACAGCTGAGCAAAATGGTTGCAGCTGTCCTTTAAAATGACAATGCATTTTTGTTTATAGGGCATTCAAAGCCCAAAGCTATTTGGATGTCTAACAAAATTTTACTAAGAGCAAAAGGCATATCACACCAGTGCAGGCCAAAATACAAAGATCCCAAAGAATCCTTAAATGTAAAACAAACAGAATCCACTCTGCCCTCCAAAAAAAGCCCACATTTTGAACATCACCTGGCAAATTGCCAAACCGCACATGCACATACAGATGTTAATTCACCAGCCTGTCTTTTCATTCACTAGAATCTATGGCACCATTGCTTCAGAAAGCATACAACATAGCCTTAGGAGTAGTAACATTTCTGTAACATTTTGGTAGCATCCATTTGTTGATCTATTTGCACACACAATAGAACAGTTCCAATTTTTTACTGTGAAAGGATGCCCCCATTCTTCCTGATTTGTTCAGTGGTTATCTAACAACCAGAGTTTTTACTTGCTAGTAATAGAAACATTTTTTACCTTAGTATTCTGTAGCTGAGCTAAGCTTGTGCAAGCATTTGCTAGAAGGAAGTCTCCACTCAGGACAGCTATTTTATTTCCAAACTGCATGTCCTTCAGCAGGCCATCACAGGACTTCAGCTCGCCAATGTTTACTATCCCACGATGCACCAGGAAGGCTGTGTGGATCAGTTCTGCAATCTCTGCCAGACTTCTCTGACTTAAAACAAAGATAAAAGATTTATTTTTGAAGCCACAAACAAAATGCAAACTTTTGCTAACAACTCATTCTACAGTTCCTCTTCTACATAAGAATGTTTTATAACTGTTGCTTCACAATTAATCCTAAGAAATTGCCATTCATAGGTGGTAACTAGAGACAGTACAATATCATTCTGGGCAAGTATAGCATGACAGGGTCAAATCATAACTTATATGAAGAAAAATCATTCCCCTCTGTTTTATTTTATTAACTTTTTAAAAAAATGTAAACGGTAACTAGTCAACACTATTTTTAAAAAAATGGTTTGATAATGTCCCTTGAAAGACTATTATGAAAACTAAACTCAGGGTACTGGTAGGAGTGAGGGAATGAGAGATCAGGATTAGATTAAAAATTAGATGAGCATTAGAAAAGTGCTGCAATAAATGACTTCTCCCTAGATTGGGAGTGATGAGTGTGCTAAAGGGAACCAACAGTAGGATATCCCATTTCAATAATGGGGTCAGATTTTCAAATGGACAAGCAGTGGACAAATGACTTTTGATGATGAAATTAAATTGATCTGTTTATTAGAAATTGTGGAAATTACCTATATTATTAAAATCCCTCTAGAATTTTGCACAGCATGTGAGATTGTATATTGACTGAATTAACCAAGTACAAATGATAAATTATATCGTATTTGTTTAATTTACAAGTCAACTTCTCATGCTGATATATTTGAATGGGCTCAATATGGAAGTCTCCAACTCCTGCACTGAAAAAAGTACATTCTCTATCTATAGGACTCCCCTGTGAATGGTACGTTCAATAAAACAGCTGTAAGAACAAAAAGTGTTAAATTTGGTAAACCGATATCAGAGTATAGGAATGTTCGGGAAAGGCTGATCACATAACCAAGTCAGGAGAAACTTACCCTCTTGGCCAGCACTTCCCTAGTAAACAATCTATAAACAGCAATGGCTCCTCCCTCTCTCTCCTTCAGAGAGTGGCATGCTTACCTGATCATCTAGGTTGAAGTATGAAACAAACAGCAAGGGGAAAAATCTTTTTAACCTCTTAAGTGGTTATGTATGACAATTAATCTGATTTCAAGGAAACTGGACACCCAAGCCTATGCTAGAATTATATCTCAAGCAGGTACAACCACTGAGTACAAGCAAAGACAGAAAGAAGAGCAACACTATTCAAGTAGCAAAGCAGTAACCACTTAGTTAATTTCACAGTTTGCAATTCATGAAATTGTTATCTTTAGGCTCTAATCTTGCAATTTAGGAAACAACCACAACCATACATACTTAAGTAGTTCCACTGATGTCAATGAAATGACTCATGCGTAAAGTGTACTTAAGTGTTTGCTGGATCAAAGTTTTTGATAGCAAACAAAAAATTAAACTGAAATCCTGCACAGAGTCCTGTTAGGTTCTTCATACTTAGTATTCTCAGGGAAAACAGTTCAGCAATGATTTATTCTGTAAATAAAGTTGCCTCACCTATCCTTACTAATTTAGGTTAGATTTCTGCTGCTGTATGAAAGCAGGTGCAAAAATAGAGTGGCTGGGGTGGAAGTAAACTGAGGCTTCCTTTTTTTTTTTTTTTTTTTTTTTACTATATAAAATCCACCATAGAACAAAGATTACTTAACTAAACAGTTTTAAAAGCTGACATTCATAATTCATTATTTTACTTCATACAGGGAAGCGTCACTTCTGAAAGGCACAATAGGAGGCAAAGCATTCACCATCATCTACTACAGGAGAGGCCCAAGAAAGAAAACAACAGAACACCACTAGTCACCACATATAACCCTCAAGTCAGACCTCTGCAACAGATCATTAAGGATCAACAGCCTATTCTAAAAGATGACCCCTCACTCTCTCAAGCCTTGGGAGACAGACCTCTCCTTGCCTACACACAGCCGCCCAATCTTAAACAGATACTCACCAGCAACTACAGATCTAACAACAGAAACATTAAAGCAGGCACACTGCAAACAAAACCACACTGCCAAGTCTGCCCACATATCTGCACAATAGATACCATCATAGGTCCTAATCAAGCCAACTACTCTATCAAAGGCTCATTTACCTGCTCATCTACTAATGTGATCTATGCCACAATGTGCCAGAAATGCCCCAACACCTAATACATCGGACAAACAGGACGATCCCTGCCCAAAAGAATAAAGGAACATAGAGCTGGTATCAGAAATCACAAAACAAAAAAACCAGTTGCTGAGCACTTCCGTCTTTCTAATCACTCGATAAATGATTTGTTAATGACCATCAGCAGAGATGTGACTGGGACATCAAGACTTCAAAGAGAAACAGCTGAACTGGAATTAATATGCAAACTAAATTCTGTGACAGCAGGACTGAATCAAGACTATGGGTTCTTTTCCCATTACAAAAGGTAATTTGACTTTCAGGCTTCCCAGGGTTTGAACCTAACAACTGCTCTGATTTGCTGTTACTGTATGACCTGATCTTATGTTTTACACCCCTTTGCATTTATTTTCATTCCATTCTGTAAGTTCACCCATCTTCAAAACATCTGACAGAGTGGGATTTTTTCCCATGAAAGCTCATGCGAAAAATAAATCTGTTAGTCTTAAAGTGCGACATGACTCCTTGCTTTTTTTTGCTGGACTAGACTAGCACGGCTATCCCTTTTGAAACTTGAGATTGTTTCTCAAAGAGGCAGGGGAGAAAACTCTTGTATACACAGTCACACAAATGACATGGTACTGGACATATTCTAGTCTTGGGTATACTAAAGGGTTAAGCAAATTTCAAGCATGGATTTAAAAAAAAAAAGACTAACAAGACATCCCGATGCTCCTGCTGTCACTGTCAGGGCAGCCCTTAGAGGAAATGTCCATATCAATTCAATTTATCAGATGGACAGCTGATCAACATTAAACAGACTTGCTCTGGGCAGATTGAGCTGAGCTACCTGTTATGAATACTAATGAGCACCCTCTGCTCTTTACAACTGAATTCTGCCATTTCCAACTGCTGAAGATCCCAGGACATATGGGGATCCCTAGTGACGAGCACATAAAGCTGCAGCTAACTCAAGTGACGGCTCATTTCCCCCAGCTGAAGGCAGACATTAATATTCTGAGGAGATCAGACCTACCTCCCTGACCCCCAACTACTGAAGCAAAACAACGACTGTCCTATTTCTTCATTTAATAAGCTTTTAATGAAGGAAGCCAAAATCCCCTCTTTGACTTCAGCACAGCTCTCCATGAAAAGGTTACATAAATATATCAGTGTCATATTTTCCAAATGCTCAAGTATCTTGATTTTTCCAGTTTATTTTCTATATTCAGTTTGCTGTCCAAATGGTATACATGCACCAGGAGTACCACATTACTCACAGACTTTGGGGTGAAATCATCAGATGTTTTCTTGTACAGAAGGTCAATTACTTAGTTTCTAGTCAATGAAATATTTTCTACCATTTTCCCTTTCTCTTTGGGGAGTTACAAATTGTCTCTAAAACGTCTCCATGCTCATAGTTGTTGCGGAAGGGATCACCTAGGAGAATCTTACAAAGATTTTAGAAAGTTTATTTGTCCCAAAAGATCTCCAAAATGGTAAGAACTCGAAACACAAATTTTGATTTCCTAACTTAAATAACTGGATTGGTTAGCTCTTGAAATTGGCTCCCCCTCAGCCCCAATTGGGCCCACTGATAATCAGCTTTTAGTAGCGCCTGATCATTGGCATTTGCTGGACTCTTCCCTTAAGCATATCACATACTAATTCCAACACGTACTAATACCAAGAACAGCAACAATAGCTATAGATATGCCATTCTAACTCAAAAGATTACAGCTCCCCCTCCACCTAGCATTTGCCATGTCCATTAACAAATCACAAGGACAAACTTTCAAAGTTGCTGGAGTAGATTTCAGATTTGACTGCTTCAGTTTGGTCAACTATACGTTGCTACTTTAAGAGTTAGAATGGGGAAAAAATTGTATGTTCTTGCTCAAGGAAGAAAAAATATTTTTTATTATCAGGCAATTAGTTAAATGTAAATGTATTTTGTAAGTACAGTACTAGCTATGTTAATTTCTTAAAGTAATATGGTAAAAGATCAAGGATTTCCAATAAAATGTTATGTTAAAGTAATTTATATATTTCATTCACACCTTTTGCTCAAGAAATGAGTTAAACATCAATGCATTTTGTCAATACATCACTAGGTATATTAAAGTAATATGTAGGAGAAAAGTATTTCTAATAAAATATGCTATGTTGATGTAATTGTTGTAGTTCATTCATCACACCTTTTACTATATTTTCCCCAGGAGACAGAGGTATTTCTGCTAGTTTTTAAATAAAGTAAATTCCATTGGATATATTTTAATTATTTTCATTGTGGTAGTATTTAGAAACCCACTACGCCAGGTATTGTACCTAACAAAAAGATTGTCCCTGCCTTCCAAAGTGTTTATTTATTTACATATTTTGGTGTCCCTTTTCTGAAAAGACCCTTGTAAAATGCTGAGAGCTCTGACAATTTCTAGATTTGCTACAATACCCATCCTATTGCATCATATACTGAAAAACAATTATCTAATTTTCATTCATAACAATACACGTTAAGGGAGTACCAAATATATATATGAATTGCATATTTCATCTTGATCAATTAACTGAACTAAGTTTAGATGACTGATTCACTCTCCAATTAATGTAAATTAAAAAAAAAAGTCACTAACCGTTCTGTAACTGTTGTTCTTCCAGATGTGTTGCATGTGTCCATTCCAAGACAGATGTGTGCGCATCCTGAGAACACTTATGGGGATTCTTTTCTCTAGTGGTATCTGTCTGGACAGCTCCAACATTCCCTAGTGTGTTGCACACTTATAGTGCAGCTACAAAGGATCCTGACAACCTTTCTGCCCTTTAGTTTCTTCTTAACAACCACCTCTGACAAATGGGAATGGAGGGTGGGTATTGGAATGGACCCGAACAGCACATCTCAAAGAACAGTACTTATGGAAAGGTTAGTAACCGATATTTTCTTCTTTAAGTGCTTGCTCATGTCCATTCCAATGTAGGTGGCCCACAAACAGTCATACAGGTGATGAGTTCAGAGCTCAAGAGCAGTCTGATTGCAAGACTGTGCACAATCAAAGCCAGCATCATTTCTAACTTGCTGGATAATGGTATGATAGCAACCTGATCCACAGGTTCAGAATGTGCCCTACAAATTTCTTGAATTGGAACTTACACTAAGAAAGCTGTACAAGAGGCTTGAGACCTTGCGGAGTCAGCTGTCAGATTAGTTGGGTCAAGATGCTTGTGAGTTAGTAATATGCCTGGATGCAAGAAATAATCCACAATGAGATTCTCTGGACAGACATGGGGAGACCATTCTTTCTGCCAACATTATGAACAGCTGAGTTGCAGACTGATATGGTCCTTTGTATGTAGAAGGCCAGAGCCTGCCTACCTTCCAAAGTGTACCAATGCTGCTCCACTCTATTCATGTTCAATTTAAGGTAAAATGCCAGTAGGACGATTGTTTGACTGCAGTGAAATTTTGAGACCACATTTGGGAGGAAGAACTGGTGGGGTTCTAACTGGACTTTGTTCTTGAAGACAACTGTATATGAGGGCTCCAAAGGAGGGCCTGGATATCTAAGATTCTTCTACTTGAAGTGATGGCCAATAGGAAGGCAACTTTCCAACAGAAATGTAAGAAGCACTTTTGCTAGTGCTCAAGAAGGGGCCTGGTAAGCTTTGGTAGACAACAGTCTTGCCTGCAATGCAAGGTAAAAATGCATGGCAGGCTAGATTTCCTGCCTTAAAGTTCCCTGGCACTGATGTGAAGGGAGAGCTCTTCTTCTTACCAGATGCTCTGAGTCCTGAGGCATGCTAGATAAGCTGATACTAGGGACAGCAACCAATTGAGGTCTCAAAAATGCTACCCCTGGGCACACCATGTGGTGGTTCAGCACTACATGTCTAGCCATCTCTCTGCAAAACGGTGGGTTACTTACTGGTAACCGTCCTTCTTCGAGATGGGCTGCTCGGATTAATTCAGAAATAAGCAGCTCTGTGCCGCAGCACCAGATTGGTTGGAACTTTTTACCCTAACATGTCAGAAGAGGGCAGACGGCCACCACCCTCCCCGCGCCACCCTGAGACTATATATGTGGCTGCCGCTCAGCCCCTCCCCAGGTCCTAAGAGTCGCCAACTCCAAAAGCGGGACGGTGGGAAGGCTCTGAATGAATCCGAGCAGCCCATCTCGAAGGAGGACGGTTACTGGTAAGTAACTCACCATTCTTCTTTGAGCGCTGCTTGGATACATTCAGAAATAGGTGACTGCTAGTCATGCTGATGGATGGCAGGTGGAGTTGGCTCTTCCGCTTTCAGTACAGCACAACTCTGACATGGGTAATTGTCCAGCGACCGGGTCCTCGAGGGTCTAAGAAACTGACCTAAGGACCTTCATCCCAGCACAGGTAGGCTGGAGATGTAGCACATAACCCAGTAAAGAGAAGTAGGCCCGGATTGCCTGAACACCAATTGGTGTGCGTGGGCATGACGGCCTGCAATCACCTTATGCATAAACATGATACCAATGCATAGTGGCTATAGGCGAGGAATGCGCCTCTAACTACTCTGCCTAAGAGCGTATTGGCAGAGGCATGAGAGTGCTAGGGGGGTTAGTGTTCTGGCAGAAACACGAGTAAACATACCTCCTATAGGGAAAATAGAGGACTGTAGGGTTGTCGGGCTGGGAGTGGTGGGTACCGACACTGCAATAAGGTAGATCGTGTTTCCCTTGGTCGGGTAGTGTAGAGTACTTGTGGCCCATGACCCAACGGGAACATGAACCTGGCACGCCTGGTGTCCAAAGAAGGGATGGACTACCAGAAGTAGTTAGGGACTAGGAGAGTTACTTCGCCCCAGATAGAAAGGGGGAAGTGCAAGTAGCCAGAGGCGGCAGCTGACAACCTCATACCCTGTGATACATACATCGCCCATGTAAGAAGACAATACCAAGTTTAAGGCTCCCGCCGGTGCCAGGGGTTGTACCGGCATGGTCGCAGAGGTCTCTTGCAGTGACCATTTGGGAATGAAGCACCCAGATTGGTCTGGGGAAGGAAAGGTGGCTAAACCACCCAATGGCCTTATACAGGAAGACCAGGAAAGAACTTTTGTGAACCTGATGACCATATCCCAGGCCTACATGAGCGTACCGATGACGCTGTGGCGGTCCCTGTTGAAGAGGACTGTCAGTATTGATAGCCTTTTGAAGACACAAGGGAGTGATATCATTCGTTATCTCCCCCCTTTCCTTCCCGAGATCAGCAGGTGGCACATGGCTGAAGGAGTATAGGGGCAAAGAGCTAATTGCAATGAAGCGGCACCCAAGAGTAGGCTCATCAGTACAGTAAACCTGGCTACCAGATCTCCATGGGCTATGGGATTAGGCTCACACTGGCTTATGTGACCTGGGACCATCAGAGAGAGCCCAACCGGTGTGGTGCCAACCTTAGGCCTGGTGATGCACAGAGGCGTAAGTCAGGATTGGGGCTCCTGAAGGAAGGGCCCCTAGGGGGAAGGCAGGATATATGGAAGGAGGGAGCAGAGCCCTCCGCGGGAATGGTGCAAAGGTCAGCCACCCCGAAGGCACACATCCTGCCATCTCTTCATAAGACTTCCGATTTATCTGAACTGTCTACTACGAGCATGCTGCTGTTGCCACTAGATCTTACCCTGAGAGTGAATTCCATCAGTGGACAGCTAGCTCCCCAATTTCCAGTGCTTGGACGAAATCTCAGGACGGGCATCAAATGAGGTCTAGCCAGTGAGAAAGTCCCCTAGAAGTCACCCAGGATGGGAGCATAAAACAAGTAGTGACTACTAGGGCTAGAGGACCTTCAGAACATGATGAGGAAGAGGGAGTTGTACCCCTGGGACACCCAAACAGGGTTGTCCCAGAGCTGGGTTGGGGTGACCACGGTGCTATGGTTATTCCCAGGGGAGGAGCTACAAGAGGGGCCCCGCTGGTTAGAAAAAGCAATGACTGGGACTAGACTAGTACCCTGCCTTCAGGAGTGGTCTGCAGACTATACTGGTGGAGCCCAGCTGGGGGTGCCCTTCACTGGTCTTGGACTCTTGACTCTGAGGATCAAGACATCTAGCCTGCCTGCTGAACTGACCAGGCAGCTTGACTGCAAGATTGGAGAGGAGGGCAAAAGGGCGAGTGTGTTCAGCTCTGACTGAGTGACAGAGGGGTGGGAGAGGAACATCGGTATTATTACCTCATCTCTTCTGATGGCCGCGGCCTGAGAGCCCTCGATTTGAGTGGGAGGGGATGGGCACATTAAAGTTGGGGAGAACAAGGAGGGAAAAGTAATACCAGTTCCCTTGTCAAAAGGACCTCGTGTACAGACGTTTGGTCTTCATGGCGCATTCCGGGTGGCTGTGAACGACAGGCCTGGAGAGGAAAGAGGAACCCCTATTTGTAGGGTAGATAGAAACAAGGCAGGGGTCCAGCTGGTGCGACCCCTCAGCAAGTTGTTCACCACACTGTGAACCAAATGATAGTAGTGAGTGTAGGGGTTTCACTGTTGGCATAGTGCCTGAGGGTGAGTTATCAAAGGCCTGAATCCCTAGACAGGCTCCAGCCTGCATGTTTGGTACTTGACAGACAGAAGTGATATGCCTGCTCTATGGGTTCAGGAAGGGGTAGCCGTATCCCAAGCCGGAGGCACGTACCTTAGGACCTTGGATGGGGTCAATCAGACGCGGGCTGTGTTTAATCCAAGCCCGGTACTGACAATCGGAAAGGGGTTGGTTAGGGGGGCACATAGGAAGGATGGGGGTGGTTACCCTCTCCTTCCCCCCAGTTTCAGGGCAGGAACAGTGGACGGGAAAGAAACAAGGGTCAACAAAAGAGTCTCGGACCACCCGGGGGGGGTGCTGTAGGACTTTGTCCCCAGGGAAGTGTGCAGGAGTGATGCTCCCGGTATGGAAATAATCGCAGTAAACAGGAGGGCCCCATACGGTTCATAGCTGGGATCGATGGGCAATACACTCTTCGGTGTTTGGAGTGTGCTCCGTGAACTCTTATGTGTCCCGAAAGGCAAAGGAGCTGCTGCCCAAGGGGGGCATTGTGTACGGGGCGCGATAGCGCCCTGGGAGCAAAAACCAACCTCTACGGGATGTCCACAGGATTTTGGCGGCAGGTTCCCATGTGATCGCTATAAAGTGCCTCAGGTATTGGGGGTAACCGCAGAAGTATGAATATATGTCCAACCTCAATCCTACTTGAAAGGAAGGAGGCTACTTAACCTCTGAACCGTCCGCCCACCCCTGGAGGGAGAGGAAGAGGGAGAAGGCTGTCTGTCAGCTCGGGGGAATAGTACCGAGGCAGAGGGCAGTCCACAGAAGAGTTTGGATGGTTGACAACATGGCTGTGAAGGTAAACAGTTGTGCTGATTGACCAGCTGGGGTCCCTCCCTGCAGATGCATGGGGGAGGGCTTTGCTGGGAAGGTCCCCCAGGTGGGTTTTGAACTGCAGTTGTGGTGGTGAGGATTAAGTCCTCACCAGTAACTAGTGAGAACGGGTAGGTGGGGGTCAGTCAACTATGGGGCCCTATGGGGCTGGAGAACGTGGAAGAGGCCCCGTTGGGAGATGGCCGAGATATTTTAAACCCCCCCCCCCGGGGGTCACATGCTGTCCCCAAGACAGCCGAGATCTCCTGTGGAAAGAGGGAGTCACCCCTGAAGGGGAGATCAAGAGCCACCTGCTGAAAGGCTAGGGGCACTCTGGCTTTTCGAAGCCCAGCTGCACGGCGCAGGGTTACCGCTGAGGTCATGGTGCGGGCCGCCATATCCACCACATCCCAGGTTGACAAAAGGAGGTCCTGAGAGGCTATTTTACCTTCCTTTAGGAAGACATCATACACTTCCCTGGCCTCTGGTGGGAGTAGATGTCTGAATCTGTTTATTGACTCCCACACATCCAGCATGTATCTGCTTGTTAGGGCCTGACTGTTCGTGACCCGTAACTGGAAGGCCGAGGAAGAATATACTTTCCTTCCCAGTAGCTCTAACTCCCTCGTGTCCCTCGATGTCGGGAGGGGATCGTGGGGAGTCTGTCCTGGCCCTAAGGCCGCCTCCACCACAGCACGAGGTGATACTGGGTGATGAGTGAGTGAGGGGAACTCTGACCCCAGGACCCTGTACTTGAGACCCACCGTATCTGAGACCAGGGAGATGGAACCCGGGTTTTGCCATCAGGAGGAGACCAAGTCCCAGATGCTAGGATGACCAGTTCTGCCAAGGAGAACACCGGGGTGAATAAAGCATTGGAGGGTGCCTTGGAGAATTAGGCCTCCATCCCTATGTGGGCTGAGATGTGGCACTGGAGACCAAAATGCACCGACAAATCGCCCATGTAAGAAGACAATACCAAGTTTAAGGCTCCCTCCGGTGCCAGGGGTTGTACCGGCATGGTTGCAGAGGTCTCTTGCAGTGACCATTTGTGAAGGTGGTACCAGAAGGGCGATGGTGCCAAGACCCAGCGCTGAGGCTGTTTAGAGCCCTTTGAAGCCCCTTTCCCCAGGCTGGAACAGGGGGAAGCATCTCAGGACCCACAGGGTGTACCGGAGACAGCAGGGTGATATGCTGCCACAGGGATGGCTCCATGATACCAGGACCCAAGGTGGTGGTGGGCTCTGGCACTTCGGAGCCCGGGGACTGTGGCAGGGAAGAAAAGCGGTGCCGCTTGCGTTGCGCCCAGGCCTTCAACATGAAGGCCGGGTTGCTCCCTCTAACCAGCACCAGTGAGGAAAGTGTAGGCAGGAGGAGGAGCGCCCTGGCAGCCTCCACTGCCTCCGGGGTCGTTGGGATCAGCACCGACCCTGACTGGCCCCGGGGACAACCCTGTGTTGAAGACCGCAGGGCTACGATGGCGCCGCAGTACCGGGGTCTAGCGCAACCGGTCCCGGGAAGGGCCCCGTGTTGGAGGCGTGGAGCTGTGTCGGTGCCGCGGTACCAAGGTCAGTACCGGGCTTCTCCTGCAGCCCCTGTCGGCACAGTGCCAGGTGGGTTCTGGTGCCGAACTGGCACGCGGTGCCACAGGAGGTCCCGAAGCCTTGTGAGAGGAGCGCCAAGCCTGCTCAGAGGCCAGGGCATGGCGCCTTTGCTCCCTGTCCTTGATTGTCCTCGGCTTGAAGGACAGACAGATAGAGCATACGATGACCATGTGGTTTTCGCCCAGGCACTGGAGGCACTTCTCGGGGGGGACTGTCCCGTGGGAAGGCCTTGCTGCATTCGGCTCAGGGTTTGAATCCCGACATGGCGGACAACAGAGAAGAGCAATGTTCTGGCCTGAAAGGGGAGACCTTCTCTGGTGGAACTAAGTCCACAAATAGGTGCTCCCAGTTGGGCAAAAAAGCTCATAAAGTGACGAAGGACAGGCTGCTTATGAAGCGCAAGGAGCGGGCAGTTCCACAATGGACGCGAAGGTGGTAGAAATGAAACTGGGGAGGGGCTGGGCAGCAGCCACATATATAGCCACAGGGTGGCACAAGGGGGCGGTAGCCACCTGCCATCTTCTGACAGGCTAGGGCAAAAAGTTCTGACGAATCTGGCACTCCGGCACGGAGACACCTATTTCTGAATGTATCCAAGCAGCGCTCAAAGAACAACTAACATTTACAGTGACCGTGAGAAAAGATGCACCAGTGGTTTCTAACCTGCATTCAATGCTCGGCTCTACCATTGCCTTCCTGTGTGCCCTTGGGCAAGACTTTTAGTCTCTTTGTCCTTCAGTTCTCCATTCATAAAGTGGGGATAACAGCCCTTCCTTACCTCACAGGGCATTGTGAGGATAAATATGTAAAAAAAAAAAAAAGTGAGATGCTCAAATGTTACAATGCTGGGAGCCATGATGAATGGATTTGCAAAGTAAAACACCAGGACACTCATGGGGCTGGAATCAGGTAAGCATGTGCAAGAGTGTTCTGGTAGCTGTTGGAGTGAGCTGTGCAATACGTCACATCCATTTTCAGTCTCTTATTTCTTTTGCTCTCTTTCAGTCTACTTCCCTTTCTTCGGCACTCAACCTGCTTTACTTATTATACTATCAGCTACATTAATTCTTTCAACCCTTTGTTTCCACTCTACGCTCTCCACATGTTCCATCAAGAAGTTCCTTTTTGTTCTACTGCACTCTGCTACAATCTTATACTCAACTGATTTGTGGCAAGACTACCACTCAGACTGATTCAGCAACTACATTTTTGGGGAAGTGCAGAAGGGACACTGTAGGCATTCCACGCTGGTGGTCGGTCGTGAGGGCGCCCCCTACAGGCGGTGAAGGGGAGTTAGCTGGGGTGCGCCCTCCCGCCGACCGGCAGAATGTCTCTGTAGGCTCACACGAAATCCCGGAGCCCCGGCCCCCAGGCGGGGCGGGCAATTACAAAGTCCCAGAGCCCCGGCCCCCAGGCGGGGCGGGCAATTACAAAGTCTGAGCGGTTCGGGGTTCCCGTAGGGCTTCCTCTGGCTAGGATCCACGGGAGGAGAGTTGGGGGAAGGGAGACGCAGGCCCACCCGCTCCACTGCGACTCAGCCCAGGGCCCTATACCGGGGCAGGGTGGCCTACCACAGGGTTAGCGGGGCAGCCTCCGAAACACGCTGTCCGGGACCACGGCCCACCGTCCACCGTCCTGCCCTCCCTGGGCTACTTCCTCCACCCCGTCCTGCCTTCCCGCCTGGGGTACCTATGTCCACAGAGGGAAGCCGTCTTCAGGGTCCCCTTCATAGCAGGCCTGTGGGACCCCGGCAAACCCCTCCGTATCCATGGGCGGCAGGTCAGGATACTTCGATGGCTCCTCGGCCAGGGGCAGCTCCTCCAGGTCCTGGGGCCCATACGGGATCGGCCTCTCCTCGTCAGCCAAGGGTAGCTCCTCCAGGTCGCAGGGGCCTGGGGCAGGGGCCAGTTCCTCTTCTATGGAGGGCAGCTCCTCTAAGTCACAGGTCTGGCAAGGGGTTAGGCCTTCCGCTTCCCTGCCTCCCCGGGTCGGGCCCAAGTGGGGAGGCTGCAATGGGGCCCACCGGCCCCTTAAGTGCCCGCCCCAGTCGGCTGCCTCTGGGCTTCCTTCCCAGTCACCTAGTCCGGGGAGGCTGGGCGGGCCATAGCGCCAGGCGATCCGGGAGCCAGGGCCTGGCTGGGAGGCCTGGCCCTGGCCTGGCCTGGCCTGGCCTAGCCTAGCCTAGCCTAGCTTGCTCCCTCTGGGCTGGCACATCCTTTCCCCTCTGGAGCTCAGGCCCAAATGAGCTCCCAGCCTGGGCTCTTATACTGCCCCTTCCTGCTCAGGCCACGCCCTTCTGCTTCCGGGGCTGAGCCCTTGCTATTCCCTGGCCTGGCCAGTGGGGGCATTCGGGGAGTTCCTCCAGCCTAGACTCGGAGGCAGGCCCCAGTGCCTGTCTACAGACGCATTAATAGGCTGAAAGCAAAAGAAATTCCTGACAGGTAAGGTGGATAAGTATCAGTTGCCTTGACAAAAAGAAATCAGATTTTGAAAAATTAAATCAGATTTTTATTTAAATTAAAACTTTTTAAAAAAAAAGTATTTAAAATTAAATTTGAAACTGACAACGTTAACTAAATTTCTTTTAAAATATTTAAAGCATTTGAATTAAATGTAAAAAAAAATTCAGAAGTTTATATTTGCTGCCAAGTTATAAAGAAATTGAAACCACTGAACTAATGGAAGTCACTGTCTAAGCATCTGATATCAGAGCTTCTTCAAGTGCTAAACAAGATGTTGACAACAGTAGCCTCTTCTGCAGATGCAGAGATATTTTTCTGCATTTCAGCTTATTCAACTAATTCAGTTCAATGACTAATTCATTCAAATGTCAAGAAACCAACTGGGAGTTGAAAATGCAGGAAAGCTTGTTTTCCTCTCCCAAACTATGAATAAAAACTAGGAAGGGAAAGATAAGATTTATCATTTCTAAAATCTTGAAGGGCATGGTGACCAGAAGCAATCAGTTCAACTCACTAATTAAGGGTAATGCCTCCTTTGTTTAATAAATGAGTACATTTTAAATGCAAAACATGTTTTAACATTTTGATAATTCTGATGTACACTAAAACATCTAAGACAATTTCATACAACAAAAAATGAAATGTTCTTTTTGTGCATTTGTAATTGAATTTGAACTTCCATATAACAAAGCCCAACAAAAATTACTAGTAAAAAGTTAATAATCTAGGAAATAAGAAATGCAGCATTTGCCATTTTCTAACACAATAAGAGTGGAAAAAAATAAATCTGAATAAATGTAAGTTAAGCTATGTAACTGCTTAAATAAAATGTGCATAGTTAGAGTGCTTCCTTCTGCTTAGCAAAAAGGAAGCATCAAATTTAATTTTGAAATGTAGCTGCATATCAACATGTTTTAATGGTTACTAATCAGAAATCAATGTCTTTAGACAATTGCAAAAAAAAAAAAAAAAAGCTTAAATCTTAACAATAGCTTTGATTTGCTGTTACAATGTGACCTGATCCCATGACTCACAAAATGGGAGGACATAAATGCAGAGAACTGTAAGTGATGGGATCAGGTCACACTGTAACAGCAATCAAAGCAGTTATGAAGATTCAAACAGTGGGGAACAGCATACAGAGGAAGATGAGGTCAAACCACTTGTTGTAATGAGAGAAAAATCCAAAGTCCCTATCAAGTCCTGAAGCAACGCAATCAACATTTTCAAATGAATTCAATCTCCCCAGCATCTGTCTCTGTGAAGCCTTGATCTGGTATTCATCTGTCTGAGCACCACAAGTTCCTCCCATTCTGTAAGTTCCCCCATTTTCAAAGCCTCTGATGAAGTGGGATTTTTTCCCATGAAAGCTCATGCAATAAATAAATTTGCTAGCCTTTAAGCACCACAGGACTCCTTGCTTGTTTTAAATGGTATCAGAAGGTTTTTGTGGCATTATGTGGACTGGACTCTATTTGAAGGGAGAGATCTGAAACAAGGATTTGGGCATGGGTTGGAAGACCTCACTGGGATGAACCGATGGGAAGCAGTGGTGAACAAATTTGGTACATATTTGCTCAGTGAATCTGTTGTCAATTTCACTAATTTAGCTAAACAAAAACTTTACAATTTTGGACAGAGCCACACTTATTTTATTTTATTTTAACAGGCTGAACAAACAGGAACATTCATGTCTGCCTCCCAACCTGGAAAAGACCCAAGTCACCCCATTAAGCATATTTCAATACATTTTTCTCTGCTTTCTCCTTACCATTATATCTATATATAAACTGCTTCTGCTTAATGCAAAACAAACAGCCACCAAACCATAAACTGATCGAGCTTTGAATCACGACATTGAAGCAAATGGAGTATGGAATTCCCTACTCTTGCTGCCGCTATGGTTACAATATGCATTCAGCTGTAATTTTTTCTTGTAGCTCTTCCAGCATGGCTTCCACCTTTCCACTCTAATGAAAATGCCCTCATTACGCTCTCTACTGATCTTTACTCTACCCTTATCCTCCTCAACCACTTCGCTGCTTCAGATACTACTGATTGTCCCCTTCTTTTGTATAGCCTCTTTTCTCTCTATCCTTACTGGGATTTGAAAACACCATCTTTTCCTGATTTTCCTCTCCAACTGCACTTTCAGCAGGCCTATCCTCCTTCCCTCTACCATTCTCTGTTGGGGTTCTTCAGGGCTCTATCCTGGCACTCTGTTCATCTGACTTTACATCATGTGCCTAGGTAATCTCTTTATCTCACATAGCTTCCCTACGAGAGACAACTTAAAGAGCTTGGTTTGTTTAGTCTGACCCAAAGAAGGCTGAGAGAAGATATGATTGCTCTTTATAAATACATTAGAGGGATCAATACAAGGGAAGGAGAGGAATTATTTGAATACAGCGCCAATGTGGACACAAGAACAAATGGATACAAACTGTTCTTCAGAAAATTTAGGCTTGAAATTAGATGCAGATTCCTAACCATCAGAGTAGTAAAGCTCTGGAATAGTCTACCAAGGGAAGTGGTGGGGGCAAAAACCTTAGGTGCCTTCAAAACCAAGCTTGATAAAGTTTATGGAGGGAATGATATGATGGACAGTGTAGCTTGGCCATCATCTGTCTTTTACTACTGGTGATGGGTATGATAGTGATGTGGGAAGGGGCATTTGATCGAGTGGGTTCCGAGTTATTACAGAGAAGTTCTTCTGGACTGGCTGTTGTGGACTTGCCTCGTGCTCAGGGTTTAACTAATTGCCAAATTTGGGTTCGGGAAGGAATTTTCTCTCAGGGCAGATTGGCTTGGGCATTGGGGTTTTTTTGCCTTCCTCTGTAGCATTGGGCATGGTTCACTTGCTGGTTGATTCTCTGTATTAAAGTCTTTAAATCATGATTTGAGGACTTTAATAGCTCAGTTATAGGTTTGAGGTTCATCGTAGGAGTGGGTCGGTGAGGTTTTGTGGCCTGCACTGTGCAGGAGGTCAGACTAGATGATCATATTGGTCCTTTCTGACCTTAGAGTCTATGAGTCCGCATCCTATGATTTACAAATCTCCCTCTACCACTGAAGATTCTCCCTTCCCTCCATCAAAGTTTTGTCACTTAAACTGAATCTGGCCAACATCAAGCTCCTTATCTTCCCACCCAGACCTTCTCTCTTGACGTTATCACCATCCTCCAACATTAAGGCGTGCAACCTAATGAATATTTTTGACTCCTCCCTCTTCTTTGCCCCAAATATCTAAGCCATTTTCAAATCCTGTTTTCCTTCTCAGTACCTCCAAGATCAACCCTTTCCTCTTCATCCCCACAGACAAGTGAGTGGTTCAGGCCCTCATTACATCACAACCTGATTACTGCAACATCCTTCTCTATGGCCTCCCAAATACACACTGTGAGCCTTCAAATCTATATAAAATGCTGATGTTAAACTCAACTTCCTTGCCAGTCAGTCTAACCATGCATGTCCCCCTCTGTGAATGCCTCCTCCAGCTTCTGACAAGATAAAACAACTATAAACGGTGTCATCGCCTTCAAACTGTACATAAATATTCTCCCTGTATACATATCTTCCCATTTGTCAAGCTTTGTGCTCCATCTCACTCCCTCTGCTCCACTAGTAACCCAAACATTACGTGCCACCTTATCACATTCTCACAAGAGTGCTGGAACAACCTGTATAGTGAGGGTGCTCAGAGCCACTAAATCCAGAGCTGTAACTATGGCGGGGCCAACAGGGCAAAGCCCCGAGCGGCACAGAGCGGCTCAATAGACCTGCTCTATTAAAACGCAGCTTTCATGGTACCAGTTCCAAGCACCGCTAATGGCAAGGGACACGTTCCAATCAGAACGCACCCCACGTTGCAAAAACTGGCATTATGGCTCTGATTAAATCAATCTGTAAATCCTGTGTATGATGGAAACCACTTCAAGCCAGGGGTTCACCAGTACCTCCAGCACCCAGGTATTCTCACACAATCATCTACAAGTGTTTTTCCAAGAGCACCATGCACAGGCACCAACACTCCCTAAATTAACTTGCACTGCTCAAAGCCTGTCCACATTAAAGTCCTCTTGAAAAATCCACCACCACTTCTTCCACGCAGCCTGTAATGAATCAAGTTGAGTCTTATATAAATTACGCATGTTATTCCCCTTCCGCTGACCTCTGTCTACTTGTTTATCCATAGGGCTTATCTGCACATAGCTTTTGCATCGATTTAAATCAGTGCAAAACCTGAAAGTAGACCAACCCTTAGTCTGTAAGCTCCATGGAGCAGGGATTGTTTTTAGTAATAATAATAGCAATTAAGAGACTTCTGCAAGGCCAAGTTAACAGGGCCACAAAAAGACTAGTTTGCAATAGAAAGCTAGGAAAGTTTAAGTGAATACAGGCTTTGGTTTTGTGGCATATTGATGATTGCAGCAAAAACTGCTGACCCCCAGCCTCTTAAAATCAGAAGTTTGCATCTTCACATTTTGGAGGACACTTGCTATGTGTATTTCAAGAAATCAGTTACAAAAGCGATCTGATAAACTGCCCAAGTAGCACCCAGAAAGCAGCAGGCTATGTCTGTCAAGCCAAGGAAGCAAAATGTATAGTTCTCACAGAAAAGCCAACATATGTGCAGGCATGAACCCTACTGCTATATGTTCAAACAGCAGAAATAGGAAATTCTGGAAATTTGCTGAACATTAGGCAATTTGTTTTTTATATTAACTCTTCCCATTCCTTTGAATGAGACTGATTCATAGTATCAGATTATTCCAAAATCAATGTGCATCTATCACAAAGATGATCATGTCCCACAGATATTAATGTAAGTTTTGAAGCCCTGATTACAATTTCTGATAAATGGCAAAAGGATTGCCAGACTAATGCAAAATAAATACAAATCTGTAAAGATAGAACAGGTTTGAGTAGTGATTCCGTTATGAGAATTATTTTATTATACATTTAATAATGTGCTTTCATGTCATCCTGATTTTCTACTTCGCTAATTTTATCTATACAAACTCATTTTTTCATATTAATTTTAAGCATTTATCTTCAGTGGAGACTGTTAAAATGGCCTTGTGCAGCAATTTACTATTACAGTACATGAGTCAACACAATATTAAGAGAAACTACCAGACAGTTGTGTCTCGAAACTCAGATTCTGCTATAAAATGTTTTTCCAAAACTTAATATAGGCTAGAAATGTAAAAATGTTTTCATGACTTTAAAACAAAAGACAATGAAAAGTCTGTTTCAATGTAAACATTTCACTTGCAGTGTCTGCAGCTCCAACTCTGAAGCCCTCTGTTATCAAAACAAGTGAACTTAACTAGTTCATTTTCATTGTCAAAACTGAATGAAGCATAAAAATAAACAGATCAGTATAAATGGTGATAAGTACTTATTTTCAAAGTTATCTCCTTGAATAATCTAAAATACTATTATTAACATCAATAACCTGGCTAAAAAGTTTTAAATGGTTGCCTTAAAGTTTTCACTAAAATTCATATTTAGACACCTAACTAACTAGTCTGATTTTCAGCAGTGAACACCAACAGCTCCTTAGTGCAGTGGTTCCCAACATTTTCGCTGCCATGGCACACCTTGCTACCTTTAATTAATTTGAGGCACACCACCTTATAGCTTCCAAATGAACTCATGAATATTCATGAGCCAATCCAGAACTCTCTGAGTAGTTTTTCAAAAAATTTTGTGGCACATCTGTGTGCCATGGCACGCTGGTTGGGAAACACTGCCTTAGTGAAGTCTATAATAGCTCTGGGTGCTCAGCTGCTTTGACAATCAGCCCCACTTAATAGATGTAACTAACACTGGACATTCAAACATGAAAACTTCGTCCATGTTTATTTAATTTCCAAAGGGATAGCCGTGTTAGTCTAGTCCAGCAAAAAAAAAAACAAAAAAAAAACAGGAGTCGTGTGGCACTTCAAGACTAACAGATTTATTTTTCGCATGAGCTTTCGTGGGAGAAAATCCCACTTCGTCAGATGCTTCGAAGATGGGTGAACTTACAGAATGGAATGAAAACAAATGCAAGGTGTTATTTAAAAATGCAAGGGCTTTTTGGAATACTGTTTAATTCTCTTTTTCAAAAATTTCTAACATATTTCCTCAATTAGTGGCATCTATAGCAATCTGTATTCTACCTGTAAACTCAAAATAGCCAGTAATTCTTTACTTGAAAAGTACATAAGAGAAAGAAAATATTGCAGTCACTAATGTGACTCAGAGTTAAGGTTGTTGTTGTTGTTGTTGTCGTCGTCGTCGTCGTCGTCGTCGTCGTTATATCTAAAATGCTGATAGTACATTAGAGCTAACTTGGTACCTGGTTTAAATGTCTTTTTGTGACATAAGATGTATAGAAAAGCTTCAGTAAATATAAATACAAACTATAAATTCAAATTAATCTTGTGTACTGAAGCTATAATGTGCCAAGATGAGATAACACACGTTTACACACTTGAAAAGGAGAGACTTTTTCACTTTTTGTTGGAACTCATCCATCAAAGACAATTCCAGTTAATGGAAATATGATCCAAGGGTCAGTATATAACAAACAGTAAATAGAATCTACGAGTAGAAAAATTAGGTTTTCCACTTATATACCTCCCTTTAGCAAGAGGAGTCAGGGAAGGGAAAGTTGTGTGTTTACCCTACAAAACTTTTTTTTTTTTTTTTTTTTTTGTAGTTAGAGGTTGTGGTTTCCACTGATAGGAAAAAGCTGAAGAAAAACAGTATTCCTAAGACATGCCACTTTTGCTTTCTGTCTGTCACATGATTGTGGCTTCAGTATCTGTTACACAGGATAATGTCTATGCACTGATACCCTTTGAAAACCTCAACACGTATAGGCTACCTGATACTTGCCATCCTGAAGACTAAGCTATTTCACCAGGGATGTGACTGTTATCCTCCATCTCAAAATGCACGAAGTTTAAAGAAATAAATCAACTTACTATAGTTTATTGTGTACTCTAATTGTGACTTTGTCAATTGACTTATTATTTCACATAAATATACTACATATCTTGCCTTTTTAATATCTCTTTCCTTCCTATCTTTTCTCTGCTATTTCTCTACCTCCCCCCAAGGATTTATCATACTGTCTTCTGCATAATCTTCAGGATGTTTTCTCTCTCTCTCATGTTTTATTCTGTCTCCTTTTCTTCTCTATGACATACCCAAGATAACAAGAAGCTGTCACTCCAGTCCTCTAACCTGGCATGCTCTTTACAATGCTTTGCTGCCATAGTTTCCAACCCTGACTGCTCACAAGCAGCCTCCAGCATACAAGTCACTTCGAGCTACATTTGTGTGTGCGCTGAGGCCTGCCAGCCATACCTTGGCTCTTACCAGTCTTGGTTATGCTGCAGGGTGACCCTAACTCACTCCTAGTCTTAGATTTTTCCCTCAGAAATCTGTCTCCTATACTGCCCAGATGCCTTCTGGACAAAACAAGTTTATATGAAGTCCACAATTTCATCAACAGAAATAACATATACCACCTTGTTATGCCAAATGGAGTTTCAGGGACACTTCAACTTAAACATACTGGATTAGATAAAACAATAAAACAAGTTTGTTAACTACAAAGAGATAGATTTTAAGTGAGTACAATTAATGAAGCATTAAGGTCAGAAATGAATGCAACTAGTGACTAACGAACTATCTTAAGTTCAAAGCAAAGTTTTCTCATCACATACTTCCTACAGTCTCACTGGCCAAACATCTTAGGTCTAGGACCCCTTCTCCAGTTCAGTGGCTGCCTTCTTTGTTCCTTCTGCTGCACTAAACCAAGGAAGGGGTGTGGGCCGAGTGAGTTGGGGTGTTCATCTCTCCTTTTTATAGTCAGTCCCCACCTTGGAAAAGATTTTCAGGTGAGATTCAGAAGACAGAGTCTATTTGAGAAGAAGCTTTCCTGCTGCTTTTCTTCACTTGTTTATGATTTCTTTGTTTGCCCTTCCTGCTTGATGACTCTGTTTACTGCTTAAAGGCAAACTGAGCAGAGCACACATCCTTTTATTTGAGACTAGCCTGTTTGCCAGACCTTAGTTTGGAACATGTATTAAGAATAGCATACAGTGGAATCTTATAATTTCACACAAAATGTTGCTACACACATTTTATCAGAGCAATTATGCGCAGTAAGTTATAAGTTTTCAAATGATACCTTACAAGGCATACTTTATAACAAACTAGTGTAATCATCTTTGTATGAAGCATGGACACAGAGATACACTGCACTGAAATTTGTACACAGCTCCCCTCCGCCTCCCCCCCCCCCGAGACCATATCAGTTTCTCTCTCCTCTAACATTCCTCTCTCACACAAAGGATTTGACAAAATTTCCAGAGGCATAACATCTAGAGCAGTGGTTCTCAACCTGTGGGCTGTGGACCCTTGATGGGCTGCAGCGTGGCTCCAGGGGGTCCGCAGACAAGCAGGGAGCTGACATCAGAAGTGCTTCCGGCCAACCAGCAGGGAGCTTCCCCCAGCCTGGGAGTTTTTAAAACTCCCGCCTTGAGCATGCAAAGCATGCTCAGAGCAGCCTGCGGGGCAGCCAGGTGCTCCCAGCTCCAGATGCCAGGTAAGTGGGGAGAAGGGACCGTGGTGGGGGTTGGGGAGACGAACCAGTGAGGAGGAAGGCCAGGGCCGCGGTGGCCTGGGGAAGGGAGGCCATGGCCACAGCAGCTCCCGGCTCCCCATGCAGGGGGAGTGGGCCATGGCCATGGCAGCTCCTGGCTCCCCAGGCAGGGGGAGTGGGCCATGGCTGTGGCAGCTCCAAGCCCGGGGCAAGAGGGCCATGGCCGCGGCAGCTTCCGGCCTGGGTGAGGGGTGCCATGGCCGCGGGGAACAGCAGGCCACATTTGCCACACAGTGGTGCCTCCTCCATTTGGGGGGGGGCGCAGACTCCCTTCCCGCTGCAAAGGGGGTCTGCGGCCTTGAAAAGGTTGGGAACCTCTGATCTAGAGCATTAAGGCTACTAACCAAAGATTAGGTTAAGTGACTGACACCTACCCTCCATGGACAAAACCCAAGGAAGGATGTGGGGATTCCTTCCAGGGTTCTGTGCCTGGGACCTTGTTCTGTGCCTTTATCTTCTGTAGTCTCCGACAAGTCAGAAACTGATAAATTTGGAGTGCTTCTCCACCACACCACCGCCCTGGCTCTGCTTCCTCCTCCTATTCTAAAATCTCTTGGTTCCTGTTCGGATGGAGAAAAGGGGAGGCAGGCCTGCTACTATATTACTCTGCTATCTTTGGATTTGGTTCTACCAAATGAAGAGTTCTAGTGTGTGCTTCTGCTACCTGTAATGTTCTGAGTAATATTGACCTGATTCCTGCTAATTTCACTCTGCAGCAGCTTGGGAACACTGTGAGCAGCAACAGCAGTGTCCTGCAGCTGTTTAGCTATATCAATTTACATTCTGTTCACATTCACAGGATCATCATAACCAGAATGGCAAGAAACTCTACTTAAATTAAAATTTATACACCACAGAAGTTAGTGCTGATCCTTGCAAGGGTAAAGTTTCTTACTTGCCACAAACGAACCTTATTATTAGTAAATCCATTTCTTTCAGTGAACAATTTAATTCTAAAGGAAGAATCACCAAACCAGAACTGCATTTCTCACATTATAATTACTTATCATTTACATGATGGTGGTACCCAAAACCCCTAATCAGGATTGCTGTCGCATTGTAGTCTAGCACAGGGTAAATCAACTTTTATTCTCCTTTGCTGAACATAGAGATTCAGACTATTTCGCTATAAGCAGGTTCTGGAAGAGGAAACAAACTGTCCAAGACTCATGTCTGCTTTCTGATACTTAGGCTTCTGCTGGCAAAGTAATGTACTTGGCACAAGCATTATCATGATGAAGTGAGAAATGCATAAAGACTAGAAAATGAAGAAGAACAGAGACCATCTACAAAAATATTGTGTAAAAATATATAGGCCCATATTTTACCAACCAATATATATTTTCTTTAATTATAGTTTACCATATAACCATTAGTGGGTTCTAGCCACACAAGTCACATTTATCAAAAGGCAGCACATCAAATAGGAGTTGACAATTACAGGCTCTATCAATACACATTATGCCAGATGGTAATGAGCCATACACAAAGGGCCAGCCATCCAAAATAATCACACCATTTTCCACAGAAATATTGAAGAGGTTATGGTTTATTACACAGTGCTCATTAGATATACAGTGGCAGCATTAGCAATTCTTCCTTCATTCGTGTCTCATTTAAGACTCGGCCCCTATAACCACATTCAAATTAGTACACAAGGTTAAAACCATTATGGCCAGGGGGAAAAAATAAGCTGCATTTTATTTTATAGTAATGGTGGATCAAAGGTCCCTGGAATCTATTATTTTCTCAACTATTATCTAACAAGGCACCAAAAAGAAAAAAGAAACTTACTGCCACTATAGCTTTGACATGAGTAAACACCATATTATTTAATTAAAGAAAAACTGCACTAAAAACAGTAAGGTTGTGACACAAAGTGATAAAAGTCACAAAATTAAATGAAGATGAACTAGCACACTTGTCTTTGAATTTCCTCATTTGTGCAGGAGTTTGTGTTTAAAATTTTACAAAAGATGACTGAATATATCATGAAAGATTAAAACACATTTACTGAAAAGATGACAATGGCACCTCTTCGCTCATCCAATACTGAACAATTTAAAACATGATTTACCCAGTTATATATGTGGGTTTCCAAATGGAAAACCACATTTGGGGGCATTTGTTTAAGAGTTGCATGGGTGTGACTATGTTATAGATTTCTCAATGGCAAACATTTCAATATTTTGTTTAGACAAATGAGGATCCAACCCATACTGGTTAAAAATGTACAGCCAATCCTGAAATTTAGAGTGGGAAGAAGTGTTAACAAGTCAAGCCTTGTAATGAGTCTTCCAAGCATAAATCATGCCTCTAAGGAACTGCAGATTTCAAAACCCTTCAGGAACAGCAATAAGGATTTTGAGCAGTGCTTGTAACCAGCATAATAAGAACACAGCATTTCCACCGTCTGGAACTTGCAACCTGCTGATATCAACTGCATTATCAGGTTCAGTCTAATGCATGTCACCAACTTATTTTCATCATTGGTACAACCATGTCCTCCTTTCTTTCCCCATCTGCCAAACTGGCATTTGTGCAAACAGGTACATCTATTACTAAACAAAATCACATCCCCTTCACTCTGTTACAATGTACCTTGGACATTAGGCTAAGTGACAGGGAAGGCAGAGAGCAAAAGCCACAAAATAGGGGATTATGATAATCGTTTTGTTTTAAACAGCTTTCTAAATCATTCAGACAACAAGTAGGATTTAATTCCTTAGTAGCAGTGGCAGAAGGCCAATAAGGATGAAGAAATATTTTGGCCCACTGGCTATATGCTTACAAAGCCTTTAACTTCAAGCAAGGATATCCCTAGGGACACAAGTCCTAGGAACAATGAAAGTGCTAATAAAAGCTAGCAGCAATCCCAAACCGTTACCAGCCATCTCCCATTTGATATCCCAATGCCAAGTATGATCTCATTCAATGCCTAAACAAGGCTACTGAGCCATGCAGGTACTACAGGCCAACCACTGACCCCTTCCATGAGAGCTAGAGACTCTCTGAAAACCCAAACACTTTCTGAACTTAAGCAGGGGAGTGGGCTGTTACCTAATTTATTATTCCAACTCCCAATCTCTGTGGAGTAAGAAGCGTTAACTTCCCTCCTCCCACTGAGGGAAATCTAAATCTTGCTTCCAAGGCAAATCACCTGAAATTGTGATCCTGTGAAATGATCAGTTTAAATGCTCCATAAAGATGTGACTTGCTAATCCCAGGAAACCTGTTCAGTGCTCACTTACTCATAAATCCAGATTTACCTATGCCATGCAGCCTCACACAATAACATCATCATTCAAATATACCTGTGCCCCCTCCACAACTGCAATTGCAACAACTTCCTCTGCTTATTTATCAGTGAAGGGAATGACCGATAACAGCCCTTCTAACCTGTGATACTGTAATAGGGTGGAATGAAATTTGTGAAAGGCTTTGAAGATGAAGTGAGAAGTTTTGAACTGATATGTTGGGATACAGGTACCCAGCAGAAGCATTTAAAAGGACAAAGTTGACAGACTGAGTAGTGAACTAAGTTGATGATCTGAACAGCAGCATTTTGAATAGACTTGAAGGGGGTTGCATGGACTGAAACTAGAGAGAAGAGTGCAAGATTCAAGGCATGGGATGATCAAGGCTGGGTAAGACTTTTGGCAAAGAAAAGGCCTGATGCTGGAGATGTTATGCAGGAAAAAGGCATTAGGATTCATACAGGACCTCAATATGTGGCTCAAAAGGAAAAGTATGAAGCAAGGATTAGATCACAGGCAGGATATAATCTTGTCCATTATGACAGAGAAGGGGAGAAGAAAAACCAAAGAAACAAAACAGGAGGCCATTAAAAAGACTCCTCCCTCAGAACTACTATGGATGCCTGCCATAGACTACTTTCAGAGTGACTATTTACCAATTAAGACTTCTGCCCATCCAGAATTAATCCAAATTTGCTTTCTTCTTTAACTCTCCAAAGATCATGAAAAAAATCATGACATCTGATATAACTTCTCTCACCAAAAATGTACCACAATGGCTAACAAGCAACATTCCAAATCTCACACGTATATTTACTATTGAAAATAAACAGAAAATATTTTTAAATATGTAAATTAAAACAAAATGCTTCAGAACTGAAGCGAACACAAGATCTCACTTCTAAATTATTAAAAGAAGAAAGACTACTAACAACATAAAATCAAGTAATTTTATGGCCACATTTTCTCTCTTTATTGGTTGATAGCCAGGCTGCAAGTCTTTCAAATTCAGATAAATATTATTTGCAATGATATGTAAGAAAAATCACACTGAGGTAATAACAAGTGCCCATTACGTGTAGTGTCAATTATTTATAAACACCAAAAAACCTCTCAGTGACTGCTTAGTAGTCCATACGTTTCCCCAAAACATCCTCTCTAAGGCAGTGTTTCTCAGCCACTGTGTCAGGACATATTAGTGTGTTGCCACAAAATGATGTGTTGTGGAAAGCCAGGAAGAGGGCTAGATTTGGCTTGGACAGGGGGCAGGCTGCTGTGTCCTGTGCAGTCATGATACACCAAGTGTGTTGTGACCTGAAAAAGGTTGAGAACCACTGCTCTAAAGAGCAAGTATATCATTATATTCCACATAGCTGGAAGTTAAGGTGCAGAAACATCAATATTAACTGGTTCGGTACTAATGATACATGAAATACATTGACTTTTTTATAGTACTGAGGTCTATTAAGAAAGGACACTTGCCAAATAAGTAGACTGTTAAAAGAATAAATCTTTTATCATCAAACTGAAAGGAGCAAGACATACAGATAAAATTAATTGTGTGAACAGAACTGAGTGTATTAAGAGGAAGACAGTACAATAGGAAAATTACTTGAAGGAATTAGAAAATTTACTGTATCCAAATCAAAATATAATTTACATTCTAAAGCACCAACTAATATTGAACGAAATCTCATTGATCAAGGGGGTAAACATTTAACAACTGTTAAAAAAATTAGAACAAAATGCCTAAACTGGATTCAATAGAATTATTATACCTCTGCCATTAGTCAGTGTAAGGAACTGTGTCACACATACTTATATACATACACACAGCAGTGTGATATTAAATTCTTATTATCATGGTATTTGAAAAGGGTACACTACTCTTAAGGGGCAAAGAAATCACAAATTACACAAATATGTGCCAATAAAAACCTTCATATCACCCCACCATGTATTGTCATACACAAGCATTATCAGAAAAATTAATTTAGAAATACTGTAGAGTTTCTGAAACTGCGTTGTTTTAGGGTTTTTTTTTTCCATCTCTTTACCTACTGGGCATTTCAGTGATCCAAGTTTATGTTTTGCACATAAAATGCCACTACTTTAAGTCCATTTACTCATGACTTTCCAGAGCTAGAAGCAATACTTAGAAGTCTGAAATCTGCCCTTCCCAATCCCACGAACCTATTGTAGCAGCACAAGAGAATGGGCTTTAAAACCTGTAGTATTTTATGCATGGATAGTTGTTACTGCTGCAGGAGCAACTCTTGCTTGTTCTGAGCTTGGCATAGGTAATTGTTTTGGGGGAACAGATGCAAGAAAACCAGCTACTTAGAATATGAGAATAACTCCCAGGGAAAACTGATTAGTAAGCAGAAGGCAAGTAGGTGGTTGAAGGTTCATGAAAAAAAAATGTATGACTGTTCTTTATGACACTGCTAACATTGCCCACATGCAGATTTTTAAAAATTCAAAATTATTTTGAAACCAATACCTTGCACCTATGTGTTTCTTACCATGAGAATGTTGTGCTATTAAGTCTTGCAACACAGAACCATGTAATAGATGGATCTTGCCTTCAACGTACCTGGAATGATGTTAAATAGGTAAATGGAGATGGCAGGCTGCCTCTGAGACTTTGACCCTTACATCAGGTATGGTAATACCATCAGCACCAGGGAAAGGATAGAAATTTCTTGGGAGCCAGACAGCTATTGCTGTCTTTGGGACTTTATCAGTTTAATAAAACACATTCTGGTACACTGATGTCTGCAAAGTTTTATTATTATTAATGTAGTTTTTTCAACAGGTGCAATTATTTTTTGTAGGTTTGTGAAAGAACCTCTGTGCGCAAAGGACTTCTCCTCCCCTATTATATGCTGTTTCTGCTTTTAATTTTTTTAAGAAATGAGACATTATCTTATATCAATTTTATTAGATGTTTAACATTTTATTTCTTTGATCTTTTTGTAACGTAGTGATGCAGCTTATATATCTTAATAAAGAGGAAAAATGGCATGAACTAATTCAAATCATAGTAGTTTCAGCCAGGTGTTAGAGGGCAAATGACACGGTTACTTACGTATAACCAGTGTCCTTTGAGATGTGTTGCTCCTGGCCATTCTATATTAGGGAAATGTGTGCCACGTAGACTAACAGCTGGAGAAGTTTCCCCTATGGTACCCTATAAAGTCAGCTGTGGAGTCCACTGGAGTGGTGCCAAAGTGACTCTCCATATAAGACACAGCTGACCCTTCCCTCGCCAGTTCCTTCTTGCTACATATTCCTAGAGGGGTAGGAGGGAGGAAAGTGGAATGGCCAGGAGCAACATATCTCAAAGAATAATGGTTACAGGTAAGTAACTGCTTCTTCTTCTAGTGATTGCTCCTGTCTACTCCATATTAGGTGAGTCACTAGCCTTACCTTAGGCAGAAGGTCGGAATTATAGCCTCATGGACAGCAGCACCATTCTACCCACTGCGGTATCCTCCTGAGTCTGCTAGGTGATCACATAGTGGGCCGCAAAGGTATGGGCCAATGACTAGGTGGCTGCTACATATATGTCTAAAATCGGCACTTGGCCCAGGAAGGCCATTGACAACGCTTGAGCCCTTGTGCAGTTGGATCTTGAGTGCTGGAGGGTCAATCCTCAACAAAGCACAACACTCATGGATGCAGGACACTATCCAGGATGGGAGATGTTATGCTGAAATAGGCTCGCCTTTCATCCTGTCCACTACTACTATAAACAGCTGAGGAGATTTCTGAAAAGCCTTAGTTCTTTCAAGGTAAAAGGCAAGAGCACGCCTTATGTCAAGGGCGTGCAGCTTATGCTCCCTTTCCGAGACTTTGGGCTTTGGATAGGAAACCGGCAAGACAATCTCCTGGTTATAATGGCAGGGAGAGCTGGAAAAGCTGGGTGTGGGCACAGCTGGACCCTGTCTTTGAAAAAGACAGTGTCAGGTGGTTCTGATGTTAGGACCCAAATTTCCAACACCTGTCTGGTGGCAGTGATGGCCACCAAAAGGATCCTTTCCAAGAGAGATAAACCAATGAACTGGATGCTAGTGGCTCAAAGGGTAGTCCCATAAGTCTTGAGAGAACTAAGTTAAAATCCTACTGGGGCACCGGAGGATTTACCAAAGGGAAAAGTCTGTCCTGGCTCTTTAGAAAGCATTTAACAGTAAGCTTTGAAAACACCAAGAGGCGGTTGACCCCTTCATGGAAAGTGGACACTGCCACCAAATGAACCTTAACTGAGGAGACTGAGAGGCCTTGAGATTTCAAGGATCATAAATAATCCAAAATAGCTGGAATTGGGGCCACTCTGGGTTCATGCCCTCTAGCACCCACCCAAGTCACAAACCTCATCCATTTTACCTTGTAGGTGGCCCCAGTAGCTGGTTTCCTACTGTTGCACAAGACCTCCTGAACCTCTGCTGAACACTGTAATTCCTTCTGTGTCAGCTATGGAGGCTCCATGCTTGGAGATGTGAAGAACTCAGGTTTAGGTGGACCAGACAGCCTTGGTCCTGGGAAAGTAGGTCCAGAAGAAGTGGTAACTCTATGGGATCCTGGACTGAGAGATTCAGCTGGGTGGTAAACCAATGCTGTCTCAGCCACACCAGAGCTAAGAGTATGATCACAGCTTTGTCTTGTTTGATCTTCAGAAGCACCTTCAAGATTAGTGGTGTTGGAGGGAAGGCATAGCACTTCCAGCCTGTCCATAGGATCTCAAAGGCTTCTGCCATGGAGCCCAGGCTGTGCCCTCTGAAGAAGCAAAAGGTCTTGCACTTTTTGTTCTATTCTGAAGTGAACAGATCTATTCAGGGACAGCCCCACTTTTAGAAAATGTCTTCTACGAACTCTTGCTTCAGCGACCATTTGTGAGTCATGAATCTCCTGCTTAGGCTGCCCACCATGAGATTCTGTCGTCCTGAGAGATACGAAGCAACCAGGTGGATAGAGTGGTGAGTGCAAAATTCCCACAGCTTGAGGGCTTCACAACGGAGAGGTGTAGAGCATGGCCCTCCCTGCCTGTTTATATAAAACATCGCAGGCTTACTGTCCATCTGAACTGACACCACTTTGCTCACCAGGACACCTTGAAATGTCTGACAAGCAAAAAATATCACTCGGAGCTCTTTGACATT
Source organism: Podocnemis expansa (assembly GCA_007922195.1). Lineage (NCBI taxonomy): Eukaryota > Metazoa > Chordata > Testudines > Podocnemididae > Podocnemis > Podocnemis expansa. Next base: position 54,607,918 of record ML681979.1, read on the forward strand.
GATATGGGGATGCAGTTTGTTGCCCTTCCACAGACCTTGAGCCTTGAGATGGCCAAGGTGCACTCCCCACTCCAAGTCCGATGCATCAGTAACCAGAAATGTTGAGCCTTGAGGAGGCTGGAAGGGCAGATCACTGAAAACATTGGGCTCCTGGCACGACCAGTCCAATGACCTCAGAATGTCTACTGGGAGTGTGACTATCCTGCCGATACTGTCTTGAGTTGGGCAATGCACTGAGGCCAACCACATTGCAATGGATGTAATTGTAGTTGGACATGCTTTACCATGCAGATGCAGGCCGCCATGTGACCCAGCAGCCTCAGACAAGTTCATGCCGGGGTAACTGGATACTTTAGTAGGTCTCCAATAATGGTCGCAATGGTCAGAAATCAAGACCGAGGGAGGGAAGCTCTCACCTCCCTTGACTTCGAGTGCCCCTGTAAACTCAATCTTCTGCGAGAAATAAGTGTGGATTCCTGCATGTTGACCAAAAGTCCCAGCAGGTTGAACACATCCTGAATCACCCGAAGGTGGTGGGCCACCTCGTTTCTGGAACGGCTGCAAACAAGCCAGTCATCCAGATATGGATACACTTGAATTCACGAGCATCTGAGGAAGGCTGCGACTGATGCTAAGCATTTTGTGAAGATCCAGGGAGCAGCCGCCATTCCAAAGGGGAGAACTGTGAATTGAAGATGCCTGTCCCCTACCATATAATGGAGGAATCTCTTGTGTCTTGAGTATGGTCAAAATATGGCAGTGTGCGTCTTGAAGATCGAAGGCAGCATACCAGTCTCTTGGATCCAGGGAAGGGATTACTGAGTTGAAGGAGACCATCTGAAATCAGATCTTGTGAAAGAATCGATTTATGCCTCTCAAGTCAAGGATAGGCTGTAGACCTCTTTTCACTCTGGGGATTAAAAGATAGCAGGAAGAAAATCTCCCACCCCTCCCATCTTAAGGTATGTCCTCTACCACTCCCTTGTCTATAAGATACTGAACCTCTTGAAACAGTCCCTGAAGAGGGTTGGGGAAGGGGGTGGATGGAACGATGGTAAGGAGGAAAACTGAGGGGGGTATCTCTGTCGCACCATGTGCAGCACCCAGGAGTCCGAGGTGATTATGGAGCAAGCACAGTAAAACCAGGATAATCTATTGGTAAATGGGGGAAGAGATGGATCCAGGAATGGGTCTGCTATGTTGTCCTCAAGCGCACCCTCAAAAGTTCTTTTTGCAGCCCGAGAGCTAGTGAAAGACATCTTGATTCTGGTTGAGCAGACGCTGGTTGTTTCAGCGCCCATTCCAATTTCTCCTGCAGTCATAGTCCTGACACTGCTGGTACTGATGAGGTGGATGCTGAGGTTTGAAAGGCTTCCTCTGAGAAGCTGAAGTATGCAATCCCCAGGACTTCAGCAGAGCTCTAGAATCCTATGAAATTTGGAACTTTGAGTCTGTCTTCTGGGAGAAAGAGGTCTGGCCCTTCAAAGGGAAGGTCCTGAATAATCAATTGGACTTCTTGCGGAAACCCTGAGGCCTGTAACCAGGAACTCCTTCTCATGGTTACCCCTGAGGCCATGTCGAGAGCTGATCGGAGCAGAACTTGAGAAACCACTTTGCCTTCCTTAACTGCAGCTGAGAATTCTGCTCCCGAATCCTGACTGATCTTGTCTGTGAACTTTTCCAGTGAGGACCAAGCATCAAAGGTGTATCTGCTAAGGATTGTCTGTTGATTGGCAATTCTTAATTGGAGTCTCCCACCACCCCCGGTGGAACACCTCTTACGCCAAAAGAGGTCTAGTTTTCTGGCCTTCTTGGATGGTGACGTTGGTCCTTGGTGGCCCTGCCTCTCCTTTGCATTGGCTGCAACTACTACCAGTGACCCTGGAGTAGGGTGAGAATAGAAATGTTCATGACCTTTTGTTGGCACAAAGTATTTCCTTTCCATTCTCTTCATTGTGTGAGGAACAGAGGCAAGGGTATGCCACCCTTGGTGGTATTCTGAATCATTTAAGGAGTGGAAGGGCCACCTTAGACAAACCTTCTGGAGCCAGAATATCCACCATCAGGTCAGCGTCCTCTACAGTCTCCTTGGCCAGTAGACCCAGGCCTCGGGCCACTCTATGAAGACGCTTCTGGTGAGCTTTCCTGTCCTTCTGTATGGCTGCTGGCTTAGCGCCTGCAACTGCTTTGTCAGGAGGTGATAATGAAAACTCTCCCGATGGCTCTGGTGGAACACTCTCCCCAATAGATGATGGGCTATGGCCTTCACTCCCACAACTAGTACGATTCTTTCCTTCTCTCTCTGACTCTGTCTTGGAAGGTTCACCTACATCCAGGGGTGCACTAACTGTGAAGGAGGGCTGGGGCAGGGAGCTTAAGACCAACAGCGGTCTACTCATTTTAAGACCTTGCTCATGGTGGTAGGCCCACAAAGTACAAAAAGGCCATTAGGAAAGCATTAGCCATTGAGGTTGACACTGCTGGAGAGGAGAACGGAGTGGCTGTGGATCCCCCTTGCTCCTATAGAATCTACCACTCTTCGATACCACTGAGCACAGGTCAGAGTCTGATGAGAATTTGCTCTGGGGAGACCAGCATGGTGAGGTACCAGAAAGTGCTAGAGAGTGGTGCCATGAACTCTCATCCCATGTCTCCACACGTGGTGCTGTGGAAGCACAGTGCTGGACTAGAGTTGTTGCTGGGAAGCAGTGCCACGGATCCCCTGCCGTAGCTCCCACTGCTTGAGGTATTGGGGAACGGTGCTGTGCTGGCGCCACCGTTGTGGCCGGGAATCCTTTTGACTGCTCAGGATGGGGGGACTTGGGAAGGCAGAGGCAATCGCTGCCATTGTGAGGCTGGCCGCATCAGTGTGGGCTTGCCCCTCGATGACCCTATTCCCTTGATTGCCAGAGGTGGCAAAGAGTCCAAGGTGGGCAGTGCCATCTACTCCATGAGTTCCTGTGCCGCGTCAAAAGCCTCTGGTGTGGAAGGAAAACGGAAGTTTTCCTCCAAAATGTCCCTAGTCGGTGAGGACACAGACACTGGACTCAACAGCCCTTGTCTGGGAGCCAGACTAGATGGTGCCACAGGCAGTAAGGGTGAGCTGACCTTGCTTGACTTCGAAGACTCTCTTTCATCTGATCTCTTAGGGGAACAACACCTTTCAGTCTTCCTTTTCTTCTTTTGCAGTGCTGGGGAGAGTGATTGGTGCTGCTGGAACAGCGCCCACGACAACAGCACGGTGCAGTGTCAAGATTCCTTAGACGGATCCTTTCTCGAGGTTTCCCTAGATGCGGCTGGTGCACTGCTCACCGAAAGTGCTGTGATGGAGTCTGTTCCTGAGGGTGCTGGTTGAAGAGCCTCCTCCATCAGATGAATCTTAAATCTCTGCTCCCTTTCCTTCTGAGTGTGCGAAAGGAATCTCTGACAGATTTTACACTTTCTCTCTAAGGTGGCTTTCTTCTAGGCACCTCAGGGAAGAATGATGCAGGTCATACAGAGGCATAGGCTTCCAGCAAGACTCACAAGTCTTGAAACTGGGTATGCTACAATCCAGAGCCCAGAGCTTGGGTGACTTTAAACTAACTATGCAACTATCAAACTAACAATACAACATTTAACGGGTACTTGAACTATCTAACACTAAGGGGAACGCTGCTGATACTAGCAGTAAGACACTTGACCTACCGTCAGGGCGGTAATAAGGAACTGCGGACGGTAGGGTCAGCTGCATCTTATGTAGAGAGCCACTGTGGCACCACTCCAGAGGACTCCACAGCCGACCCTATGGGTACTCTAGGGGAAAATTCTCCAGCTGTCCATGCACGCAGAGCTTGCACACCTAGTATGTAATGGACAGGAGCAAAGAAGAATTGTAAGCCAACGAACCATCTTAAAGAAACAACCCAGTTTCCATGGCGAGGTCCATAAAATGAAATAGTTTATTGGAGCTCGTGCTACTTCTGAAGTTTTACCAGTGGATATTGCCATTTTTCTGATTCAATTAATATAAAATAAGAATCTCAGAACTGATATTTTTCTGATTGAACAACAGAATCCTTCATAGGTTTGAAATTCATGGAGGAACAAAACAGAGCTCGGAGATTACCATATATACTCGGGTATAAGCTGATCCCCCAATTTTGAGCCCAAAAGGAGGGGAAAAAAGGGATGCCCCGTGTATAAGCCAAGACCCCCCCACTTTGGTCCTGGCCCCTAACCTCCCCACCCAGTGTTGCTGCTGGCTTCCCCTGGGGTTCCCAACAGCTTCCCTAACCCCCAAATCTCTGCCGCTGCTTTCCCCCTGCCCCCCTACTCTGTTCATTCCTCACTCCTGCCCCCCCTGCTCCACCCCTTCCTCACTGCTGCCCCCCTGCTCTGCACCTTCCTCACTGCTGCCCCTCTCCTCCTCCTGCTGCCCCCTGCTCTGCCCTTTCCCCACTGCTGGCCCCTAGCTCCTCACTGATGCCCCCCTTCTCTGCCCCTTTCCCACTGCTGCCCCCCACTACTCCTGCTGCCCCCCTGCTCTGCCCCTTCCTCACTGCTGCCCCCTGCTCTGTCCCTTCCCACTGCTGCCCCACTGGCTCGTCACTGCCACCCCTCTGCTCCCTTCTCAGTTCCCTGCTGTTGCTCCCCTGTTCCCCAACACCCTTTCCACCCTTTACCCCCTCACCCCCCAACCCCTGCTGCTGCTCTTCCCAGCCTGCCAGGCACCCCTGCCCCAAATCCCCGGTCCCTGTCGCTGCTTCCCTGGCCTCCCTGAACCCTGCCCCCACAAACCCTCCTGGCCGTCCCATCACTTTCCCCAACTCCCAGAACCCTTCCCCAACCTCCAGTACCTGCTGCCTTTTCCTTGGCCTCCCTGAATCCTCCCCTCAAAGTGCAGGCCGACCCCACCCCAGACCCCCTTACATGGCCGCTCCAGATGCCGGGGTCCCTTCCTTCCTCCAGCCTCAGCCCCAGCTGGCTGCCCAGTAACACTGGGGCTCCACCCTGCCGCATGGTCAGGGAAAGGGGTGGCTGGGGCTGTCTACCATACTCTCCTGAGTATAAGCTGAGTGGCTGTTTTGAAGCCAATTTTCAGGCACAAAATTCTCAGCTTATACGCGATGATATACAGTAATGATGCCCCTGCTGATATCCAAGAAGCATGGAGAAGGAAGTGACTTGACGAGTAAGAAGGTGCAAGAGCTGGAGGTCAGAGCGGGTGGGTGGGGGAGAAGGAGGCAATGGACTACACACTGACTGGGCATGGGGACTAGGTAGTCAAAGGTAGGGATTGGAGGAGGCCAACTGGGAGTCAGTGGTGGGGGAAAAAACAATACAAAAATTGAATGAGGAGCATGCACGGAAAAGATGCGTAGGTGGAGGTGGTGAATGGGGGAGGGAGAGAAAGACAGGACTGGCACCACTAGAGGGGTCTATGACCAGTAAAAGCACACAGATCTGCAGAACTTAGAATAGAATACCAACATTTTTGAATGCCTAGGGTAGGTTTTCAAAAGTGTCTAAGTGCTTTTGGAATAAAATGCCACTGAAAGTAAATGAAGTTTTGCTCCTAAGTCATTTAGGCATTTCAGTAAGTCCACGTACAAATTATATTTAGGGATAGACATTTCAAAGTTGTTAAGCATTTGCAGTTCCCATAGAAGTCAATGAGATTTGTGAATATTTGTGACATCAGACCACACATTAGGAACTTTACTTTAGACTTGCAGGTTTGAAAGTGTCTATCTCGCTATTCAAATACAATTCACTTTTCTTTAGGTTAGATTTTTGCTAACTTCATATTGCCATGTACAATTTTGCTTTTTTTTTTTTTTTTTTGTGCTGTTTTTGTTTACTTTGGATATTACCTCTATTCCTTAAGTTAGCAGCAGGTGAGCACTCTCAGAAGTTATACAACACTTTAGTACACTAGAAGCAATTACTTTACTGCCATTCAATGGGCAAGGCAGTAACAAAGAAGAATAAGGGTCTTGTGTAAGGGACCTTGTAGCTGAAAATAAAAATAGATTCACCCTGGCCACCTGTCCTCCCTCTCCTTAATTCATGATGACCTTATTTGTAAATATGACTTCAATTCTCATCATTATGACTGAAGATTTAGATTGTCTACACACAATCTGTTTCCTTCTGTTCAAGTTAAAATCTCACTCTGTCTTTTTGACATTCACTGCCCCTTCTTCCATTCATTTTTGATCTAAGCCAGTGGTTCCCAACCTCTTCTTTATGCAGACCACTATCTCATTTTGAAAAGCTTTTGTGGACCACCACCCTGCACTCCCTGGCCCCAAGCCCCTTACCACCCCCATTCCCTGCGGCCCTGCAGTACCCAGCCACGAGCTCCTTACCATGCCCCCGAGCCCCTTAATGTGCCCTTGTCCCCTGCGGCCCTGCACTCCCCAGGTTCCAGCACCTTCACGCGCCTCTGCCCACCATGGCTGGGCACCCCCATCCCCCTGCATTCCCTAGCCACAAGCCTGTTACTGCTCCTTCCCTGTCCTCTGTGGTCCTGCACACTCCTGCTCCACCTGCACTTTTCCCAGCCTGATCCCCCGCAGGCAGGGCTGTCCCTAAGGGAGTGCGGGGGCTAAGACCAATTGCCTTGTGCCCCCCCACAAGCGCCAGGGGGCAGGGCATGCTGGCCTAGAGGCTAGCCCCGCACTCCCACCCCTCCCTTGAGCCTGGGTTGGAGCAGGCCAGTCCAGGGGCTGGGCTCTGCTCTCTCGCCCCACCTCCGGGTGGAATAGCCAGCACAGGGGAGGGGCAGGAGAGCAGAGCATGGCTTCTGGGCCAGCCTGCTCCACCCTTGGGCTGGCTGTTCTCCACCCTAGAGGCGGGTCAGACCAGCCAAGAGAAGAGTCTGTCACCCCCCCCCACCCAATGGCTACCAAAGGCAGCAGGGAGGGGGCGGTGGGCAGTGTGGCCATGGGGAGGGCAGTGGTAAGAGCTTCGTGCTGCCCTGCTCATGGCAAGGCAGTGTGTGGCCCAAGGCGATTCCCCCCCCCCCAAGGACGGTCCTGCCCGTGGACCACCTGTGGTACACTCACGGCCCACCAGTGGTCTGCGGATCAGAGGTTGGGAATCGCTGATTTAAGCAATAGTTTTAATTGGTGGGGCCAGCTAGTATTTTTAGCTTATGGAAAAGAACACAAGAGATTTTGGGACAGCAAACCAGGCACACTACACCTGCATATTTCTGCTTAAATCACCAGCAGTGAAATAGTTAGTGTTGAGGCCTTTTCAGAGTGAGCACCTTTAAAAGACAAACTTACCTCTCAAAATAATTGTTTCAGATGTTTATATGACTCTGTTGGCTTGCAGTTAGTTCATGGGTGCAAGATTTTCTTCACAGTCATAAAACTTAGATTCCAGCTCAGAATTCTGCAGCAAAGGGTGGATTCTACAGCAAATTCCACCACTAAGGAATCATGGAAAAGCCATGGGTAAGAGTGTTAAGCACTTACAGTATTTAACAAATGGATCTCTGTTCTAGATACTCTGGTAGCTCTTTGCATACCCAGTTTTCTGGTGCTAAAATAAAATCCCTCCCACAAAACAAGAGAGTGTGTTCTTAAAACAATCCTTATTAATACCGCAATGACTTCTGATACACTTTGCATTGTACAGAGAGGACTTTCCTTTCTTTTATTCAACAGATAATTGCTGTGTTTGTCAATACTGTGTATGGTGAAAACAATCTCAAGCTAATGAAGAAAAGAATTAGTAATATTGTTAGATTTGTATTTAGAGTTGATTTTTATTATTGTGAGTGGAAGCTGATCAATAGAAATATGTAATGAAGTTGGATGTGCTTTTCATCTGCTGAGACTCTTCTTGTAAATTAGATGAAGCATCTCAAAGCACTAATCCCAGAGATCAAAAGCTAAATAGAATAATTTGAAGTAATCACTGAAACCACCTCTTAGTAGATTTTCCTCAGTTTTTATTAAGGTATAGAGAACAAACCCATAAATTCCTTAAAGAATTAGAGAAAAGATTTCATGCTCATTATGTTTTTCTTTATGTTTTAACCAAATAATCTTGTCAAGGATACCACCCTACTTAATATGTTCTTAGGTGCTGAATATTTTAGAATTATGCATTTTCTGCACTTCTTAATTAGTTGAGCCTCAAAGCACACACTTCTTAGGATACTGTATGTATGCTGATGATATGGATAAGAACAGTAAGTCCCCATGGAAATCACTTTTATGATGAAGAGACTTAATGTGCACCAGTAGAAATGAGGATTGACTGTTAAGGTCTATTGTTACTATAATTAGAAGTCAAATGCCAATTAGCATTTCCATTAATAAGATACATCTCTGCAATATCTGCAGCTGAGCCCCAGTCTGCTCCTTACACTGTGGTAATAAGCTTATCCATTTGCTGATAACACTGCATTTCTGAGTTTAGTCTGAACTTCTACACACACATACACTACCACGTCTGACCACCTTATTTTTTGTTTCCAGTATTTTTATTTTTCTACACTTCCACCTGACTTGTTCCATTTATTTCTGCTCTGCTTTACTTCATCGGGGTAGGGAGGAATGGGTGAACAAATGAAGCTTCAGACTCCAAGACTCCAGCCCTTGGCCATTTCCTCAACTGCAGGTCAGACTAAAGCTAACAAACTACAGATTTCCATCCATGGTGAATTCAGACAAAGAGAAATGAATTTGCCTCTTTCAAGCATAATATTCTATACTTATTTCTTCATAAAAAACATGTACGTGATTTTATATGTAAATTAGCAGCAGCAGTCTATCAAAGTCTGGGCATCCATTCCCTTATTTCAATCTACAGAACTGAGAAAATAGAACGATATAGCTCAATAGTCTGGAATTTGTACAATATAACGAGTAGCATGGGCTCTCTATACGCAGAGCTATTCGTGTTACATAGGACAAAAGAAGAAAATTGCAGGAGCAGGAAGGCTAATAGGAGACAAAATGCAAGAAAAAGATGTGTTTATATATTTAATATACATGTTTATGTATGGTTATAATACACAAGTGCTATATATGGGAATTAGAGGGGAAGGAGTTTTGTTGCAATTAAAAGCAAGATTGATGTTTTCCAATTACAGAAACCTGCACCTTTTTAACCGAGTGTGTGTGTGCATGTGTGTGAGAGAGAAAGAGAAACAAATTTAAGGCTTGTCCAAATGAGGGAAAAAGGAGCTTTTATAAAACAAGATAGTTAACATCCTATCCTAAGGTTCATCTTGACCCATTAACAGTAACTTTTTCCATCTGTGCTAAGATTCAAACTATCACATTTTTAAAATCCAAAGGAGTAGTCAAGTTAGTTTAGTTCAGTAAAACAAACAAGGAGTCCTGCGGCACTTAAAGACTAACAAATTAATTTTCTGCATGAGCTTTCTGGGCAGGAAAGCTCTTGCAAAAAATAAATTTATTAGTCTTTAAGTCTTTAACCAGTGCAAGTTTGTAGTTAGACCTTATTTAAGTTTCAGAGAGATCTGAAAGATCATTTAAAACTCCACAGATTCTCTGTACTACAGAAAGTTTGTCAGCACAGCTGTAAGGTAAATTATCCCAGAGGAGAGGCACCTTACACCAGCAAATGACTACTTTTGCCTGTATAGCTTATTCCAGTTCTCTGAACAAGAAAAGCTGTACCACCAAAGAACCTTTTTTTTTCTTCTTTTTTTAAACCAACATAACTGCACCTGTTCAAGAGCATTTGCCAACATAACTGTTTGGCAGAGATATCATTTTTAGAGCCCTGCACATCTTCAGGTATCCACAGACCCATAGTTGCAGATTGGCGCACAGATGTGCATTCTATTTTTATTTGCCCAGCGTGTGATCGATCGCTGCAGCTGCTGCTATGGTCTGGGTCAGCAGCATACAGGGGAACAAAAGAAGCACTCCAGCCAACCTCAGCTCAGCTCTGGTTGCAATCTGCCAGCCAGCCAGAGTCTCTCTGACAGTCAGTCAGCATGCTTTCTTTTGGTCAGGCTCCCTCAATGCCCAGCTGGTCTTTGATTGGCTCATTCCCCTCACAGGCCCCAACCACTTTTGCCTCTTCTTGTTTGCTATTTGCAAGCCGTGCTGTCAATCAGAGATTTCACTGGCCAAGTGACTGACAGCATAGTACACAAACTGCAAACAAGGAAACGAAAAAGTGGGCAGGGCCCACATGGGGAATGAGACAATCAAAGGTCAGCATGTTGACTGAGTGAACCTAAGCCTGAGTGTGGATGCAAATACACATAAAACCTGGAATGCAGATCAGATAGATACAGACAGTGAGTGGATCATATGTTTGTAACTACACAGGACTATAATAATTCTTTCACACTCTTAACCAATGTAGCTACATTGACAAAAACTGAAGGGCAGATCAGGCCTTAGTTTAACTAGTGCTTGTTTCTGTAGCTAAGGCATAAATTGCTTCCATGACTGAAACAAGGATACATGAAAAGGCACAGAGATGCCATTTATCAACAGAACTTAATCATCAGTGCTTAGTAAAACTGTAATTATACTTTAACACCCTGTCTTGATTGAAAAACACTTATTTGGTGGGGGGCAGTGCAATGATGTTAGCACAACAAAGTTAAATTAATAAGACTGAAAGCCTTATAAACACTTGAGATATTTTGAAGCCATACTAGGGGACCATACTGTAGGCTCCATCCTAGACCATGCTGCCTCACTGTGGAAGAAACACAAGGACTGAAGAAATGCAGTGAATTATTTCAGTGTTCCAGATATAAATAAAAATTGAACTTTCCATAACATTTCAAGGTGGAATTCCTCCAGGATTTTAAAGAGATGACTTGAACCCTTGAAAGCAGAAACAGTCATATCAATCAGTAGGTTACCCTCCATATCGCCAAGTAGAGAGTATCTGGGCTGAGATGCAGAATACTACCTTACTGTTGAGACAGGAGATCTGGGGAACAGAAGTGATGGATACAGTGGCTCCCTGCTTAGCTGCAGACAAGGCTACACCCAGGCTATTATTAAAATGTTTATACTCATCAGGGGAAGGAAAGTTCAACAGAAAATGCAGGCTACAGTCCAGCATCTGAGAGAGAGCTCTTGTCTGCGTGTTCCTGTGCAACACATTTGGCATTTGGTGCTTTGTTTGGAAGCAAAAAGGTCTATTACTAGGTAGCTCCATCAGAGAAACAGCACCTGGCCATAGCTAGTTTCAAGGACCATTCAAGTTCATCCTGAGGCCTGCTGAGCAAGTGTTTCTATACAGTGCTACAGGGATGAGCGCATATTGCTCTGCCCTGAGAGCCACTATGTTGATACGGAGTCAGGGCTCCATGATGTTCCAAAGTACATATACACTGAGATCTCAACAACAGGTATTATCATCGCCAGCAATTTCAGTGTTAGGGAACAGGAAGCAAAGGATAACTTCGCATGACATTCTTCCTGCTCACCCATCAACAAAGCTACTGAAGCACTCAAAAACAGATGGCCGGTATGCTTTGACAACTGTATACACTCAACATGTAGTGACCTGCCACCCAATGTTGCAAGAGTCTTAATGTTTAGAACAACAAAGGATGTGACATAGGTCAGTGAATCCACTGGGCTTAGAAGCAGTTGAAAAATTATGTTGTCTGTAGTGGTTGTTCAAAAGAGTTGTCAAGTTTCAAATTTTGAAAAATCTCTCATCTGAAAGAATGGCACTGGCCTGAATGGAATGTAGGACTAAGGTGATCCTTTGTGCAGAGTGAAATACATATAGGAGATGATTAACAGTCCAATGACTAAAGGAGGCTGCAGGTACTCTGGATCACTGAGGAGAGACATATGTTAAGAGTGGATCTGTAGGAGCTACTCATCTATATGGGTAGACAAATGTTCTTTGGTGTCTGAACTGTGCTGTAACCACAGTGTGGCTCCTGAAGATGACTTGCAGGGCTGCAGACAAGCCAGAAAGAAGGATTTAAAACTGACAGCATCTTGCCCTCACCCAGGACCTCAGGTTTTTGATGCAAGGCTGTTTGATTGTCACATGAAAATAGATGCCCTTTATGTCAAGAGCCACATAGCACTTTTTCTGGAAAAAGGAAAAGTAATACATATAAAAGCAAGCATACTGAACTTGAATGTTCTTAAACACCTGTCAAGGTTTCTGAAGCCCTGAATAGGTCTCAAACTATCACTGTTCCTGGGAACTAGAAAACAGAAGGAGTAAAATCCTTTACCTTTGTGACATTGTGGGAGCGAGGGTGAAGGAGTCTGGAGCACAGGTGGTGTTCTCCTGGATCCTTTCAGTCAAGGCTAGAGGCCTCAGGAGAGACAGATGCATCCTTGAGGTGAATGCCTGGCTGCGAAGATGGTGTGGTCAGGAGGGATTTGGCTTCCTTGACCATGGAGTACTGTTTCTGGACAGAGGATTGATAGGCAGAGACGGCCTTCACCTGTCCAGAAAGGGGAAGAGCATATTTGGGCACAGACTGGCTGACCTAGTGAGGAGGGCTTTAAACTAGGTTCAAAGGGGGAAGGAGACCAAAGCCCACAGGTAAGTGACAATGTGGGTGATCTGGGGGAAGGGATGGAACTTGGGGGGTGCTGGGACTGTAGCACCAGGAATAAAAGAGAAGGTAGTTGGAACATGGGGGGGCGGGGGGAGGAGAAATAAAATAATTGTCTTAAGTGTTCTACTGAAGCCTCAATATGTGAGGCGAGTGGGGGAGGAGAACTCCAAGAAAAAATGCAAGGAGGCATATGTGATAGAACTGAAAATCAAAATGATAAAGTAGGGCAATTGGCCGGGTATCTTAGGTGCCTGTATACTAATCCGAGGAGCCTGGGAAATAAGCAAGAAGCATTGGTAGTACGAGAGCAGACAAGGAACTATGATATCATAGGAATAACAGACGGGGTGGGATAGTCTGCACGACTGGACCTCTGCCATGGATGGGTATAAACTGTTCAGGAAAGACAGGCAGGGAAGAAGAGGGGGAGGAGTAGCGTTATATGTAAAAGAGCTCTATGACTGCTCAGAGCTCCATTATGGAAGTGGAAGCATGCCAGCAGAAAGTCTGTGGGTTGCACTGAGAGGGGAAAACAACAAGGGGGATGTTGTGGTGGGTGTCTGCTACAGACCACCAGACCAGAAGCAGGAGGTGGATGAGGTGTTCTATGGTCAACTAGCAGAAGCTTCTAGATCAAAAGCCCTGGTGCTGATGGGGGACTTCAATTACCCTGACATCTGCTGGGAGGCCAATATAGCAGTGCATGGGCAGTCCAGGGAATTTTTAGAGAGTGTTGGGGTCAACTTTCTAGTACAAATGCTAGAAGAACCAACTAGGGGCCTTGCACCTCTCGACCTGGGGCTCACAAAGAGGGAAGAATTGATCAGGGAGGTAGAGGTAAATGGCAAGCTAGGCAGTAGTGACCATGACATGGTTGAGTTCAGGATGCTGATTAAAGGAAGGAAGGAAAGAAGCAAAACAAAAACCCTGGACTTCAAAAAAGCAGATTTTGGCTCCCTCAGGGAACTGATGGGCAGGATCCCTTGGGAAGCTAATCTGAAGGGGAAAGGAGTCCAAGAGAGTTGGTTATATTTTAAAGAAACCCTGCTAAGGGCACAGGAAGTTGCCATTCCAATTAGGAGAAAGAACACCAAACATGTGAGGCAGCCAGAATGGCTTAGCTGAGAACTCTGCTCTGAGCTTAAACATAAAAAGGAAGCTTACAGGAAGTGGAAGCTTGGTCAGATGACCAAGGAGGCATATAAAGATATTGCTAGGGACTGCAGGAATAAAATCCGAAAGGCCAAAGGACAAATGGAGTTGCGGCTAGCGAGGGATGTAAAGGATAACAAGAAGGGGTTCTACAAGTATGTTAATAACAAGAAGAGGATCAGGGATGGTGTAGGTCCCTTGCTGAATGGGGCAGGCATCCTTGTGACAGAGGATGAAGAAAAAGCTGAAGTGCTCAATGCTTTTTTTACTTCAGTTTTCACAGGCAGGGTCAGCTCCCAGCCCACTACCATGGGTATGGCAGATTGGAGAGAAGAAGAGAGGCCCTTGGTGACGGAAGGTCAGGTTAGGGACTGCTTAAGGAAGCTGGATGTGCACAAGACCATGGGGCCGGACGAACTGCATCCAAGGGTGCTAAGGGAATTGGCCGATGAGATAGCAGCACCGCTGGCCATTATCTTTCAAAACTCATGGAGAATGGGGGAGGTGCCAGAGGATTGGAAAAAAGCAAATGTAGTGCCTATTTTCAAGAAAGGGAAAAAGGAGGATCCAGGGAATTACAGACCTGTCAGCCTCACCTCAATCCCTCGCAAAATTATGGAGCAGGTTCTCAAAGAATCCATCCTGAAACACTTAGAGGAAAATAAAGTGATCAGGAACAGTCAGCATGGATTTACCAAGGGTAAATCATGCCTGACCAACCTCATTTCCTTCTATGAGCAGATGACTGGTTTTCTGGATGCAGGAAGAACTGTTGATGTGATATACCTTGATTTTAGCAAGGCTTTTGATACAGTTTCCCACAGCATTCTCACTGGCAAATTAAGGAAGTATGGGTTGGATAGGTGGACTATAAGGTGGATAGAAAACTGGCTAGATCAATGGTTTCAGCGTGTAGGAATCAATGGTTCCATGTCTAGCTGGCAACCAGTAACGAGTGATGTGCCCCAGGGGTTGGTCCTGGGGCCGGTTCTGTTCAACATTTTCATCGATGATCTCGATGATGGAATAGACAGCATTCTCAGTAAGTCTGCGGATGACACCAAGCTGAGGGGAACAGTAGACACGTTGGAGGGCAAGGACAGGATTCAGGGAGACCTAGATAAATTGGAACAGTGGGCCAATAGAAATCTTATGAAGTTCAATAAGGACAAGTGTAAAATCCTGCACGTGGGACGAAAAAACCCTATGCACCGCTACAGGCTGGGGAACATTCAGCTAAGTAGCAGCAGTGTAGAAAAGGACCTGGGGGTCATGGTGGATGGGAAGCTAGATATGAGTCAGCAGTGTGCTCTTGCGGCCAAAAAGGCCAATGGCATACTGGGCTGCATCAAAAGAAGTATTACCAGCAGATCAAGGGATGTGATCATTCCCCTCTATTCTGCACTGGTGAGGCCACATCTAGAATACTGTGTTCAGTTTTGGGCTCCCCACTACAAAAAGGACAGGGACATGCTAGAGAGAGTTCAGAGGAGGGCAACCAAAATGATTAAAGGGCTGGAGCACAAGCCCTATGAGGAAAGACTGAAAGAATTAGGCTTATTTAGTCTGCAGAAGAGAGGATTGAGGGGGGATTTGATAGCAACCTTCAACTACTTGAAGGGATGCTCCAGGGAAGATGGAGCTCGACTGTTCTTGGTAGTAACAGAGGACAGAACAAGGGAGCAATGGTCTCAAGTTGCGGTTAGGGAGGTCGAGGCTGGATATTAGAAAAAACTTTTTTACTAGGCGAGTGGTGAAGCATTGGAATGAGCTGCCAAGGGAGGTGGTGGAATCTCCATCTTTGGAGGTGTTTAAGGCCCGGCTGGACAAAACCATGACTGGGATGGTTTAGTGGGAGTGGTCCTGCCTCTGTCAGGGGGTTGGACTAGATGACCTACGAGGTCCCTTCCAACCCTATGATTCCTCTGTGGCTCCCTTCACCACCACTTTTGATTTAACTTACATTAAGGTATCACATTAGAGATTTCTTACTAGTCTGAGGCCAAGAAGGTCCCAGTCTCAGATCTGTGATAGAAGGTAGTGCTGAAGCCAGACCAGTGCAGAATCTCGGGTCCTGTGTAAGAGGACTTCAGCTAGTCTCAGTACCCTCAATGAGCCTCTGAAAGTATGAAATTACCACTCACTGAGAAACCAGATGACCCTGGATCTCCAAGTCTCTCCCCCTTCTGGTAAAGTGAGACACACAGTGGGTTGTCAGGTGATCTTTCCCAGACACAGAAGTTCCAGACCTGAGTTTAGTCTCTGGTGTGACTACAGAGCAGGCAGTGAACCTCCTGAAATCCTTATAGGGCTTCAGCTCAGATACGTCTCAGAAAGAGATCAAGTCTCGAGACAGAGAGGTGAGGTCTCTTCTCTCTTTGCAACACTGTAGAAACAGGAACAGTTGCATGGGGATGTGGGATCTGCACACTCTTACACAGAATAGGACAGGTGTGGCCAAACTATGGCTCGGGAGCCACACGTGGCTCTTGAATGAAAAGCTGTGGCTCCCGGAAGAAAATCAGCAAATCAGTTTAGGAAGGCAGCCGCAGCCTAGAGGTTCAGGAGGGGGTTGGGATGGTGGGGAGAAGTGCGGCATGGTTGGGAATGGCGAGGAGAAGTGCGGCATGGTCAGGATTTTAAAAATCTCTCCACTAGCCTACAGTCTTCTACATCAAGCAGCAGTTAAGTTTTTACTGTATAGGCCTAATTTTCATGGTAACCTTAACTAATTATTAGAATCTGACATAAGTAGGATCAATATTTGTCCTCTTTTTATGATAAAATTAAAGTGTCCAATGAATTTTAAACTTAGTAATTTTGGAGTAGGTAAAAGTAAATGGTTATAGGCTTCAGTGCACCTCTCGAAGTTTTAATAAACTAATAGGCTCTTGAGTTCCAGAAGTTTGGCCACCCCTGGAATAGGATGATGACCTCAACCCTATGCAAGGGCTCTAATGTGCACTCCAATGTGCATTTCAAGACAGTTCCACAGATCAGTGCCAAGGAGAACACACAGAGGCCCTGAAAAAGAACAGCACATCCCAGGTGTGTAGTTCACTTCAGGACACATTCAGTTGTCAACCCAAAGTTTCCTATAAGCCCATACGGGAACTCCAAACCATCCCTTGGCCCAGCGTGAAGCCATGAAACTGGATTGGGTTTTTTCTTCTCCTCTCTTTTTGGGCTGAGGTGGGGATAAAGCCAAGCTCTCATTATTTAACACAAGAAGTGATGAGAAAAATTGAGGTTAACCATGGAAATGATGGCTTATCAGAAGGCAGGATGAGCAGGTCTTCAGCAAGTGTCTCTGCTTCCCTCCTTTTGTTCTCATGGTGTCTAATAAGGAAACTGTTTTTTCCAATATGCTTCCTGCAGTATTCATCTTAGTCCTAGCATGTACAGATGGATCCTCAGGCAGGCCAAAGATATCCTTGGGAAACTGTGGAGGATTGACGCTGGAGGCACCACTGGCTTCAGGCGGTCTCATAGTATCCACGCTGGTCCTGTTCCTACAATTTGCTAAGCGGCAGATCTCATTCAGAAATGAGTCTCTCCGGAGTCCCCACTAGTCCAGCTCAGTTCATCTCTTGTGCGTGCATACGTGCAAAAAATAGGTGACCTGTATTTATATCTAGGTCATTTGTCCCACACAGACTATTTGGATATTGGAAGAGGAAAACAAATAAGCCTAATCTAAATCTACTCCTCAATGACATTCTATTTTAAATAAGATAATACACGCTGTTAATTTACACTTTATTTTACTCAAGAACATGGAGAATGATCAAGTTATGAAAAATAAACCTCACTCCAAAATATAAAGTACAATACATAACATTCTTTGCATTAAATGGGTCAAACAGGTTTTACTATATATCCCTTTTCCTCTTTTCCCAGATCATGTTTTCAACACACAAATATGTCAGTCTGATAGTTGATATGTTAGTGTGGGGCCAAAGATTTAATGAGAACACAGAAGTGGATTCCAAAATGAACAAGAAACAAAAAGGCTGAGCTGGTATAATCTCTGGAACAGTTTAGTTCATGGTAAGACTTCAGGAAAGCAATCAATCACTACTAACTGCTCAAAGATCAAGTCAGCCATACCCTATAGCCAAAAACCTACAACATAATGTCCACAGAATTTCAGTATCAGCCAATGGAAAATGCTCTTTACAGCATCAGAAATATCTCTAGTATTTTTTAAGTACATAGATGAAGTAATTATAGAATGAACAAAAAGGCTGTATAATTTACTGCAGAGCTGAAAATAATCTGAAGAAGCATATTTCTAAAAAGTATTCTCTGTTGCCCTCTAAGTATTAAAAATATATAAAATAAAAAAGATTCAGTAAGACAAAGTTTCTTTGTTTCATTTCACCTAGAGGGAACTCTGCCTTCAATATATACCTCTAACTTCCATACACATAGCAGCATTATGACAGAATAGTGACTGAGTCCTTATCAAGATCTGAGAGAAAACTACACTGATGGAAAATGATATACCTTGATTCCGATTCAGGAATCAGATGTCTGTAAAATATCATTCATAGTACAGAAAGGAATTACAAATGTGTTTTAAACCTTGATTTTATAAGCATTTTGCCCTTTTTATTTTACCTATTTAACTCAGAAAAATAGAGATTGGGCACAAGTTCCATAAACAATGCATACTTGGGGAGCCACAAAGCATGACAGAAGCTCACAAAAACTACAGAGGACCCAGACCTATTTCCATTCAAAACCAATATCAAAACCCACATTGACTTCAATGGAAGCTGTATTTGGCCCACGTAGAGTACAAAATAAATAGTGCCTCGGCATTATTACTAGAATTATTTGTTGCTTCCATATTTCACCTTGCTACAGAGCTGAAATGTCACAGAAAATTTAAATTTAACAAACTTCCCTCATCATCATTTTTCAAGCCAGTAATGAACTCTAATGTTCTGCATTCAAAGGTTTTTCATCTAGAGAGGGTCTAACTATATATTATAATGGTTGCCTTACTCTTACACCAGGGGTGGATAAAATTGGCTCACTGCTAGGTGCCAGCAATTTTACTTTTGGTCACCAGTGGTCACTCCCCCATTATGTTTCTGTAGTGGAGTGAGGCAACAGGCTACTAAAACTGGTCACCATGACAGCCAAAAAATAGATTTGCCGAGGCCTGTCTTATACTTCTGTTATTGGACTACATCTTTAACCATCTTAAATTCTTATAGCTTTCCTGATGTTCATGTAGCTACCCTATTTGGGCCATTATTAATTCAGTGTTTTATTTGTTGATGGATTTAGTTTTTAAAGTGTCACAGGACTCCTTGTTTGTTTTATTTGTTGATGACTCAGTGCTTCCAAATGCTTCCAGTCACCTGTCTAATCACAGCTTTCAATACTGAAAGTTGATCTCTAATCTCAAAGTGACCACAATCAAGCCTGTAAATTGTTTTCCATCTTCTGTCTTTAGCATTTCAAAGAAAAGGGGTTTTTTTTTTGGTAATCATTTACAAACCAAACTTCTATACCTGTCATATAATAATTCATTAGAATTATGGAATAATGCTGCATTATTTACTAAAAAATAAACATGCATGGGATTGACTAGCTAAGGTGATAACACATCTCTTTTGTAACAAAAGCTCAACTATGTATTTCTGGATGTTTTTTCTTAGTGCTTGTTTAGACCAGTATTTCTCAACCTTTTTCTATTGGTGACTTCCTTTGGATTTAAAAACGAAGCAAAAAAAATAAAAAATCACAATTCCCCTCACCTCCCATCAAAAATTATGATCCTTACCATAAATTTGGGACTCAGGATTGAAATCTGTCAGTTAGCTTCACTCGACTCTACATGGCTTGGGGCCCAGGCAACTGTCCTGCTTCTTACCCCATAATGCCAGCCCTGTTTGTGAAACACCTTCAACCCTTTCCACAATCCTCCAATTCAGAAATGTTGGTCTAGACTAACAAAGTGTAACAACTGTGATATAAATCAATAGTACACCATCCATATGAACTCTGCTTCCATGCACTCAGTGTTCCTAGTGTGCACTGACAAATTCTCAATAGAACAGATTAAAGCATATGAGGAGCTTTGCACTGTACATTTACACCCCAGCTTGCTGTGTACTCTTTTCTAGATAAGCCCATATGGCTGTCAATCCCTCCCTGATACATACATAACAAACAAGGAGCCCTGTGCAACTTTTAAAGATTAACAAACTTATTTTTCACATGAGTTTTCATGGATGAAGTCCCACTTTGAAGACTCCTTGTTTGTTTCGCTGAGGTAATATGGCTATCCCTTTGGAACTTTCCATATATATTGTCCTTCTCTCTTCTTTGTCTGTAAACCTCTCTGATAAGTTGAAAATGACAGGTTCTCGCCCCCCCCCCATTTTACAGATTTTAAAATCACGATTTCTAAATAGATTAGGTCATAAACATGCCTCTTTGAATTTGCAGCCTTTTTGATCATTACCAGAGCTGGTCACAAATAAAATTAAATTTCAAAGATAGTGAAGAAAACATTTGGGGGCAGGGGGACAGTCCACCAAAGTTCAAATAAAATGTCTGTCAAAATTAAAAAAAATTTCATCCAACTCTAACATCACTTATGATTTCAGCACAGCTCCAGAGATAGCTAACTACCAGACAGCCAGGAAAGACCATGGGGATACACTGGGACACAGTTCTCATAAAAAATTCTTTTATTATGGAAGTGCCCAGAAACCTCATCAGGATCAGGGCTTCCTTATGCTAGGAGATGAAAAAACAGAGTTAGGCTTTATCTACACAAGGCAGTTTTGTTGACAAAAGTCAGCTTCTGTGGACAAAACAGTCCTAAGTGTACACACTAGACTCCCCTCTTTACCGAAAACGCTGCCCTGCAAATTAAAACCACCTAATCAAACATTATAACACTTTTGTTGGCAAAGCTAAAGCAGCACAGAGTCAGTAGGGACACTGTGTCCCCTTAGAGCAGTGAAGAGATGTCATATTTGTCAATTTCACTGCTGTAACACAGTAAAATTAGCAGGCAGCCCTGGGCCTCAGCCCAGCTTCAGTTGCTGGGGCTTGCCCTGGTCTCCAGCAGCAGAGAGGTGGGCAGCTGGGGACCAGGAGAGCCCCCATGGCCCAGTGCCTGGGTTTCCCATGATGGTGGGGGACAGCAGGGAGCCTGTAGGTTCCCTGTAGAGAGCTGAGAGATTGCTCTCTCAGCTCCCCGATACTACTGCTTATGTCAGTGGAAGTAGTCCTAGTGAGATGCACTCCACTGACAGAAGGATGGCTATATGGACCCCGGCCACTGCTACCATTATAATTATAGTGGTGGCTATCGCCAACAGAACTCTCTAGTGTAGATATGGCCGTAGACAGATACTTCCCTCCCTTTTCAACTTTCTGTGAGGGTGAGGAATGACATACAAAGCACTTGGGCAAGGAACAAGTCACTTTGTATGCAATCTGTGTATGTGCATGTGCGCACGCACACACCCGCACCTCATATTTTAGGAGGGGAAAATGTTCTGTAATTACATACATATTGACTCCCCCCCAATGGGATTCAGACCAGCTACCTAGACACAATGGAAATCACTTATGTCAGCATTCTTTTTGCTGTAAGAATCTGCACCATACCTGGAATAAATCCCGCTGACCATGTCATGCTGGAAAGAAAACTCTGCTGTGTTGTTGGGACCAGCTGCTTTGGAAATAAGCAATACAACCAAACCTCGCATCTGTAGGTTATTTCGGCTATCATACACAAGTCCTCTGCCAAAAGAAGATGGGAAAAAGATCAGGATTTTACAAAATCATTTTACCTAATCACACAAAATCCAGGTAAAAAGACAGCCTCCAGAGTGACATTATTTTACTTAAAAAGTCTTTATAGTCCCACCAATGGGTGAAGGAAACCACAGTTCTCCATGAATATCTTTTGTTATCTTTGGTCCGTATTTTACAGTGAAATGTTACTATCACAAGCAAACACAAGACTTCAGTCTGACATTTCCACTTCTATTTCCTAGAATCAGAGTATCTCCAGCACTTGTCAAGTTGCCAAGTTGTCTTTAGATAATACAATGTTAAAAAGAATATCAGTAATGATATGAAACATTTTTACAAAATTTTAAACAAACAAAAACAGCCAGAGATTTAAAGTGAGTGAAACCCAAGTCTACAATATACCTACCTACCTACCTACTCACCCACCCACCCATATACACACACATATGATTACATCAGAACTTCAGTAAGATTAACTGCATTTTAGGAACAAACAGTAGACAACCACATTTCCATAAAAGTGAGAGAGTTAAATTCACTGGAGAAAAATTAATAAGATTATGTTTGAATAAACAAAAGTGCTGTAAATGCTTTATCTTAAATTAAAGTTCCTTCTCACTGTTTCTGCCATAAATGAAATGATTCTTAATTACCACTTAGAATGTGGCAGCTCAAAAATTGGTCTGCTTAGAAACAACCTCTGCTCTTCACTTGGATCCCTCTGCCTCCTAGTCCTATTCTCCAGCATTCTAAAACAGGGTGAAAGTTTAGAGCAAAAGGATTTTATGTACTACAAGTATTATACAATAATCTAATTTCCAACAAACTTTGATACTATCATAGACTTAGCTTTTATATGGTTCATTTTACAATTGTGGCTGCATACTGGTAAGGTTGTATCCCATATAATCTCTGGCTATAATTTCTCTTCCTCCCACCTCACTTGATTGCTAGAATTAGATCATAACTGTTTTTATAACAACATTGCTCCAGGAGGTGATATTTATGTGTAAAAAATATATATCACTTAGTCACAGTCTTATATGTCACTTAGTCACATAATATTTCATAACTGCATATAACAAAACATTTTCACCATTATTATAACCCAAGACAAACTAGAGTATCTTCAGTATCGTATCTGAAATTGACAGATGTATAAGAACAAAAATTTACTATTTAAGAATTACTCAGTGACAGACACAATGATGTTTCTGCTGAAGGCTGCCACTGCCTCTCTAACCTACTCCATTATGTCTCAATATTAGGTACTGTATCTTGAGCTATTTACAGTTGCAAAATGCTTTACAAACATTAACTGAAGCTGCAATACATGCAACCCACAAATATTTACTTTTCTGACTCATACAAATCCTCATCATAACAGAACAGGGGTCTCAAACACGTGGACCGTGGGCCGCATGCGGCCCCTATGGCTATCTCCTGCGGCCCCTCAACAACACTATCACTACAGATATTTGCAATATTGTTGTATGAAAAGGTTTTGGTAATGCAGCCCTTGGGCTAACGTACTAATCCTCATGTGGCCCTCGCAGTGATTAGAGTTTGAGACCCCTGTAATAGAATGAGTTAAAACAGAGTAGAAGAGTGATGGAACTCTGAACAGCTTTAAGATATGTTATAACCACTTTATAGTAAAAAAGATATAGATATAGATATAGATATAGATATAGATATAGATATAGATAT
>ML681979.1:54631124-54727741 GCA_007922195.1 Podocnemis expansa
GATATAGATATAGATATAGATATAGATATAGATATAGATATAGATATGGATATATGTCTGTCGTAGGGGAAGAAGAGAAGAAAGACTGAATAAGTTATAGTTTTGCAAATCAAGAAGAGCCTGTCACCATGTTGCTTGTAGACAGGGTAGGAATAAAGCAGGATGGAAGAGTCTGGAGAATAAGACTAAGCTGAATAAAGAGGTGAAGGAGATCAAGTCTGGCTCTTCAATAGTTGCCTCTATATTTACATTTGCAGGATGTGTCTCTTCCCACATGCCACTGACCTGCTGAAAAGTGGAGCCCTTGGAGCAGTACGAGCTTCTACTCTCAGCACTGAATGGTTGGAGTTCCAAAGAATTCTGAGGAAAGGGGGAGATGGGCATGAAGTATGAACATACAGAGGCAATGTTGAGACAGAACTTCAGTTCTAGTGGCAAGTAACCATATCTTCAAATAAACACACATTTTTGGGAGTCTAGCAAACACCCCCCCCCCACGGAAAGTGAGCTAGAACATTCTAAACAAACAAAAATTGGAGACCCACACACTCAAAATGAGCATCAGATGCACCTGTTAAGAGAAAAATATTCTGTAAATGTGTGTACATAATTCCATTTAGTAGTCCTACAGATTTCTAGGACAGAAATACTGACACCATCTTAGGGCTTGTCTACGCTCGCACCTTTGTTGGTAAAACTTTTCATGCCCATGGGGTGGAAAGTAAAAATCACCTGCTGAGAGAGAAGTTTTTCTGGCATAAGCACTTGTCTAGCTGTGTTATGCTGGTGAGAGAGCTCTCCTACCAATATAATAAAACCACCTAAACAGGGTTAGTAGCCGGTTGGTTTTTGCATACCCTGAGTGACAAAAAAATTTTGCCAGCAGAAGTGCAAGTGTAGAGAAGTCCTAAGACTTGTAGAGAGACCTCTAAGAGTTGATGTTCTGACATGCTAGCCAACATCTCATTTGCTAAACTGTTTCCAATATACAGCTGCACTCACTTTTTGCAACCCATTGAGAGAAGAGCAGCTAGTGCCCAAAACATATGTTAAGGTCGTCAGTAGCAAGTTGCTCTCCTCTCCCTTCTTCTTCCCCAGTATTCTTTCCTCCTCTGCAAGATGATCATATTTTCAAAGTGAAATATCAGGACACTTCTTCTGGAGGTACCACAAGAAAATGAAAAGAAAAAGAGATGTTCTTTCTACTTGCCCCAATCCTACCTCCTTTCAGAATGAAAATTGAGATACTTGAGGGTAAGAGGCAAAGTGAAGAAAAATACTGACCTGTTATTCTCTCCTACTTCCAACCTCTCCTCTACAAATACAACTTGCACCCTATCATGTATCCTTATTGTCTCTACCACCCAACAATTCACCCAATTTCTCATTCATAATCTAACTATTCCTCCTTGTACTTAACACTGCCAACACAATCCATCACTACCCTACACTCCTACCTCAGAGATCCTCTCCACACATCTCACCTTCTACCCCCCCACCTCGAAACACATCTCTTCAACTCCTATCCCCAGGCCACGCACACTTGGAATGATTGGAGTGAAGAACCTTTCTCCTTCCAATCTAACCAGCTCAGAACCACCCCCTCATTTGTGGTGCCTTGGACTATGGGAACTAGGAGTATGGATCACGTGCAGAGAGTTGTATACGTAGAAAGTGGATGATCTAATTATCCCCATAGAACTGTGTTCCCTGCTCTGTTTCTCCTCCTCTGCTGCCTGTAGCCCATTTGTACCAACTTAGCCCACCAGGAATGCCCCCTCCCTCGCTCCCACAGGGCCACATCAGCCAAATTAATGTTTGTCATGGGATGCACATCTGTACACCCCTGGGCTATGATCTACATGATTTTTCTGTTCACTTATACACTGTGATTGTGTGATTTTATGCAAGGTTTCTTTATGAATGCTCATAACTTATTCTACAAGATTAATATCGTATCATGTTTCCTGCAGCAACATGTATGTGTACCATGTGAAGCAGGTTACATAGTTCTGGGGTCACAGGGATAGTTTTCCAGCAGCTTGTACACAGCAGTTCAGAGTCAGGAGAGGTGCATGACGAAAGAATCACCTCAGCACAGAAAGGGAGGGGTGAGGAGGATTTTGAAAGGAAACTGGCAGAGGCTTTTCAGCTGGAGACTCCATCTTGTAACTTTCTTCAACTTGGAGAAAGATCTGAGCCCTGCCTGGTCTCAGGCAGAGGCTGGCCATAAAAATATCTGACAGCCAAACATCTTGAGCATAAACTTGGACTATGAGGTCAGTTCAGGTAGAGATAAACTAGTATTTGTTTTACCTAAAGCTGTGTGGACTTTAGAGGGTGTGAATGAGGAAGGCTAGGCATGATCCATTTCAGTGTTCAATGGATGGACTTGAGTCTATGGTGGTGAGGGAGAGCCCCAATCCCTGTAAGACTAAGGCTTCCAGGGAAGTATCCAAGGTTGGGGGGTCATCCCCTACATGACTGGAGAGAGCATGCTCATTACCTGGGAATGCCTATGCACAGGAGACTAGAGTGGACTAATTCAGTAGTGAGTGGTCACCTAGCTAGGTGAGGTAAGTTCGGTTTCGGTAGTGGAGATTGGGGCGGCGGCGGGGGGGGGTGTCACAGCAGAACGCCAGACCAGATCTGGGGAGCAGCCTGTCACAGTGGTTTATAGTGTGACAGAATGCTCTAGCATTATGAGTGGAAGCTAAACTCAACTGGGTCCTAATCAAACATGCAGCCCTGTCCAAAGGCTGAATAAAGTCTTACTAAATTTGTCAATGCCTTCAGTCCAGTGGTTCCCAGCTTGTGGCCCTTGAGTCCTTCAAAGAGGCCCAATACTCCCCTCCCGCTGGCTGCAGAAGGGAACCTTTGCCTAAGGACACAGGGGGAGCATGTTGCCACGGAGCTACAAGACCTGTGCAGACAACTTGCTGCAACCAAGGGAATGGCCAATCAGCATTTTTCTCCCTGACTGTAGTAGGGAGCATAGCAAAGTAGTCCACCCGCATCCATAAGCACTGGAGTCTCTGTTGGAGCCAGTGGGAGAGGACCACTGATCTTCCTTCCCACTGGCTGCAGAAGAGAGCCACTGTCTACGAATCCGGATAGAGCACACGGGGCTAAAGGATGCATGTGGTTTCCCTGCTGCAACCAGGGGGACAGGAGATCAGAGAGGAAGGAGGCAGTCTCTTTGTCTTCTCCTTCCATCTCACTGCAGTAGGAGAAATGGGGGCTGCTGATGGAGACTGGTTGCCCCTCAGGGTTGTAAAAATATCTGTGGCCCTCAAGCCAGGAAAGTTGGGCACCACTGCCTTGGTCCTATCAAAATAAAAATACAAACTTTCTTGACCTATGACATATAGAGTCTACTTTCCTTCAGATAAGAAAGCATATTTGGGATATTATTGGTCTGATTTAGGAGAATTCAAACTCCAGTTTCAGTATACTTTTGAGATGCAGGCAAAAGACATATATCTCAGTTAATAAATTAGAGAAAGGTTGATCATTAAAGTCCACAGTTCGTACACTTCTGCTGAAAGTTAATATTTCTGAGAGAGAAACAATCAAACCAGACAGAAACCAGTGATTAAGTGGTGGGTGGGTGGGTGGGTGGGTGGGTGTGTGTGTGTGTGTGTGAGAGAGAGAGAGAACAGAGCCTGAAAACAAAGCAAAATAAAAACCAAAGCCTTGGGCTTTTCTACACTGGGGGTGGGATTGTAATCCAATCTTAGACTGTTGAATTACAGAAGGCGAAGGTGCGCGATCATAGCATATTGCTTGCTCAGGGTCTCATGTCCCCACTGCTCGCATTACTTCCTGAGATGCACTCCATTGTGGGTAATAGGCACAAGAACTTGCGGGGAGGCAGCCGTCCTCCGATCTCCTCCTCCCCTCTTCTCTAAAGAAAAAAGGCAGGGAAAGCTTTCCTTGCTGTTACTCTGCTGCAGATACAATAGAGAGGCACAGTGCTGCATGCAGAAAGAAGAACTAATTGCAAACTTCCCAGGGCTTCAGGAAGGAGAGGAGCTACGAAGAAACCAGAAAAGCAAGATTAGAACTACTCTCTGGCTTCAAGGACCTAAATTTGAATTGTAGATTTTGACCTCAGTGCCAGACCACTTGCAGGGGTGAAACTAGCAGGTCGAATTACAGCTCCATTTTTTAAAAAATTCACTGCTCTGACAGTGGAGATGCAGGCTGCAGAAAGGTCAAGGTAAGCAGCATTATGTCGAACTTCACTGTCACTGTAGACCAGGCCTTTTGCTGTGACTAGCAAGAAAATTTTCCAGAAAACTGCACTCAACTTTTGCAGAATTTGACAACAAAAAAGAGTATATATTTTGTTTTCAAGTTTTAACTTAGTTGCAGATTAGAACTGAGTTTCGAATTTGGTTCTCATATTTACTTAGAGGCCAAATGGGCAACAACATTTAGAGCTGATGCTAAAAATTTAGCTTGTAGCAGCCACTAGATGCCAAAATTCAATTTGGTACTATGCAGTTAAAACCCACTTATCTCTCCTAAATTGGATGTTAAAATGGAAATGGCAATTAGTGCAGTTGCAGGTCTAAATACAAGCTAAATTTTAATCAACAGATTTAACTGTTGCTTGAAAACTATGAAAGCACAGAGCAACATTAGGATTTTGCAAAAAATATTAAGGCTGGGCGTTAGCATTCTAGCACAGGAAAACGCCCAAGCTCAGATCATGAACTACTGCACTATGGCAAAAATAAGAGTACATCTGCTTGAATAATTCCATAGTCTCTTAAATAGGAAGCTTTGTGATCCAGTGGTTAAAGAAAAAAACCGGAAGAGGGAGGAGTTCTGAAGCTGACTGTGGGCTTTTTTACTGGACTAGACTGACACGGCTATCCCTTTTGAAATTGTGGATACTAGCTCAACATGATACATTGGGCAAGCTACTAGCTCTCATCCACTGGCCTTGGGCAATTCAATTTTAACAGTGGGTACAAATGAGTAAGAAATCAGTGAAAACCAGATGCTATAACTAAGATGAACTTTCTTGGACTAAAAAGTATTCCACACATATTCAAATGTTCTTTTATATGTTCCTTCTTATGCTACCCTATTTACAGTTAGAAATCAAGAAATTAACTAGGTAAACTGTTGGTAGTATAGGACATCCTCAGATTTGAAAATAAGCTGTGCAGAAATACAGACAAATCCCACCTCTGGACAAATGAAGAGTGTGGTAGGAAGAAGACCATGGGTTTTGTACATTTCAACATCCAAAAATGATAGATGTTCTAGGACAGATACATGGCAGGTTGCTTAATTTTTTTTTTTTTTTTTTTTTTGCGCACCATCTGGTCACTAGAGCTTCCAAGCAAGTTTGCATGAGAAACCACATATGGATTATTTTAAGAGTCCTGCACAAAGGATGGAAAGTTAACATAATTTAAAATTGTTTACTAAAATAAATTTGGTTTTGTATGTTTCCTCCTACCGAAAAAGCAAATCCCAATGAGGATTTTAAAAAAGGACGGTTACTTACCAGTAATGGCCGTTCTTCAAGATGCGCTGCTCATTTGCATTCCACTATTGGTGTGTATACGCTCAGTGCACGGTCACCAGAATGTTTTTGCCCCCGCCTACTCTCCATAGTGCCAGCAGCGGAGCTCCCTGGAGAGGCGCCCAAACCACCTAGTATAACAGCTGCTGCTGACACGCTCCTCCCTCCAGTCCCTGCTTTCTGCTGACTCCGAAAGCAGGAATGGAGGGTGGGTGTGGAATGGAAGTGAGCAGTGCATCTCGAAGAACAGCCATTACTTGTAAGTAACCATCCTTTTCTTCTTCGAACAGCTGCTCACATACATTCCACTATAGGTGAATAGCAAGCCTGTACCAGGATGGCGGGCGAAGTCAAGGTCTAACTGACTGCAGCACTGCCCTCCCAACTGCTGCATCATCTCTAGCCTGCTGCACGATGGTGTAGTGCATAGTAAATGTGTGTACGGAGGACCACGTAGCTGCCCTGCATATTTCTTGCAGGGGTACCTAGGCAACGAAGGTGGTTGTGGATGCCATGGCCCTTGTTGAGTGGGCGTGTACCACTCCAGGCAAAGAAGCCTCCGCCTCTTTGTAGCACTCCTTGATACATGTGGCTATCCATGCTGAGTTCCTTTGCGAGGAGACTGGCTGATCTTTCATTCTGTCCGCATCTGCGACAAAAAGCTGCGACGACCTCCGGAATGGCTTCGTCTTCTCAATGTAAAACGCAAGGGCTCTTCTGACGTCTAAGGTGTGCCATCTTCATTGCTCATCTGAGGTGTGTGGCTTAGGACAGAAAACAGGTAGGCAGATGTCCTGATTCACATGGAACTGAGACACCACCTTGGGCAAGAAGGCCAGGTGTGGCCTCAATTGAACTTTATCCTTGTAGAAGACTGTGAATGGTGGCTCTAAAGAAAGCACTCTCAGCTCTGATATCCTCCTCGCTGAGGTGATAGGTACAAGGAAGGCCACCTTCCATGAAAGCGTCAGAAGCAGACATGATGCTAAATGTTCGAACGAGGGCTTTGTCAGGCAATTCAGAACCAAGTTAAGATTCCACTGGGGTGTAAGTGGATGGACCGAGTTGTACAACCTCTCAATGCCCCTCAAGAAGCTAGTTACCATATAGTGTGAGAAGACAGAGGACTTCCCCACCGGGGTATGGAAGGCTGAGATAGCCGCGAGATGGACCCGTAGGGAAGACAGGGACAGGCCCTGAGTCCTGAGGAGAAGGAGGTACTCTAGCATCTCCTGGATCAGCATTGACCTCGGATTAAGCCTGCATGACAGAGCCCGTGCTGAGAAACGCTTCCACTTCGCAGCGTACGAGATCCAAGTAGATGGTTTCACGAACCTAGTAGGATCTCCTGAACCCTTAGGGAGCATGCTCTCTCTTCGCTAGTTAGCCACATAGGTTCCAGGCTGTCAGGTGTAGGGACCTCAGGTTTGGATGATAAAGATGACCCTTGACCTGTGTGAGGAGATCTGGCCTTAGTGGGAGCTCTACTGGGGGTGAGTGTGACAGGTCAACTAGCAGACTGTACCAGAATTGTCTGGGCCAAACTGGCGCAATCAGAATGACCGCAGCACTGTCCTCCTTTATTTTCAGGATTACCTTTAGGAGGAGAGGAATCGGTGGAAAAGCATACATCAGAGGCCCTGACCAATCCAGCAGGAAGGTGACTCTCAGTGATCCGGGTTCCTGACCTTGCAGGGAACAAAAGAGGGGACATTTGTGGTCCTCTCGCGTCACAAATAGATCGACTTGGAGAAACCCCCACTTGTAGAAAATAGAAAGTGCCTCCTGAGGATGGAGGGACCACTCATGCTGGGACAAGAAGACCCCGCTTAGGTCATCAGCTTCGCTGTTCCTGAATCCTGGGAGGTGAGAGGCCACCAAAAAGAAGTTGTGGCTCACTGCCAGCTCCCACAGGTGAATGGCCTCCCGACAGAGGGCTGGAGAGCGTGTCCCCCCTTGGTGATTTATATAATACATTGCCGCTGAGTTGTCCGTCAGAACTTGCACGGTGCAACCTCGAAGCTGCTTGGTGAAGACCATGCACGTTAAGCGGATCGCCTGCAGTTCTTTGACGTTGTTATGAAGTTTCACCTCCCAGCTTGACCATCGACCTTGAGTGCGCAGGTTCGAAGTGAGTAGCACTCCCCAGCCCTTGTCCAAAGCATCGGAGATTAGCGTGATCGAGGTGTGGGACACTCCGAAGGGGATCCCCTGAAGAACTGGCCTGGGATCCTGCCACCACTGGAGCTGATGGCACAACCATGGAGCGAGCAATACTACCTTGCGAAGCGAATGTTTTGCAGGTTGGAATATGGACCTTAACCAGGCCTGCATCAGCCTGAGCCAGAGCCAAACTAGCCGCACCACATTCTTGGTTGCTGCCATATGCCCCAACAGACAAAGGCACGCTCTTGCCATAGTCGTTGGGCAACAGGACAGTGTCGAAATCAAGTTGGACATCCGCTCGAATCTTGCTAGAGGTAAGAATGCCCTTCCCTGAACCGAGTCCAGGACCGCCCCGATGAATTCTGTTCTCTGGACTGGGAGGAGCTGGGACTTTTGAGTACTGACGATCAGGCCAAGCCGACTGCAGACCTTCAAGGTGAGACGGACACTCAAGGCCACCTCCTCCCTGGACCAGCCCCTGATCAGCCAATCGTCCAAGTATGGGTAAATGTGCACCCCTTTTCTCCTCAAGTGTGCCATCACCACGGCTATGCACTTGGTGAACACCCTTGGCGCTGACGAATGTCCGAAGGGGAGGGCTGTAAACTAGAAATGCTTGGACCCCCTGACAAATGCAGATAGCATCTCTAGGCCCATCTTATGGCTATATGGAAATATGCGTCTTTTAAATCGAGGGCAGTGAACCAAACCCCTGGGTCCAAGGAAGTGATGATGTGCCCTAGAGACACCATCCAAAACTTCTGCTTTCTTAGGAATCTGTTCAGACATCTCAAGTCCAGGATGGGCCTCAAACCTCCTTTGGACTTGGGGATTAAAAAATATCAGGAGTAGAAACCTTTGCCCTCCTCCTCTTTGGGAACTGGCTCTATGGTCCCCAGCGACAGTAGATTTACCACTTCCTGATTTAGCTGTTGCTCATGAGAGGGGTCCGTGAATAGGGACTGGGATGGGGGCGGAAAGTTGGGAGGGCACGAGGTAAACTGGAGGGAGAAACTGACTGAATTGGTGTCGAACACCCAGTGGTCTGTGGTGATAATGGACCACTGGGATGGAAAGCCCAACAACCTGTTCAGGAATGGTGGTACTGGGCTGTAGGTCGGAGTTGGTTCACCGTCCTTGATCAAAAGTTCTGCCTCCAGCTAGAAGGCCTGCGGTTTGATCCACGACTGGTACCTGACGAGGGGTTCATATGCCTCCCCTTCTGGGCTCTGTACAGTACCTCTCTCTCTCCTCCCTCTGTCTACCCAGTCTAAACCCAGCCGATGATCTCATTTGAGGCTGTTGATATGCTGGGATGCGGAAAGGTTGATGTTGCTGGCCCAGTACTTGCAGGCCCAATGACCTAAGACTTGCCCTTGTGTCTTTGAGGCCATGCAACTTGGTATTAGTCTGGTCCACAAAGAGAGAGGTACCCTCAAAAGGAAGGTCTTGGATTGAATTTTGGACCAGGGGTGAAAGACCAGAGACCTGCAACCATGATGACCGTCCCATAGTGATAGCAGCTGCCACAGTTTTCCCCGCTGAGTCAGCCGCATCCCATGAAGCCTGAAGACTAGTGCGAGCAACTAAGAGGCCTTCATCCAGAAGTGTCAAGAAATCAAGGTGCTGATCTTGAGGGAGGACCTCCGCAAAGCGGTTGAGCGAGTTCCATAGGTTAAATGCGCCTGATGGTTGGCTATCCTGATCTGCATAGTCACTGCCAAATACACCCTCTTGCCAAAGGCATCCATGGTCTTTGCCTCCTTATTTTTTGGGGTAGGAGCAGGCGGTCCTTGATGCTCCCATTGGTTCGCAGCATCTACCACCAATGAAGAGGGCAGAGGGTGAGAAAAGAAGTATTGGAAATCCTTAGCTGGAACATAATATTTCCTCTCTGAAGATTTCGAGACTGCGGGCACCAAGGCTGGCATCTGCCAGAGGGATGTCACAATCTTTAGAACTGCCTCATGAATTGGAAGCTTTACCCTGGATGGAGAAGGTGAAGATAGAACATCAAAAAGAGAGTCTAAACTCTCATCGACCTCTTCCGCCTTTAGACCCAGGTTCAAGGCCATGCTTCTGAGAAGGTCTTAATGAGATCTGAAGTCATCTGTGGAAGGAGGGTCGCCGCCAGCCCCCGATGCTACTGTCGACAGTGGAGGGGCAGAAGGCATATTCGCCGATGTACCTTCCCCAGGGTCGCTGAAAGCTGTGGACCATGACCAGCCAGACGTAGGACATGAAGCATGGTGGGGCAGAGACAGCCCTGGGGGAAGGAGCCATGGGCCCCAAGACAGCCAGTTGGGGGGCCAGGTCTGCAGGGTGAGGACAGGCGGCAAAAACTGAACTCCTCTGCTCATTGCCCTTGGGCAGCTTTCTGGGAGGAGAGATCAAGGGAGAAGAAGAAGCCTCTCTATCCCTTCTCCTACACTGGGATCTCTTGGAGGTGCGTGGCTCCTTTAAGATTGAGCAAGACTCCCAGTGCCCATGATGACGTCAAGGCACACTGGGAGATCTGGAGGAGGAGGGTTTTCCCTTCTGACCCGTTTTAGAAATCGACTCCCTGGTCTGCCTCCTGCAGCATGGGGAGAGGGAGGCAGATTAACAGGAAGACTGGGAAGCAGAGTCTGGCCAGTTGGGAGAAACAGCCTCCACTGATCTTGATCTGGAGTGCCCACTGGCTCCCCTTCCCAGGTCTGGCCTTGGGGAGAGCTGCTGAAGCTGCTCCAGTACCGGGGCGGGGGGAGGGAGAACAGGAGGAGCCGAAACTTCTTGGGATCTGTTTCCCCACGCTAGGGAAGACAGCAGCGGCTTCCCTCTGGAGGGGGAGTGAGCTCCCTCTCTGGCAGCCCTTGGAAGCGGTGGCAGGGCCATCAGAGCTCGCGCCGCTTCATAAGCCTCCAGTGTGTGTGTGTGTGGGGGGGGTAGCGAGCCTTCCCAGAGCGATCTTGAGCCCGCAGGGGTCTCTGTGCGGGAAAGTTCCCAGGGCAAGATGGAGAGACACAGTACCACCAGCACAGCCGGTACCGAGTGCAGACTGCACTTGTTTGCTGGCTTCCTGACCGGCGATCTGCCCCTTGAGGAGGCAGACTGAGAACTGGGGCTCAAAGACGGTGGAGCCAAAGGCGTCCGCGGTGGCTCCGAAGCTGGGCGCAGGGCAGCCTCCATTAACAAAGCCCTGAGCCGCATGTCCCGATCCCTCTTAGTTCAGGTTTTAAAGGACCGGCAGATTTTACATTTGTCCTGCCGGTGCCCCTCCCCGAGGCAATTCAGGCACTTGGCATGGGGGTCTGACAGGGAAAAGGCTTTGCCGCATGACGCACATGGCTTAAACCCTGGGGAGCACGGCAACACGACCCGCGCCCATCTTCTTCTCTCTCTTTTTTTTTTTTTTGAGAAATAACCAGGAGACACTTAAACTAAACTGCAATAGACTGGGAAGTAAGAGTTAGACAACTAAGCAACCTAGATCGCAAGTACAGAGTTCCAGTGACCATCACTATGGTGGAAAGAAGGAACTGGGGGGGAGGAGCATGTCAGCAGCGGCTGTTACACTAGATGGTTTGGGCGCCACTCTAAAGTGCGCTGCTGCTGGCACTATGGAGAGTAGGCTGGGGCAAAAACATTCTGGTGACCGTGCACTGAGCGTACACACACCTGTAGTGGAATGTATGTGAGCAGCTGCTCGAAGAAGGATAAAGTTGTCATCAGCATTCAGTGAATGTACAATTTTTGTATCCTTATTCTCACTACCCAAATGAATAAATAAAAATCTGTTTGCAATATTCCAAAATTTAGATGAAAAGTCCCTCATGCCAATAAAGTACTGATAATACAAATAATTAACATTTTGTAGATTTCCAAAGCTTGACCCACATGTTAACACTACAATCATCTAGCACAAGTTAGAAAAATATGTATTACAAATATATTACAGCATATACATCCTTTATACAGTATACACAGTGGTTAAAGTAAGGGAGAATGCCCCAGAGCAGCCCACAAATTTTAGGAGCTAGCATTTCAAGGCCCCTAAAAATAGAAAGAATGCAGCCCTGTAGGCTGGCTGGCAGGGAACTGCTGCAGCAGGCTGGGAGTTTAAATCTCCCGCCCTGAGCATGCTCAGATGCATGCTCAGCCTGAGGGGGGGAGGAGAGGAGCTCTGGGAGGTTTGGGGATGGCCTGGGAGCCAGCAGCAGTGGGGAAAGGATGCCTCTGGAGCTCAGCAAGCCAGTGGGCGGCCAGGGAAGGACTAAATCTCACATGATTTCTCTTTGAAAATAGTGTGTCCATACCACCTTTATTTGTTAATATTCAAAATCTTGACCAAAAAAATTGTCAAAATTACAAATTTTGAGATTACTTGACCAGCAAATGTATAATTACAACATGCTGAATTTAATATAACCTTTTTATTTCTAAAACATTATCTGTAAACACAGTCACACTATATGATCTAGACAGTTCTGGAAAGCATAGTGTAACCCATGTGCCTAAACAAGGAGTGTCTCTTTAAGAGATCAGTTGAGGCTGGGTTGCTCTTGCTGGGTCAGTGTTGCTGGGCAGACTTAGCTGCCTAGGGCCAGAAATTTCTAGTATGCAATGTGTAGCTTTAAGTATGCGCCACAAGGTTCTCTGCTAGTGCTGTGGTCAGATGCCTGAGAGCAAGCAGCCAGCCCAGAGCAGTTGGCAGTTGCATTGAGAAGAGCCCATGTGCTCTGTGCAAGGAGAAAAGCTGAGCCAGGAGCAGACAGCACGCTGTTTTCCCCAGCTCTGTGGCATTTTGCTTCAGGATTTTACATATATACTTCAGGATGAAGGCGCAGCAATGAAATCAACGTGGCAGACAATGGAAAAGTATTAATTGATTTTATAAACTGTTTTGGTTGAAATTATGTATGTTATGTGTATTAATATTAATGAGAGTGCATATCTGGGTTTTACTGCAAGCAATAAATGCAGTTTTTGTTTTTGTCTGACCCGATTGTCTCTTCTTATGCCTTGCATTGTGGTCAATCAGCTACATATCACATTTTATTTAATTACCACACTGTTAATCACAAGACTTATTGTGTTATACAGTGTTTGCTAGTTTATGACAATAATTGCTACAGGCATAAATACTATATAAAACTATATTTTTGTGGAGCAATAATTGATGCATGTGGTACTGAGAAGCGGCTGCAAACGCCTACCTGGGCTGGGGCCTGCACAGGCATGAAAGGGGCCCAGACAATACGGGAAGGGGCCCAGCGATTAGGAAGGTTCTGGGGCCCATCAAATTTTACTGTAACCAGTGCATATAAGGGGCATTGCTGTGCTACGGCCAGCAGGACACAGGCCCTGCATCTCCTGGCCAGCAGAGTGTCAAAAGAGGCCCTATCTGGCTCTGGGCCACTTTGGCAAGGGGCAGGAGGCTCAGAGACTGCTCCTGCCACTTCCCACAAGCAGGAGGAGTCATCTCTAAGCCTCCTGCCACTTGCAGGCAGTGACAGGAACTGGCTTCAGCTTCAAGCTGCTTGCAGGAGGCTCAAAACCAGAGCCAGTTCCTGCCATTTCCCAAAAGCGGCAGGAGTCGTCTCCGAGCCTCCTTATACTTCCGGGCAGAAGCAGAAACCAGCTCTCACTTGAAGTCCTCGGTCCCTGCAAATAGTGTAGTGGCTAGCACCTCTGCTTAACATGCAGAAGGTCCTGGGTTCAATTCCCAGGGGGTTGGACTCGATGATCTCACGAGGTCCCTTCCAGCCCCATGATTTGATTTGATTTTAACTGGAACTAGTTAAGCAGGCTTGCAGTCAAGGCCAGTTCCTGCTGCTGCCCACAAGTGGGAGGAGGCTCGCAGACGGCTCCTGCTGCTTGTGGGAAAGCCTCCTGCCACTTGCTGAAATGGCCCAGAGTTGGATCGGGGCCGCGGGGGGTCCCACCCCAGCCAGTACAGCTTCTGCTGAGTATACATAACACTATAACGGGTTTCTGGCCTGAGTTTTAAGTTTGCTATATTAATCATGCATGCTTAAGCACAACAATAATGCAGGCTATCTAACTAGGTGCAAGAAAATTTTTATACTTCTTCACTTCATTCATGCATTTTCTTTATAACGTGTACTAAAGAAAGGTGGCTCTCAAGGAAATTTACTGGTATTATTTCTTTCTGTTCCTTTGTCCGTAAAACGAGGTGGTATTAGTCATGCATTGAAAAATTAGTACTAATAATTTTAATGTCTAAAAATAATCTGAAGGAATGTTTTATAAATCAGGATAATATGATTTGAAAGTTGAGTACCTGATGATTTGTCACGAGTAGAAACAAAATTACGTTATATCATACCATTACAAACAAGGAACCCAGCTCTCACAAGTGACATAGATCTGCTGGGCCACAAGATACAGGCACTTGAATTAGTTGCTGGTTCAGGAATGGATATGGCAAGAAGAGAACAAGTGCATTTTTAATTTTCAGCTTGGACCTGGATCTATATTAGGGGAGGGAAGGGAATGGCAAATATCCTACTATTACTATTAATTAAAAAAATCCAATTGTTTGAAAGTTCAGAGATGTAGAATGCTGTTAATCAAAGCAAACTCATGGCAGAGTGCAAGGGAAGGCGCTCAAAAGTGTAAAACATGAAGAAAAGTACAGCTATCATGGCCAAATATGATATGTTTATCACATAATTATACAAGTTAAATATACTTTAAGCCAGTACATCTTATACATACATATAGAATTATGAGCCAAATAGTATTCAAAGTCTAATTTCATTTACAGAATGACAAATTATGTTTCTGACATGTAGGATATCCACAATAAAGCGAATTGCATTGGACAAACAAAAAAAGCCTAAGGTGACCATCCTTTAGAAACTGGAAACTATAAGCATCTATTTGACATGGCTTCAGGGGTCACATTCACACACTACCTGATTTAAATTCCCAAGAGATATGCTGCCCAAGTAACAGCTACACAGAAGTCTTCCAGATGGTGCAATTAGTTTTGATGGGTATGTGGCAGAAGACAGGTTCCTCTAGGGGAAAAAAGTGAACTGAAAGCAACCCACGTGAAATTGGGCACATATGCAAGTAGTGTCAGGCTTGGAATATTTTGGAATATCTCTGCAGAATAACATCACAAGCCTGAGCATCGAGTAGCCAAGAAGAGACATTAGTGAATTTCGCTTGCTTTAAGTTATAGACTGGGCCT
The DNA here is from genome assembly GCA_007922195.1 of Podocnemis expansa. NCBI lineage: Eukaryota > Metazoa > Chordata > Testudines > Podocnemididae > Podocnemis > Podocnemis expansa. Next base: position 54,646,037 of record ML681979.1, read on the forward strand.
ATTGGAATTATATACTATATCTTCAGGGAAAAATAAAAAATATAGATGAGGATGACTCCCTTACAATCCACAACAATCCAGCTTTTACAAAAAATTAAAAAGCCAGGAAGAGAAGAACCTACACTTGATTTTACGCATATGACAAAATAAGACATTGGAAAACCGACAGATTCACAGGTTTCAATATAGAAGTCTTTTTTTCATGAACAATGTTGATGCACAGCAGAGAAGAGTCTAGCTCTGAAATGTGTATTACACTACTCAGACAAAAAAGACTCACACCACCCACTCACGCAGTGACACTGGCTAATAGCTAATGTGCTGCAAATTACACCTCCTACTACCACAGTCCGTCTGTTGCAGAGAATAAATCAAGCAAACATGAGAATTCCACTTAATGCTTTGTGCATTTCTCAACTTGTAGTGCCCATTTCAACAGACTTGTCTCTCAAACGTAGTTTGGAGATTAATCTCCTATAATTTTCAATGGCTTAACTCCACTTGTAATTGACATGTGTTGTCAAAAAAAGCAAAACAACACACCAAAACCCACTGCCTAATTGCAAGCAATGAATATCTTATGTTTTTGTTATCAGTTCTGTTAGTTAATTATGACTGCTCAATAGAACAAAATTTGGAATGTCTGCATTGGAGGTGATTGAGAGATGACAACAAATTATTTTATCAGCAGTCCCTTGCTTTCTACGGCACATAATAAGATTAAAATGGAGTATGGAAGAAATAATGGGAAACGTAATAAACTGGTTCAACAAGCAAATAAGTGGACAAGTATGAAATATCATAATACTGACTGGATCACGGGAAGCCTAAAGAAAGTGTATAAGCAATTGGAAAAACAGCAGAAGTGTGAATATAGAAGATTTAAGGAGTAGCCAGAAAAATATAATGTAAGCAAAAATCAAGAAAACCTGCAAAGATAGTAGGAAAACACTCAGAAAACCACACAGCTGTGGTTCCCATAAAAAAAAAAAAAATATATATATATATATATATAGCTGGCCCACACTGTACATACATAGTGTGATACTGCAAATTACTACTATTTAAAACCGTAGCACCTGGGAGTCCTAGTTTTGGACAAGGACCCCATTGGGCTAGGCACTGTCCAAATATGAGAGAAAGAAAAAAAAAATCCTTGCTCCAAAGACTGAATGCTATTAACACAGGGAAAGAGTCCCTCCATACAACTCAACTTGAAGTCAAAGAGGTTAGTTAAACAGTTAACAGGCTGTGGTACCTGTTTTCAGCTACTGCTTAAGACACTCAACCAAGTAGTGTTAGACTATTTGAGCATCAGCAATCTATCCTCCCTGCCGTTCCCACTACAACAGGTTTTTGGTTTTTGTTTTTTTTAACCTACATTTTCTTCTTCTCTAAGTGAGTTCTTGCTTTTCCTTCACTATCAGGCCAGGACCCTAACTTGTTGTTATGTTCTTCCCCCACCCCCACCCCCTTTTCAGCATAACCTGCATTTTTATTTGGCTTAAGGTTCTTTTAAGAGACAGATGATGTTAAAGAAATCAACTTAAATATTTGTTTAGGTATGTAGAATAGCATAAAATAGATTTGCCACTTCATCAAGCTGACTAGGCTGTTGAGTAAAATTGATAAAGGCATCCATTGCTGTTAATAAAATAGGGCTTTTGCTGGAGAGGGCCAAGAAAAGACAGGATTTTTCATCAAAAAAACTACATCAGCCAAGGCCAACTCATATTCTGCAATGTTTAGTGGAAGTATGCACTGATGATCAAGTTTTCAGTTGGGACATCTCATCTTAGGTTGCTCTGCTGTTCAGTCAAGGATGAGGACACTGTCTGGTCAAATGGCTATTACCACTTAAAAAGAAAGCACTTACTGAATAATTTATACACTTAGAATGTAACACACTTTATCCACCTGGAGATAGTGCATTTAGAAGCTTGACAGCCTTCTACATTTCTCATTATAAAGCCAAAGCATTTTACTTCCTTCAGGATTTTGTTGCATATTAAGTAGAAATTTGCATGCATTAGATATGTTTATGGTTTGTAGTTGTTTTTCTAATGATTGAGAGGACTTGGGACAGATGAGAGCAAGCAAACTGATTCAAATGTGAGGTTGCATTTTTGTTTGGGACAATGTTTATAGCTTCCTGAGCAGCACTTTAGCAAAAAATAAAATTGGAAACTGGAATATTTGATGGAGAAGGGCCTTGCTGAAGTGTGATTAAGAGAAAAGTCACTCTAGAATCAAGAAATAAAATGCAAACTTCCCCACACTGGTCCTTTTCCCACAGGTCATTAGATATGCAGTCTTCACAGAAATGTTAATTTTAGAACACGTGAAATTCTGGGTTTCAGCCACAGAATAAAGCTGGCAAGAATAAATTGCATTAACTCCTGAAACAGAGAAATTGCACTCTCAAGAAATCAGGACACCTTTCTGAAAACCTAACAAGAGGAATTCCAAAGGGACAAAGTCTCTTTCTGGACACACATTCTCCAGATTCATTAACAGAAAGCTATCTATCTTCAAAAAAGTTGTCCCACAAGTTTTTGAGAGTAACACAAAAGCTCATGCAATAAATAAATTTGTTAGTCTTTAAGTGCCACAGGACTCCTCTTTTGTTTTGCTGAACTAGACTAACACAGCTACCCCTTTGGAATTGTACATTCAGAATGACGATAATAAATGATCTAGCATGGAAAGTTACACTGTGTGAAAAAGTACAAAAAAGTACACACAACAACAGTCCCCACCCACTCCAAAAGAGCAACTAAAGTTACCGAAAGCCCTCTTCATTTTTTCTTCCTCTTATCCAAATCTTAAACTCCTTTGTGACGGCAAAAGACTGTGGGGAACCATGGGTTGTGTGTGATTATTTTGAGTTGTGGATCCAAGATCAAGAATCACTGGTCTAGATGGGGACAAATTTGGATCCCTTGTCATTCCAGGTTATTAAGACAACCATGAATTTCACCAACACCTAAGAAGTAGGTGAGTGCATGAAGGGCATTGCTTAGAGTTCATACTGCTCATTTTGAGTTATGGAGCACAGGACACACTAGTCAAATTGATACACAGGAATATGAAGGTTGTGCTCTATGTGCTTCAAAAAAAAAAAAAAAAAGCCTGTGTATTTTGGAGTCACCTCTTATATTAGAAAAGCTGAGATCTCAGCCTTGAAATGACCTTTGCGAACTTCAAGCTTGAAAACTGAAAGGCCCAGTTCTGGGTGAAAGCCTCCATTTTCTTTTGCCTACTACAGATACTCTTGAGCAGAAGTTTACTGTTTTCTGTTGGTACTGGGATGATCCCTTCAAATGCACAAGACATTTCTAATGTCTTCCATTACTTGGGTATTGAGGAAGAAAACAGAAAATACTGCAGGAGATGATTCCTGAAAATCTATTTTGAAGAACACGATAATTTTGAGAGCCCATTTGTCTGTTGAGGTATTGGCTCAGAGAAAGAAAAAATTTTTCAACCTTCCTCTTAGATAAAAAGGATCCTGGACTGCCATGGCTTTAGTACTGTATAAGAAAGATGTTTTTAGAATGTGTTCGCTCTTGTTGTAATTTGCTCTAATAGTTGGATAGGACTGGCAGTCCAAGTGAAGCTTTACATTTTAGTCTTGTGGCCATAATTGTAACTTCCCTCAGGTTTTCCTCCAAGTGGGTTGTTTAGGCAGTCTTGCTGAAATATGTATGCCTCAGGACCTTGCCAAAAAAGTCTCTAAAAAGTTTCACCTGATTAAAAAGAGTCTGTATGACTGGATGTACCTGGGAGACCATATTCATACCAAGACACATAAGCATTACATTTCATATCACCAGAATATTTCAGGGAAAAGCTTTGGCAGAGAGCCTTGTATTATTACAGACAATGGTTAATGTAAAAAAAGACAAGGTATTTTTCTATAACCCCTACACCATCCCCTGAAGAGTCTTTTCTAAATGTGAGTGCAACCGAGTAACAGCACCCATGGTTGTTCACAGGGCAACAAATGAAGCTCTGAAGACCTAGTTAGAGTTCTTGAATTTACAGTACAGGTAGTCCTCACTTAGTGACCGGTTTCCGTTCCTGAAACCCAGTTGATAAACGAATTGGTCACTAAACGAGGAGCAGCCCTACCGGTATTTCAGGCATAATGTACTTTACTGGTAGTGGGTTTTTCAACCATCTTTACATAGTTTTAATGTCGCCTTTGCATCATTTATAACATTTTAAATATATTTTTAAATGTTTTAAGCTCTAATGTACTGTACTGTACTTAGTTTGCATAGTGTACTGTAAATACAGGTAATCGTTTTTAATATTCTGAATAGTACTGTAAAGAAAAGGCTTAAAATAAACTCCAACATGATAACTTTGTTTTATTGGCATAACTCCTTACATACTGTATTATAGAACATAAAGATGCAATCAGCAAAAATTATAAAAATGATGTACCAAAGAAATATGAAAATAAACATTCAGATTACATAAACATTTTTACTCATCAAATCCTTCAAAGTGTTGTTCAGTAGCAGGGGGGTCATCAACTTCATCGTCGAAGAGATCAGCAGAGTTATCAGGAGCTGTAGAAGGCCCTGGTGAGGGAGATGATGGTGAGGGAGATGATGGCAAGGAAATGGAAGGACTTGTAAGGGTAGGTGTAGGGGTCCTGGATGGAACTTTAGAGAAGTATCTCGTTAGTGTGGTCTGCGTTGCAATTTTCTTTTTTTCTTCATAAATTTCACGATAGCATCGTAAAATTTCATTTATTTGTCGTTCCACTTTCGTGAACCGTTCAACATTCGGGTCCATACTCTCTAGTTCTAACATCGCTGCATTCACTTTGGAGAAGACATCAGCTAACCCCTTTACAGTGAACTTCTTTTGTACTTCTTCCACTCTTTCCTCTTCTTCTTCTTTGTCCTCTTCCAAGTGCTGCTGCACTTCCAACTCTATTAAATCTTCGTTAGTTAGCTCTCCCTCGACATATTCCACTAATTCTTCAATATCTTCCACTTCAACACCTAAATTAAGCACATTGGCAAGTTCCACATTTTTTTTATTTATGACATCGATATGTTCGTCTTTCTCAAACCCTTTGAAATTATTTACAAAACGTTTCAGGCATTTTTTCCATATGCCTCACATACACTTTTCTGTCACTCCCGCCCAAGCTGATTCAATGTTCTTTATGCAGTGTAAAATATTAAATGATTTCCAAAAATCACGCAGAGTTACTTCACCATTTTCTGTTGCTGCTACCGCTCTGGAAAATGTTGCGCGCAAATATAGCGCTTTAAACGTAGATATAGCCCCCTGGTCCATTGGTTGTAACACAGCAGTTGTATTTTTAGGCAGATACACGACCCTTACATCAGGGTGTAGATCATCAAGATGCTGGGGGTGGCCTGGGGCATTATCAAGTGGGAGGATAATTTTAAAGGGAACACTGTTTTCCAGACAGTAATGCTTGACCGAGGGTATGAAGCAGTTCATGAACCAGTCCTCAAATAAAGATTGCGTCATCCATGCTTTGTTATTTGAACGATAGTAAACGGGCAGCGTGTGCTTACTGACCTGCTTCAGTGCACGTGGGTTTGCGGAACGATAGATGAGAAACGGTTTTAACTGAAATCCAGCAACATTGCCGCCCAACAACAATGTGACCCTGTCCTTAAAAGCCTTGAAACCGGGCATTGCTTTAACCTCTTTGTGTATGTAGGAACTTTTGGGCATTTTTTTCCAAAATAGTCCGGTTTCATCCGCATTAAAGATCTGTTCCGGACGATACCCGCCTTTCTCGATCATTTTGTCAAATTCGTCCACAAATCTTTCTGCTGCTTCTACGTCCGCGCTTGCAGCCTCACCACTGATACTTCGATTATGAAGGCTGAATCTCTGACAAAAACGTTGAAACCATCCATGACTTGCTGTAAATGTTTCCATTGACTCTTTGTTTTCACGTGTTTTCAATGTTTCAAAGATACTGCGTGCCTTTGCTTGAATTATTAAAAGGCTCATTGGCATTCTTTTTTGTATCTGGTCGTCAAACCATATTGCCAGTAATTTTTCCATTTCGTGAATGAGGCCTTTCCGCTGCCTAGTTATTATGGCTTTATAGCCTTTTGATGCTTTCACTGCTTCTTTCACTCGATCTTTATCCTTCAAGATAGTCGAGACGGTCGAATGCGCCAGCTCCAAGTCGCGTGCTATTGCTTTAACTTTCTTACCAGCTTCATATTCATTTATCATCTTCATTTTCGTCTCAAGATCGATAGCCTTCCTTTGTTTTTTGGCGCTTTCTCTGGGTGAAGTCATGCTCTTCCTTTTTGCGGACATCTTGTACTTTGGGGTGCACAATAAAGTACAAATACATATAGACGAAAAACGCTAGTTCCGACCAATGTTCCGTCTAAGCTGCGCTGGTGCACAGAAGGCTGCCGGCAGTGCGAGGTCTTCAACAGAGCTCCTGTGGAGCATGGAGTTCTGGAAACTCCTGCCCAGAGAAGCTCTAACAGAGCATGCCCAGAAAATCTGGGCTTGCTCCCTAGAGCTTCTCTGGCCCAGGAGTTAGGGCTGGGCCCTGCTGCTGGAGTCCAGCCCCAAGGTAAGTTTGTTGGGGCTGGGGGGGGGGCGCGATGCCGGGAGTGGGGGGCGATGTCAGGAGCGGGGGGCTGCTGCGGTGACTGGGGGGGGCTGCTGCTGCTGCTGGGAGCGGGGGGACCGACGGAGGAGTGGCGATGCCGGGCGCAGGGGGGGAGCGACAGCGGGGCGGCGATGCCGGGCGCGGGGGCAGCGACGGAGGGGCAGCGGGGCTGCACAGCAGGCCCCGTGGGGGAAGGGGGGAGCGCAGCGAGCAACAGGAGTTGCTCAGATGTCCTCTCCCCTTAGAGGGAACATTGGTCCCAACTGAGGGAACGAGACAAACCTGAGATACTGTACTGTAATACCAACTCATCAGAGAGCTCGAGTAGGTCGCTAAGTGAGGACTACCTGTATATGAAGTACTTAAAATCTCCTTGTCTACCCACTAGTATCAGGATTTTCCTATGGTAACAGCAGTTCTGGCAAAGATACAAAATGGAAGAGTAAATCCTTGGTGACCATTTCTTGTTGGATTTTTAACATTTTTAAGGTGGCTCTGCTGGTGAAGTTCACCCATTCTAAATCCAATGTTTTTCCCCAAGTAGTCCGGAAAAGGAACATGTTTTGTCTTTCCTCCATCTTGACTGCATTCTGAGTCAATGGAACCTGGGTGGCTGAATGTGCTATCTTTAAGGTGGAATGATAAGATCTTCTAAGTAATGAACATCTTTTACGGAGGAATAAGTGATCAGAATCATCAGATTCAGAATGGACTGAGGGAAAAGAAAATTTCAGTCTTAGCTGAAGATTTTGGGAGAACAGTTATGTCACCTGGATATGTCATCAGAGAATGAGACTGACTTGCATTTATTTTAGACAACTTGGACATGGGTTGGGTTATATCCAAAAGAACTTTTGCAAAATGCACAACCATAGATTGGCTTGTACAGCTTAACTTTGCAAGCAGTCAAGAGAGACAAAATGTCTGCCTACAACTGAAAAGGAAGATTATGCTTCCCATGAATAGGAAACCAATCAGTTTTCCATCTGAATGAAAAAGGCTGTTATAAGTAATCAATTACTTGAAGTTTCAATGCCAAGTTGATGTATCATGCAGCCCATTTGGGGCCTGGAAAAGAACAACTGGAGATATAGAAAGACAGCTATAAAACCAAGGGCAGTCACAATAAGACACAGTCTCAACTATATTAACTATTCAGAAAATTTAGATTTAAATATATATCTAAATAATGTAGATTCCACTTATTCCAACACTGACAGAACAGCATTCAGGCCCAAAATTTATAAACCATAGTTCTGAGTAATACAATATATTTTTATGCATAAACTAAACACACAGTTTGGGACACAGATAGCTTTTAGCCCAGAAACACAGTTTGCTCCTGACTGTATCCATTTAACCTCCAGCTAAGATTTAAGGGGGGTAATGGGGGGGTGTACACGGCTGCCTGCAAGAAGACCAAAAGGTACTTCATGAAATTTTTACCAACTGCTAGTCTCTGCTGTTTTTGCTTGTTTGATCTGATCTTGGAATGTGATATGGATAGCTTGCCTCTGTCAGAAAACATAGTTAGTGTTTGACTGCAGTTGCTCTGAGCAGCAATAACTTGCAGATCTGGTACCCTTATTTTTCTAACCATGAATACTTAGACAGAAGCCTAATTTTTGTATGTCTGATTTCTCCACCAATGTTTACTTTATTTAAACCTAGTGGGAGGTCTAACACCCCTCTGTCAACTGATATCAGCAGGTATGAATACTGTTCTTTTAAAAACAGGCTTTCAGGACTCAAAAAATAGTCTGTAAGAGTACGGAACACAAGTATTTCAAGAGCTTCATGAATGACAGAAATATGATTAGTTTCACAGGGCTAATGAATTCAGAGACCTCCAGAGGTCCAGTGTCACTTGAGCAATACTGTAATGGTAAAACCTGTCACAAAGAAAAGCATTTTGCATTAAATAAACCCTACTATTGAAATGCAACGAGTCAGGTCAATTCTCCATCATTATCTCCTGACAAAACCACTCAAAGCATTCCAAACAATCTGGCTGCAACATAAAAAGACAAAAATGTTAAGATAGGTGATGCCATTATAGAATGATCTAAAAAAGTCTTAACCCACCCCAGACCCAGGTACCGAACGTCTTTGTACGGCAACCTTCCAATTTTACAGCATTATGGGGAACAATTTACAGTACTATTTCCTCCTTGAAAACATTTATGGCTCTTCACTGAAACAGTGAAAAATAGAGTGGCTTCAAGGTTAGCCATTAGCCATTTTTTTTTTTTTTTTTTTTAGGATTAGTGGCAGAGTCCACACGTACAACAGGACCGGTAAATAGAAATCATTCTTTCTTTAAACAGTGGTGATTGGCAATACAGTCACTGACTTTCTCCCTATTAGTTATGCTGGAGGATTCCTTTCTAAAGATTCTGGATTTAAAACTGTTTAATTAAAGTGACTGGTTAAATTCAAAAGAATCCCCTCAGCGTACCAGAAAAACAAGCCTACCACCTGAAACACTACAGATGACTGAAAATGGACAGCAAAAAACAGGAATGCTGTTTGTACCACACTAGTCACAAGAAGGTAGAAACATAGATATGTAAAATATCTGTAAGAAACATGCTAAATCCCAGTACAACATACTAAGTTCACGCTTTGATGCCCCTAAGATTTTACCTAAAATGGACCTTCAAGGATCAGAGACTTTTTAAAACAACCACCCGCATACAACAAATACAAACAACCACAGTGTTACTGTTATCTTGCCTCTATATTTCTCCAGAGATTAGCCAACATTCCAAAGAGTCTCTTTCCATTAAGACCCAAGTGGTCGTCCACAGTAATTGACATGGAGCTGGTCTTAACTCGCATATATATAACACGTTCAGTTTCTGAACCCTACTGAGATTCCATAATGTTTTCTCTTTATTGGGTCAAGCCCACAATCAAAATAATTTGTTTAAAGGGAAAGCTTTATTTATAAAAGCAAATACAAGGCCACATTAACACCCCTTTCCTGAATTATTTCTAAATGCCAGAGTAAGCTTATCTATGTATCAATGACAGTTTAATTTTATGAAACCCTGAAACAAAAATATAGTGCAGAACTGCTGAAAGTATTTTACAGAGAAGTGATTGTCAGAAAAATCACTGGAAAATTTCAGACGCATTTCTATTCTTTTCTCAGAAAAATATAAAGACTTTAAAAGGTTGGAGAATTTAAGCAAACACTTGTGGTTTTGGAAATGCCAGTTTCCATGGCAACAAGCATGGTCTTCTTTATATAGCATTATAAACAGATGGTAAAGAGTGCTCATGTTTGTTTCTTTGCCAGCATATCAATAAAACTGCTGTACTACTACTATATGTAATGTCTTTGCATTATTTAATAATTGAAGTATTCTAGCAACAAAATCTACTAATTCAGACAGATGTACGATCAACTATTATAGGTTTTTTCATAAACACATGAGGATTCTGAACAGTACAGCCACTGTAGTCTATGTAGTCAACAGTCATTTTTGGCAAAGGTTTCTATAAATGTTTTCTCAGCACTTGCCATGCAGGGCACAAAACCACAAATACGAATCTGACAGGGAATAAAATAATGAATTTAAATAAGAAATATGACACTGTATTTACACCTTCTGGTATTAAAATGTCCTTTAGAAATTTTTGTTGTTGTTGTTAAATTACATCTGGAATCATTCAGAGAAGATGTAGTGAACAGTAGTGAAATGGAATTCAGTTTATTTCATTATGTCTTGATAAAGTATGGATATTCTTGCAAGTGAACTGCAAAATGCAAAAACAAACCACTCTTTCAATCTTAATCTTTTAATTCAGACATATAGCTGTGATTTGAGACAGACAGGTGTTCTGGCCTCATAAATAAGGTTTGGAGTTAGCCAAGATGTAATAAGAGCTGGCATTAAGCATGGTTTAAAATTTGCTCTGTTTGCTAACTTAATAAGTTTGGTACAAAACATCTAGTAGCTCAACCAACATATGTTGTTGCCACTGCAATGACATCTAATCTCTCTCTACCTAGTTGAGGATATCTAATGTATCTAATACTATGGAGGAATTTACAGTGTTGTAAGAAGGAAGCAGAATTTTAAAAAACTAAACAATCATAAGGAATATTGAGTGTATTATAGAAATCTGGCATACTCATTGTACATGAAGTTATTAGCTTATTTAACTTCAGTATGATAAATTTTTACCATTAAACTGTACTCTAATAAAAATACTATCAGTGAGTCTGATCCTACTCCCACTTGAGTCAATGAGATTTGTGCCATTTTCAATGTAACTCAATGTCTGCAGATGAATGGAGTACGTGTAGATTAATTAAGAGAAAAGAAAGGCCAACATCTGCAGTAGGCATGCAAGTCTGTTAGTAACAACAGAACTGATATGCAGATACCTAGTATTTCATGTCATTTTTACTGGGCAGCAGTATCTCAGAGAAAGATAAGATAGCTGCAAGCCATTTGTTTTGTCTCTTCCACAATGTACAATTTCTTGTTTGCTCATATCAAAAAAGCTATTAATTCTTAGCCAATTCTGCAGCCGAAAATAAATAGTAAGCTTGAGGTTCAACACTAAAATAGTCCATTAATTCCCCCTTCCCCACAATTCCACACCACCACCACCTACTGCATTTTGGAAGAATCAGTCTATTGCAGAAATGCATCTTGCAGACTTCAAGATGATAGAAAGTAAAATGAAAAACATGTCAAAGTATTTAGATATCACAAAGTAGGCAGAGATGTGCTAGGATGGAGAATCAACAGCAACCCTTGTCTTTCACAGTAGCACATCAAATGGGCTCCGTTAAACAATAAAAGAACATGTTTTGGGACCAGTTTACATACCGGAAGCATCTCTGCCATTTTGGTGCCCAGGGTGCAAGGGGGAGGGTCTGCATGCTTTAGAACTAGGCTGTGGTGGTCCTGAGAGTGCAAGAGGGGGGGATTAGACTCCTTCCACCGTCACCCCCACCAAAAAAAAAAAAGCCTTGTGGGGGGCAGGCTAACATATATAGAAATTGTGGCTCAAGCTGAAAACAAAGGTTTTCCTGCACTCTGTAGCTCAGGAAAATAGATCAGAAAAGTTCACACTGAAGTTGCCAGGAGGCAGAATAAACTATTAGGGAATATCCCCAGGAGTGTGAGCCAAAGCTCCTTCCTATGACTTAACAGATCCAGTCCTGTTTCCTGGCACTATAGAGAAGAGGGAAGCTTGACGCTGGAATGGTAAGCTTGGCTCTGACAGAAAAATACACCATTTTTATTAAAGCTTTGTATGGGGACTGCCATTTTTTGTGTGGATTATAAAGATATGCAGATTTGCAAAGCAACTAGAGATAGTACGATATTTTAACATGGCACATGATCACCATTCTAGCTGAGAACCACACTGACAGTTTCCTTTGACACCAATTCTAAGATACTTTGCATTTTTAGCAGCACTGTAACTCACAGACTAGAACAGAATTTTCAATTATTATACATATAAAATACTGCAAATGTTACAAAAAAATTGGTGTTTTGAAGAATAACTATTAGTTTAAAGAAATGCAAACATGTTTGTTTAATGCTATTACTTATATATGAACTACAATTTATAATTTACGATAAAATATGGAAACTAATCTTGAAAACCTTCTTTCTAGACAAACGAAGTCATTTTAACAGATTGCTGCATATATCCATACATTATAACATTTTCCAAATGTACAGACACACACTAAACTGACAAAAGATGTCAAAGGCATTTCTGGTAAGCCCACAGATAGTAATTTTAAAGTTATTTGAAATATACCTAATTAATACCAAAAGCAAAAGTCTTATTGTGGCTGTAAACAAAACAAAGAAATGTTAAAAGTATAAGCCATTGAAAATTAGTAACTGCATAGGCCCTCTATGCTTTCAAATGAAATATGAAGTTTCATATCAATAATACATATTATAAATATAAAACCTTATAAAAATAGAATTACTGCCTTTTGTTTATTGCATTTTCTAATTAAATCATCCTTTCCCAGATATACAAGAATCCATTCACTAACAAAATGCAGCCACATCTGGAGCAGAGCTCAGCATTAGTCTTTCAGAATATTTAACAGCATATACCAATCCAACACACCCCTAAAAAGACTACAGAACAAATGACCATTCAGATAGTGTAATTGGCCAATAGGAATCTGATCAAGACACCTGAAAGAATATCCTTGCTTTTGGGGCAAAAATAAGTAATTCTACAGAAATTGTACCATACATGGTCAAGACTTGTTCTAACTTTCATTCTGAAAAAAAAAAAATTACACCTACAAAACAAAGTCAGCCTATTCTTTAACACTGGTTTAGTACCCTGGAAATAGCATTCTGCCGATCCGTTAAGCACCACCTCCCGGATCACCTTGTATTCTTCAAAAAAAATTACTTATCTATATATGAAGTGGGTCTGACCCTACTTAGTTCGTGACACACAATGACAAACTCACAGCCTGATATGGTAGGACTATAGTAATCACCAGAACTATAATGAATATGTTCTGCTGATGCCATGTAGCTACCTTTTCACATGCATTTCTGCAAACACTATTACATGAACACAGCCAAGAAATACTAAACCAGCACAATACTAAACAACTGAACACGCTCACATTTGAGAGATCAATCTGCAAGTTCTCTGAGATGTGCTAAGAAGAACCAACTATTTGCTACAGAAAATATTTCAGCCAGGCCTTGGATGCCTCAACAGTTCTACAAAGGGTCCACACTTTGTTGAAACACTTTATTTCCTTCATTCTCACTTCCCCTCATCCTCAACACGCTTCCTAGACTCTGACTTTTAATATCATAAAAAGAAGCAGGAGCAAGATGATCCAAGGCCCTGATGTCCCTCTCTCTACTCCCTTCACTGGACTGGACCTGCCTCAACAGCCTCCAGACCCCTGCGCCACATGGCCAGGACCAGCAAAGGAGAACTTCTAGGAGGCCTCCATGGCAACAGCAGTAGCTACATGGAATGAGTTGGGGTCTGCCAACTATGTCCCATCTTGTTCCCCACAATTCACGAAGGATAGAGAATTCAGAGAAAAGCCATAAGAAAGATTAAAGGAATAGAAAACTTGCTTGTTGTGCTACTGAAAAAGTTCAAGGTATGTGACTTGAGAAAAAGGGGGTGACTTGATTATAGTCTGTAAGTGCCTACGTAGGGAACAGATATTTAATAATAGGTTTTTCAGTCTCTCAAAGAAAATCAGAAGACAATCCAAGGACTGCAAGCTGAAGATAGACAAATTTAGACCAGAAATAAGGCATAAATGATAACAATGGAATAATCACTCAGTGGAACAATTTACTAGTGGCTGTGTAAATCACCGACATTTTAAAAATCAAGATTGGATGTTTTTCTAAGAGAGATGCTCTAGGAATTATTTTGGAAACATTCTGTGGCCTGTGCTATAGGGAGGTCAGACTAGACAATGAGGATAGCTGTTTCTGGCTATAGACTCTTTGGATCTATAAACCCATTCTCCATCCTCATCCTTCACACCTGACAGGAGCCTCCCTTGGTCATTGGCCCAGTGGCCTATCCCCCCTGCCCACCCAACCCACCTGACCAAGAGTGAAGGAGATAGTAGAGGAAGTTTCCAGAGCAGTCTATAAAAGGCACCAAACTGGGGCCCCCAGAAGCAGCAGTCTTTCTTCAAACTTTCAGTCACATGTTATCACGACTGTCACCTTATCCTGAAATTTTGGACCTTGAACTCTGTTCCAATCAAATGTCCTATCCTCCCCCTTTTAATCTACTCTTCTGCTGCCTCAGTCCTAATTCCTTTTCTATTTACATCCTCTACAAACATCCTTTCTATTACATTACAGTTTCCACACTACTTTAATTTTCTCCAAAAGGAAGGAAAAGCCTCTAGATTTGACATACATGCAATATTCTGTCTGTCCTACCTCTTTTTTCCTTCCAGCTCTCAGATGACTTGCTTATATCTTGTATTCCTTTTCTTATTCCTTCATGTGCTTTATCTATTTAGATTGCTAACTCTTGGAGGACTTTAGGTGAGACCAGAACACAAACAAGTATATACCTTTATTTTTCCTCCCCCCAACCCCCACTCACTCACTCATTCATTCATTTTATTGTTTTGCACTGGAGAGCAAACATGAAACTTATCCTCTGCCCATTCTGAATGCAGAAAATCAGTTGATTATATTTGTGTGTTCAGGATTTAACTTCTAATGAACTAATTTCTAATCCTTTACATATAGGAACCACTATTAAAATCATAACTTGAAGAGAAATTCTCCCATCACAAGTGGGATTTTCTCCCACGAAAGCTCATGCAATAAATAAATCTGTTAGTCTTTAAGTGCCACAAGTACACGTAATGTGTGCCATTTGTTGCCTGAAAGTCATGGCTGTGTAACTATTAGGTTATTTTCAAATAGGAAATATTAGGGCAAATACTTTAGCAACAAATGGCTTTGACAATGAAATATATGATTCCATCTTCTGAAAAATAAACCAATGCACTAAAACATTAGAGAGACAGCATCATTAGAAGATAAGCAGTCTAAAGAGGGGGAAAAAAAGAACTTTTTTATACATTATCTTACATCCCAAGGTTACAGTTTAACTCTGAATCACAGCCAAGATACTTTTGGCATGCTTGTTAAATTTTACAAAAAAAATCATCCTATAGTCCAGTTATTTTTACCACAATTTGCTAACAAGTTCCTGAGCATTACAAAGTGTATTCTCCACTACAGTTACAAAATTGGATATGTTTTACTACTCTGCAGCACCATCTGCACTTTCCTTAAGCTCTTTTTAGTACAGAAAAAAAGAAAAAACCCACACCAAATCCCACAAAGATGCTCTCATGAACAGTCCCTATTTGCACACAGACGGCTGCCAAGCAATGCAGTTTTCAAACTGTAAAGCTGTTTCTCCACAAAGCGTTTTCCATTCAAGTCAAGTTCTCTTCATATGTGAATTCAATTAGGCACTGAAAAAACTTTATGTAAGATAAGCTGTAAAATTACAGTATCATAAAATGACAAGTTTGAGTGTCAAAATGCAAGTAAAATAATATATGAAATACATGTCACTGAAATAACATATATATTAGAGCCTTTTTTAAAAATAATTTGTACCACTACAATTACAATGTATAACAGTGTGCTTGACAATTTTCTTTTCCTATCAATTTTGATGTTTGCCATTTGGCAAACATTGTTTCTGTTCCTTCAAAATCTCAGACAAGAAGAAAATCTCTAAAAGGCTGCACAGTCAGTGCTAAACATTTTTGGTGCCTCTGTGTATTTGTACCAACATGTCTCCCTTTTCTGCCTATGAGGTCAGCCACAGCGGATCCTGAGGTTTTTAAACTGAAATTTGATTAGTGCTTTGTGGTGAAGCGTCAGCGATTAGGAACAAAGTAAAGACAGAAAATAAAGTACTTGGATTCTCCTCTAAAACCCATTTTAGAAAAGTCTGTTTTCCTATATTAAACTGTTATTGCTATTTACCCCAAAAGAAAAAAATCACCAAAAAGGTCTTCCGTCCCCTCACTTGGATTCCAGGGAGGCATTCAATCCTGTTTCACCGAACTGAAAACAGCTGGTCTGGTAGAAAAGCTGAAGTAGAAACTTTATGAGAAAGCTCCAAAGACACTAAGGACAGGCCCAGAGAGAAAACATGAAGCATACATACATACACATGCCATGTTGCACTGTTGTTGTAACTGTGTTGGTCCCTGGAAACTAAGACGACAAGGTGGGCAAGCTATTCTACTGGACCAACTTCTTCTGTTGATGAGAGAAGCAAGCTTTCCAGCTACTTCAGGTCTGGGCTTTGTGCTCCTTGAAAGCTTGTCTCTGCCATAGCTAACATCCACTGTTCAACTAGCTGAAGATTTTGTTGCATAATGAGCCAAAATTCCAGCTTTTCCTCCTATGGTCCTTGTGAAACGACTCTCAGGAAAGCCTAACAGTGTATTTCATAACTAAAATTTTTTCAGATAAATTACAGCTTGTGAAAGTTACTAATAAAATAGCTAGCAGTACATGACCACTAGGTACCCAGTGAAGCCTCTTCTGTCCAAGCCACTAGCCAAAATTGTCAAGCTGAACTCTGACAAAACTGAAAGGTTTTAGAAAGTACTACTTCCATTCAGTAAGCACGCTCATCAGAAGGACAGTTAGCATTCCATAAGCATCTGGAATGAGCAGTCATTCCCCCATAGAAAGTACGACTCCATATTAACTATCCTTCCCATTTCCAAAAACTTCAGGCATCTAAAACCAAAACAGATTCCCTACAGAGAGATGTTCTCACAAAATGCATGTAGACTACTGATAAAAAGAAGTTGATGGCATAGTAAAGAAAAACTGTAATTAAGAACCTCAGTTACACTGGCTATATTGCCAACTCCAAGCGCTTAGCATTCAAGAGTCAGGCTCACCAAAAAAAAATTACAAGATAGGCTTTAAAGTTATGACATTATGGAAAAATAATAGATTTGGGGTTCTTTTTATTTGCCTTCTGATTTTGAGCCTTCAGGGTACACTGGGGTCACAATCTGAAACTTTCTCCACAACCATAAGGGTTAGAAATGTATTTTTTCTTTAAGAATGAAGGCTGAAATCACCACTTCTTCACCTGACTCCAGGAGCTAGGCACTAAGAGAAACAAAAACTATCATATTCCAAAGGAGCAACCATGTTAGTCTAGTCCAGCAAAAGCAACAAGGAGTCCTGTTGCACTTAAAGACTAACAAATTTATTTATTTATTGCATGAGCTTTCATGGGAGAAAATCCCACTTCGTTGGATGCTTTGAAGATGGGTGAACTTACAGAATGGGAGGAAAACAAATGCAGGGGAATGTAAGACATGGGATAAGGTCACACTTTAACAGCAAATCAAAACAGTTGTTAAGATTCAAATCAACAGACCTAACAACAGAAACATTAAAGCAGGCACATACCCCTGCAACAAACCATATTGCCAACTTTGTTCACATATCTGCACAAAAGACACCATCATAGGACCTAAATCAAGCCAGCTTCTCCATCAAAGGCTCATTCACCTGCTCATCCACTAATGTGATTTATGCCAGAAAAGCCCCCACATCTTATACACTGGACAAACATGACAATCTCTGCGCAAAAGAATAAATGGGCACAAAACCGACGTCAGAAATCACAACATTCAAAAACATTCGCTGAGCACTTCTATCTTTCTAATCACTCTGCAGATGATTTCATAACAGCTGTGCTCAAGCAAGTCAATGGGACATCAAGACTTCAAAGAGAAACAGCTGAACAAGAACTGATACACATATTCAATTGTGCGAAAGCAGGATTAAATCGTGACTATGAATTCTTTTCCCATTACAACAGGTGATTTGACTTCACCTTCACCTTCCTCTAGGTGCTGTTTCTCAGTGTTTGAATCTGAACAACTGCTTTGATTTGCTGTTACACTATGGCCTGATCCCATGTCTTACACTTCCCTGCATCTATTTTCCTCTCATTCTGTAAGTTCTGCCATCTTCAAAGCATCTGACAAAGTGGGATTTTCTCCCACAAAAGCTCATGCAATAAAGAACTATCATGAGACACAGGACAAAATCATGAGAGTTATATTAGTATGCAAGCCTAATACCTAGACTCTCTAGTGGCTCCACAGTTTCAGCCATTTCCCTCCATTTACCCTTCCTTCACTATATTCTAATGCTGAGGAGGACAGGCTCTTCATGGTGGACTAGGAGAAGAAACTGTTTCCCCCCCCTTCATGGTCAGGTGGCAGAGATGTCAGTTTTTCCAAGGACAATGAGCATAGGAAAGAGGTTCAAGTAAAATGGACAAAGTCAGAAGCAATGTTCCATATGAGTTAAGCACAATCAGAAGTTCTTTATTATGGAGCTGCCAGAAACACCTGTACCCTATTGCGTGATGCTTCAAAGAGACTTGAAAACACCAGAGTAGTAATTCTCAAAGAGAAACACACATGTAAGTCATCTGTGGATAGAACCTCTGCTTCTTCTGTTTTGGGCACAGATCACTTAACATTTGTATCAAAGACCTGAAAACTAACAAAACGCTAATGATAAAGTTCGCAGAGGACACAAAGACTGGGAGAGTAGGAAATAACAAAAGAGGCATGATCATTGATATAGAGCTATCTGGATCGCTTGGTGGGGCACAAGCATGTCACATGCATTTTAATAAGGCCAAATATAAATGAACGCTCTTCTAAGAATAAAGAATGTGTGCCATGTTTACAAGATGGGAGAACGCTAATCTTGGACACAGTGACTCTGAAAAGAATTGGGGGTCTTGGTGGACTATGAACTGAACCTGAGCTCTCAGTGAGATCCTGTGGCCAAAAGGGATATAGCATTCGTTGGATGCATAAACGGGAACACTGAGAAGGAGCAGGGAGATTACATACACTGTATTTGGCACTGGTGAGACTGCTGCTCAAATGCTGTGTCCAGTTCTGGTGCCCACAATTCAAGAAGGATTTTGACAAACTGGAAAGGGTTCAGTGAAAAGCCACAGGAATGGTTAAAGCACTGGAAAACATGCCTTACAGCAGAAGTCTCAAACTCAAATCACCATGAGGGCCACATAAGGACTAGTACATTAGCCAGAGGGCCCAAAATGAAACCTTTTCATACAACGATACTGCAAATATCAGTAATAACAGGAGTTCATCCAAAAGCAGTGATTTTCTGGTTTCACCTACATAGTTACTGTGGGGCATTTAGTGCTTGGGATGTGATATGGCACATCTTGTGATAAGCATGTGAATGTCCCATGGACCTTAAAATGTGAATTGTGAAAACTGTTGATAACTGTAGCAGTGAAGATGTGTCTGCAGGTTTTTCATCTGTTCTTTGGCAGGGTGTGGTGTCCTGGTCTGTGGGGACATGTTTCTGATGATGAGCTTTGTGTGGCTGGGTGTTGTTTGAAGGCTACAAGTGAGAGCTCAGGAAAGATTTCTTTCAGGATATGGTCCCCTCTGAGAATGGGCTGTAATTGTTTACTGCTACTCATGTGGGTTCCAGTGTGAGATGGCAAATGACAAGTATGCTGGTTTTATTTCCATACTGAAGCAGATTTGCTCAGGTTATTTGGGTGGCCCAGTCCATGATCTACTTCTCTAACGGAATGTCCTTGTTTGGTGAATATGGTTTTAAGTGTTAAGGTGCATAACCTGGACCTTCTCCTTGGACATATTCTGTGTTATCAGAGTGCCTAACTACAGGAAAAAGATTTCTTGGTGTGTTTTGGATTGCCATTGGATCTCTGAAGGTAGGTGCAGTGATCTGTAGATGTCTTGCACATAATTGTGTACAGAGTCCCAGTGTTGAAAAAAAAATATTAGTCCTGATGCAAATTCTCAACAAATAGGTTTCCTCAGCCTCTGTCATAGATCCATTTAGAAATCATTCCAAAGAAATCTTAATAAAAGGCTTGAAGCCTAGCAGGTTTAGCTCCTATCTATTTAACTTTCAGCACTATTAAAGAGAAATTCAGGAATTTCTTTCCCAGAAGACCTTCGCAAAACCTTTAGAAAGCTGAAATAATGGCACACCTTGTATAGTCTGTATGTCCTTCTAAACAAGTGACAGAGAAAATATGCTAGCTCTTGGATGACTAATCTTTCTGTAACAGATTAGGAGTCAACATTAGTCCCCGGTCAGGGTTCCATTGTACTAGCCACAATAACAAACATGTATGAAAACAATTTCCGTGCCAGAAAGTTTAAAATCTAAATCTAACATTTAAGAATAAATCTTATAGTCCTCCTCTCTCTGTAATTAATGAAAACAATTTTCTGGCATCTGTAACACTAATTTTAGATGTTTTATTCAACTCTTATTGCCAGAGCTCATTTTCACATTATGCCTGTAGAAAACTGTGATAACACAACTCTAAATCATTCTCCATATTCTGTCTCTCAAAAACCACCAAGTTACTTCATATGGGGAAGATAGCATGAAAGTTGAATTGCGTACAAAAATTCTAGCAAGGTGCAACATCTTATTAACTTCTTGTTTATTACAGTCTACAATGGTTACATCAATTTACCATAACACAGCTTCACTAAAGCCACCGGGACCTAGTAAAAATAAATAAATAGGAATTAATAACCATTTTAATTTAGCTTTAATTATTTCAAAAGCTGTGAAGGACTTCATTGCATCAGACAGAAAAGTCCAAGTTGGCTGTCATAACTGTAAATGACATGTAACTTACATACTGTGTAATTCCAGGCACATTCAGAGTTCTTGAAATGTCAAATGCTGATGACAAAATTCCTTTGAGCCAACATTTATGGGAAGCTACAAGGCCTGTTTGGCAAAATTATTTCACATGTTCATCACCTATGATTTATGCAGTGTATCTCATGTTCATGTAGATTATTCTCACTATATTCACATCTAGTAATACTAAGAAACATTCACAATAGAATTTTATCCTTACTTTCATAGTTTCTTATCAAAAGCCAAGAAAGACTTTCCTGTATTAATTTATTGTTTATTTACTACAAGCACCTTAATTCTACTTTTCGTCTTTTGGTGAAAACCTTTCCCATGTTCTTTTGCACGAAGCGGATGGTGTAAGCTTACATCAACATCAATCTTTTACAGCCTTAGGATTGTGCAGTTGACAAAGTTCCCCTAACAACATCCTAAGATCTTCCTAACCCTTTTTTCTGTCCCTCTCACAGAATTTACAGGTAGATAAAAGAAAAGTTCCTCTACTATGCAGCATAAAAATGAGCAAGGACTAAGACAAGGATCCCACTGAAACTCATAAATATTTTCTGCATATTTTTCAGTATGCAGTCACATTAGCTGCATTCTGGTACTGTATGTCACACAGTGGTTAAAACTCACATGAGCTGGGCCTTTGGACTAAACAGAGAATAGGAGCCTGTGATTAATTCACAGGTACTTCCTTTGTCTCAAGTAGTAGTGGCCAATGCTTTTGGTGAAGATCCCAGTATCCATCTCAGCCAATTCTCTCTCGTGTATCATTACAAGTTTACCCCTATGATAGAGGAAAAGAAGGATCAGGTCCACCCAGGAGCGGAATGGGTATATGGTGCCTTAGTCACAATACTTGTTTTCCTTATACATCCAATGTAGTGGGAAGTAGCCACATCCCTGCCTGGACTGCATAAATAAACTCAGAATACAGAGTCCACAAGACATATATTCCTTCTAACATGCTAAATACAATATACATAATGCAAGAGGTTACATCACGTCTAAATCCCTACATGGTTTCACTATCCTTAACATGCAGGTTATATGATTAGATCAGTGGTTCTCCACCAGTGTCATGACACAATGGTTATTGAGTCACAGAGAGCCAGGCAGATGGCTGAATTTGGCCTGGAGGGGGTGGGCTGGTGTGTCCTGTAGGATCGCACTATGCAACCAAGCGTGTCGCAGCCTGCAGAAGCTTGAGAATGACTTGGATGAGATTGGTGGTCAGCAATTCCCAGCTCCAGAGCCGCATTCAGCTCTTAAACTGCTGCCATGCAGCTCCGGAGACGTCAAACTGCAGTGGGGTGCCCAGCCAGCCCCGCCCCCCCCCACATGAGCATGAGGCAGCTGAGCAGAAGCGCCATAGACCCAAGTGCTCATGGGGGTGGGCATGGTAGATAGGCCACCCAGGCCAGAAGCTGTGCCGCCTGGCCTCCCTCCACTCCTCTGGTGGGGCACAGCAGCACTCCCCGCTACCCCCAGCCAGCCCCGCCTCCCCCAGGGGTGGAAAGCGGCCAGCATGGAGCTGTGACTTGCAGGGGCAGGACCCTGGAACAGCCCACTTCACAGATTTCAGGCCTCTTTGCCCTGGCCACCCCAGGGCTGAACAGAGGCCACCTGGGCCTGATCAGCCCCAGGGTGGCCAGGGGTGAAGTGGCCTGAACTCTTCAGAGTGGGCCACTCCAGGGTCCCACCCCTGCATGCCACAGCTACATGCCAGCCGCTCTCCATCCTCTGGGGAGGTGGCAAGTACTGCTCTGCCCCACTGGCAGAGTAAAGCAGAGGGAGAGCAGGAGGTGCTGCCTCTGGCCTGGGCGGCTTCCCCCCCCCCCCAAAAGCACTAGGGTCCATGGTGCTTCCACTTGGCCACCTCGTGCTCATGCACTGGTGAGAGGAGGAAATAGCTCTTCCTCTCATTTGGGTTGCCAACCCCTGGAGTAGATCATATAATATACAGCAGTAGTTCCCAACCTGTGGTCCAGGGACACCCAGGGGTCCGTAGATATGTTGCAGGGGTTCGCGGAGCCTCTCCCTACCCGGGGCCAGAATCCCGCTTAAGCCCTGATGCTCCCCGGCAGGGCTGCCTTTTCCCTCCTGTGGCTGGATCCTGGGAGGGGTATGGGGCTGCGGCAGCTCCTTAGCAAAGACAAGGGCAAGGGGTGCCATAGCTGCTGCGGCTCAGCTCCCCAGCGGTGCGGGCAATGGTGGTGGCAGCACTGCTCACTGGCAGTCCCACTGGTGCAGGCCAGAGTCTGCCCGTGCAGGCCAGATTACAGTCAGCCAGGGGAGCCGCAAAGATTTTATTTTTGTTAAAAGGGGTCCCCAGCCTGAAAAGGGTTGGGAACACTGATATACAGCATATATCAGGGTGGCCAAACTTACGGAGCTGAAGAGCCGCACAAATCAATTATTAAACCTTCAAGAACCGCACTGAGGCGTATAACCACATATTTTTACCTACTCCAAAATTACTAAGCTTAAAATTCATTGTGCACTTTAATTTTATCATAAAAATAGGGCAAATATTGATCCTACTAATGTCAGATTCTAATAATTATCTAAGGTTACCATGAAACTAGGCCTGTACAGTAAAAACTTAGCTGTCGCTAGATGTAGAACACTACAGGCTTGTGGCGAATTTTTTTAAAAATCTTGGCAATAACTTGTTAATGCAGTAGGTAAAAGTTCTCTCAGATGCTGATCTCTAAGTATTGCACAATGTTTTGAATTTCATTGTGGCATATGATGCTTCACAGCAGTGTTGTGCTAAAAATTGAAAGAAATCTATGTTCAGTTTTAAACTTTTCTCCTTTGTATTTTCATTTCTTAGCATTCCACATCATGGTTAGGACTTGTAAAACATGATTTTATTTTAACAACAAGTCCACTGCAATAGGGCCCATGAGAAAATCTAAACATGCTATGGCTTCTCTGATCATGTCACGCTTCCCTCCCCCACCCCTGCTGCCACTTCCCTGCCGTCTCTTACCACACTGCTGCTTCTCTACTCTCCCCAGCCATCCCGCACTTCCGCCCCCTACCCCACCCCAGCCCCGACCGTGCCCCCGCTTCCCTGCCAACATTTCTGCCAGTAAACTTGTTCACTAAAATACTCATGGATGGTGAAGACAAAAAGTCTGAGGACTCAATCAGATGCAATTAATTTTAAAATGAAAGTAATAGTAAGGGAAAACACTGTTCTCATCTTAATCCTGTGAAGAGATGCACACAGGGACACCTTCTTAACTGTTCAGAATCACAACAGATCAATGAGAATTTATGGGGACAGAAAGTGCAAGATCAGAGGCTGTTTCAGTAAGCGCTTTGGAGTCCATGCACAGAAGATACTATGGGGAAAAAATCCCATTAAGTTTATTCAGTTTGGGGTCAGGCCCTATAGAAATTCTAAATATCATTATTTGGTTTTTATAATACAAAGTAAAAACTTTATTGGTGAGAGATTTTTTTTCCAGAAAGTTTACAACACAATTTTCCATCCTCAGCCCTTCACACCAATTACACTCTTGTCTAATGGGCTTAGATACCCATAGAGACATTCATGAAGACTGCACTGAAATATAAATGGATTTTGACTACTGGTATACAACAAAGAAAAATTAATACATGTTGAATGCTATTTAATCAGTGGAAGTATAGTGCTGCTATTGAACTTTGCAGTGAATGTAAATTATCTTGGTAATTGACTTAGCTATATTAATTAAAATTTTCTTAAAAAATAAATGTACTAGCAATTCCTTCTGCAAACATACTGATGTCTCAGACACATTTGTTCAATGGACTTAAGGAATTTATTTTCTAAAGCCAGTTTTCTGTAGTGGTGGTCTATCCTAAGTCTAAATCATTTTGCATGCTGAAAATGAACCATGATCCATAATAAGTACTTGTAACATTCTTTAAATTAATAGAGGTTTTTTTAATAACCTTTTGACAGTAGCCAGTGGTTTCGGATGCAACACTTGTGTCGATTTTCAGTCATTTCTGATGTCTTATTTAATTCTCAAAATAGAAATACAAGAGAAATAATTTTGCATTATCTTACAATATCTGGAAATGCCAGATGATTTTTAAAAAAGAAAAGCAATTGTAAATTAATTTAAGTTTATATTGCTAGATTATCATCACTTATCTGTAGTTCATTGTAGACTTGCTCTTGATCAATTTATGTTGCCAGTTTTAAAAATATTTACCCAGAAAACAATATCAAAAAAGAACTTAAAAAATCATGCACTCGGAAGGTCAGACTTTTTTTGCTGGTGCTACTTTCATTTTGCCTCTGTGTGCATCCAGTTTGTACAATGAATGAAGCCTGTGATGTTGTAATTAAAGACTGTATCATAATGCATCCAGACAAGGAGGGTAGAATTAATATTGTGTGGGTAAATTATAGAATCTGACATGTTTTTGCACCTAACTAAGGAGGCTGCCTTTCCCTGCTGATTCTCACAATGCTGCCCCTCCTCTCCTCGCCCCTCCCGGCTCTTATCATGCTGCTTTTTCCCTGCAAGCTCTCACAATGCTGCTCCTCAGGGCTGGCACTGGGGATCGTGGCGCCCCCCTGCAGCAGAGCGACACCGGCACAGATGAGTGACATCACCAGGGGAGCACCATGGCGCTTTCCACTTTTGACACCCCTCAAAATGCCAGCACCCCCCTGTTACGCAGGAGCTACTTACCACGTAGCGCCGGCCCTGCTGCTCCTCCCGTCCTGGCTCTTGTTGCTTTTCCCTGCTGGCTCCCAAAATGCTGCCCCTCCCCTGGCTCTGACCATGCTGCTTTTTCCTGCTGGCTCTCACAACGCTGCTCCTTCGCTGCCAGTTCTCACCACGCCGCCGCCTCTCTGCTGTCCCCGACGATTGCAAATTTCTCGTCCCTGGCTCCCACCACGCCGCCCTTCCCTGCCGTGCTGTCCCAGGAGCCGCATTTTTTCTTTAAAGAGCTGCATGCGGCTTGTGAGCCGCAGTTTGGCCACATCTGGCACATATATAGCCCGCCCATGTTTGTCATTTACGAAGCATTTGGGTATCAAATACAGTTTTGACCAATGAAATGACCAAAGCTCCTTTGACCACTCTGTGAAGTCAGTACAAACTAAAATTTCATACAGACAACAGCTTGCTCATACTGCTCTGTATAATATACGCTGAAATTTAAGTGCAATAGTTATATTCCAATTGATTTATTTTATAATTATATGTTAAAATGAGAAAGTAAACAATTTTTAAGTAATAGTGTGTTGTTACACTTTTGTATTTTTAGGTCTGATTTTGTAAGCAGCTAGTTTTAAGTAAAGTCAAACTTGGCAATACACAAAACAAATCAGGCTCCTGAAAGGAGTACTGTAGTCTGGAAATGCTTAGAGCCACTGCAGTAAAGTATCTCACTACACTGCTCATGTAACAATGCATACATATGCAGCATCACTTATTTTCACTTCAAATACTGGTGATGGTGGGGGCGGCGGGGGGGGAGATAATGCAGTTTAGAAATTTATCAAGCCTCTAAGACTAAGACCCTAGAACTCAAGACTGCTGTCTTTTAACCCCAAGCCAAATGGGTATTCTGGAGTGCAATGCTTGTGAAGGTGTATTTATTTAGTAGAGTTTCCTTTCACTTTTGAACTATAGATTGGCCATTTCAGAGGACAAAACTATTTTCCAGCAGCTATTTCCCCTTTTCCATATCAGCTTTTATTGAGGAAGAATACTACCTAATTTCCAACAATGACAATTTACTGCACATTTTCTGTTCCTGACAGAAAGCACTTTCATGTACAGATCAGTGTCAAAATGAAATTGATTTAAATTGTTATTTAAAGTGATTCCATGGGACAGGAGGAGAGGCACAAATGTTGGACATCTGAAAAAAATCTCAACAAGAAATATTCGTAGGTTTTATGATGTACAAAGTAACTGCTCTAAGAATGTGCTATCTGCTATAAGGTTTTATATTACAGCATTATCTGAGTGTCTGTCACGTGGCACTTTTAGTAGAAACAAAGTCCCTAGTGGACTTCCTGGAGTCTGACACTATTCTCTTTTCCAAAGAAAAGTCTGTTTGGGGTTTTGTTCACATTTACCTTGTGTACTCACTTTTTCTGTTGGGGTGGGTGTTTGTTTTTAATTGATTTGATTCTGGTGTTTTTGTTGGTTATGAATATTTGGGTAGACATGGGTGTTAATGTTCAGAGTATTGTTCTTAAAGTTGAAAGGCCTTTTTAAAGAAGAAGGTGTCACAATACTTCCAAAAGAGTCAGATTCTGAATTAATCTAGTCTCCTGTGGGATTCTGTTCTATAACTATATTTCCTTAACAGAGAAATCTTTGTTCACGGTCCTCAAATGCCTCTTCATAGACTTTGAGATCTGCATTATCCTAGAAGAGCTTAGGAGCCTTGCTGGTTCACAATTCAAACTTATGTTTTGGGTTTTTTTAAGAATTGCAACCCAGCTATATTAAGTGCTTTGAAGATTAGGACCAAAACCTTAAGCTAACATCAGAACCAGTCAAGGAACCACTAGTGGGACTTGAGCATGGGCCTGATGTGCTTGCAGTAGCCTATAGAGGTTGCTACTTTTTCATTAAGAACAAAACCACAGTTACCAGAGAACTGGGGCTAGCTTTGTCGTCTTAGAGCAGTGGTTCCCAACCTTTTTCAGGCTGGGGACCCCTTTATACCAAAAAGACAAAATAAAAATAAAACAAAAAATCTTTGCGGTTCCCCTGGCTGATTATGTAATCTGGCCTGCACCACTGGGATAGCCGGCAAGCAGTGCTGCCATCACCATTGCCCGTGCCGCTGGGAAGGCAAGCCCCAGAAGCTATGGCCCCCTGCCCTTGCCCCTGCCAGGGTGCTGCCACGGCCCCATTCCACTGCCAGGATCTGGCCATAGGTGGGTAGAGGCAGCCCTGGCGGGGAGCATCAGGGCTGTAGCTAGATTCTGACCCTGGTAGGAAGAGGCCCCGCGGACCCCCTGCAACATGTCTGCAGACCCCTGGGGGTCCCTGGACCACAGGTTGGGAACTATTGTCTTAGAGCTTTGAAATCTGTTCTCTCTCTTCTATAAAAGGAACTTTAGAGTCTTTCTAAACTAAAACCACCAACAGAGGGCAGTAAACACAAACATATACTGGTTGATCTTGTTTTCACTTAATACTTAATAATTTTGCTTAGTCACAGCCCATTTTCTTCAAATGTAATTTATACACATTTTCAAGAAGATAACTGTGGAAAATGTGAAGGGATGGTAAAAGCTGTTATTGAACAAAGTCAAAGAAAAACAAAAGTCAAATCAAACTATAATTCAAAAAGTTTTACAAATATGATTGCATTTAGAAGAAGCATCCTCACATATGTCTTTAGTGTAAACGTGGCAATTTTCAGGCCAAAACAATGTTTCAAATCAAATTTAGAAGGCACTAAAAATCAAAGATGGTGGCAATCTTAAGTGTGTGGAAGCCAACTGTTCTTATAAAAAGGTTAGAATGTTTGTCTGAAACTTCCCTTTTACATTCTATTGGCCAAAAGTTTCCCCAGAAATAAAGAACATACTTCATATGTTAAAATAGTATTAACTATACCCATATAATGTTGGGAACAGTTCCATATTAGACTCTATATAGCCCAAAACCTGCATTGATGCATAACAGCATTTTCAGAGGATCTGTCACAAAACTAGTTACTATGGCTATAGAATCAGACCTATTCTTTTTTAGATAAGTCTTAATTTACTTCTCACTTTGCCACTCTTGACTTGCAGGAGTTTACCTCACTCATTTTACTACCCTCCAGATGTTGATTGCATTCACCTGTCACATTTATTCCTAGGGCACAGAAACTAAACAACATTATTGTTTGGAAAGCTTGAACTACATTTAACTTTAAGGCATAAAAAAAAATCAGTACATTGGAGAACATGTAAAGAACACAGGCTCCTTTTGTTTAGTATGCTGTTGTAACGCTTTGCACACAACAGTTTTGCTTTTTGTTTTTTAAATTATGAAATACAATTTCATGCTGGGCTTTATGGCACTTAGCAATTTCAGGATATCAGTTCTGTATTTCAAGATTTTTTTTATGCCCCTGTATTTGCAATTCAATAGTTCATTACAATTGTGATAAATATACAATTTCTATGTTTAAGATATACAAAATTCCCTGATACTACTGCATCACTTAAAAAAATCCACAGATATCTGTAAGTGACTTGATAAAAAAAAAAACAACAAAAGTACTGTGGCACCTTAAAGACTAACAGATTTCTTCAAGCATAAGCTTTCATGGGCTGTAACCTCTTTCATCAGACGCATGAAGTGGAAACTACAGTTAAGAGGCATATATATACACAAGGGTGAGAAACAATACAATGGGGAGCTCTTCAGATCTGTGTGGCTCAAAACCATGTCAAACCACAACAGAAGCTGATCCAGCAAAAGATATTACATAAACCACCTTCTCTCTCTAACAACCTAGGACCAACAGAGCTACAACTACACTGCACATAGACAAATGTAATAAATTTAAAAGGTTTGATCTAACACATAATAAAATTATTAGTTCTCCACAGCTGGATGGCTACATTATTGTGATTGAGTGGAATGATGTTTCATTTAAATTATGACTTACTTTCTTAATTGTAATAAGGAACTAAATTACACAATTGTAATTATTCAGAAGAGTACTCAAGTGGGACTTCCCTGTATTATAACAGGGTTGAACACTTGGTTAATCTGGGATAGAACCATTCAGCTTCAAAACTTAGGCCTGGCTTGCACTTAAAAATTAAATCAACCTAGCTACATCATTCAGGGCTGTGAAAAATTGTTTCCCCAAACTCTGTGGCTATGTCAACTTAAACGCCAATGTAGATGGAGCGGGGTCAATGGAAGAAGTCTTCTGTTGACACAGCTACCACCTCTCAGAGAGATGGATTAATTACATGGATGGAAACCCCCTTCCATTTCTGTAGGAAGCATATGCCAAGACACTACACAGGCACAGCAGCAGCACCTCATTTGTGCTGCTGTAGCACAGACTTATCCTTACAGTAGTTGCTATACTGCACATTTACATCTAGGTGTCAAGCAGTGACATTAAAAAGCAAGATCTCATTGAAAATGTCAAGTTGTCAGTGCAGACTGTGAACCACTTTTTAACTTTACAATTGGACGTGAATCTATATTTAAATTTTAACTACTGGGCTAAGGACTCTGTCTTGTTATGTGTTTGTACAAAGCCAAGAAAAATGGGGCTCAGATCCCAGTCAGGGCAGCTAGTGCACTAGGAGGAATTCCCACTCTACTAGCCAGTTTTATTTATAAATGTGATGCTGTTCTGTGCACTCTTCCCTTGGGAGCACTGAAACAGCAGAAACCCATTGTAGAGTTTGCACCTTCTCTCTCTGAGTAGAAAAGATCTGCAGTGCAGAGAATAGGGTATGGTAATCTTAACAAGAAACTTGCAGGGGACGAGAAATGCAATGGAGGAACGAGTACAGTCAACAGGCTAGAAATGCGTGGTACTGTGTTGGACAGAAGCACTTCCCTGTTTCTTCCTAGATTTGTACACTGAGCTGTGACGTGCATTGAGTTTGATGTAGGGGAACATATATAAAAGGAAACCACACAAATCTCTCATTTCCATTCCTGACATAGAAGCTGGAACCCCTCTCAGTCTTTCTAAAGTATGTCATGTTTATACTGGATAGCTTTGTAGTGTGCTTCCAGGTACAAGTGGTATCAACACCTGCAAGCACACCAGTGAAGCAAAAAGCCTTCATTTACATCAAGCGCACACAAGCTGGTATATATGAATATCAGTACACTTTCAATGAGATCTTGAAGAAAGCCTCTTTAAGAGGACAGTTCAGTTGCCGTGCTGGTTAAATCCTTGGCGCCTGTAGGTATGTCTATACTGCAATTTAAGCTCAGTCTCAGACTCAACCTCAAACCTGACCCCGCTTCCCTCTACGCACAAATCATACTCACCCAGGGCGTGAAATCAAGGTCCAGTAACTTTGTGGGACTGCAAACCCAAGCCTGAGTCAAACTGGGACCCAGGGTTTGAGCCCTATTGCTTGCAGTGCAGACACAGCCCCATATGACTTGTGCCCTGGGGTCCACCAAAAACATCTCAATCTTGTGGATCAATATCCTTAGCCCAGTCTAGCCCACCAGTTTCAGATCAACTCACATAAACACAGGCACCACTCCTGTTTGGTGCACAGCAGCAGCTCAGTGAATTAGTGTTAACCCTTCCACTGCCTTCAACCATCAAGCTGCAAGCACACCATTAGAGAGCCTTCTGTGTTTGCAATGGAGACACAATGATCAGTTTCCAAAGGGATAGCCGTGTTAGTCTAGTCCAGCAAAAAAAACCAAGGGGTCGTATGGTACTTTAAGACTAACAGATTTATTTTTCGCATAAGCTTTCGTGGGAGAAAATCCCATGTCATCACATGCTTTGAAGATGGGTGAACTTACAGAATGGAATGAAAATAAATGCAAGAGGGTGTAAAACATAGGATCAGGTCATACAGTAACAGCAAATTAGAGGAGTTGTTAGGTTCAAACCATGGGAAGCCTGAAGTCAAATTACCTTTTGCAATGGGAAAAGAACCCATAGTCTTGATTCAGTCCTGCTGTCACAGAATTTAGCTTGCATATTAATTCCAGTTCAGCTGTTTCTCTTTGAAGTCTTGATGTCCCAGCCACATCTCTGATGAGGGTTGTTAACAAATCATTTATCGAGTGATTAGAAAGACGGAAGTGCTCAGCAACTGGTTTTTTTGTTTTGTGATTTCTGATATCAGCTGTGTTCATTTATTCTTTTGCGAAGCAATCGTCCTGTTTGTCCAATGTATAAGGTGTTGGGGCATTTCTGGCACATGATGGCATAGATCACATTAGTAGATGAGCAGGTAAATGAGCCTTTGATGGAGTAGCAGGCTTGATTAGGACCTATGATGGTATCTATTGTGCAGATATGTGGGCAGACTTGGCAGCGTGGTTTGTTGAAGCAGGCACACACCCCTGCAATGTTTCTGTTGTTAGATCTGTAGTTGCTGGTGAGTATCTGTTTAAAATTGGGTAGCTGTCTGTAGGCAAGGAGAGATCTGTCTCCCAAGGCTTGGGGGAGAGAGAGAGAGAGGGATCATCTTTTAGAATAGGCTGTTGGTCCTTAATGATCTGTTGGAGTGGTCTGACTTGAGGGTTGTATGTGGTGACTAGTGGTGTTCTGTTGTTTTCTTTCTTGGGTCTCTCCTGCAGTAGATGACTTCAGGGAACCTGTCTAGCTCTGTCAATTTGTTTTCTTACTTCCCCAGGTGGGTACTGTAGTTTCAAGAATGCTTGATAGAGATCCTCAAGATGTCTGTCTCTGTCTGAGGGATCAGAGCAGATGCAGTTGTATCTAAGGGCGTGGCTGTAGACAATGGATCATGTGGTGTTTTTAGGATGGAAGCTCGAAGGATGTAGGTAACTATACTGATCAGTAGGTTTTCGGTACAGGGTGGTGGTGGTGGTGTGTCTATCCCTGATTTGTACTGTAGTGTCGAGAAAGTGGATCTCCTGTGTGGAGTGTTCCAGGCTTAATTTGATGGTGGAGTGGAAATTGTTGAAATCTCTGTGAAAATCTTCAAGAGCATCCCTTTCATGTGTCCAGATGATGAATATGTCATCAATGTAGCGCATGTAAAGAAGAGGTGTTTTGGGATGAGACTTGAGGAAACGTTCTAAGTTGCCCATAAAGATGTTGGCATATTGTGGGGCCATGCGGGTGCCCATAGCAGTGCCACTGATTTGGAGATATACATGATCCTCAAATCTGAAGTGGTTGTGGGTGAGCACAAAGTCACAAAGTTCAGTCACAAGCTGTGCTGTGGCATCATCTGGGATGGTTCTTCTAATAGCTTGTAATCCATCCTTGTGTGGGATGTTGGTGTAAAGAGCTTCTACATCCATAGTGGCCAGAATGGTGTTTTCTGGAAGTTCTCCAATGGACACTATTTTCCTCAGGAAGTCCGTGGTGTTTTGAAGATAGCTAGGGATGTTGATAACATAGATAACAGACCCTCATGGTCACAAGAGCACAGCCAGATTTTAGTGCATCTCTGGTACAAGATCAGTAAAACTGTGGCCTTTAACAAAAGTACCAGAAGTGACCACATGTACTAGCAGATAACCAAAAGGCTGGTAGGTTTGCAAATTTTCCATATTGGTAACCAGAACAGCGAGCAGTTTTAGTGGCTCAAGAGTGAGTTCTAGAAGACCAAGGGACTAAAACTACACCTTGGGCAACTTGCCAATTTTAAATGCATTTAATGAAGCATTTGATTGGATGCAGGGCACTGTGCCCCACACAAAGCCAACTATGGTACATGGCAATCTGGGACTGATGGGAGACAGCAGCAAGCTCCATGAGCAGAAAGTGACTATTTTTAAATGGGTCACAGACCAGGATTTTGAACAATGGCAACAGCAAATTCTGGGTCCAAATTCAAAACAGTCATTTGATCCCTGCTCCAAGCAACAGCTCATTGCTGAGCCTGCAGCAAATTCAACAGAGTTAAAGCTTGGTAAGTTTCTGGCTCCAATTTAAAAAGTTTATTCCTACAATAAAAGGTGGGATGTCCATTTTAAGAACCAATGTAAAAGTTATGAGAAGCCCTGGACACCAGCACATATCAGCTAATTTCAGATTGTATCCCAGCACCTTGGGGTCCTTCCTCCCCCCCAGTCTCACCACACAGAGCTGAAAAAGATGACCAGGAATTGCAAATAGTTTTAAAGATCATTTTTACTGGAAATACACAGATGTTTACTAGGCTCATTTGTGTTTTCCTTTTAAGCAATAATGGCTTGAAGTTTGCTACTCTATAATCACTCAAAAGTCTTTGGAGATGCCCAGAAACAGTGAACTCAATTGTGTTGGAGAAACTGTGTTCTATTTCTGAACCTAATCAATTTTAAAGGTAATCCACACAGTTCATGGGTGACAAAGTTATTTGCCCCAAGTTATGACTGGGTGTCAATGGCTGTCCATAAATGTGCCATAGGAGGGAAGCAGGAAGGTAATGGAGTTCTGCCTCTTTGTATGCAGCAATAACTGGGTAAGTCATGTGAAAACTAGCATAGCATAGATTCTGATCCAATCCTGGTTGCTACAGCTGCAGACTTTTCCTGAAACAGGAGGTCTAGATGAATAGCTGGAGAAAAGGATGCATTTTCTAGGACCATCTTGATGGCTCTTAGCCCACTGCACTACTCAGTCACTATTCATTTGAATACTTACACTACAGGTTTCCCACCAGCAGATTGGCCTAATATCACCCTTTGCCAATAAGGCCCTACAAGAACAGTTATGTCCTACAAAATGTGAAAGGCTCACAATAAAAGAAAAAGCCTTCTGAAGCAAGGCCACTTGTACCCTCCCCATCCTCCCCACCAATGCAGTTAGGCAATTTCTATACAAAGGAAAAGTTTGTGATTTTAAAAATTACCGTTGTCTCTGCACCTCTGTAACTGCAGTTATCCAGACTATGTCCAGAGAAATTGTGTGGACTGCAGCATCACTTTCACAACATACTGAAGTTCAGTTTCAGAATTGCCATTTTATGCCTTTGGCTATGTCTACACTGGTGGGCTCTTTTAAGTCAACTTAACAAGGTCAACTTTACGTTGACTTAAAATTGACCTTAACTCGACATAAGGTATGTCTACACTGGAGACTGTGCAGCAAGTGGCTCAGGGCCAGACTTAGCTCCGAGCTGCCTGCTGGCAGCAGCAGGAGCCAGCTCTGAGCCCCTTGCCGCTTGCAACAATGCAGGGGCTGGATCTAGCTCCAAGCTGCTTGCCAGTGCAGCTGGGGCTGGATCGGGCCCCAGGCCAGGGCATGGCAGGGCCTCAATTCGTGCCGTCTACACTGCATTAAGTTGACTTAATAAAGTCAACTTTAACTCTTAAGTTGACTTTCAGGACAGGTGTTGTTAAGTTGACTTAATAAATTCTAAATGTGGCCAGGGAGTTCTTTAAGTTAACTTACAGAAGATTAAGTCGACCTAAGGATCCAGTGTAGACATACCCCTTGAGATTCCACAAAACTTAATTCTCTTCTCCTCCACTAAACTACATTAGATGATAATCCTCAGTTTCTTGTCCTATTTCAGACCCCTCATCTTCCATTGGCTGCTGTATATCCAAAACTTGACGCCTGTCCATCATACCTTCACAAACAATTTCAAGAGGAAGCATTTCCATGATGCATTTCTGGTTGAGGTCCCTGAGATGGCTGACAAACATCTCCATCATGGCTGGAAGAGCACCAGCTCCTGATGCCTCTCCCATGCCAAGGCCTGATCCCCCTGCAATGTACCCTCAACCCAGAAGTAGCTCAAACTCCTCCATATCAAGGCAGCACATGCAATCAAGTGCAATGAGAAGCTGGACACCACAGCTAAATCCCTTGTAGCCTTCCTTCTTTAACCTTCTGGAAGGAGCCTTCCTCCTCCTTTTTCCTGTGGATAATTCCACACCCTTCCGCTAGCACCAAATATATAGCAGACAGGAAAACAAGGGAAAGGAAAACGTGGTGTCAGAGGACGTGCAGTGGTAGAGTGGCTGTATTGTATTCACACTGTTTACTACACTTTTATTTTTTTTGTTTAAAAAATATTCATTTGCTACTGATTTGGGGTGTTATTACAGCAGCTACCCTGCCTAGCAATGGGTGACTGTTATGCTATTCTAACATGTTTACAAATAAAGCCTTCTAGGTCTTCAAGAAAATTTATTGCTATCATGGCCTCACCTCGTCCAATCATGATTTGAGATTAAAGCTAAAAACATGATTAGGAGCAATTATATATTATTAAGCAAACACTATTCCTCTATGTAGTTCAGTACAGCAACTAACTTTTCAGTAACTTCCTTACAGGAAACCATACTGGAATTCATCTCTCCCCACAATGATTATTCATCATTTCAATCATAAGTAAATTGCATGGCAATCAAGCTGATATCTCTCCTAAGCTCTAAACTCTTCCTTTCCCCCCAAATTAGTTAGCCTCATTCCCCTCACAGTTACATTCTTATTGGTACCATTCCCCCTGTTCCATGTTAAATAATATGGGGGCACAAATTAACCCCGACTTTTGTTGCCTAGGCATAGCCAGCTCCAGCTGGGGTAGATGCACTTTCTGGTAGAACGTATGGATTCAGGATCCCATTGCTGTCATGGCTCACCTCTGGCTGCACAGCAAACCACACTAATGAGGATAGCACTGATGACACTAGACTCCAGACAGACACCTCCAATGGGATTTTAATCAGACAAAAGCAACTCCAAACCCTACAAATAGTGTAGTGGCTAGCACCTCTGCTTAATATGCCAATGGTCCTGGGTTCAAGCCCCAGGGGGGTGGACTTGATAATCTCATGAGGTCCCAGCCAACCCTATGATTCTATTCTAGTCACAATTCTATGCCTACTAAGAGTGTAACAACTGCTTTTTTCCAGGGATTCTGAAATCCCAATACAGTTCTATAAGGCAAGGCAAAAAGGGGGTACATTCAACATCCACCAGAATAGTGGTGGGGCACTAACACTTTTTATAAAAGTGTCATTTGCTGGGAAGTGTCCCAGCCTGTTCATGAATGTGAACTCCTAATCAGCAAAAATTTTAGGCATCATGAACTCTTCCAGCACAGCCCATGCTGACATTCACAAATCAGCCTCTTTGGCCCATTACCATGGAGTGGCTCTCTTTGCAGTTTATGTACTCCTGCTCCTTGAGGGGCAAAATATGGGCTCTTGAATTCCAACAGTGGTCCTGGTGAAGTATGGAAACCCCATTCTCTCAAAGCCAGAAATTACTTCAGGAATAGCTTTTATGCCTGCCCCTTTGGGGTCACCATAGACCCGACTGCATTAGAAACCTCCACAGCCACTATTTTAGCCATAGTTGATTTTCCAAAACCAAACTGGTTTGCAGTGGACCAGTACCAGTCTGGAGTAGTTGGCTTCTAGACAGTTGTAGGGCTAGACTGGCAAGAGTGCCCTCATGTTTCTTTATGCTGGGCACAGGGGAGACGGGAACAGGACAAGCAGCTTACAAAGCTCCAGAAATGTAGTTTTCCTCATGCAAAAGTTCTGGACCCACTGCTGGTCATCCTTGATCTGCCTAACAGTTTGGCCCCACCAGTCCACACTTGCAGCCCTGCATCAGAAGGGGCAGTCTATGCAGAGAGTCTCAGCAGTGATGCTGTCTGTACTCAGCAGCATCTACCATGCCAGGAAACTCTTACTTTCTAACTCTTGTTCTATCGTGAATCCATCAGGCACTTTTGGCAGATGAGAAAACCCTGCCAAAATACCCATCAGCACCTCTTAGGAGCGCTGCCTGTTTTGTGGGTTAAAAAAGTCTTTATAGGTTTAAGAGTCGATGTAAATGCTCAGGCCAAGGGTTCTCTAACCCAGATCACGTGACTCAATCCCACAAATTTTGGGCTTATGCTTCAGTGTAGGCACACCTTGTGGGAGTATCAAAGTGCCAATCAATCAGAGGTTTTAAAAGGAGTTTTTCAAATGCATCTAAGGTATTTATGTGCATATATGCCATTGACATGTTCCACATAGGTCAGTGAATAGCCACCAGAATAGTAACTTATTTTTAATGAGTCCCAATTTATACCTAATTTTAACTGGTGAGGTGAGATGAAAAGCTCTGTATTTCAAATGAATGAAAGGACACACCTATATAATAAGAAAATTAAGTAATCATAAGTTTCTAAAATATTTACAAAATACTATAGATTAAGCAAAAAGAGAGGAGCCCTGCTCACACTAAAGGATCTCCACTGTATTTTAAACGTGTCTCCTCTCTTTCCTCCAGAACAGAGCACAGCCTGAAGGCAGAGGAGTTCCTCCTCACCACCCATATTCCTGGGCTGTGTTTGGACAAGAGATGGCTGCCTGTTCCCTTTCTTGGCAATCACCATCCATTCTGCTCATTTGCAGAGATTTAGGCTGACTCAGTCAGTTTAGTAAAATAAATAAATAAATAAATAAATAAATAAATAAATAGAAGAGAGAGACAGAGAGTCGTGTGGCACTTTAAGACTAACAAATTTATTTTTCACATGAGCTTTCGTGGGAGAAAATCCCACTTCATCAGATGCTTTGAAGATAGGGGAACTTACAGAATGGAATGAAAATAAATGCAAGGGTGTGTAAAACAGTATCAAGTCATACAATAACAGCAAATCATAGCAGTTGTTTAGGTTCAAATGCTGGGAAGGCTGAAGTCAAATTACCTTTTGTAATGGGAAAAGAACCCTAAATCTTGATTTAAGCCTGCTTTCATACAATTTAATTTGCATATTAATTCCAGTCCAGCTGTTTCTCTTTGAAGTCTTGATGTCCCATTGATGTCTCTGAGTATTGTTGTTAACAAATCATTTATAGAGTGATTAGAAAGATGGAAGTGCTCAGCAACTGGGTTTTTTTTTTGTTTTGGGATTTCTGATGTCAGTTTTGCATTCATTTATTCTTTTGTACAGGGATCGTCCTCTTTGTCAGATATATGTGGTGTTGGGGCATTTCTGGCAAATGATGGCATACATCATATTAATAGATGATCAGGTAAATGAGCCTTTGATGGAATAGCTGGCTTGATTAGGACCTATGATGGTATCTATTGTGCAGATATATGGGCAGACTTGGCAGCGTGATTTGTTGCCTCTCAACTGCTCTCATCTAGATTGAAGCAGATGCCATTTCTGCTTTGAACTGAAAGCTGATACATGGTAATGTAAGGGACTTCAGTGAACATTAACTCATGCTCTGCACTCCAACCCTATAATCAGATAGACTTGGAGAGATGTTGTGATTGTAAAAAAAAAAAAAAAAACCAAGAGAGGAATCAGGCAGGCCTATTAACAGGTTGCATTGCATTCAGAAAGGGTCCCAAGTATTGACTGATTGCCCTTAATCTTAGAAACTGAGAAGACACACTAAGTGTCCTGTCCCTGTTATTGTAAAACTGTTCACTATTGATCATTTGCTCCCTGTCTTGTTTTAAACATCTCAAGTGCCTTCCTTGAAACTATTCCACAACCCAATTGATCTCAATGATGACATTTAGTTTAAATTTCTACCGATTAAATTTAATGCCAGTAATTGCTAGTTCTTCTTCAAGCACTGCTCAGATATGTTCAGTAATTCACAGTGCCCAATTGGTTGGAACCATTTTGCCCTAGCCTGTCAGAAGAGGGCTGGCGGCCACTGCCCCCAGCACCACCCCGTGGCTACATATGCGGCTGCTGTCCGACACCTCCCCAGTTCTATTTTGTCCATTTCCAAAGGGATAGCCACATTAGTCTAGTCCAGGAAGGAAAAAAAAAAAAAAAGAAAAAAAAAAAAAAAGGAGGGGTAAGCCCCAGCCTTTGTTTCGAAGGTCTGAGTGCACTGAAAGTGGCACCGAATGCTGTCTCCAGTCTCGGTGCCGAGTTCCCCAGCATCGGAATCTCCCACCCCTTGGAGTCCCGGTACCATCGAGCCTTCTCCCTGGCAACACATCACCTTGCCATCCCCAGCACCGTCTTCGCGGTTCTGAGGGGCTTCCCTCCTTCACATCCAGGGGAGGGCACTTCAAGGGGAACTAAACTGCCTTGTCACCAACCTCTGGCACCGGCACCATTTCGGTACCAACCTCATGAATGGTCCCCCCAAGAGACTGCTTTGCCCACCTTGGCACTGATTCCTATGGCACTGGCTAGAGCTTTAAATCTGGTGCCTTGTTCCTATATGGGGGATCTCTCAGCGCACTTTGACCTCTTGTGCCGTGTTTCAGCCCATGTGGGGATGGAGATCCAGTCCTTTGAAGGGCCCTCTGATAATCTGTTTGAGCTGGCTTTTACATCAGCAGAATCCATTACTATTCCCCTCCACTCTAGCATCTGGGACCTCGTCTCCTCACGCTGGCAAAGCCTGGGTTCTATCTCCCCGGTGTCTGATAAGGCAGGCCTCAAATATCAAGCCCCAGGGTCGGAATTTCCTTCTTTTACCCATCACTGCTGGGGGCAGTGGCCGCCAGCCCTCTTCTGACAGGCTAGGGCAAAAAGGTTCCATCTCAAGTGGTGGTGGAAGCAGCACTGGGCCTGGTACAAGTTTCCCGCAACCCTCTCCTGGCATTGAGGGATGCCAGGAAATTAGACCTTCTGGGTCAGAAGGTGTATTCCTCCTCCGCCTCCCAGTTATGCGTCGTTAACAACCAGGCCCTGGTGGGCTGATATATGTTGGATGTCTGGGAGTCAATGAACAAGTTCAGACACCTACTCCCACAAGCGGTGAAGGAGCATGATGCCTTCCTTGAGGAAGGCAGGGTAGCATCCCAGGACCTCATCATATTGGCTTGGGACGCTGTAGATATGGCTTCCCGCACTATGGCCTCAGCCGTGACCCTGCAGCATCCAGCTTGGCTGCGAGAGGCAAGGGTGCCCCCAGCCTCCCAATGGGTAGCCTTTGACAGCAAAGCTCTCTTCCCATCAGAGATGGATGCCGTCCTGGGTACTGCCCATGATCCTCAGGGGCGAGGTTAAGTATTTGTGTCTTCTCCCTTTTGGGCCCCTTGCCCACCCTCCACCCCCATAGGGTGCAACATCCAGCCCCAACTCACCCTTCCTTTGGGTCACGGGATAGGAATCGACACTCCCGCCACCATGGCATGGGTTTTAGTCCCAGTGTGGGGAATTCCTCCCACTGCGGGTCCACCCCCCACTCGCAGGAGGGCAGCTGGCCTCTCATCCCGGGGTAGCTATTCATAGCCAACTCAGGTTGGTGTTACAAAGCTCATCTCCTGAGAACCCCTATTCTATGGGGTACCCACTGACTCAGGAACCTTCCCTTGGGCCAACGGACTGCTCTAATTTCAGGCCAGCTCCCCTGTCTACCCCTGGGCATCATATCCCTGTCTTGATATGATGGGGTATTGGCCTGCCATCACCTATTTGTCTCAGCTCTCCTGACCTCATTATAGTCTCATTTACCACTGTCAATAGTTGGAGGAAGCTTACTTCCTCCCCCATGCCACCCCATATAAACTGACTCTTCTCTGGGTGAGGAAGACCCCCCCCGCTTATCCACGTGCAACTCTTTCACTTACCCTTGGGAGCACACAGGCCAGAAACAAGGATATTCTGCAAACATTGGAGGGTACAGCACCTCCCCCTCAGCCTTTCCCAAGGTAGTCTGAGGGATTTTCTCCTAAATACTCTTCCCCGTACCAGGAAGACACATGCTCGTTTTCCATAAGATCCTAACTCTGGCCCTTGCATCTCTTGAGTCAGACATCCAAGAGGCTCTCTTCCCAGAAGAGTTGTGACTCCTCACTCCCTCTTCACCAGACAGCATTCCTGCTCCTCTCCGCAGGGTTGGATAGAGCTGTCACTCTCCTTTACTCACCCCTTTTGCATCACTCAATTTTACACCACCAAGCACGGACAAGCCTGCGCTCAGACGATCCTCAATAGGGATGCTAAGGTAGACTTTCCTTTACTCAGTAGTGTCTCATGCCCTTTTTGGGTCCATGGGGCGGGCCATCTTGATACTGTCCCACCCAGTGCCAAGTGGAGATGTCGGCACCTGGTCACTAGACGCAGACATTTTGGGTCAGTCACTTGTGATTCTCCTTAAAAGGGTAACACCTACCAAAACCATATTTCCATCAGCTGTAGATAGCTTCTTCATGAGCACACTTGGAACAGGTCTCATCATGATATAGCCCTGGCCCAGTCATCCTCATCTACCTATTATCCATATTGGGAAAAAGGTTATTTTAAACTTTTTTGGGGAAGTGATCCCCTTCCTCTACTACCATAGCCCGGACCCTGAGGTACATCAGGGGCACTCTCTACCCAATAACCTTGGATTTCGGTTCCCATAACTCATAACTCCATCCCCCAGTTCCCCAAGGGACAACTGCGTGTCTACGGAGTGACTCAAGGTCACCCAGCAAGCACCTATGGGTGGTGCAAACGCACTTGGGGTGCTACTCTACCGACAGAACAAACCCAATACCACCCGGGTTTGCCTTCCTTTTCTCTTCCTGTTGAGGTCTGGGTAGTCTTCAGACCACCCGACTCCTCTTCCCTTTTCCTTTACGTCAGACGGTTTCCTGCCATCGCTGGTTAATGGTCCCTCTTATACTGACCCATAGATCAGTTATGTATACTCAGTACAAGTATGGGCCTAAACGCTTCTCCCTGAAGTTTCCTACCCAGTGGGTGCCTTCCCAATAGATCTATTCCCCAAAGATGACCATAACAACACGGTCACCCCTTGTGACAGCTCTGGGGGTCTTTTCTCTCAGGGGTTCCATCAAGTACAACCCTTCTCCTTTCCCCCATCAAAACACCCTCTTGAGCTTTAGTAGCCGTTATGCAGCATATTTAAACTTCTATACTAAATGGGTTGGAAATCCCTTCAACACTTGACACAGCCTGCTAACTGCCCCGTCCCAGCAAGTCCAAGTAGTGACTTGGATCCTCGGAAAACCAGCTGACCCTTGCAAAAGGTCATCCTCCTTCTCCTTGGTAAAATAAAAAAAAAAGGGGGGGAATAAAGAGGTAGACTGAAAAGTGACTCAATGGATAGGGCCGAGGTTGCACCAAATCAGGGTGACACAACCTCGCCCCATTCTCACCAGTGGGAAACTTTCCCTTCCTTATTTCGTAGATCCCCGAGATCTTCCTCGTCGTCCCCACACTTCAGTAGACCTCAATTCCAATACCAATGTTCCCGGGCTCCAGCCATCTAAGTATGGGTGCACTGTTGTCAAGCTCACGCTGTTGTGCCCCTTGCATGCTGCAAGGTCACAGATTCCGAAGATAAGATCGGTACTGTTGGCTGCAGGGACTAGTTTCCGGTCCCCTTTCAGAGGACATGAGCCTCTCTCTTGGACTCCATCCTGGGTTACTGCAGCCTTTGTACTCGAGTTCCCTCGGCCTTGTTCCTGTGGTGATTTGCCAGCCATCAGGCCAGGGCAGCAATAATAATAATAATAATAATAGTAGTAGTAGTAGTATTTTCCAGTTTTAGTGCAACGTTGCAAATGTTGACAGCTCCCTTCACACAATATGGGAGCATCACGATGCCTTTGAGAAGGGTACATTGGCCTCAGGCGATGCCTACAATGCCACAGGAGGCCTCTGCAACGGCCAGTTCCCGTAATTGCTAT
This sequence comes from Podocnemis expansa, assembly GCA_007922195.1. Taxonomy (NCBI): domain Eukaryota; kingdom Metazoa; phylum Chordata; order Testudines; family Podocnemididae; genus Podocnemis; species Podocnemis expansa. The sequence continues at coordinate 54,689,219 of ML681979.1, forward strand.
ACCGGTGGCTAGGCACTCGTTCCTGATGCAGCTTCAAGAACCCAATTGCACCCCTCATTGTAAGAGGTAGTCATCTCTTACCTCATGTCTCCTGTGCTTTACTCCAATAGACTAGGAAAGGGGTGGTTTCTCCTCCAGCTCTCCCTTCCTCACTCCCCGCAACATCTCTCCTACTGCAGGTACACTGAGTGCTCCAGGTTCACTTTAATTTCTTTCGCAACTATTGCACCCAACATATGTTCGCACCAGAATACGTAGCTCTCTGGTCTCGACATATTCGTATTAACACTTGGTCAGGTCCACGCTCAGTGACGCGTTCCTTGGCCATAGCCTGTAATGCGTCTTGTCTGACACTTTATAGTAGGGTGACCTTAGGCCACTCTGCCCGTTTAACATCAGCTAGTGCTCGGGCAAACTGGGCCTTCTATCCTCCACTGGGTTAGATCCTGCCTTCTCAGGTTGCTCTTGCCTGGACTACAGTCCTTAGGTCAATACCTTAGACCCTCGAAGGACCTTACTCATTGGGCAGCTACCCATGGTGGGGAGAGGCTGTGCTGAAGGTGGAAAAACCAACTCTGCCCATCATCCATCAGCATGGCTAGTAGTCACCTATTACTGAAAGTATCCGAGCGGCGCTCGAAGAACAGTGGGTTACTTACCAGTAACTGTCCTTCTTCAAGATGGGCTGCTCGGATTCATTCACATCCCTCCCACGGTCCCCACACTCAGAGTTGGTGACTTTTAGGAACTGGGGAGGGGTTGGACAGCGGCACATATGTAGCCATGGGGTGGCAGACGCCGGCACTCTTCTGACAGGCTAGGGCAAAAAGGTTCCAACCAATCGTGCGCTGCGGCACAGATACACCTATTACTGAATGAATCCTAGCAGCCCGTCTTGAAAAAGGACAGCTACTGGTAAATAACCCACTGTTATACCTTCTTGTATTCCAACAGTAATTCTCTACTTTGCTGGAGGTTGCATTCTTCTAATATTGTGGACTCACATGTGTCCTGCCCTGCCTTATCTTAATCATCAGTTAACCAAATCTTAAATTTTTAACTATTCCAATGGTCTATCTCTAGCATTCCTTCAAGTCCCCTGATATTTTTGTTGCTCTTCTCTGAACTCCCTCAGTTTGGCAATATGTTTCTGATAAAATGGCATACTGAATTGGGTGATAGTTGAGGTAGTCATGCTAGAGCTGTACACAGAGGGAAAAATCGGCTTTCTGTTTTAGGCTGTGTTTGTGGGTGCAAGTATCATATAGCTTGTTTCTGTGGCCACATACTATTACAAACACACTCATTTGCTGTCTACATTAGGCTCAAGTCTATTTCAGAATTTGCTATTTCCCTAGCGTGTGTGTGTTTTAGGCATGATCTGCACTTCCTGCCGTTTTCGGAGGCAGTCAGAGAGAGATACGCAAGCTACATAAAATAACTTGCTTATCTCCCTTTGACTACCTAACGTCTACTTACCACAGCAGCTCCACAGCACCAAGTCAAAGGGAAATGCCCTCCCTTCAACCCAGGGCTATTCTTTTTCAGGGGCTGGACTTACGAGGATGACTTTGGTATCAATTGAGCGGGTCCTCACTGATCTGCTCTGTCAATCTGGAAACATCAATTTGATGCAGCAAGTTTGCCTCCATCAGTGTAGACTTCACTTCAAATAAGTTTTCCCCACGTATATATAACTGTCTTTCTCCAAGTGGAATTTCTAAATATTTTTTGGCCATGTTTCAAAGCCATCTAGATCACTTTGCATGACTCTTCTGTCCTCACTGCTTTTTGGATCCATTCCCAAAATTACTTTAATTGTGAATTTAAACACTATTATTGACTTTCTCTTCTGAACTATCACAGAAGATAATTTTGTGTTTGATATTGCCTTGATCTACTCTATTTTACAGCATTTTCAATGCTTTTGTTGTTCTCCAGCCAATCAGTCAACATTGTTCTATCCAAGTAAACACAAATCAATTTTAAGAGCAGTCTAATGTTATATTTTAAAAAATACATTACTAAAATTAAAATATAGCAACTGCTATTTACTTTTCATCCACTTGTTGAGAGAGACTGTGTATAAAATCAAACTATGTCAAAAGCTATTCTTAAAATCTCATGATATATTTAATCTCTGACTATTTAACCCTCGTGATTTGGAGCACCTCATTTTTAGGCATTCAACTGATATCTTAGAGGAGGCTGACTGTTCAGACAATACTGAGCTCATCTCCTTTAGCAACCAGACTCCGAACATGTGCCTAGCTGGTACTCAGAAATTGAGATTTCCCACCAAAAAAGGTAAAGTTTTCTTAATTGTTCTTCAAGTGATTATCTGCCCACATTCCACTCAGTGTGCATCCTACCCATACACACAAAATCAGTTCTTTTTATAATAGTATTCTCCTTTGTGGCTGGCTCTGTTCTTTGGGTGACCTCTTGCCCATTGTACCTGACAGCATAATGGGCAGAGTGACCTCAACCATCACAATTCCGTCTTACCACCCACAATGTAAGACAGAATCCCTTATAGACTGTGTATCCTTATAACTGTGAGACTTAGTAGTAGTATTAGTTATAGTAAGTATACAGGAGCTAAAGGACACAGGACTCCTTGTTTTTTCCAATTAGATTTCCTTTCCAAAAACACCACACACCTTTTTGGTAATTAATTGAAAATTTTCTTTGCACTTCCCCTCACAGAAGGGCTTTACATCTGTATAACAATATTCAGAATGGCAAATATCATGTCATCTGGATCCAAAACACTGCTGCTGCTCCTCCTAAAAGGCGATGCTGACTAATGTCTGGCACTCGGTGTCTCAACTGCCTTGAGCAGAGAGATATTTTAGATCATCAGCTCCAGATTTTTTTTATCCAAGAGCTTTAAAAGAATTGGCTGAGGAGCTTGCTGGACAGTTAATATTAATTTTCAATAAGCACTGGAACACTGAGGAAGTTCCAGAAGACTGGAAGAAACCTAATTATTTTGTCTATATTGTGCCAATATTATAAAAGAATAAACTTCAAGCTATAACATGGCCTTTTGATTAAAAATCTAGAATGATATAAAATTAACAAGGCACACATTAAATGGATTTAAATCTAGCTAACTGAAAGGTCATATTAACCAGGGGTGGACAAAACTGGCTCATAACTAGGTGCCAACAATTTTACTTTTGGTCGCCAGAGGTCACTCCTCCATTACATTTCTGCAGTGGCACTAAGCAACCAGCTCCTAAAACTGGTCACCATGGCAATCAGAAATGTCTTATTTGTCAAGGCCTGACAAACACATAAATGCAAATACAGAATTATTATATAATGGGTGTTTTTCAAGTTGAGTTCTGCAGGAATCAGTTCATGGACAACTTTTTTTAATGACAGAAAAAGGCATAAAATCGTCATGGATACAGTTGCACAAATATGGGGGAATGGGAAATAATTTTTAAATCAACATTGAATATTTTTCTAAAAGATATCTTCTATAATGGTTCTCAGCAAGGAGCATGCCAAGGTCTTCTGGGGTACATCAACTCATTTAGATATTTGCCTTTTTTACAACAGGCTACAAAAAGCACTACTGAACTCAGTACAAACCAAAATTTCATACAGACAACTTGTTTTTATTGCTCTATAGACTATACACTGAAATGCAAGTAAAATATTTGTTTCAGCTGATTTGTTTTACAAATATATGATAAAATGAGAAAGTAAGCAATATTTCAGTAAGTGTGCTGAGCACTTTTAGGTCTGATTTTGTAAAGAAGTAATTTTTAAGTAAGGTGAAACTTGGGGTACACAAGATGAATCAGATTCCTGAAAGGGGTATAGGAGCCTGGAAAAGTTGAGAACCACTGCTCTTCAAATTATTTTTGGGAAGTTCTACAGCCTATCTTACACAGAAGGTCAGACTAGCTGATCTGAATGGCACCTTCTGGCATTGGAATTTATGAATCCACGGTAACATGTTTTGTTCCTCTTCCCATGTTGCATGACAATGCCATTTGCCTTCTGCAAGCAGAGGAGAATTACTGAATACAATCGTTATCTGCGCTGAATCACAAGTGTGAGCCAGCAAAATAGAGTTCATCTTTATTGTCTCATTAAATGATACAATTCAAGGCTTGATACATCTAGGAGAGAATACCATGATTTCCTCTGGGTTTATCTATGCTGGCAGTGAGATTGGAATTCAATCTTAGGTTGTCGAATTATAGAAGGTAAACGCAAGTGATCACACAGCAAGTTCCTTGCTGGGATCTCCTGTCCCCGCTGCTCAGTTACTACTGGCAACACATTGCACTGTGCACAATAAATGTAGAGGCTTGTGGGAAGGGAGTTGTCCCCTGCTTAGTCCCCCTCCCCTTTTCTGAAAAAGAAAAAAAAACAGCAAGAAAAGCTTTTCTTGCTGCTTTTCTGCCACAGACACAACAGACAGGCACAGGGCTGCATGGAGAGAAAGGAATTAACTCAATACTTCTCGGGGCTACAGGCAGGGGAGGAGCTATGTTGCTATAGTGCAGCATACAGGAAAAGCAAGATTGCAGTTGCTCTCTGTCTACATGGACTTAAAATCAAATTGCAGGTTTCAACCTCAGTGCTATGCCACTTGCAGGGGTGGTTTTATCAGCACCATTTAATTCGAACCTGGTGTTCTTACAGTGTAGACTGACGCTACAGAAGGTCAAGATAAGCATCATTATTCCAAAACTTTCCTGTCAGTGTGGACCAGGGTTCTGTCCTACCTTTGCCAGGATGTCCACTTGACCTTACTGAAGGCCACCTGCAGGAGAGAATGTAGTGGCTAGCACCTCTGCTTAACATGCAGAAGGTCCTGGGTTCAATTCCCAGGGGGTTGGACTCGATGGTCTCGTGAGGTCCCTTCCAGCCCTATGATTTGATTTGATTTTGATTTGAAGGGATTGGTCTTTACAACTCAGCTTCCTGGCTATTCCTTTCAAAACCCAAGACCATAGAGGATCATCATCAACTTTGACTTGTAGTTTTTTTTTTTTTATTTGGCAGGGAGAGTGGTGGGGAAAAGATGAAAGGGTCCATCTGCATTTAAAAACAAACAAAAAGCCAAACAAACAACAAACAAACAAAAAGCCCAAACAACCTATCATGACTAGAAAACATACCAGAAGTTATTTACAGTTTTACTCCTGGGCTTGTCCATTAACACACAGGTTCACATCTTAATTTACACAATGTGATAAATATTCAGCATGATACATGGGGACTTAACTATGCACTTTGCATTGTTAATAGAAGCTACACTGTTGAATTCCTGCACACCATACTGAAAGCACCCCTGTCACTTTAATCCTAGAGGAAATTTCTTACCCAAGGGTACATGTCATCTGCCGCTACTATTTCAAGTTAACACTGTCCTGTTTTTCATGATTCATAGGCAAATACTTTTGGGAGAAAAACAAATGCCCAAATTAGCAGAGAATTTGGCTAAAAACCACAGACATTTTTACTGAAAATACTTGTTTAATGGAGCTGTCTAGTGCACAAAAACCTCACATCAGTTACATGGATTTTCATCAGGTGTATATATTTCAGTTATACACAGTACACAGATGCTAAAAGGCATGTAAGTAATGAAACTGCAGGACCAGAAACAGAAACAACTGTACTGCTTTGCCTGAAGTGTTTCACTGACCTCACTGAGCTGCCTCCTAATTCCTACTTAGTCTTTCAAAAATAAAACAGCATAAAATAAGAGGCCTGAAGCAACAAGATATTTTAAAAAGAGATAAAGTAACTTTGTTATGCTTTCTAAAATTTTTTCAGTAAAAGTTAGTATATTACAGTGATCCTTTGTTTGAGAGTTTCTTTGTACTTTAACATAATAATGTTAAGCCAACACTATTTAAAGGCAACAGAAATTGGATACAATGGCATATATCCGACAGTTAAAAAAAAAAAAAAAAAAAGGAAAAAAAAAAGAAAAGGCTGTTTCTACAGGTCATAGCATATTACCACTGCTTTCAAAAGGAAATGGACTGAAATTAAAGTTTTCTTCCCCACAAGAGAACATCAAATTTAATTTTCCAAACAAGGGTTTGCTTTTCAAGTAGGCCAGTTCTTTAAGAAAAACAATCAAAGACAAATCAATGCCTACATGACAGATTTTTTGTAACCTTAATTAAGAGTAGAACAGAGGCAATGAAACGAGCTATAAAGATGTGCTTTGAACATATTTAATACAAGCTTTTCAATTCCTTGAGGAAAACAGTAACTGAGAAAGTTCATAAAGTGAAGATCATGTGCTGATTAAAATATATTTTTAAGCACACAGTCTCCAAGACTGAAAGCATGCCTACACTGAAAATGAAAGCATGACTACCATGGGTACACATGGGGATGGGAGGGGTGCTAATTTAATCTAGCTAGCATGGCTAAGATTAGTACCATAATGGAATAGCATTCGTTTCATCATGAGCTTGTAATTCGAATACATACTTAGGGGGTCCTGGTTTTCTTGTACTCTGGTTCCTAGCGTAAGTTGAAGCACATGCCACCATGTCTGCAATTCTGTTGCCCATCTTAGCTAGATTAAAGCTAGCAAGATATGACTACCTGTACTAAAACCATACTTTCAGGTGCAGTGTAGGCATAGCTGCATTGCCTTGAGCATTCAAAATCCATTTATGAGAAGTGAAATTGCACAAAGACTCCACGAACAGAAACTGAAAGGAAAAAGATTGCAAAGCAGAACCATTCCCTCCATCAAGAGCAGGTCAACAGAGGAGTGGGGTTTGGCATGTGTAAGTCAGTCTACACAGGAATCTACTGTTTTGTAGGTTAAAATTTCCTTGTAGATTCTTTTGCCTCAACATGACTGGTAGGAGAGTTAAAGAAGTGGTGAGAAAATTCCATCATCTGAGATGTGAATATTTTCATTATTGCAAAAAAAGAACCAGATCACTGGCTAGTGAGTTGTTTTCATGTTAAAAGAATCAACAGAACTAACAACAGTCTATGCCCTGACTGCAAAGGTGTTTGAATCTGGAGTCACTGAATGTTAGCAACTTCTCTTTAATCATAAAGAATGTCCACCATTCAAGGGGTGCTTGTAAGCTGCTAAATAGTACTGAGAAACACAAGATCTATCCATGGGCCTTGTCTATAGAGCTGTTCTTATGAACGTACTGGGAGAAAGAGGGACAACAGAACCAAATGGAGATGAAGAAAATATGTCCTTCCCTTTATCTCCTACTAAGGAAGCCCAATAATCAATGAACAAGGTAGGAAGTTAAGAAGATGAGGGAGTGGCAGAGAAGCTTTACCACTTTTCATGACTCTCAGATTTGTAGATTCCAAGGTCAGAAGGGACCTGATTTCACTACAGAGTGATACTGAGTTAGTATAACAGAAGCCATAGATCTCTTCCCCAAAATAATTCCTGAACCCTATCTTTTACAAAAAAGATCCAATTTTGATTTTAAAATAGACCGTGACGCTAATTCACCAAGACCATTGGTCAACCAGCCTATTGTAAAAACTGTTCCAGTGGTTAATTACTTTCATTTTTTAAAAATTACTCTTGATTTTGGCTAGCTTTAACTTGGAGTCATTGGATCATCTTATACCTTTCTATTATAAATTGAAGAGCCAATTATTTGTTTTCCCAATGATACATATACACTGTAATCAAGTAACTCCTCAACCTTCTCTTTGTAAAGATAAATATATTGAGCTCAAGTTTACCACCCTAAAGAAAGTTTTCTAATCAGCTAGTCAGTCTCATGGCTACTCTTTGAACATTCTCCAATTTATCTACATCCTCCTTGAATCATTAACTCAACAGCTGCACACATTATTCCAGCAGTGGTGACACCAGTACCAAGCACACTGGCAAAATAACTTCTCTCACACCTACCCAAAATTCTCTTTTATGTGCCCCACGACTACATTAGCTCTTTTGGCCATAGCATCACACGGGGCACTCATGTTAAGCTGATTATCTGCTGTCACCCCCAAAAGTTTCTCAGAGTCACCGTTTCCCATAACAGAAACCCCAGTTCAGGAAGTATGGCCTATGTTCTTTGTTCTTAGCTATATTCAAAAGTATATTGTTTATTTACTCCCAGATAATGGAGTGATCTGAGCCACTCTCAACTAGTGACCTACCCTCTTCATTTTTTCATCACTCTATGAATCTTCGTATCATCTGCAGACTTTATCAGTGTTGTCATGTTTTCTTCCAGGACACTGATTACAATATTAAAAAGTATAGGTTCAGGAATCAATCCCCACAGGATCCCACTTGAAACACAGCTGTCCTGTTAGTTCCATTTTGAGACTTACCAGCTAGCTAGTTTTTTTTACCCATTTAATGCATGCCATCATTCTAGTTTTTTTAAACCAAAATATCATGCAATATCAAGTCCATTTGCCTCACAAAAATCTAATTTGGGGGCTGCAACCTTTGTGGCCCCTGGGCTGGCCCTGCCCACCGCACCCTCAGTGGGTATTGGGGGGGAGCGAAAAGGGGGCGTGACCGGCTCCCGCCCCACCGGTGGGCAGCCTCCAGTTCAGGGCTGAGGCCAGCTTCTGCCCCACCGACAGGCAGCCTCCAGCTCCAACCAACCTGCCCCTCCCCGCTCCCTTCCCCTCCAGCCCTGCCCAGCAGGGAGTGGGGTCAGCAGGGGCCAGGAGATCCATGTGCCAGAAATTCTTTGTCCCTGCTGGCTGTGCTCCCCAGCAGGAGAGCCTGACCAGTGCCATATGCCACTCAGCTTCAGCCCCTGTGCCATTTTTGGAACAGGTGCAGGGTTGCTGCCCCCCTGATCTAAGTATATTACATAAAACTATCATCTTTAATCAACCAAACATGTAACCGCATCAAAAAGATGTCAATTTAATTTGACAGGACCTATTTTCCGTATACCCATGCTGATTTCCACTAGTTACACTACCATTCTTTATTAGTTGGGACCTTTATTAGCCACCCTATTATTTTGCCTGGCATCAAATGTCAGACTGACAAGCTTATAATTAAACAAGTCATCCCACTCACACTATTAAAATAATGGCACATCATTTCACATCGTCTAGAACTTCCCCAGCATTCCAAGATTTACTGAAAATCAACATTAATCGCCCAACAAGCTCCCCCATAAGCTCTTTGAAAACTCTTGGATGCAAGCTGCCTGGACTAACTAATTTAAAAATGTCTACTTTTAACAGTTTGTTTAAATCGCCAAAGATACTATGGAAATGATACAGTTCTCACGATATGAGACTCTCTCTCTTCCTTTCCTCCAAAATACAGAACAGCATTATTTATTGAATTTGTCTGCTTTTTATGCATTATTATTTACAATTCTACTATTTCCAATACCATTGTCAGAATTTCTTGTATTATATTTTCAAAATTTCTTATTGTCCTTAACTCTGAAGGCCAAAGATTTCTCCTTGTGTCTCTCTGCTTCCCTTATCAATTTTCTACAACTTCTAACTTATATTCATTACTATCAGTTTCCCCCTTTTCTCCAATTGTTTCTCAGTCCATGGCACTTAATTATTCTTAAAGAATTCTATAAATTTTATTAATTCACCAAGAACCACCTAGGTATCTAATTGACAGTTAAAACACAGAGTATAGATTAAGACTAGATACCAGACATTCTAGGCATGTTCTGAACCAACATAAAATCTTGCAAGCAATGGATGTACATGAATTCTAGAGTCAACCAGTTATATCACAGAACAATAAAACCAACAATTTATTAACTTGACTTATAAATTACTGATTTCCACAGCATTTGCAATATAGATATCACACTTAAAATAATATTCCAACAAGTAAAAGTGCACTTTGCTTTAAAAAATTCATATAAACATTGTCCCTGCTATTTCTTGTATTTAGCCTGACTAATTTATAATACTAAAAGCAACTGTTTTCAGCCCTTTCTTTAAGGGTCCTTTTTGGTCAATTTACTTGGTCTTAAGAAGAAACATTCATATAGCATTACTTAAGCAAAATCCCAAAATATAATTCCTTGAGGTTTCACTGGAAAGAGTGCAGGCTCAGCAAGGTAGCTTCAAGTTACTCAGACTAAATTTAAAAAACACCACCATCACACACAGACATTTATATTGACCCAAACACCCAGGTCATGCCTAAGTCTTGACTCTTTATTCTACATTACAAATCCAAGATCCAGCTCTTCCTCCACACCCACCCTGATGAAATACTCATTCAAGTCCAGATCAGCTCAAAACCTTGACTGCTACAAGTTAATCAGCTCCAGTCTTAATGGAGACAGATGACAAGAATCTGGGTTTCTAAGAAGGAATAAACTGCACAACAAATTGTTCAACTAATGGTCCCAAACTGAATAGATAATTTTGGGGGTATCACTATAAATATTGCATGACAGAGCCACCTGGAGTTTGCTGAAAGAAAATTTTCAAAAGGGAAAATTTGTTCTCTCTCTAATGGGTAGCTTTTTACAAACACTCCATTACTTCAACTGTAAATCAACATGGAAAACTGAAAAAAGTGATACATTACGTAAACTAACGTGAAAGACATGTGCCAAAGTTTTCCTATGTAAACTAACATGAAAGACATACGCCAAGGTTTTCCTTTAAAAATGTAAGGAAATCAACCCCTTTTCAACACTTTAATCAGCAAGAAGAAATCTGGATCTGGAGTACTCAGAACACTTGCCTCAGGCAAGTAAGAGCTCTGAATGGTATGTCATCATCATTATTTTGTGCTTTAGAAATCATCAGTAAGGCATAAATCTAAAGCAGAAAATATTATTACCTGGAAATTATTTCCTGCCTTAGTCTAAAAGTGTGTCTGAAATATTAGTGTGTAGACCAAAAGAGAATAAATTAGGATGACAGTACCAATAACTTTATGTACACAAAGTAACTGACTGCAATATGCTACATGCATTTTGTGCTATTAAGAAAATGTAAGACAACATACTGTCTATTTTATACTACGTTACGAATTACAAAGTCTTCTGTAAACAACGTTCTTACTGTCTTAAGATCTCAAGTTGTTATATTTCATTAATATTTTGCATTTACATAGAGCCTATAACAACTGAAATACTTGAGGTAATTTTTCTTACTATATGCAGACATCACTTCATCCATTACTGAAATACAATCACTTCGGGGGGGGGGGGGGGCGAGAAATACCATATCAGAGCTCATCAAAACGTGGGCACCAGGTCACCATGGTGACCAGGGTTTGCAGCCTACCCCTAGATACGATGTGGAAATGCAATAGAGGAGTGCCCTCTGGCAACCAAAAATAAAACTGCTGGTGCCTAGCTGGCAGCCAACTTTGTTGAGGCCTGCTATATATCCCATCCACCACAACTACACCATGACATAGATAATACCAACATTTAAAGTAATGAACTTCAGGAAGTTATGACTGCAGCATGGTTAGGTACATCTACGTTAGCTTCAACCTAGCTAGCACAGATAACATCCATAGTGAAGATACACTGGCATCATATGTTTCAGTGAAGGTTAGCAATTCACTCTCCAGCAAACAAGCACTTAAGTTGCTAGCCTGCACTGAGGCCCGCAGCACCATATCTTCATCAGTCTAGCTATCCTGGGTTTTAACACACCAGCAAAGACGTGCTGGTATTGGTTTCAGTGCCAGCCTGTTGGAGCACCACAGCAGACATATGGTGCTAACTTGCATACATCACTAACCCAGGTATATGTAACCATGCTGCAATCACAACTTTGTTTCCAGTGCAGAAATGGCCACAGAGGAAATTTTGGTATATAAATCGCAGTTACCTCAACTGGAATTAGGTAAGGACAATTACCTAATGTGGGACAACTTGGTCCCACATTTGTTTCACCTAGGTGGCCAAGGCAGTATGACAGAGTCCTTGATGGGAAAGATAGCCTAGTGCTTAGTGCACCTAATTCCCCTCCACAAGCAATCCTGGTTCTCCTTTACTCAGATGTGTAATGAGAAGTACAAGTAGCCCCTCCTGTGGGAAGAAGTGGTAGGGGAGCCCTGGCCTGCCCCCTCCTCCAGGCTCCGACCCAGAGCCACAGGAGGGTCAACATTAACTGGCCCTCAAAGGTGCTCTCTGCGTTACCCTCTCTGGGTCACTTCTGACCGCTGCTCGTCTCTGCCCACTTTCAGTCCCAGATGAGGCAAAAAGAATAGAAGAGTTAGCCCAACTGTCGGCTCCACCCAGGCACAGATACAGTTTCACTTCCCCCACAGTGGTCTCTCTGTTGCCTTCGTCAGGAGCCTTCAGGGTAGGGCTTTCCTCCTCCCCAGGCTGCCCCATTCTTCCAAGGTGGACTGATCCCTTTTTAACTCCTCCATTTAGAGCATGCTCTGCAGGTTTGGCATGGAAGTGCTAGCTGAGCCCAGTACCAGCCTTTAACCCCTTCTGTCACATCACAGACGGGTTTGCTAATGAATACTTCCTCAAAGCCAATGTATTAAACCAGTGGATCCCAGTCTATGGCCTATGGGGTTTTCCAAAGTAGTCTGCTGTTCCCCCATTGGCTGCAGAAGGGAGCTGCTGCCTAAGAATTTAAAACAGGGGTGTCAAACTCATTCAGTGTGGGGGGCCACACTGGAAGGCAGGACACCTGTCACAGGCCACATGGCTGCACATGCTCCCCAACCCTTTCCCCCTCCATGTTCAAAGTAGCATATACTCTCCTTTCCCCTCCCCAATCCCACAGGCTCTCTGACATCTACCCTTTCCCCACCTTCTGGGCTCCTCAACCCATCCCTTCCCCTACTTCCTGGTGACAGACAAAAAAAATCAGTCTTAGTTACAGGCAGCCCCACTGAGCTACTGCCTCTTTTCCTCCTGGCCCACTCACTAGCAGTCATTCATTGTGCTGGCATCTGGCTGGCTTGTTCCCACATGGACCCCAGCTACTTCTTCCTTTTTTAGTCATTCGTGCAATGTGCTGTCAATCAAATTAGCATGCTGATTGACTGAAAGTGGACAGTTGGGCTGGGGGGCAATGTGGTGGCTCTCTGGAGCCTGCCTAGACTGCTGTGACTGAGACTCTGATTGGTCAGCAGACCAAAGGACAGCTGAGCTGGGACTAGGCTGAAGCACTTCCCTTGTTCCCGTGCTGTGACTTGGATCATGTGAGTGAGTCAGAAGCACTTAGCCCTGCTGAGCCAGAAGCCTCTCTTTGGAGTTCACTGCTGCAAACAGCTTCCAGGAAGCAGCTCCACATACTGGATCAGCGCCCTTGGTGGGCCAGATTCAGCCTGTAGACTAAGTTTGGGATCAGCACCCTTGGTGGGCTAGATTCAGCCCATGGACTCTAAGTTTGATACCCCAAACTAAACAGACACACGTTGTCACGGGCTTACCAAATTGATGCAGTCTCCTTGCTGCAGCCAAGGGGATAGGACTTCCCTCCCCGTGGCATTATCAGGGAGGATGGCAAGGCACTCCACCAGGGTCCACAGGCACTGGGGTCCCTCCTGGAGGCAGAGGGAAGGGAAATTAGCACTCTCCTGCCCCAGGTCCTGAACTCATCCCAGCTGGCTGCAGCGGGAGAGAACAGGGGAGGCTGCTAGAAGAGCATCCAGGACCTCCCCATGCTTGAGGTGGGGCAGGGCTCTTAAAATTTCTTTCAGTTTGGTCTGCACTTTGCAGGCCACCCCACCATGACTTAGCTCCCAAGCCATGTGCTTCAGTGTGCGGTGGCAGTTACTCATTTACACTAGTGCTTTGTCTGTGACATACTGAGTAATTTGTAGGTCTAAAATAATGAATGTAAAAATGAGTACACTGGCATCAAAATGTTTATTTTAAATATGTAGCAATTTGTAGTCCATAATCGCCTATATGTCAATACATTTTTTATGAATTGATAGTTTGGTACACCTTCAGGGCTATAAAAATATTTGTGGCCCTTGACCCAAAAAGGTTGGGAACCACTGTATTAAATCATGGTTCCTTCTTTGGAATTGTACTAAAAGGTACAATGCAAAGCAAAAGAAGTATTTGTTAAAGGCTCCCCACTAACTTCCTTTTGGTAACCTTCAATAAATTATGAAGTATCTCAAAATTATTATTCTGTAACACAGACAATATGATCTAAGCATATAGCCCCCGTTAATTTAGCACTTCACTATCTTTAATGCTTTTATAATTGCACATACGTGAGTATAAAAGCACTATAATCCTCTTCATACAGATAAAGAACTGAGTCAGAGAGACAAAGTGATGTGTCCAAAGTGACACAGAAGTCTGTGGCAGAGCAGGGAACTAAATATGGGCATCCTGCACCCTAGATATACACCCCAACTACTATTATATCCTTCTCTGTCTTTGCTAGTTACTTAGAATAGCCAAGTTTGCAATCAGATGTCAGGTACGTGCAATATGACACTCAGATATCATTAGTAAACCAGAAAGCACCAAGAAAGTATTTCCAAGAAAGGAAGAAAGCATTTAAAAAGATTAAATTTATTTTGGTGTTAAATCTCTTCAACTGCTTGGCTAGGGGATAGGGACTCCACAAAGAAGTCTTTGTTTAATCCAGGTTTTTGGGGTTTTTTTCCCCCCGTTTGGTTTTGCAATTCACCTTTGGAAACATTTATTATACTGGAACAGGAGAGGGCAAAAAGGAAAAGTACAACTAACTTGCTCCATATGAACTGTAATCTTTTTGCCATAGTTAATACAATTAGATATAAAGTTATAAAAAGTGACTTTTATTAAAACAAAAAATTATAAAGACTAAAATGTTGACTTTTTTATTTTTTAAATGTGTGCATCTTTCATCATTACTTAACACATTACAAAGCAAATTACTATTTGGCTGCAATATGCCCATAAGGGAAAACCTTCACAATTTACATTGGTCATTCCCTTGCTTCATAAATCAATTACAGTCTTGGTATAAATGTCTGCCAAATATGACCTAAAACTGTCACTTCTTCAATAAGCAACTAAACTCAAAGATGGACCCCCTGGGGTGGGAGTGTCCCCAAGCTCATGAGTCTACACAGTAATGAAACTGCCCTGCAGCCCAAGTCCCAAATTGGCTGGCATGGGTCAGCTGTGGCTTTTTCTTTGCTGTACAGACATATCCCTCAAAGGGCTCAGGTTGATTAACCAAAAAGAAAGCAGAGGGGAGATATGAGTGATCTTTATAAATACATCACAGGAACAAATACCAGGGAAGAAAAGGAGTTATTTAAGTTACAAGCCAATTTTGGCACAAGAATAAAGTGGATGTAAACTAGCCATCAACAAGTTCAGACTTTAAATTTGACAAAGGTTCTAACCATCAGAGGAGTGAAGTTTTGGAACAGCTTTCCCAAGGGTAATAGCAGAAACAAAAAAAACCCTAACTTGTTTCAAGACATATCTTGATAAGTGGAGCCCTGCAGGGATTCAAATACATGCCTCTACATCTCTTGGAATATACTTTTACCTGACCCGCCATCAACCCTCCCTCTTTTAGATTTAACCAAACAGTATCAGCCATCCAGCTCTGCCCTCCACCTAAGAGCTGCTCAGTATTGAGCCCCTTGCTTCTTAACAGCTGATCAGCCTCCCACCCACCCACCTAACATCTGATCAGCTGTTTCAGCTGAGCTCGGGGCTGGCAGCTGCTCCCACACTGCCTCAGAAGTCATAGACATCAGAAGTACCATGACCATCCAGTGCTCAAGAACAGGTCTGTAGATATCCACATCCAGAGACATGTCTATAAAGTGGTTATCCAGAAATCTGTAGGGCCCTATTGATTAATTAGGGCAGGGATGGCATGATGAGTTCTCTACAGTGGCATATGGCCCATCCCCAACTACTATCACCAAATATGTCCAATGGCCAGAGACAGAACACGAGAAAGGGAAGGCTCCGAGTTACTTCAGAGAATTCTTACCAGGATGTCACCCAGAGGCACAGGGTCTAACACTCTGGGGAGCGGGAAGGAATCCCCACTCTCCCTACCCACCCTCCTAGTTCAGACTAGCAGAGACCCTGAGGGCTTTTTGCCTTCCTTTGCAGTATTGGGGATAGTCATTTGCTGGTTTAAACTAGAGTCCATAGTGGATTCTCTGTAACCTGAAGTCTTTAAAAATCAAGATTTGAGGATTTCAGTAACTCAACTAGAGATTACTGGCCTACCGCAGGAGGTTCTATGATCTGGGACGTTCAGAAGGTCATACCTGATGGTCATGGCAGTCCCTTCTGATCTTCAAGTCTATCAGTCAATAAGGTCTCCTGAAAAACCTCATCTTTGTTTCTGTGCCAGCAACCAGGGGTTAAAGTAAGCTGGAATGCCCCAGAACGGCATTCCAGGGCACCCCTATTTTTAGGGGGCAGCATTCCATGGCCCCCCAAAAATAGGAGAACACACTGGAATGCAGCATTTTGGTGCTTTCCCCAGGGCCGGCTCAAGGGGCTGTGGGCTAGAGTGAGTCTGGCAACCCCTCCCCTCCTTTCTTGTTGCCCTGGGGGCTGGGCACCAGCCTCACTCCTTCCTGCCAGGCCGAGGTGGTGCACACAGCCTGTACCCGGTTTTTGCCCCGTGTCACCTCTCGCCAGCCAGTGCTGCAGCCTCCCTCCCCCTGGTCCAGCCTGGCTCCTCGACCACCTCAGCAGTGCAAGTAAGGAGGTCCGGGGGGTGGGGGAGATGGGTGGAAAGAAGGGGTTGGGATGATGGGCTGGAGAGGTGTGGAGGGGTTTGGGAGGCTGAAGGGGATGGAATGGGAACATGTGGGCAGGAATCTTAGGGAATGGGGATGAGGGCTGAGGAAGACTTGGGGATGAGCAGTGGGTGTTTTGGGGCAGTAGTTGGGACAGGAGAAGGGGGCCCAGACCAGCACAAAGGGGGCCCAGAAATTTAATCCCTGCCAACAGCAGCCGACAAAATTGTACCTAGCGAACCTTTCATATCAAGTTTGTAAGAAGAATTTCAAATTACTTTTGTGAAAAATTTGAACTTTGTAAATTAATTCACATAAATAAGACTTCTTAATTTTGCTCTTAATAGTCACAACTAGTTATAGACACAGAGCCTAGAGTAAGCAGGGTCTGTAATATAAATATGTACAGTTTGAATTATGTAATATGGCAGTTTGCAGTGGCTGTAAGATTAAGAGTAAAGATACTAAGTCCATGTCTACACTAGCAGTTATGCTGACAAAACTTTTGTCATTCAGGGTTGTGGGAAAAATAAAAACACCCCTGAGCAACATATGTTTTGCTAGCATAAGCACTTCTGTGCAAAGAGCTATACTGGAGGGAGACTGTTCCACCTGGATAGCCACCACCTGTTGAGCTGGTTTTATTGTATTGACAATAGTGCTCTCTCCAACTGGCATAACATGGCTACATGAGCACTCTCACAGCAGCCAGTTGTATCAGTACAACCGGGGTAGATGTGGCCTATGGAGTGTTCTTAATTCTTGGGAGTCACTGATAAACTTCTGTTCCTTAATTAAAAGGCTGTCATTTGTTATTGATCTCTGGACAGTAAAAAAGGTTTTTCATGTTCCAAAAGGATAGCCGTGTTAGTCTAGTTCAGTAAAACAAGGAAGGAGTACTGTGGCACTTAAAGACTAACAAATTTATTTATTGCATGAGCTTTCATGTGAGAAAATCCCACTTCATCAGACACTTTAAGATAGGGGAACAAGTGTCTGATGAACTGGGATTTTCTCCCACCAAAGCTCAAGCAATAAATAAATGTGTTAGTCTTTAAGTGCCACAAGATTCTGTGAAGGTTTTTCATGAAAACTTTATTTTTTTGGCATAAGTAGAACCTACACTTTGAATTTATTGGCTTAGCATGTGTGTACACATGGGGAATTACAATGCTTTTAAAGTGTTTTCCTATAGAAATATTTCACTCAACTCCAGATTAAGCTTTTTACTTTGGAATTTCCTTATTCCATCCATCCATCCCTCCCTCCCCCTAGCACACAAGTGTTTCAGAAGCACTCAGTGGCAGGAGTTAGTATAGAAATGCTGAAGTGCGGAAGGACTCAAGTAGAATTTAGCAGCTATTCAGAGATGGAATCTGTTCCTTCCCTAAACCACTCTCCTTTTCCTGGCCCCTTTGAACCTACTCCCAGAACACCACAAGGTGATTCCCTGCCTGTTGCTCCATTCATCATGCCCCTGCAGAGTGGGATAATGCAGAGTTCAAAAAAGCTTTAATGGAAGGCTTCCTAAAGCACACCAGGCTGTTCATGAATCCTAACACATTCAGAAACCAGCAACCATTTTGAGTAGAAGACTGCAAGCTCTTCAAGAACACAAAATCAGAATTTAATATGTAATTCCAAAATGCACAAAGAGTTAGTGGTGCCCACACTAGCCAGGAACAACATAAATTTGTCATTTTGACAAGTTTCAAAAGGGTAGACATGTTAGTCTAGTTCAGTAAAACAAACAAGGAGTTCTGTGGCACTTAAAGACTAACAAAGTTATTTATTGCATGAGCTTTTGTGGGAGAAAATCCCACTTTGTCAAACGCTTTGAAGATGGGGGAATCTACAGAATGGGAAGAAATAAATGCAGTGAAGTGTAAGTCACTGGAACAGGTCACACTCTAACAGCAAATCAGAACAGTTGTAAAGATTCAAACACCAGGGAACAGCATACAGAGCAAGATGTGGTCAAATCACCTGTTGTAATAAGAGAAATACCCTGGTAAGTTCTGATGCCATGCAACTGAATTTGCATATAAATTCAATCTCAACAGCTTCTCTTTGAAGCCTTGATCTAGTATTCATCTGTCTGAGCACTGCAATTGGCAAATCATAAATGGAATGAACACGGAGATTGAAAAGCTGACCCACTGGTTTTAGAATGTTGTGATTTCTGATGTCAGATTTGTGCCCATTTATTCTTTTGCACAGAGACTGTCCTGTTTGTCGAATATATAAAGCAGAAAGGCATTTCTGGCACATGATAGCATAAATCATCATTGGTGGATAAGCCAGTGGATGAGCCTTTGATGGAGTAGCTGGTTTTATTAGGTTCTGTAATAGTGTATTTTGTGCAGATGTGTGAGCAAAGTTGGCGGCATGGTTCGTTGCAGGGATATGCGCCTTCTATGATGGTTCTGCTAGGTCAGTAATTACTGGTAAGTATCTGTTTAAGGTTGGGGGACTGTCTGTAATCGAGGAGAGGTCTGTCTCCCAAGGCTTAAGAAAGTGAGGGATCGTCTTGTAGAATAGGCTGTAGATCCCTGAGGATGTGCTGTAGAGGTCTGACATGGGGGTTGTAGGTGATGACTAGCGGTGTTCTGTTGTTGTCTTTCTTGGGGTTCTCCGGTAGTAATTGAGTTCAGGGTACTTGCCTGCCTTGGTCAATTTGTTTCTTCACTTCTGCAGATAGGTACTATAGTCCAGTGGTTTTCAAACGTAGGGTCAGGACCCAGTACTGGGTCACAGATCCTCAGGCACTGGGTGGCGCCACCCCCTGCTGCTGCTGCCAAAAGACTGGAATGCACTGCTGAAAGATTAATTGTTGGGTTGCAGGCATAAATATTTTTTTTTCAACTGGGTCCTGAGGAAAAGTTTGAAAACCACTGCTGTAGTCTCAAGAATGCTTGACAGAGATTCCAAAGGTGTCTGTCTCTATCTGAGGGATCAGAGCAAATGTGGTTATATCTTAAAGCTTGGCTGTAGACAATGGATTGTGTGGTGTGTTTCGGATGAAAGCTTGAGGGATGTAGGTAACTATACCAATCAGTAGGTTTTCAATATAAGGTGGTACTTGTGTGTCCATACCCAATTTGTAGTGTAATGTCCAGAAAGTGGTTCTCCTACATGGAGTGGTCCAGGCTAAGTTTAACTGTGGAGTGGAAATTGTTGAAATCTCTGTAGAAATCTTCAAGGGTACCCCTACCATGGGTCCAGCTGATGATGATGTCATCAGTGTAGTGCAAGTAGAGGAGAGGTGTTTTGGGATGAGACTTAAGGAAACGTTTTTCTATGTCAGCCTTAAAAATGGTGGCATATTGTGGTTCTACTGCCATGGGTGAATACCTGAAAGACAGCAGATCCCTATTCAAATACCTTAGTTTCAAGAGGGAGATGAGAACTAGGAGAGTCTTCAAATCCTGTTCTTCAGATTCCGTAAGTTCCCCAATCTTCAAAGCATCTGATGAAGTGGGATTTTCTTCCATGAAAGCTCATGCAATAAATAAATTTGTTAGTCTTTAAGTGCCACAGGACTCTTTGTTTGTTTTGTCATTTTGAGAGACTGAACTCGTGATGCAGCCAGAACAGGTGCCAGCCCATGCAAAAGCCCTGGGATTCACAGAGGCAGGGCCCAGGGCCAGTCAGTCTACATGCCCCTCTTCCCCAGTACTGGGGGAGCTCCCAGAGGCCAGACTCCATGCTCCCAGGCTGGCTGCTCTGCCCTGGGGATGGGGCAGGGCAGCCCAGAGGCCACGCTCCGTGCTCCTGCCCTGCCCCTTGCCTCCAGTTTGCCACTGAAAGCAGCAGGGTGAGATGTCAGGCAGTGCGGCAGTGGGGGGGGGGGGGGGCACCCCGGGGGGTATCCCCCACACTCCCCCACACCGGTGGGGCGCGGGGGGGGGGGCCCCACTCACCCTCCCCACCCCCGGATGGCCCTGCCCAGAGGCACTGAGAAGGGCATAGCCAGAAACCACTCTGGCTCCCATGTGTTACTATTGTTAAAACACAGAGTTATAAGTGTTTCGACTTTATGAAATGCTTGTAGAAAACTGCATACAGTAATCTTCTTACACTAGCTCTAGCCCATATTTAAGATGATATTTAAGTGTTTGCTAAAATACCCTCAGTCAGAAAAGAAGCATTGCCAAATATGAAATACTAGTTTAGCACAAGAGGTGTTACCTTCCTCTCAACAAAAGAGGGCCCAAAGACACCTGACAAAGCATCATGGAACATCAAAGGACAAAATCCAAAGGGGGCAGCCATGTTAGTCTAGTAAAGCAAAAACAACCCAAGGAGTCTTGTGGCACTTAAAGACTAACAGGATTATTTATCGCATGAGCTTTCATGGGAGAAAATCCCACTTTCTTGATTGCTTCCCCCCATCCCATGAAGACAGCAACATGCATAAGCCCTCATCCCATCATGCTGGGGGAAAGGCATAACAATTCCTCCTTGACAGGGAATATTATCACTGCTTGGAATTTGGAAGAGGCAAAATTTTAAAATATAAGCAAGGAATCTCCAACCTGCTCAGCTCGTGTTAGCCTTGAAGAACATACAGAGCTTGCATATTATACCCCTACCATTACCTTCTGGAATCCAAGACTGTATTTCATTTGTGCATGTATTATTATTTCTCGCACCCTGTAAGCAACTCATTTCTTTTTCTTACTTAATAAATCATTCTTTAATAGTACAGGAGAAGCTACAAGTGTTGTCTTTTGTTGAGATCTGAAGTACAGCTGACCTGAGGTAACATAACTGGGAGCAATGAGGTGGTGGCTGTGATTTTCGGTGTAAAGGAAAGCAGGCTGAACTGGGCAGCAAAATAGGCAAGAGTGTCCTGTGACTCCATGCTAAGACTCAGAGGGGTAGCCGTGTTAGTCTACATGGCCACCCTTTTTGAACCATGTTAGTCTAGTTCAGAAATACAAATAAGGAATCTTGTTAAGACTGTTAAAGTGCTTTAAGAGTTCATACTTGTTCCTCGGTTGTTGAAATTTAATTATAGAACATTCAACCAGTTTGGGATTAATGTCTGTTTCTTGCCTTAGGGCGGACTGACTTAGACTTATAATACCAACAACTTCCATCTGACAGTTATTTGGTGGCCTATTTTAAATGCGTAAATGGTCTCAATTTTATTGTAATAGCCTCCTTTCATGGGCTCAGCAGAACATGGATAAAAAGGACAAAGAATGAATTGCAAAAACAAGGCGAGTCCTGTGGCACCTTAAAGACTAACAAATTGCTTCAGGCATAAGCCCATGAAAGTTTATGCCTGAAGAAATCTGTTAATCTTTAAGGTGCCACAGGACTGCCGTCAGTTTTGCTGCACACAGACCAACCCAGCTACCCCTCTGGAAAGAATGAATTGCCATTTCACCCTCAAAGTCGGGTTCAGGCATATTGATCAGTCAGCATTTCCACTGCATAGCATGCAATTGTTCTTCAGACACTACCTTCCAAATTTCTGGACAATCTGACATCTTTCACTAATGCTACCTTCACAGAGGAAAATGTATAAAACAAATATATTGCTTAAAAACTCTGAGAAGAGGAAAGTCAACAGGAAATGCAGCTTTATAGTTACATCGTCCAAACTAAACAAGGAGTCTGGTGACATTTATAAAGACTAAAATTTACTTATCACATGAACTTTCATAGGAGAAAATCCCACTTCATCAGAACTGGCTCAGTAGATAGCCATATGATTTAGCTGGATGTGCAGTCTGTAACTTAGAGTAGCAACTGAAAGGCTAAGTGTTAAAGGACTGCCTTTAAAACTCAGAGGAAAGTGTCAGAAAGAAATGGAATAACTGAAATGAAATGCAGCATTTACAGTAATCCTCAGCAGATAAGTCAGTCTCCCTTTACAGATGGTGAAAAATTGAAATAAAAACCATGTATTGGGTCAAGTCAATAGACTGAATTTTTTAAACTATTCGCAAGTCCAAAAGTCACATGACAGAAATACAATCCCAGTGATTCAAACAAAAAACACCTCTATGTTCCTGTTGCTATAACAACAACGTAATATATTCATTCTCTGATGTCATTTTTGATCACATCATTTTGGAATTTGTTGTTTTAAGACTTGGTAGACATGACACTGTACAGTTGTTATATGGATTTATTTCCTTTTTCTATTGATGAGACTATTTGCATTAGTTTTATAAAGCTTATATGATGGACAAAATGCCTCTTATTACATACTCTAAAATTCAACAGCAGAAACACCTTTAATGAGCTCTACTCTCCGCATCAATGTGCAGTGAAGCAAGGAGGAATGTCCTCCCACCCTTTTTCAAGTCACTATTCTTCCCAGTCCCTTGGGTCTTCTGTGCTCTGAACCTTAAAATGGCCTCTCACATCTCAGCATCCCTTCTTCTGGAAAATGAGAGTTAAATACTATTACTTCTAGATCCTTTCAATAATGATTCACACAATATGGGGAGACTCAACGTCACAGTCTCTCTTTAGACCCTCAAAAGTATAATGCACAGATTCCACAGTATATCTAACTTTTGGATGCCAGACAAGAAGAGCCCAGGGATAGAAAATAGACAAACTGGTCTTCTGTAGACTAATGCACTAGCTTTGTACTATGGCACTGGCATGGTGAAGTATTTGGTTTTTTATAATTACTGGTACTCAGCTATTTTACAAGATACTATGGACTCAGAAGTATAATATTAGAAGCATGATATAGATTTGGTGCTCATACTGAAACAGAATAATAAACAAAATTGCATTTAACATAAATACAATTTACATACAAAAAAGTTCAATCCTAATCTCAACAATATAACAAGTCTTGAAAAATCTGCTACTGCGCATATAGAGCAGCACAATTAGATTAAGATGTAAAATGGCACAGCATGAAAACTTCACTTTCCATTTGTGACTGAGAGGGAACCATTTTTAAAATAGGAGAAGTGATTGTTAAAACAAAAAATGGTGGGGGCAAATTCAAGAACATGTAGTTTCTGAAACTGCTTTTAACTCAATGGTGTTCCTTTAAAGTCTGCCAGGTTTGTCTCCAGAAGTGGTTTCACTATGGCAAGGAGTGTAAACAGTCTGCCTCCCTGGAACCAAACTAAACCACTCTGAAGTGGGGTAGGGAAAATAAAAATTAATTTACAATACTGGGTTCCCCAGACCCTGAAGAAAAGAGTAGCATTATCATGGAAACCTCCTTCCAGCCTCCCTAGCTTTCAGTGCTTGTTCTCTTTGTCAAAGTCTTGAAATCTATTCCTACATTATTATCTCTGTAGAACTGTGGACAGGATGACATCAGACAATGGTCCCTAATATTCTAGAACACCTAGAGGAGACACTTGAAGCAGAAGGCAGCTTCTGTGAAAGAAAAGGCAGACAGACAGAAAGGCAATATTTAATAAGCAAGAGTTGCCATGAAAGGAGTCTAAAAAGTTACTGACGTAACCTACTAAAAACAACACTAATAAGAAAAAAACCCTCGATACTGAATTTTATACTTTCTACATGCAGAAGCAAAAGAGAGGAGGAAATGTTACAGGTAACAAAATGAAACCCTGGGCTGTAAGTACAACTCTAAGGGTATGCAAACACAGCAAAGAAAAATCCCATTCCATTCAACTCGGGCTGTGGGGCTGTTTCATTGCTGTTTAGACTTCCGGGCTTGGACTGGAGCCATAACTCTGGGTCCTCCCCATTCCATGTGGTCCTACAGCTCAGGCTCCAGCCTGGAGTCCAGAAGTCTACACAGCAATGAAATAGCCTTGGGCTTGTGGGGCTCAGGCTGCAAGTCAATTAGCACAACTCAGCCATGGGTGTCCAGTATCTGTCAAATACTGTGCTGTGATATATATTATTTATAGTTTCTGAAACGTACATTTGATAAGTAATTTCTTTTAGAAAAATCTGCTTGAAAACTCCTTCACTTTATTCTATAAATACACAGAGTTTTCCTCTTTAATCAGAAATGTGGTTTGGTTTGCTTTTTCACTTAGACATCAATTGTCTTTTGCCGTCAGGAACGCACACTGACAGATCACTAGTCCAGTAGTACATTAAATTTCTCATTTTTAATACTCATATTCACGAGTTACTCTTCTTCACAGCTGAAATGTATATGTAAACCTAAACAGTTACTACTTTTAAAAAGAGCTGATGGTACAGTGTGTCAAGCACAATGAGTGTGCAGTAGGTTAATGATATCACAAGATAAGTCAGTGCAGGTTGATCCCTTGTCAGGTATTCCCATCTGTTTTCTTAGTTTAACCTCATCTCATTTTTGTAACAGTAGCTAGCTGTCATTTGTGGCATCTCCTGTCAACGATAATTGACATTCATATTCTGTTCATTAAGTACTCAGTTTCTTTTTCATATGGCTGAATCAAAGCTAAGAAATCCCAAAGCTTTCCATTTTGCTAAAATGAGTTGTATGTGAAATTGTGCTGAAATGATAAGACTTGCAAGAAATGTACTCTGTGCAACAAATCAGTGCAATACAAATGCTCTCATGAACACATAGGTTCCATATGAAAATACAGTAGTAGAAATGATTGATGTCAAGACGACCACATTCTTTATATCAAGATATGCCACCATGGCACCACCCATCCTCTTCTACTGAGCACACTTCATTTACCAAGTGTGTCTTGCATGGTGGGCTAATGCAGTATGCAAATAAGCACTGAAAACCTGAGTTCATTGCTGGTGCTTAAATGAGAATTACATCAATAGTAGTAAACTGGAAGTTGCTCAAATGAAAATGTGGATTTAATTATCTCAATCAAAATTCCTAGTTGTTGTATGTCCACATCACAAATTTGACTCAATTGTACTTTGCTTAGGCAAGGCAAAGAATTCAGCCAGAAAGAGTGCTGTACCTTATCACTTGATGTACGTTGGTAATACTTCTGCAGAGGAGCTTATATAATGAATGACGCTTCTATGGACACAATATTTGGACTAGATAAAAGCTAGTAGTAGCAATAGCATAGCTTTTATACTATGACTTCCCATCCCTTTCATGAGCACCAAATTAGGGCTACTATACAAATAAAATGAAAAGATAGTGCTGTATTCAAAAATCAAGATTTTCACATTTTAATTCTTTAGAATTGCTTGTTCCAGATCATTAACTATCATACACACAAACTCACTTTTTCTCTTGCTTTTTCTCTCAAGAGGTTACACTATCAATCAAGAGATGTCTGGGCACTGGGAGCATGTTACCAAACTGAATATAATAGAGAATTAAAATTAACACTATATACTCTGATAAGGCCACCATGATCAAAAGGACCATAGCAGAGTTGCTCTAGAAATCAGTCTTGAAAGTCCCTGTTTTTTAACAAAAATCCCAAAAATTTTAATTCGATAATTTAATTTGAATAATCCACTTACCCAGTTCAGAGTGCTCTTGCACTACACCACAAATTTAAATCATTCACTTACAAAAATAGAAAATTAAAAAGTATATCCTTCTTTTTTTAAAAAGCAGGAGTCTCTTGTGGCACTTTTACAGACTAACAAAATGTATTTATCACATGAACTTTCACTAGAAGCATCTGACTAAGTGAGATTTTGTTCCATGAAAGTTTATGAGATAAATAAATTTGTTAGTCTTTAAAAGTACCACAAGACTCCTTGTTTGTTTTGCTGACTAGACTGACACAGTTACCCCTTTGGAAGATTCCTTCTGTTGTGTAGTCCACAGCCCACTTGTGAGCTGAATGATAATTAATGCAAAATGGGCAGCTTTCCAAACATGCATTTTACTTCTTATTAGAGGAGTGGTAATATCACAAGGCTCAATAAAGCCCAGGTGCCAGGTTGCCATGGCGCCTGAGGTTTGTCACAGGGCACCTGCCTCCGCCATGGAACTGCACAGCAGTGGAGCAGTCCCTGGCACCTGCAGCAGCACTGACCAGATTCAGTACATTTTGGTGGGAGGTGTCTGAAAGTGACAGCAGTGGTTTCTCAGCAGCAAGGGTTTCTCAGCCAGGTGCCTTAGTTTGAAGGTGGGCAGCAATTTTGTCAAGTCCTGGATTATCAATTTCATTCTGATACTGTGTGAAAGCTCATGGCAACAATGACAGGCCATTGTCCCACTCATGTGGAAAGTGAAGCAAAAAACTAATTGTTTCCACCACTCCTTCCTGCTGCAGCCAAAGTTGTACAGAGCATGGACATCCCACCATTCTTGTCCCGAATGTCCCAAGACAGCATTCAAGGTTGAACTCTTAAAGTTAAGGTGAAAGACTGGAGGAAAAATACAAGGTAATCAGATAAATATGGATTGGAGCACCTTATATACATATGCAGAAGCTATGTCACTTCTTCCAGTTATTTCTACCTAACAAAGTTAGTCTTCCACACAAGAGTTCTACTTAAAAATTCATTCTGCCAGAATACACAAGAAACCAAGTCTCCAGACTTTAAAAATCGCTCTTTTGGCTATTAACATGGTGACAGACACCCACACGCAGATTCAATTTATCCAACACTCCTAAAGCACATGAAGGCTTTATGGTACTAAAGACAAACGTATCAGTAATTATGCAATTAGTTGGCAAGAATACTAAATAGGAGAAATCTCTTCATATTGCTGGCAGTACTGACAGCATTTATTACCTTAGAATAGACTGCTTTAGTGATGGTGGTTAGTGCTTTCAATTCCTCCAAAGAAGTGTTCCATGGAGGAACAGCCGTGTTAGTCTGTGTACAGCAAAAATAACAAGAGTCCTGTGGCACCTTAAAGACTAACAAATTTCTTCGAGCATAAGCTTTTGTGGGCTCCAACCCACTTGATGAAATGGGTTAGAGCCCACAAAAGTTTATGACCGAAGAAATGTTAATCTTCAAGGCGCCACAGGACTCTCACTGTTTTTTCATGTAGGCACAAGTTCCATTACTGTGGATTTCATTACAGGGCTGGTACCCTTATACTTAACTTTGATTGTATTGCAGTCATATCCATGATGCAGACAGATTTTATAAAAGTTCAATTATAATATGTTGAAAATTTTTTTAAAAATTAAACTGGTTTTAAGCTACCACTAAGCAGCAGCAGAGGACTGAGTCCATGGATCCGAAGTCCCTTATATCTTTTAACAACCTGGTGAAACTTAAAGCATTATCATCACATCTGCTGCTGATCAGAAGACTACAAGCAAACCTGTAAAGTGACCAGACACATGGCTTCCCAATTATACTATCTTGTTGCTGGTATTCTCAGAAAAAAGTTTCTTCATTAGCCACTGTCAAGTAAATGGGCATATGTTATTTTCAAGCCTGGAAAATGATAAATTAAAAATGGAAGCCAGGAAGAGAGCAACTGATGGTCAGTCAAACAGTTTTAATTGAAAGAGGGAGAAAAAGGTTTTACCCCAATGATCTTTTGCAGACAACAAAATTCGTCATTGTGACTCCAGCACCCTATATCTATTGTAGACGGATCAGCCGACCATTCAAATAAAACATTTGCATCCCCTCTGTCCACAGATACCCAACATCTGCTATCAGACTAAACCATTTTCATTGGTTAGTTCAGAAAAGGCTAAAGTACTCAATCCTTTTTTTACCTCAGTTGTCACAGGCAGGGTCAGCTCCCAGGCTACTACACTGGGTAACATGGAATGGAGAGAAGGAGAGTGGCCCTTGGTGATGGAACGCCAGGTCAGGAACTACTTACAGAAGTTGGATGTGCACAAGTCTATGGGCCCAATGAACTGCACCCAAGGGTGCTGAGGGAATTCACCAATGTGAGTGCAAAGCTGCTAGCCATTATCTTTGAATTACTCGTGGTGAACGGGGGATTGGAAAAAGGCAAATATAGTATCTATCTTCAAGAAAGGGAAGGAGGTGGCCCTGGGAACTACAGACCAATCAGCCTCACCTCAATCCCTGGAAAAATCATGGAGCAGGTCCTCAAAGAATCCATTATGAAACACTTGGAGGGAAACAGAGTAATCAGGAACAATCAGCATGGACTCAGCAAGGGCAAATAGTGCCTGACCAACCTAATTGCCTTTTATGATGAGATGACGGGTTACATGGATGCAGGAATAGCCATCAATGTGACATACCTCAACTTTAGCAAAACTTTTGATATGGTTTCCCACAGCATCCTTTTCAGCAAGTTAAGGAAGTATGGTTTAGATGAATGGACTGTAAGGTGAATAGAAAGCTGGCTAAATCATCGGGCTCAGCAGGTAGGGATGAATGACTCAGGGTCTAGTTGGCAATCAGTAACTAGTGGAGCACCCCAGGGGCTGGTCCTGGCACAAGTTCTCTTCAACGTCTTCACTAATGATTTGGATGATGGGATAGATTGCACGCTCAGTAAATTCACGGATGACACCAAGCTGGGGGGAATGGTGAACACACTGGAGGGCAGGGACAGGATTCAGGGAGACCTAGACAAATTGGAGCTTTGGGACAAATGAAATCTCATGAGGTTCAACAAGGACAAGTGCAAAGTCCCATTCTTAGGATGGAAAAATCCCATGTGCCGCTACAGGCTGGGGACTGATCAGCTAAGTAGCAGCACTGTAGAAGGACCTGGGGGTTATGGGGGATGGGAAGCTGCATATATGTCAACAATGTGCTCTTGATGCCAAAAAGGCCAATGGCATATTGGGCTGCATCAGCAGGAGTGTTACCAGCAGATCGAGGTATGTGATTATGCCCTTCTATTTGGTGCTGGTGAGGCCACATCTGGAATACTTTGTCCAGTTTTGGGCTCCACACTACAGAAAGGATGTTGACAAATTAGAGAGAGGGCAATGAAAATGATTAGGGGGTTGAGACACATGACTTAGAAGGAGAGACTGAAGGAACTAGGCTTATTAAGTCTGCAGGAGGGAAGACTGAAGGATAATTTGACAGCAACCTTCAGCTGCTTGAATGGGTGCTCCAAAGAGGAGGAAGCTAGGCTGTTCTCAGTAGTAACAGAGGACTGAACAAAAGGCAATGGTTTCAAGCTGCAGATGGGGCAGCCTAGGTTGGATATTAAGAAAAACCTTCTCACTAGGAGGGTGGTGAAGCATTGGAATGGGTTACCTAAGAAGGTGGTGGAATCTTCATCTTTGGAAACATTTAAGGCCCAGACAGACAAAACCCTGGCTGGAATGATCTAGTGTGAGTGCTCCTGCTTTTAGCAGGGGGTTGAACTAAATGACCTCATGAGGCCCTTTCCAACCCTATGATTCTATGATACCTGAAGTATCTTCAAGATACAATTGAGAGGAAATTCTATTACTTCTAATATTTCCTAATATTGAAAATTAGTAAGATTAAGGGGGAAAATGATCAAATTCTAAAGTTTACTACCTGTAAAAGTGTCTGGTGCAACCAGTCTTTAGCTCATGGGTCTCAAACACACAGCCCATGGGCTGCATGCAGCCCCCAAAGCTATTTCCTGTGGCCTGCAATGACACTGTTGTTACCGATATTTGCAATATTGTTGTATGAAAAGGTTTCAGTGGTGTGGCCCTCAGGCTAACATACTAGTCCTTGTATGGCCCTCATGGTGATTTGAGTTTGAGACCCCTGCTTTAGCTCTTGCTCGTTACAAAAAACCACTGACACTCTTCTAGGACTGTATTCCCCTAATTTATCACTTTCCTTCCCACAAACGCTATACTGTCTATGTTGTCCTTGGCTTGGACTAAAGAAAGAAGTTTTAGAAACTGTAAATCTTTCTCCTGACAGTGCTTGAATCAGAAAGTCCGGCCTCCCAAAATCAAGTTTGTCTTTATTAAAAAGATTTTTTTAAAGTAATAGATATGGGAAAAGGGAGTTGATTTACTGTTAGGTTTTGAGTCTAGGATTCACAATTCTAAACTTTTCTCTATAGACAGGAAGGCTAAAAATTTCATCTTTAAATGAAAACCAAGATTTTCATGACTCTTAGATCTGGGGGTTAAGAACACATATCAGATGAGATGACATTTCTACCTTTCTTCTCCAATGCCCTCCTTGTCCCAGAGTCATGGATGAGGAGGAGGAACAGGTATCTATCTCCACAGGATGGGTCACTAGAAGCCTGCACACGAGTTGCACCTCTACCTAGGCTCAAAGCTAGTAACTCAATGTTAATCTGATTTTGCAGCAGTGAAGAAATCTTCTGAGGACTGATTTGTTGGGTGGGACATATCTCTCTGAGTGGGTTTATAGTTAAAGGAGTGCAGAGAACACTACAAGAAGCCTACAGAAGGGCGCTGTAGTCTGATGTCAATTTGAACAGATCAGCTTATGGGCCTGTTTCCAGGAGTTCACGCAAACCCGTCTCTGTATCTCTACCCTCCTGCAAATCATAGGGACTCCAGATACAAGTAGAGAAAACATAGCCATACAGTTTCATACAGATTCATAGTCACCCTAATTAATTGTGAAAATAAATGTTTAACATGCTTGTAGTTTTAATGAGGTGTTAACACAGTAAAGGACATTTACATTCTGAACCAGTTCTACTCTGAAAAGTGAATTTGTAAAAAATCACTAGGGATTCACGTGCATTGGAGTAATGTTTCCATAAGAATTCTGTTTGGTTTACAAGTATGGAAATGTTGTTCATAATTCCTACCTCTATAAACTTGAGTTGGAATCACACAGCAAACCAGATTCTTACCTGCTCATAGATCCACACCAATAATTATGAAAGAACATTTGAACATAAATGATTTTAACTGATCAATAAGTTTTGAGCCACAAATTCATTCTAAGTAGAATGCCAATTTTGAGTTGACAGTGTGAATCCTGGTTTTGAATAATTTTGAAAATGTAATAGAAACTGTGCAGTCAAAGCTACTGTAGCTGTCACTTCAGATGTTTTGATACAGATGTACATTAAGATAAATTTCTAAACCTGTATAGAGCAAAGACTCCACTTGAAAGAAACATGATATTCCAGGCCTTTTCTTTCTGCAGTAATCGATGAACACTTTGTCTTTGTCTACTTAAGTCTCATCATGACAGGCAATTTTACATGGAACTAAAACACAAGGAGTTGGTTACAAAAGTAGGTTAAAGGTGTGAAGACTAAAAACCACAGAGAGCTGTGAGCAACCATAATTTCACTAGTTCAATCAATTTGTCATATGTTAAGTCCAAAAAATGACCAGAAGCTTGCAATTCAAAACTACTATTTTTATTACCTAAGCAACATGCAGTCTTATTTTTAAAAACTTCTTCAAGCAAGCTTATTTTGTTATTTATAAACACACAGAGAGAACATTCATTAGCTTGAACCATGCATCCAACATATTTAAATAACTACTGAACAGCAAAGTTTAGGCTCCCATGCTTAAATTCTTGACATCAATGACCATGGGAAAATAAAGTGTAACCTGGAATAATTTTAAGATAGAGATCATTCTATAATCAGAAAGTCTTAAAAAGAATGCCATATGTATTTTGGTACTTGTAATCCAAGGCTGTTAACCAAATTAATGTGCATCAGAATATGGGCTACTGGCAATACCCATTTCATTCTGGTCCGCTTCCTAAAACTTAATCAACCAACACTTATGGTCAAACATATATACAGCAATCAAATCTCAAACGTTTACATATTTTTGATAATGAAGGGACTAAAAAAATCTACACTGCCACAAAGTCATCCCTTGAAAACACGGCATAGTAGTAATTTGTACAGAACTCTTAAATGAGTTGACAATATTGAATTAACTCTTCAAAGGGGATGCATGTGATTTCATATTTGGATGTCTGGCTCATCTGCCTAGAATAATATAACCCAAGCCAACAGGAAATGATTGTGTCAATGAAGCAGAGAAAGAAGATTATGTTAAAACCACACACAGAATTCAAGTTTTTTGTATGACAATGTTGTACTTCTATTCCCACTAAAATTGGTCAATTTACTATCAAGCTTCAACAAGGTTCTACACACATCATTTCTGAAGTAATAAAACCATGGGGCTGACAGAACATGTCCTCTATACACAGGGAGGTGTACTAAAGTTAGTTTATGTTCCATGAGTTTGCAGGAGAGAGCCCTTGTATGGCTCACGTCTACCATTTTAATAAAACTATATAGCTCAAAAACATTGCAACTTTTTTCAGATTAACTCATGAATAAAACAATAAATGGGGACTATGAGTTTAATGCATCATTATTTAAGGTGATCTGCATAAGCCAACTCTGATCACGTGTCTCTACAATACGACTACATTTGGTTGGCTTCTACCCTGTCTACAACAGATTCTCCCCCTCCCCCCACCCTAAACAAAAGCCGTATGAGTACAGTTAGATTTTATCTACTATAACAAACTAAAATTCTTAATTTAACCTAGATTCAGGGACACTAGTATACATCCTTTACACAAACTTCTACTGAAGCTGGTCCTACACCTCTGTTATAGTTGTAGTGTAAATGGGACATTACGTGTAGTCTTCAATTAGCTTTAAAAATACAATTAAATGCAGAAACACCTTTGGGTCAAAATTTAAAAAATGTCACAAGGTTATGCATAATCATGCTATTTAGAACTATAAAAAGATGAACAAAAATTCTAACCATAGTTTTTCAATAACCATTAACAGAAAATATTTTCCATTTTTATTTTATTAGCCAGTTAACTATATGCTAGTACTGCAGTCTTCAACAAATATGCCCTTTACTGAGAAACCTACTGAAATCAAATACACACATCCACGAAATGTAAGTGACTCATTTCTTTTAAATAGCTTCTATGGATCTCTAGATTTCAATTATTTAATCAATCGTCAGAACTGTGGACATATAACACTATCCCAGTATACTTAATCTAACAAATTCAGATAGTTGGTAAGTAAGATTCCATGAGAAAAAAAGTTTAAAAGGAAAAACAGTTCAAGAGAGTTGGCCATTTTTTAGAGACACAAAAGGGCACAAAAGCAAACTACCCCACTATGTAGAAAAGATAGGAAATAAGGCAAGAGACCACTGCGTCTTCACTAAGAGATCTTTAACGATCTGAAATGCAAAAAAAGTCGTACAAATGTGGAAACTAGGTAAAATGACAAAGGCAGAATATAAACAGATAAAACAAATACGTAGGGACAAAATTAGGCCTCGTCTACAGTTAAAAAATAAGTTGACCTAATACAAGTCAACTTACAGTCACCACTGTAGCTGATGTCCACACTTCCCTCCTTGGGACAGTGGGTGCATCCTCATCAGAAGCACTTTCACCAATGTAAGGAAATGTGAAGAGCTGTGAGCCCTGCCTCTCATCTCCCTGCCAGGAGCCCTCAAGCCCCATATCCACTGTTCCCCGCTCCTCCACTCTCCAGCCAGGAACCTAGTGAAACCACCATGAGAGTCACTTGGGGCTTCTCCATTCTCCTCCAGAATGAGCAGCCATGTCAGTTTCCCAGTTCAGCCATGTAACCGACAAATGCTGCCCTCTGAGAATAGGTGGAGAAGCACCTGGACTCCTGGCTCCAGTTCCCAGGGCAGAGCAGAGACCAACGGCTGGGCTGAGCCATGAAATTTATATCGTTATCCTTCCAGCAAGGACAGGGAACTAGTCCTCCAGGCTTCCAGCAGCCTGGGCTTCTCCACAGCTCCCAGTCCTGGGTGGGAAACAGCTGCCTGAGATTGCAGAAGCCCTGGCATAGGCTTTCCTGTCAATTTCACCGCTCCAGCTCCACAGCCAATATAAGGGGACGTAGTGTTTACGCTGACATTGAGTCATCCTAACTATGCTGATAAAAGCCTACCTTCTCATCGAGGCAGTTTTATTTAGCCAAAAAAAAACAGGGCAGATTTGTTGGTGGGGGTTGATTGCACTATGTACACCACTTCTGTTTTGTCAATCAAAGCTGAATTGTAGAGACAAAACTCTTTAGTGCAGGCCAGGCCTTAGAAAGGCCAAGGCACAAAACAAGCTAGAGAAATAAAGGTAATAAGAAAATATTATACAAATACATCAGAAGTAAGAGGAAGATCAAGGAGGGTAAGCCCATCATTCAAAGAGGGAATGGGGAAAACAGAAAATGTGGGAATAGCAGAAGACCTACAAGACCTTTTAGTTCCATTTTTACCAAAATTTTAATAGCAAATGGACATGTAATTGAATGAAGCCAGTGAAAGTGAGGTAATATAAGACACTAAAACAAGGAAAGAGCAAGTTAAATTTACTTAGGCGATATCTACATGAGAGAGCTGACAGTGGCACAGCTATATTGAGACAGCTGCACCTCTGCAAGATCTCTTGAATAGATGTTTTATGCTGACAAGGAGATCTCCCATCAACATAATGCTATCCAGATCCCTGTTTCTATCGGTGTGTTGCCCATGGGTGTGTTTGTTCACATCTCTGAATAATATAAGTTATACAGGCAAAAGTGGTAGCATTGACATAGCCTTAGACAACTTAGATGTCTTCAATTTACCACAGAGATCAGTTCTGAGTCTGGTTCTGTTCTGTATCTTCCTTAGTAATTTAGATAATGCTATAGACAGTGCACTTATTAAGTTTGCATGCAATAACAAGCTAGGAAGGGTAGCCAGTGCTTCAGAAGATAGGATTAAAATTCAAAATTATCTGGACAAACTGGAGAAATAGTCTGAAGTAAAATAAGATGAAATTCAATATGAATAAATGCAAAGTACTTCCCTTAGGAAGGAACAATCTGTTGCATGCATACATACAAAACAAGAAATGACTGCCTAGGAAGGAGTATTGCAAAAAAAAGAATCTAGGGATCATAGTAGATTACAAGCTAAATATGAGTCAACAGTGCAACCGTGTTACAAAAACACCTAAACATTGTTCTGAGATGTATTACCAGGAATGTTGTAAGCAGGACACAAAAAGCAATTCATCCACTCTATTCAGTGCTGATTAGGCTTCAACTGAAGTCCAGTGCTGTGTGCCACATTTCAGAAAAGATTAGGACAAATTAGAGGAAGTCTTGAGAAAAGCCAGAAAAATGACTAAATATCTAGAAAATGTAAGAGTGAAGATTGAAAAAAATGGGTTTGTTTAGTCTGGAGAAGACAAGACTGAGGGGCGGGGGCCAGTGTAACAGTTTTCAAGCATAGAAGGTTGCAACAAACCAGAGCAAGAAAAAATTGCTCTCAACTTTTGAGGATGTGTCCAGAAGCAATGGTCTTATATTGCAGCAAACGCAGTTTAAATTAGACATTATAAAAAAACTTCTTAATTGTTAAGAACTGGAATAAATTGCCTATGGAGGTTGGGAACCCACAATCACTGGCGATTTTTAAGAGCAAGTTCAACAGACACCTGTCAGGGACATCTGCTTAATACTTTGTTCTTCCTTGAGAGCAGGGGATTGGGACTGGATGACCTCTTAAATCCCTTCTTGTCCTACAATTCTATGAGTCTAATCTGTTACAGCAAGAAAATCCAAATTCCATTTTTGTGGCCTGCATGCCTAAGTAGAAAGTTTGTAGCACACTTTAAAGCAGGATTTCTAAGAGAGTGCATCAGCTGTGTTAAAACTCTTTAGTATGAGCTACACCAAACGGACTACATTTAACATACACATCACCAACATTAACAGTCTTATGTATAAAACCGACCACCTCTCCTTCTTAGCTGAGCTTCATAATCCTGAACTCTTGACAAATAAATCAAGCTTGATAAATCTCCCTACAGTAGCATCTATTGACCCAGCCATCATCAGGGCCCAACAATGGTAGGTACTGTGCAAACATCATGTAAGACAGGGGTCTCAAACTCAAATCACTACGAGGACCACATGAGGACTAGTAAGACAGCCCAAGGGCCGCACCACCGAAACCTTTTCATACAATGGAATTGCAAATATTGATAGTGATAGTGCTGTTGCAGGCTGCAAGAAATAACTTTAGGGGCTGCACGGTTGAGACCCCTAATGTAAGAAATCATCCACTATTGAAAGGAAAAACTCAGTAGGGAATTAATAGCTTAGTCTCCCTCCTTCAGAGATGGAAGAGTCTGGAGAAAGGAGAATGTTTCAATGAGACATTTACAATTCTTCTAATGACTTAAAAATTTCACACTGCCCTAGATCCAAGAGCCCGGCAAGTATTCACAGACCAGGCATCAGCAGCGACAGATTGGAAAGGATAACAGAAGACCCAACGAAGGGAAAACAGGCCGCCCCATCTTATGTGCTGTAATTACAGACTATAAGCCAGGCCACCCATGGCAGGAGAGTCATGGGCCCCAGCACTCACCTGGCAGTATTGAGCAGCGGGTGCTTGGTCCCAACCAGCTTGCGGACCTGCATGGCGATGTTGCTCAGCTCGTCGCTCAGCAAACAGCGCAGGCTCATGAACGAGGTGGGATACCCCACGATCTTCTCGGCCTCGGACACCACTTTACTCCAGTGGGAGGCGGCGGAGGGAGAACCGGAGGACAGGCCCCTCCGCCCCTGCACGCCGCCTCCCCCAGCGGAGCAGAGCCTGGCGCCGCAGCCCGCCCGACGCAGCAGCAGCCGGAGACCCATTAACCCAGCCACGGTGCCCGGCTCCCCAAGAGCCTCCCCCGTCCCCCTGCCTCAGCCCCAACGCCCCGCTGCTCCCCGGCACGAAGCCTTTTCTGGGGCGATGCTGCTGCGGGCCCCCCGCGGCTAGGTCCCGGCTCTGCCTCTCAGTCACTCCCAGCCGGCAGCGGCGGGACAGGCTCACGACTGTGCCATGGGCGCAGCCATCTTAGCTGTCGCAAAACACGACAAGTCGTAGAGCAGCGCCGGTGGAACGCGAACTTTCGGCTCCGCCCCCTTCCTCGCTTTACGGCTCCGGCGGGAGGAGATGGGGTGGGGCTGCGTTCCCGGGTGTCTCGTCGGTCCCTCCACTGAGGGACGGGCGGCGGGGGTGGGGGAGCTCCCAGGGGCCCAGCCCACAGAAGAGGAAGCGAGCCTGGCGCGCGCACAGTGACACCCCCCCCCACTCTTCCCGGGAAGCCTGTCATAGCCAGTCACACCCCTCTAGCCTCAATAGAGTGTGTCACACCCCCAGTCACACCCCCTCCGCTGTCCCCAGCGAGCCAGTCACACCCACAGTGACACCTCTGCTGTGCTTAACCAGAGAGCGTGTCACACCCACTGTCAACGCCCCCTGCGTCAGTGGTTCTCAAAGTTTTGTCGAGGGCCAGTTGAAAATCATTTATGCCCCAGACCCAACAATTACCTCTTTGAGCAGTGGTTCCCAATCTGGGGTCCAGGGACCTTTGGGGGTCCGCAGACATGGTTCAGGGGCTCCGCAGAGCATCTCCCTATTGGGGCCAGAATCCAGCTGCAACCTCGATGCTTCCCCCACCAAGGCTGCCTCTCCCCGCCTGTGGCTGGATCTCAGCAGGGGGACGGGGCTGCAGCATCTCCCTGGCAGGGGGAAAGGCATTGGCTCAGTTCCCCAAAAGCATAGGCCCTGGTGGTAGTGGCGTTGCTCACCGGATGCCCCAGCGGTGCCACCAGAGTGGCGCAGGCCAGAGTCTGCCTGCGTGGGCCAGATTACAGAATCAGCTGGGGGCTGCAAAGGTTGTGGGGTTTTTTTTGTTTTTTTTGTTAAAAAGGGGTTCCCCCACCTGAAAAAGGTTGGGAACCACTCTCTTTGAGCAATGCATTCCAGTCTTTCACTGGCAGCAGCAGGGGGCACTGTGACCCAATAGCTGGGGGTCTGCATGCAACCCAGTACTGGATCCCAACCCATGGTCTGAAAAACACTGGTCTACATCAAGGGCATTGCTGCCCACCAAAAAGGGTCCCCTTCTCTGGGCTGGGGCCTTATCCAGACCCAGCCACTACTGGCCAGCAGTAGGTAGCCTAGAGCCGCATCCAGCTCCTGCTGCTGCTGGCAATTGGTCCAGGCCTGCCGCATTCA
>ML681979.1:54728141-54812530 GCA_007922195.1 Podocnemis expansa
ATTCAGCTCCTGCTGCCACCAGCCAGCAGCAGGCAGCCCCAGCCCAGACCTGGCTCCAGTTGCTGCTGGCCAGTGCCAATCCCCATCCCTTCTCCCCAAAGGGGTAGCCGTGTTAGTCTAGTTCAGCAAAATAAAAAAGTAATCTGGTGGCATTTTTAAAGACTTAACAATTTTATTTATCACATGATTTTCTCCTACAAACGCTCATGCGATAAATAGTTTGTCTTTAAGGCTATGTCTACACTAGCAAATTAGTTTGACTTAAGGAGCCTTAATTCGAACTAATTCGAGTCCTGTCTACGCTAGGCTTTGCCTACTTAGAACTAAAAAAAATTTTTTAGCAAAGCTTAGCTTGAACTAGTTAGTTTGGCTGGTTAGTCCAAACTTATTTCAAAATTTAGTTCAGACTAGTATAATGTAGTCATGCTAGTTCAATCTAGCGGTTAATTCGAACTAAGTGTGGTTTTTTTAGTTCAAACTAAAAAGTTAGTTCTAATTAAAGCACAGCTAGTTCAAACTAAAAAGTTCATTCAAGCTAAAACAAAATGCTTAGCTTGAACTAACTTCAAACTACTTAGTTTGGACTAAGCAAGTTCAAATGAAGGTTTTAGAGGTAGGCATGGCCTAAAAGTGCCATCAGGCTCCTTGTTTGTTTTAGGGGAAGATAGTCGTTCCTCAGCCTAACTCATAGGCAAGGCCTGACCTGGTTGGTGTACTCAAAGCTCCCTAATTCTGAGGCAAAAGAGAAAAAAGACTTCCCTTATTACCTTTAGCCCAGTATTTAGGTGTTATCTGGGAAACCCTTGACTTAAGTCCCCACTGCTGAGGGGGAAAGGATTTGAACAGGGCTCTGCCACTGTTAGGGAAAAATCAATCCCAACTAGTATTCTTTGCCCTGCCTAGGCATCTATCAACCTTTCTTTCAGTAAAGCAGATATCACTCAGACTCCAGTTAAAAGGTAAGTAACAAACAACTTTATTACAGCAGAACAAGATCAGAACAGCAGTAAACCATAGCAGACCAAGCATAAGACGCACTTCCTCCCTCCAGAGGCCCCAGATAGGTCTCATAGTTTTTCTTCGCCCCAAGGGGGTGTTGGCCTCTCAACTCCCACGACGAGGTCCGCATCTTTTTCAGGATCCAGGTCCTGGCATCTTCCTACCTTGAACCATCTGCTTCTGGGTCACTGGTGACCAGGTCCTGTATTGTACAGTCCCTTCACCCCACAGACAAAGTCCTAAAGTTCAGGCCTTCTAAGGATCTGAGTGCTCCAGGATCCTGAGGCTACCGCTGATCTTCAGGGTCTTCCAAAGCCCTAGTCCCACAGATCTTCAGGCTCTTCAGTGCCCTAAATCCACGAAGATCCTCTTCAGAGCTCAAGGCACAGACCGAGTCAGCTACCACTGAGAAACCCAGGACTCAGTGGCCCTATCTCTAGGTCTTGCCAATTTTCCTTTCAGTTCCACGATGGTCTCTCTTCAGGAGCCCCCAGGCAGAGTGCTACTCGAGCTACTATTGGATTTGATGACACAGTCCAAGAGCCTTCTGTCCAACACTCTTCCAGCTCCCTGATCTCCAGGGCATCCCTGAGAGAACTCCCTCAAAGGCTACTCCTTGAAGACAACCCACTGAAGACAGTTCTGGAAGGCTGCCACCCTCCTTTTGTTAAACTACAACAGCTAATCAGTGCCCAGAATTCTCCCACTGCAAGGTCAGTTCAAAGCAAAATCCAACATCTGTCAGTCACTGTCCATTGGAGTTCACATGGCACTTTCTAGAAGGCTGCGCACGCCATGCAAGCTGCTGCACCCGGCCTGCAGTCTCCAGGCAGACTTCAGTGTAACATTCTGCCAGCCGCCCACTGTCACTCATGGCTGTTGCGCAATACCTTAAACAATTACATAACTGTTACAAACATCTCCCAGTTCTGGAACTCCTGCTTAAACACTGTATTCCATTTTGTATACTTGAAGAAACCTGGTTTAGGTGTATGCTGTATAAGTTCATTTGTATGTGTGAACAAGGTGTGTGAAAGGAGCAGTCTCAACTGCCAACCTTTCCTGATGAACACAAGTACCATCTAACTGGCTGAAGAATGCAGACGTCTCTGATTAAAGCAAATAGAAGGAGCCATCCCCCAAAAAAGAAAAAAAAAATACAGTCAAGTCTGCAAGTGTCTGGTGACCAATGATCTCACAGGAACCCTGAGGCAACATGACACAGCAAATCCCATAGACTTCCAAGAGAGCCAGCAAGTATAAAAGATGGCTAAGAATATGAAAAAAGTTGGGTCTCATTCTGAAACTGTCATCTTGGAGCACTGGATTCATGACTGACAAAGGCCTGGGCTCCCTCCTTGTGCCCAGCCTCATTGGCCACTAGGCTGGCTCAAGCAATGCATGAAAGGACTGGTAATTATATCACACCAGCTTGCAGAACTTCTTATGTTTGTGTATGTGTGACTGATTTTTGCTATCCTCGCTTATACACAATAAATGTGGCACATTGTCTTGTTCCCTTGAATAAGATCCTGCTAGTCTTTTCTTTTTAAGTATAACAGTTCTACTGCCATGGGTGAACACCTGAGAGACAGCAGATCCCTGTTCAAATCCCTTAGTCCCAAGAGGGAGATGAGAACTAGTAGAGTCTTCAAATCCCAGTATTCAGATTCCTCCATCTTCAAAGTGTCTGACGAAGTGGGATTTTTCTCCCACAACCCACAAAAGCTCATGTGATAAATAAATTTGCTATTCTTTAAGTGCCACAGATGTCCTTGCTTGTTTCTCAAATCCTGGGTAAGTAGCATAAGCACTGAGCCACTGTTTGTAAAGGAAGCTTTCTCCATGGGCTGTTTTGAGTGCAATTAGTGCCTTCTGAGTACAGCTATTAGATCTTCGCTGCACAGAAACTGTCTCCCTGCTAGGACTGCATTAGCACCCTTATGGGCCTAGGGCTATAAGATTTTCTGAGACCCCTTACTGGCCACCGGCCAGCCTTTGGGCAGGAGAATGGGGTCTCTGGCACCCAGGAGACCATACTTTCATTGGTGACCTCCTTCTCCCCCTCCCTCTGACCAGTGGCACCAAATCATGAGAGGGGTCTGTGGGCCCAGGTGTTGCTCTCCCCGTGCTGTGGGTTTGTGAGGCAGCTATGACAGACTCTCCATGAGTCCCTCCCTACACCCAAGTCAAGGTCAGAGGACACCCTGATTGTCTGTGAGCTGTGAGAACCTGGGCAATGGGGCTCCTGCTCTCACATTTCTGTCCAGCCTCCCTTCCCCATCCACATCCCTCTTTCCCTCACAGTGTGCCCCATACTAACTTTCACCTCTGCTCCAGTTTCCTCCCCCATCCTCTAACTTCCCTGTCCCCTGCTTCCCTTGCAGCACCTCACCCACCCTCAAATCACACACTGACCCCTGACTCCTATCCCATCCTGTCCTGCCTCCACCCCGATTCACTTTCCACCCCCTAACATCCCCTTTCTTTGAGAATCACAGTCAGTTCAGGTGGGAGCAGCCTGGAGCCAGCTAATCCTCCCCCTGAAGCTGGGGGATGTGACCAGGAAGGCATGCTACCTGGAGCAGTGGGATAGGAATGTTTTTCCTACATTCCCTCCAAGCAGTGGCTCCATGGGAGCAGGCACTGCTGGCTGGGGCTGGGCTGCACCCCCACCCCGGTCCCCCGGCTTCAGCCCCTTAAGCCCTCTGCATTAATCCAGTCCTGCTCCCTGCTGTCAGTTCCTGTGCTCAGCACCACAGTTTCCTATGGCTAGTACAAGAAACAGTTGCACTAATTGCCTTGTTCATTGTCAATGGTCCTGGAATGGAGCTTCAGATTATTTTGCTGTCAAACTGACAAGTCTCTATCAAAATAGAAACTCCAAGACATCCAGTCAACCCTCCTGCCAAATTTCATGCATGGAGGTTCTAGATATGACAGAGGAATTTCCTGCAATATCCTACGTAAATGTTATTTATTGAGTTAAGTTTCTTTGGTATGTGTGACATCAGAGATAGCCTATGCATGCTGACTAGGATACTGTGTGGACCATTGTTCTCAAGTAAAGACTTTGCAAAAGTTATCCATGTCTTTATTACCTTCACTCTTGGTTTCTATAGCACACCCCACTTTGAACTACTCGAAGTAAGCCTGAAATCTCCCAGTTAGTACAGAACATCATGAACACAAATCCAGAAACTCTGCTCCAAATTTCAGATTTTGAATGGAGAACGGTGGGTTACTTACCAGTAACTGTCCTTCTTTGAGATGGGCTGCTCAGATTCACTCAGTAATAGGTGTATCTGTGCTGCAGCACACTTTTTGCTCTAGCCTGTCAGGAGAGCTGGTGGCCACCGCCCCCATGCCACCCTGTGGTTATATATGTGGCCGCTTCCCAGCCCCTCCTCAGTCCCTAAAAGTCACGAACTCCAAGTTGCAGGGATGGAGGGAAGGTTGTGAATGAATCCGAGCAGCCCATCTCGAAGAAGGACAGTTACTGGTAAGTAACCCACTGTTCTTCTTCGAGCGCTGCTTGGATACATTCAGTAATAGGTGACTACTAGCTGTGCTCATGGATGGTGGGCGGAGTTGGCCCTGGCCGCCTCCAGCACTACTTTTCCCACACAGAGTAGCTTCCCCCAAACCAGCGAGGTCTCCCGGAGGGACCTAAGGTGTTGACCTCAGAACCAAGAACCCGGAGAAGAGAAGCCCAGGACGGGGAATCTGACCCCAGTGGGGAATAGAAGGCCTACTAAGACGCACCTTGTGTGGGGGGTTTTTGAGGAAAAGGCCTTTAACACTAAGACCCTTCTAGCCAAGGTGAATGGCTACTAAAACCACCTTCTAGGCGAGGACTAGTAGAGTACACGAGTCCTACAAGTCCTACTGTGTTGGAAAGCTTGCCGACCTGCAAAGGGCAGCCACCTCTAACACCACCTTAGTGTGAGCCTTCAAACAGAGATGCCTATGAGGTTATGATCGAGGAAGTGACTCAGCATAGGGGTCTAAGCAGTTGGTATTAAGGAAACTGCTGAGGTGAAAAAGCCCAGTACTCTGGCACTAGCATCGAATGAAATGTGAAGGTTACGGGAAAAGGTAGCGGAGCCTGGAGCTATCTGTCTACCAGCTGTAGATACCAAATGCTGTGAGATGCAAGGAAGAGGGGGGAAAAAAGGGGAGGGGGGGTGAAAAGCCGTTTCCTTAGCTCGGCCAAACAAGGGGCATCAGGAGAATGGAGCAGGGGCTACTACCAATTAGGATGCAATGCCTATGTGGTCTGCTTAGATTGCCATAAAGAGACAAGAGTGCTTATGCACAGTTGTAGGGATGGTGCGACTGACCGTATCCTGGGCAAGCTACACCACTATTAAGGTGTCACCTGAGGCCAAGGTCTCTTTACCGAAGACATTGAAACCCTCCCAGTGTTCTTGTGGGAGGGAGCTGTTAGACACTTCAGGGCATTATGCCAATCTAAAGGGAGTATTTAGCAACCGAGACCTAATGATCAATGGTTTACTGAAGGCATCAAGAGGAAAAAATTGGACCATGGAATGAATGCCCTTCCCGTGGTCCGTGGTCTCAATACTAAGTTCCATATTTCAGCAACTATGCACGCGAAGGCCACACAGCTGTATGCTTAATGAAGACACCCCCAGCTTCATAATGGACAGAAACTGGGGATCCCAGTACCAGGGGTGCAAAGAGAGAAAGAAAGAGAGAGAGATCGAGATCTTGAGGCTCTCTCTCTGCTTCTTCCTTTTTTTTTACTAAGAAGGGAGTGGTAGATGACCAATGGTGAGGGTCATCTGGCTTACCAAGATCCAAGG
The DNA here is from genome assembly GCA_007922195.1 of Podocnemis expansa. NCBI lineage: Eukaryota > Metazoa > Chordata > Testudines > Podocnemididae > Podocnemis > Podocnemis expansa. Next base: position 54,733,970 of record ML681979.1, read on the forward strand.
TCACCACTCAGAGTTTGAGGGATGGAACTGATAACATGTTCCCGCTGTCCGTGTGGGGCAGGGGTGTCGCTGCCCCAGGGAAGCACCTGGGGCATGGGCCCAGGCCATGCCCCTGACTGGGGATGGAGCCGGAAGCGGCCGGGGATGGGGCCAGGAGCGGCCTCTGCGGCTGTGGGCAGCTGAGCCCCAGATCCCTGGCCAGGGACAGGGCTGCCGCGGCTGTAGGCGGCTGAGCCCTGGATCCCCAGCTGGGGACGGGGCTGCTACCACCATGGGCAGCTGGAGCCCAGATCCCCCTCCAGGGACAAGGTTGCCGTGGCCACAGGCAGCTGGGCCCCAGATTCCCCACCAGGACTAGGGCTGCTGCAGCTGTGGGTGGCCAGGCCCCGGATGCCTGGCTGGGGACGGGGCCAGGAGCAGCCTCCGTGGCCATGCGCAACTGAGCCCCAGATCCCCAGCTGGGGACAGGGCTGCCGCGGCTGCGAGCGGCTGAGCTACGGATCTCCAGCCCGATTGGGCTGGAGACTGGAAGAGGGGGGACTGGCGCTGGGATTTAGGGCACGTATCCCATGTGCCTGGTGCCAGTGACGCCTCTGGTATGGGGTCCCATAGTTGCCTGGCACCAAAGACCCTGTGTGTGTCAAGGAACTATCCCTGCTAGAAAGAAGGCCTGGGTGAGGAGGCTCCAGAAGAGAGGCAGGAAGACTCCACCTAGGCCACTTTCCCAGTTGGATATTATCGCTGACCTGAGGGTCAGAATCGAGGGCTCGACAGTCTAAGCTGGGCGGAAATTTTGTCCCACCTGAAGGGAAGGAAGGAGGGATGGTCATACCCAAACAATGGGTAATCGACTGGAAAATGCCCGCCTGGTGCACAGGCTCTGGAAGCCTCATAAGCCAATATTTGCCATGAATATTTATAGCAGGCCTCTGGGTCAGCATCAGAGGGACCAACCACCAGGGTTGGGCAAGGGTTCATCCCATGAGGGGAGAGGGGACAGATGGTCCCAGATTGCCCAGGCCATTCCCGTGGAAAGGGGATGGGATGGGGTAGTGGGCCCATGCTGTCAGTCAGCAGGTGGCTACTAGGGGCGTTTCTGTCCCCCCAGGGTACTCATTAAGCAGCCTTAGGTCATGTCCCATCCCCTTGAAATGACCAAACCCTTCTGAGTACTAGGGGATGAAGTTCTGGGTCATAGGGGTGTGGCCCTCAAGGCTAAGCAAACATATGTTCAGCCAAGTCACAACAGGGAACACCCAAGGAAGTGCCCCTTACTTCTACAACAGGGAATAACACTGCCCCTCCCAAGATTTATAGGGATCACCCTGGTTTTACCCTGTGTGCCCATAAGGGGGAGCAGAGAAGCATTGAGCATGAAAGAGCATGGGACGGGTGGTGGATGAGGGAAGGAAACTCAGTTCCTGGGACCTGATATTTTAGGCCTGCCATATCCGATACCAGGGGAATAGAGCCCGGGCTTTGCCTTCATGATGAGGCGAGGTCCCAAACACTAGGGTGGAGTGGGACCGTGATAGGATCGCCGGACGAGATCACCGGCCCAAATAGTGTGTCAGCAGACTCCTTGGAGGATTGAACTTCCATTCCCATATGGGCAGCAACATGGTGCAGACGATCAAAATGCGCTGTGAGGTCTCCCGTGTAAGAGGATGGCACAGGGTTTAAGGTTCTGGCCGGTGCTGTAGGTGCCAGTGCCGCTAAGGGCTACGCGGCACCACAAGGGCCTGACATGGTCTCTTGAGGAGACCATTCATGGGGCCAGTACCTAAATGGTGCCGATGCTGAGAGCCTAGGATGGGACATTTATACCCCCTTGAGGGACCCTCCTCCAGACTCAAAGGAAGGGAAACTTCAGGACCGTGATGATGGTGCTGGTGATGGCAAAGTGATATGGTGCTGGGGAGAAGCCTCAACGGTAGTGGGACTCTTGTGCACAGAGTTTCTGGCAATGGGGAAGTCGGGACCAAGACCAGAGAGGGTGTTCGGTGGCCTTTGTAGGACCAAGTCCTGGAAGTGAATGCCAGCTTACCCCTCCTCTTAGGGGGTACTGGAGAGGGTGGTGTAGGCAATAAGAGGAGCTCCTTCGCTGCCTCGAATGCCTCTGGTGTTGTGGGCAGTGGCAACGACTCCTCTTGGTCTCTTGGTGATCCCTGAGAGGGGGACCAGGATCAGCGCCGGCGTCACAGTACCAGGACCAGTACCAAGCTGGCCCTTCTGCGGCCTCTCAGTGAGCAGTGCCAGGAAGGCTCTGGTGCTCTGGAAGAGGCACACAGTGCCACAGGTGACCCAGAAGCATTGGGGGTGGGCTGCTGAGCTTGCCCTGAGGCCAACACATGGTGCCTTTGCTCCCTGTCTCTTATTGTCCTGGGTTTAAAGAACAGACAGATGGAGCAGGAGGTGAACAATTGAGCTTTACCCAGGCACCGAAGGCACTTCACATGGGGGTCATCCCGCAGGAAGGCCTTTCTGCAGGTGGCACAAGGTTTAAACCCTGGCATGGTGGGCGGCAGAGGAGAGTGGTGTTTCTGCTCCGACAGACGGTCAGAAGAGGAAGCACTCTTCCAAGGAACAACATCCACAAAGAGGTGTTACCAATCGAGCTGCTGGCTCATAAATGGAGAATACAGGCTGCTTACGTGATCACAAGGAGGCGGCTGTTCCACAAACTGTCGCTGAGGCAGACAAAATGGAACTGAGGAGGGGCCGGGCAGCGGCCACATATATAGCCACAGGATGGTGTGGTGGGTGGTGGCCATCAGCCCTCTCTTGCAAGGCTAGGGCAGAAAGTTTCTGACCAATCATGCGCTGCAGCACGGATACACCTATTACTGAATGTATCCAAGCAGCACTTGAAGAAGAAGCTGTGTGTTCTAGTGGTTAGAGCACAGTTTAGGGCATCAGGAGACCTGGGTTCTCAGTAAAAGTGGATATTTGTTTCCCTATCAAGGTTCCTTCTCAGGCATCTGGACTACAGATTCATAGCTGCTAAAACAGTGAAATTCAAGGGCTAGTTTACAACTTGACACAGAAACCCATTTACGCTTCTCCACACAGGTTTGTCTATGATTATTAGGCTTTGCTTCCATCTCTTTCTTTGTTTCCCCTGATTTTTGGAATTTGTTCAGACTCTTCTTATTTCTTATAGCCTTAAGCCAGTTCCCTTTCACTCAGATGATTTCCTCCTCTCTAGCTTCATTCTTATTTTCTTTACAGCTTTCTGTGCCTTAGTCATTCACCAGCAATTCTCCTCAACTGTATTCAGAACTCCTACCACTCTCATTCATACAAAACTCTCCCCTTTGCTTGCTTTCACTACACACATTTTCACACACTTTTAAAGTGCAAGTGCTTATTTTCCATGGTAGCAACAATAGCTGTAGGAAAATGTGTCATTTTCCTCTCCTTTCTTCCGTCATTTAACTTTCCTCCAACCCATGTACCAACACTACTCATGTGCAATCTGTAGACAGCTTTTAACTCTGAATTTTCTTGCTTTGTGGGAATCTGTTAAAAAGCCTCCTTTGATTATTTCAAGTCATCTTACTTGCAGACTCCAGCTGAGGCAAATTCTATCCACAATTACACCTGTGCAACTCCTGTAAGTTCAATGGTTTTTCATGGATGAACCTGGGGGCAGAAGTCGGTCCTAAATGTTGACCTAATTTCAGTTTTTGAATGGAGAAAAGGCTACATGTTCTAGTGATTAAGAAGATGAGAACATAAGAATGGCCATAGTGGGTTAGACCAATGGGCCATCTAGTCCAGTATTCTGTTCCAACAGTGGCCAATGTCAGGTGCTTCTGACCAGATGAACAGAACAGGTAATCATCATGTCATCCATCCCCTATTGCTCATTCCCACCTGCTGGCAAACAGAGGCTGAGGGCACATGACAGCATGGTTTTGCATCACTGTTTATCCTGGCTAATAGCCATTTATGGACCTATCTCCTATGAACTTATCCATTTCTTTCTTGAACCTATATAGTCTCGGCCTTCACAACTTTCTCTGGCAAAGGGTTCCACAGGTTGATTGTACATTGTGTGAAGAAATATTTCCTTTTGAATGTTTTATACCTGCTGCCTATTAATTTCATTTGGTGACCCCTAGTTCTTGTGTTTTGAGAAGGAGTAAATAACACTTCCTATTTACTTTCTCCACATCAGCCATGATTTTATAACCCTCTACCATACAGCCTTTTGGTTAGAGCACAGTTCTGGGAATCATGAGAGCTGGATTCTCTAGTTCAGGATCTGGCACTGTTTCAGCAAGAGAACCGTTAACTCTTTGCCCCTCTGTGCCTTACTTCTCCTCTCTGTAAGACAGTTATAATAATTACCATACTGACCAGACGAGGTAAGGCCAGATTAATCTTGAGACAAATTAAACCTGTACCAAGGCTGGCCAGCGCTGGGGCTATTTGAAGATGTCATCACATGCAGCTGGAGGAGATGAGGCAGGCTGCTCCTCAATGTGATCCCACAAACCCCAGTTCAAGTGAGGATGGGTCCCCTGAGCTTGCTGCCCCCCTTCTTCCTCTGGTAGTCAAGGGGGACCACCCTCTTCCCCAATGGCTAGTTCTGTCCCTGATCAGGTCAGCCAGCAGAGGGTGCTGAGTGCCCTCCTGTGCACAGAACCTCCTGGGATGGTAATATTGTCTCCTACACACAGCAGGTGAGGCTCTCCAGCTCCTGGATGAATTGCAGATCACTTGAAACAGGGAACAGAACTGGGGTCTGATAATACACTTGAGTATTAATAAGCCAGAGGGAGGTGTGATGAATCTGCCCCTGCTTCTCCTGCTCAGGGCTTGTACGGGTTGCCCACAGGGGAGGTTTGGAGGCAGTTGGTGAGGACTGACTTAAAAGCAAGGTGTCTGGCTATCCTGAGGGGTAAGTGATGGTTACACACAGTTTGCAGAGTGCAACATGGGACATACCAGATACTAGAGCTGTAGCACCGTGTAACAAGGTTGGCAGCCTTCTGAGCATTTCCTCATGGGCAGGGGTGCTGAAACTCCAGTCTCCCTCATTCAGTCATAGCTGTCTTGGGTTTTTTGGATTTTTTTTTCCCACTAAAGTTCCAAGAAACAAACAAAAGTCTTCCATCTACCCTTAAGCCAGACACTGCACCTCCTTCTCAAGGTGCTGTCCTTTTGTGCTCTCTTAGCTGGAGAAGATACTTTGCTTTCTCCTCAAAGAAAACCAAGACTTTTAACTGGTTCTTCTTACCCAGTCTCAACCCCCTTCCTCAGGGATCACTGAAGGAGACTCCTCTCCCCCAATAGCCTCATTTCTTCTAACTCTGCTGTCACTAAAGTTCCCTCTTACACTTGGCAACTCAAGTGCATTCATTCCCCCTTAACTGCTTTGCCTGGGAACAACTGCTTTGGCACAAGACAGCACCTGGCACTATTTTAATCAGAGGGCCCAGCTACCCAGTGACACACTCAAAGACTAAAGGAGCCATGGTACTCTACCAGGACTGTTTCAAAACAAAACTAGTACCAGAATACTGCAGAGACACCACAGGAGATGACAAATGTGATGGACAGAGGGATTGGAAGGTTCCATGCCGATTGGAACATACATAGAATCATAGGGTTGGAAGGGACCTCATGAGGTCATCTAGTCCAACCCCCTGCCAAAAAAAGCAGGACCATTCCCACTAAATTATTCCAGCCACAGTTTTATCCAGCCGGGCCTTAAACATCTCCAAAGACAGAGATTCCACCACCTCTCTAGGTAGCCCATTCCAATGCTTTACCACCCTCCTAGTAAGAAAGTTTTTCCTAATATCTAGCCTCGACCTCCCCAGCTACAACTTGAAACCACTGCTCCTTGTCCTATCCTCTGTTACTACTGAGAACAGCCATGCTCCATCCTCTTTGGAGCATCCCTTCAGGTAGTTGAAGGTTGCTATCAAATCCCCCCTTAATCTTCTCTTCTGCAGGCTAAATAAGCCTAGTTCCTTCAGTCTTTCTTCATAGGGCTTGTGCTCCAGTCCCCTGATCATTTTTGTTGCCCTCCGCTGGACTATTTCTAATTTGTCCATGTCCTTTTTGTAGTGGGGAGCCCAAAACTGGACACAGTATTCCAGATGCGGCCTCACCAGTGCCAAATAGAGGGGAATGATCACATCCCTCGATCTGCTGGAAATGCTTCTTCTGATGCAGCCCAGTATGCCATTGGCCTTTTTGGCAGCAAGAGCACACTGCTGACTCATATCCAGCTTCCCATCCACCAGGACCCCCAGGTCCCTTTCTATGGTGCTGCTACTTAGCTGATCGCTCCCCAGCCTGTAGCAGTGCATGGGGTTTTTCCGTCCCAAGTGCAGGACTTTGCACTTGTCCTTGTTGAACCTCATGAGATTTCTATTGGCCCACTGCTCCAATTTGTCATGAAGTTGGATACAGGGGTTAAAGGATAGTTGGCGGGCCCCAGAACCCTCCTGATCAAGTGAGCCTCCCTCCTGCACCCCAGCTCCTGCCACCCAAACACCAGCCTCTCACCCCAGCTCCTGCCACCCAAACACCAGCCTCTCACCCCAGCTCCTGCCCCCCAAATGCCAGCCCCCACTTCAACACCTTCCCCCTCAGCTCCTGCCCCCACCCTCGCTCCTGCCCTCAGCCCCCATCTGGCCACTGGTCCCCCAACCCCAGGGGTTAAAGTATAATTTGGGGGGCCCTGGAACCCTCCTAAATTTCCAGGTCCCCCCTCACCAGGTTTGGGGGCCCCCTTTCACACCACAGCTACTGCACCCAATATCCATTCCCTGTCCCCTACATCCACCCCCAGCCCACAATACCACCCCCCCTTGTGCAAGCCAGGCCCCCCCAGAACTTACCCGCAGCCATGTGCTGGGCCAGGAGACAATGCAGCCTGCAGGCTGTGCTTGGAGACATCTGCCTCCAAGTGCAGTCTGCACAGGTGCAGGGGAGCCAGGCACGCCCTCTCTGCTCTCCCCTGCCTGCCAAAATGTGGCAGAACAGCATTCTGGGGCCTGCTATTTTTAGGGCCCAGTGGTTGGGCCCCTAAAAATAGAAAATGGAATCAGAACACTGTGTTCTGGGGCCCATACTTTTTAAATGGTGGGCCCTGGAATGCAGCGTTCCAGCTCAATTTTCTATTTTTAGGGGGACCAAAACACTGAGCCCCTAAAAATAGTGGGCCCTGGAATGGCATTTCACTATGTTCTGGCCCACTTTAATCCCTGGTTGGGTATCCTGTGTTCACAGGATTTCCCCAGAGACTGAAGTCCACGACGAGATTCCCAAGTCCAGTCCCAGATGGAGGGAATGGAGCATGTGTGTACATGGCACACATCAACACCATTCTATGATTTGAGAGCAGGAATTAAGATGCCTGGTAAGACTTTAAGAGACCTAGGTTTTCTTAATTCAGTCCTGGAAAAGGATGTTGTGAAAATAAATTAATTAACATTTATAAAGGATTTTGAGATCCTCAGAAGCAAGGTGATATAGATTTGTCTGATGAAGAATGTTCTTATTTGTGTGAATATAGGGTTTGCAGGACTGTTCTCAAGAAATTAATTATAACTTATTACATTATTATTAATGTCTCACATGCTTTTTCTTAGAAAGAGCAATACAAATCAGCAAATCTCTTCAAACAAAAAGAGGTATAATAGTTTATAAATAAATCATAATGATCATATCTTATTCAGTATTTTCTTTAATAAAGAACATTTTCTGGACTGAAATATGATACATGCCAGTTGTGAACATATATCTACAATTATGTATTCCTAATAAAACAAGTTTTCTGATAGACCCTTAACCACCATGATGTGAATACATTATCATAATACATTAGGATGTGTAAAATTCATGTAAGCATATCTGAGAAAATCAAGAAATTGGATTACATGTCATGTAGAGTTTTGCTGAGCAGCTGACAGGAGCAGGCATTGAAGTAGAAAAGTCATTGTCAAGTAATGGTGTGTCAAAGCCCCATCCTTAATTCTTCTGTAGAATAAATTTTCTAAGCCTCAGTTTAAGTGTTTTGTTCTTATTTCTTTAGGTCCATGAAAGAACCTACTGTATAAGGTCTCTTTTATGCACATGTGTGGGGTAGTTTGGACAAAATGCTGTAACTTGTTTGAAAACATGACTGGCAAATTAAGTGTACAGCAATTTTTTGAATGAGTTCATGAATCAAAAGAACCAAAATTGTTTTCCCTTACATGACAGATGTTACTTACATTGATACACTATCATTCAACAAAGATCACTAGGGAGATTATTAGATAGGCATCTTTACATTCAGAGTCTTGTTTTTTTCCTTATAGAGTGACGAAGGGAAAGGAGAATGGGTCCATAAATCCAAAAGGAGGAGTAAGAGCTTATGGATGGAACCCAGTAAGATTTCCTGTGAAATTGTTCTGAGGACTGTATCTCAGTGTATTTGATCTATTTTTTTAAAAAGAGAATTGAGGTTTAATTAAAAAAAAAAAAGAGAGAGAGAGACAGAGAGAGCACTTTCTGCACCACTCCCAGCCCAAACTCTCTTTTCACTCCCTATTTAGTATCTCTATCTGGTTAAGTTGTTTTACTATGACATCTGTGTGCTTCAGCCATTTAATAAAAGGAAAACATAGTCTTGATGTGATGTTCTTCTGCAGGGTTGTTGTTGATGTTTAATATGTGCTTTTTGTGTTGAAAAAGAAAATGGAGATGAACTGAATTTTTACAGTTAGCTCTGAATATTCTGAAATTTACATTTGTTCAGAGATCATCAGGGAGCAAGTTTCTCAGCTGTGGGCAATTACTTGGAAAGTTTTGTTTTCAGCACACGTTTCACTTTTGAGTTTGATGGTTCTTTTGTTTCAGTGGAATGAAGCAGTCACAGGAGACCATGACACACATACTCAAGCAGTTTCTCAGGTATTTTGGGCCAATCCCATAGATGACTTTTAAACTGAGGTCCACACCTTAATTTTAAATCAGTAGTCAATGGTGACCCAATGAAAAGAAGAGAACACTGTTTGATTGGCTCTCAAAAATGTGTTTTACTGGAACTGTTTTAAGATTCAGAGTTTAATTCTGAGGTGGAGTCCTTAAGCTTGAAGACTGCAAACATGTGGATCACCATAGCCAAGTCCAAATATGTAGGATGGGTCTCACTCCCTTTTCCATCTGTAGCTCCATCCCATCCCCACACCTACTTGTTGGCTCTGCATCCAGCGTGAAAGTATCAGTGGCTGTCATTAGAGAATGGGATTAGGATGTCATCTCACAAGACTATAAAACTACACAACTTTAATATTGGTGGTTGGTGCAGGTTCTTCTAATTTGGTTTCACATGCAGTATCTCGGTTTCAGTTCAAAGGACTGATGGTACACAGCCTTTAATGACTCTGGGGTGCTCTAATTCTGAAGAAGAAAAATAATTGCCCTTGTGTAATTTTGCTATAAGACACAATTTTTTCAAGATGTTTCAGTAAAAGATACATAAGTACTCAGAAGTCAACACTTCTATCCATTTTTATATCACATGTAGCTCCTATATTAAGACAAATGAAGTAACAATAACTAGAAATAAGTCAAAGAAGGTTACTTTGTATCTGTCAGAGCATTCAATTAAACCAAAAGGTAAGAAAAATTAACAACTTTGGGGCTACATCTTGCCGTCAGTATTCACAAGAACTACCTTATGCAATTCAAGAATTATCTTTGCTGTGCACCAACAATTTAAACAGTACCAGGACTTCATATTTTTGAAAGTTTCCACTGCTTTCATGTCAACTGCCACCAGGGATCTGCTTTCTTGAGGCTACATTTTGACATGGTGGGCTCCAATCAGCTAAGAAAACTAAGGATGGAGATTTGTACTTGTATCAGAAAGGTATCTACAGATATATTTTTTGCAAATAACGCTGTGGGCATTCATCCACGTACAGGAATGAATGGAATGTGCTGGTTTGAAAAGGTATGAATGTGAAATATTATTAAAAGTACATGTGGATTTGAACTAACTGAAGTGAGTGCATGTATGTGTTTCCATGTGGATGAAAATGGTTGAAGGAAAAAAGGATGGCAGAGGATATTTTAATTAGTTTATTTAGTTTACTATTGCTGTCATAAATCATCTATGAACACTGCAAACTATTACAAAGAGTTAGTGTTAAGAGAACAGCTGAACAAAAGAGAGAAAAGTAGAGGCTACCACTTCATAATAAAATGAACAACACATCAGTAAAAATCTGTTATTAATGAATATAGTCTGTGATTATGAATCTAATTATGATGGGTCTTAACAGATAATTTGTCCTCTAGACATTAGGAAAGGCAACACGAAAATATTTTTTCTCATAGATGAGCTTCACAAACTATGACATGTACTATGGCTCCATTGGATATTTTCTTTTTTCACCTTCTTTCCAGTGTAGGTGAAAAATCTGAATACATCTTTGGGAGGTTCCATGATGCATTTTATAGAATGTTTCAAGTAGATGAAAACAGGAGGGGGAGCTCTCATCACACCAGCCAAAGAAGAGAGGGACCTGGTGGGGACTTGGGAGTGCTACTTACCCAAGAAAAGAAGAGAAGGGGGAGTTGCTCGCTTCTTTTACCTACTCCTTCCTTTAATTTCTGATTTTATACTCACTTTTCTATGCCATGTGATAATGAAGTTGCTACAGTAATTATCAGTGATTTTTCCCAACTTTGTAGTCATGCCCAAGAAAAATCCCATATAATCTGCTAGCATCCCTGTACACTCTATCATTGATGATTTACCTGATACAGCTGTCCCTTCATGCATTCTCTTTTTTAAACCAACATTTTGTCTCCCTGCGTTTAAACTGGAGAATCTGCTTTTTTTTAAATCTATTTCCTTCAAATAGAAATGACCTCAGTTACACTGATAAGAAAATGTCTTTTAAAGTGCCTGCCAATTGAAGTAGGGCACCATATTTAGTTAGGTGGAACATGGCTTTTGATGTAGATATTTTTAACTTATTTTAAAGTGCCTACAGTGCAGGAATATGTAAGCTTTTAAAATATGTAAATCTCAGCAAAGAGAAACAGAAATGATAGAGTCCAAATTAAACACTTGGGGCAATTCTTTTAATTTCCACACTCCATTTTTATACACAAATTTTGTCTTTTGCAAGTACAAATTATTGTGCCTGTAAAACCGCAAGGAAAAATTTAAGGCTAGATCCTCACCTCAGTGGAATCCATTCAAGTTTCGCCAGAGACCTCAATAGGCATAGGACTAAGTCTTAACAGGCTGGGTTAATGCCCCTCTGAAATTCTGAGCAAAGGTCCTGCCCCAGAAGCCCACCACAGAACTCCCATTGATTTCAACAGAGTCCGGATTTCACCATTACTCCAAACGTACTTGTAAAAATTATTGGTGCCAATCCTGCAAACACTTACATATGTGCATAACTTTACATGGATGAGTAGGCCCACTGAACTCAAGCAACTAAAGTTACAAGCATGCCATCATTTGCAGGATGTTAAAATGCAGAGCATAATAAAAAGCATTGCTGAGCCATTAGAATGGCAGGATTCCTTCCTAATAATGCAGTTATTTTTCACACTAGCTGTCACCGTTCAGTACATTTATGTAATTAGTTATGGTCTCTCTAAGATAAATAGGAGATTTATTTTCATATACTGTCTGGAGATATTCAGTCCATTTTCATTGTAAGATTAACAAAAGACAAGCCACTTTCACAATTTCTGATCTTCTAACTCCTCATATTAAGCTAAAACATGAAATTATCCCTTCTTCTTGGCTTCTGCCTCTTAAATGACAAGTAGAACAATACATACACAGATTATTTCCAAAAAAGTATAATAAATGATGCACAAAATTTGATCATTCTAAATATACGAATAGTTGAACCTGTACTTTTCCAAGGTTAACAAGAGTTAGTTGACATCGTGCTTTATGTAATCATTGGAAATATAATTTTACAATAATAAACACTGGGAAAAAAATCACCTGTATTCAATGAGGTATACTCCCTGACAAGAGTCCAAGAGACAGTCCATGGTCACTGCAGAAAAGAAATAGAGCAGGACTTCTGTGCTCACCTAAAGTCAATAACAGATATCAAGACAAACAGTGCATACTGTGGGATGATCTGGATTCTAAAGATTTATTGGCAAAGCAGGACCTCTGAGGATCAGAGCTTGGACTCAGCAGGACCAGCTTCAAATGATGCCTGATTTAAGTCAAATCCTACGATCCGTAGACAGGAAAACAGACATAGTCTAAATTCCTTCTGAAGAAATCTGCAAAGAATGACAGATTTGATCCTAAGAGGTAATCAGTCATATCTGTCCACTCACTACAGGTAGTCCTCACTTAGTGACCGGGTTCCGTTCCTGAAACCTGGTTGATAAACGAATTGGTCACTAAACGAGGAGCAGCCCTTACCGGTATTTCAGGCATAATGTACTTTACTGGTAGTGGGTTTTTCAACCATCTGTAGATAGTTTTAATGTCACCTTTGCATCATTTATAACATTTTTAATATATATTTTAAATGTTTTAAGCTCTAATGTACTGAACTTAGTTTGCATAGTGTACTGTAAATATAGGTAATCTGAGAGAGTTGATGCGAGTTCTCGTACATCGCCATAATACCAACTCATCAGAGAGCTGGTCATAACTCTGAGGGGTCACTAAACAAGTAGGTCACTAAGTGAGGACTAGCTGTAATTTCTAACTGCTTCATCCAAAAAGACAGTTATATTTGTCCACTACCTGATGTAGTGGCTTAAGGCTATACCCACTGTTTGATTCTGCTGTTGCATTCAGTAGAATTCTTGTTACTTTGAATGGAAGTTTTGCCTGTGTTAGGAGTGCAGGATTGGATCCTCTGTCAACTTATGTATCTGCTTTGATTATTACAAAAACAATGCCTTATTGCCACAATTATAGCAAATGTTCAGAAGAAAATATTATTGTTAAACTAGAAACGCATATTAAAGGACATCATAATGCCTAGCACATGTCACAGTGTATTTCATACAGCATTCTAAAACTAACACTTTTAGCAGATGGTTTTTAAAAAATTTCTGTAAATAGAGCCATCATTCCCACATATTTTAATTAAAATTGCATCATCAGCCCATAGTAGAATCTATTACTTTCTCCTAACATAAGAATTCACTTTGTCTTTTTCACCAGGGCACATCCACTAAACTGGGTGGCAACACAAATCAGAACTGTTTTCTGAGGGAGACATTTTGTTAATGCTAAAGGCTTCAAAAAGTTCAGGTGCTGTACATGAAATAATGTTTAAGGAAATTCTCATGATTCTGTTTCATTCATAACAAAAGAATGAAGCAATACTTCATGATTTTGCTTACCGATACGAGCTCAACAACAGTGATTCGGCTGTAGTGGGTTTGGAAAAAGGGGAAAATGAAAGGTATTAATATTTTTCTAATAAAGTAAAACAAAAAAAAAAAGCACCTCTAAGGCAAATTCACAATGAATTTGAGGTTACATACTGAGTGAGTAGTAATCACCCTCAAAAATTTAACCCCCCACTTACTTTGCAAAAGTAGATTTTGCTGATTATATATATTACTAAAAAAAAAAATCTGAATAACTTTTAGAACTTGTGTGTATAAAGGCCAGAACCTGAATTCACTCTGAATTCAAAACTCCAGTTGAAATGCAGAACGGAGCTTACACTGCACATACTATACTTTGCTTTTGGGCTGCACTGTATGTAGGGTAGGCACTTGTTACATTTACACTGGTCCTATTGAAGTCTACTAAAAAACTTTTCCAGATTTCTACTTCTTAGCTAAAACATCGGATCAAAACTGTTTCCTTGACTTATTTTTGATTAACCCTTTTGTGGGACAGTTCTGGTGGCTCTACAACTCTACATGTAGCTGCATCATAGATTTCCAGCCTGACATGTTTTCGTGTTGGCACCTTTTAACAATAAATGATCCACTAACAAGCCAAAAGTATTTGAAATCTCAAAATCCTCATATTTTCAGTGCTGCAGAATAAAAAAAGCAAACAGTGGCTCTCTGTCTCTAACAGGGTAAACATGGCTTACTCTACTCACCAAATGAGCAAAAGAGTTCTGCTCAACTTTTTACACTCACAAATGTCAGTGATTTAAGCTCAAGAAACAAAAACGTAAATTAGACATTGTAAGACACAAAACGAATCTAGCTTTGACAGGCTCAACAGAGATTTTACGGAAAGCCTACTCACAGGCATGCAGAACACATTGTAGCTTTCCACTATGTTTAAAAAAAACTGTGTCACTGGAATCCCTAGCGTAGTCATAATGAAAAATTCTTCACAATGACAATTTTGACTTGGGGAACAATGGACTCCCCCACCTCGCTTGGGAGCAGGTAATTATGAACTGCCAGAGAGGAGGCAAGCACAACCCGAGAGGAATGAATGCCTCCCCCCAGGTGCCTGCCCTCATTCAGCACCTCCCACCAGCCCCATTCGTTCCCACCTCCCAGGCCCAGATGCAAAGCAAAGAGGCAATCGGACCTCGCCAGGACCCAGACAGCTTCCGAGCACAGCCTCGGGCTGCCGTGCCCAGGTGTGGAAGTTGAGCAGAGGGGCTCAGGGTCGGAGAAATCAGACCCTGACTGGCCCAGCTGCTCGCATGCAGTCTTGCAGCCGCCTCCCCACCAGCCCAGCGCAGCGAGTTCACCCTCAGCCCCAGGGTGGCTTGCAGGAGACACGCAGCCCCGCTTCCCGCAGGGGCCGGACTCAGGCGTGTCTCCGGCCGGTGGCGCGCGGGAGAGGCGCGGGGCGGGGCTCGAACGCGGGGCGGCCACGCCCCCCAGCGGGTGTGCGCGTGGTGGGGGCGCGCGCGGCTGCAGCCGGGGCGGCCACGCCCCCCGCGCGCGTGTGCGCGCGGCTGCAGCTGCTGCTGCTGCTGCTGCGCTCGAACGCGGGAGAAGCCCCCGAGGGCTGCTCCGGATTCGGCGGCCCTGCAAGCCCCGCCCGCTCCGGAGCAGGGGCCGTCCCACTCCCCTCGCCTCGCCTCCCTCCTTTCCTGCCTTGCGCCCCCTCGGCTCCAGCCGCTCGGCAGCAGGAGGGAGCCGGGCCGGGCTGGCTGGCGCGCTCCTCGCTCCCCGTCTCTGCCCCCGGGCGGGCGCTCGCCTTCCCTCGCCCATGCAGGCAGCCGGAGCGGCAGAAGATGGCTGACTCCACAGGGCATCATCCGCCGTCCAGCCCGCCCGCATCCCCGACCCTCCCCGCGCCGCTCGCTCCTCCGACACTCCCCCACGCCCGCTTCCAGCGCTGAGCCGCCCCCTCCTGCTTCCCAGCCCCCCCACCGCACCAGCAGCCATTTCATCTCCACCAGCCAGCCACCAAAAATGGCAGAAATGGAGAAAGAAGGGAGACCTCCCGAAAATAAAAGAAGCAGGAAGCCGGCTCACCCGGTGAAAAGGGAGATCAACGAGGAGATGAAGGTAGGGGCCGGGGTGGGGAGGGCGGTGAAATAAGAAAGGGGCGCTGGGCGCTTGGCGGGGTAGGATGCACTGAATGTCTCGCAACTCCGCCTCCTCGGCTGGAAAGGGAGCCGGATTCCCGGGCTGCGGAGCCCCTGCTTGGTTTATTTGGGAAACTCTCCCAGCTGCGTGGGGCCCCGGGAGGAGCATTTGCTCTTCCAGCCCTCGCAGGTAGCCGGCGGGAAGCTGGGAAGTTTGGGGCGGCGGGTCAGGGCTTTCTCTCCTCTGGCAGTAGCCAGCTGCGCCCGTGGAATGAAAATGTCAAAGTGAAATGTTGCGGGGCCGAGCTGCGCATCGTTTCTGGGCTCTTTCTTTCTCCTCTCTCCTCCCTGGCCTCCGCCTCGGTGCTGCATGCCTCGCTTCACGGTCCCCCGCGCGGAGCAGCGTCGGTGCTGTCCAAGGGCTGTTGTTGACAGGAGGCTGTTGTGTGGAGGGGTGTCCGCTCTGCTAGGAAGCTGTGCCAAGCCAGTCCAGCTGTGTGCCAGAGGCAGCGCTGGAGGCTGCCCCTCCAGATGTTACAAGGGGAGCGATTGCACAAAAACACATTTCAGGACTTCTTTTATCCTTAGGTCGCCGCTCGAGGCTGGACGGGTCCTCTTTGTTTCCCCCCTCTATTCCCTGACCCGCGTTGATTTTATACCTCTGCTCTGTTTTCGCCCTGAGTCATACAGGGCTGACACCTACTGCAGGACCTCTGCTCAACTTTGTAGAATAATGCAAGTATAAGTTAAAACCGTGCCGTGCATATGTGTGATAAAACTGCCATGACTTAATTTAAACGGGTCATTTGTACTAAGACAGAAGGTAGCTGGAATACTGCTCTGAAAATGTCATTATATATCATTATACCTATTAACAAGACATTTTATCATACAGCATTGATTTTCACCCAATACTAACAGAGAATGCTGTATACAATTCCCCCCCCCTTCAAACTGCCTCATTAATTTGACTAGGCATTTCTTTACTGGTTAAGGTAGGCGGTCTCTTTTCCATGTTGTCTGTGGACTGAATGCGTCTCACCAGAGCTGAAAATGTGGACAAGGGTAGCATTAGTGGTATGAACAAAATAAGGGCTAACTGCCTGGGACATCAATGGCATCTCTTCATAATCAAACCACTCTAGATTGCATCCCCAGTCAGATATTATTGCTTTGAGATGTTTGTGAATCTTCCTCTTTTCGGATGGGACTTTCTAAAGGCAGTGGCTAGTCACTGTAATTGCTCATCATAATCACATAGTTTTGGTGTCTGTGCAAATCTATCACATTTTAAAAGGTTGCTTAATGCGCTCTACATGGAGTGCAGCTTTAAAGTTTCATAGGTTCTAGAATTACAAATTAGCTAATTTTAATCAAAACATGTGAAATGTTATCCTGGCTGGATATAAAGGCTGACTGTGCTGTATCCTCTGGGTTTGTTTTGTTTACTTTGGCTTTAGGCACACTCAGCGGTTTGGGAGATAGTTGTTCAACAGTATAACAGATGTTTGTCTGAAATGGTGAGGAAGAAACAAAAACAACATTGTGTGAAGGAGAAAAATTACACAATTTTCAGCTAATGCATTGGTATTAAGGATTGGAATTAACCTTGATGTAGAGTTTCTCATTTGCAAGATGCTTGACATTACATACCTCAGGATTTCAACTGTATTAATAATTAAATCACCGGTTATATACTGATATAATTGGAATTTAGAAGGGGTACATTTTTCTTCTGAGTTGGGAGGGAGTGTTGGCAGAGGAAGCTTTCACAAAGCGTGACCACTTACTAGTGCAAAGTGGGGTACTGAGGTTGGAGACCCCATTTTTAATAAGATCAGTTGGTTCTTATAATAGTCCAACTATAATCAAAGTAAAAACTTTAGTTTGCATGTTTATGCTGTTGAGAGTGTTAGAAGTGAGGTAGGGTTCCTTTTCTTTCCTGGTATATTTTTGCATTTAATAAAAAATGAGTTCTAGGTTTTCTTTACATAAACCTGAAGAGTACAGTAACATATATTGGTTACACTGTGTAAAATGGGTGCAACAAAATGTCATAGACAGCACAATGTGCCCTTTTGTAGGTTCATATCTGTAATGTTCAAACAGCCTGACTGTTTCCCTTCATCTGAACTGCTTTCATCTGGACCAGTGTAAAATAAGCTCTGGTAAGTAATCACGGCAGAGCAGAAAGAAAGGAATGTATACAGCAATAGACAGCCTAAGCTGTAAAAACTGTAACCTGAGTACCAGCAGCAGATCAGATATCAAGACTTGAAGGTAGGGGAAATGAAAGAGATGAAGGGGAGGAAAAGACGAGGGAATGGAAAAGTCAGCTTGGAAAGTGAAGGAGTAGTAGGAGGGCCCCCTCAGGGAAATTTGGCTCAGGGATTAGGGAATTTTATCATGGTATCCATTGACCTACTCAGGTTGCAGCCCACGTTGGATCAAATTGCTTTCTTTGCCAGCAGAAAGAAAAAGGACTGGTGTGTATGTGATTTTTTTTTTCCTTCGGGTAATAAAAAGGCCATTGGTACAAGTGTCTATTTTAAGTACAGCGAATGTAAGCCACTATGAATGAGCAATAAAATTACCTCATCACAGAAGCTTCCTTCATGATTTACTGTTTGATATAGTCACATATTTACTTAAGAATGATCACTAAACCTAAACTGCTTGGTTTTCTTGGGTTGCATCAGTAATGTCACTTTCAGCTCAGTTTTAATATGATTGGAAACTCGTGTTGCTTGCTGTTTCATTATGCCAGATATTAAGTTACATTTTTGTTATCCCTAGCCCAATGTACATGATGGTTGTATCAAATTTAAATTTGTTACAACATTGTGTGCAAAAAGTACATGACTCTGCATAGTTTCCTTATATTATGTTTCAGTGAAAAAATATTAAGATAGAAATGTTTTGTTTCACTGTGACCTTCACAAAATCTCTTTTCCCTAATTTATTTTTTTAGGCTTCTTTCTTAAATTCTTTTTTTCTCTCAGATTATACTTTCTACTTCTCTTCAGAGATGTGTGCTCATTTATCACTTTAGTATTTTTCAATGACTATAATGAATAATAAAACCTGTATTCTATTCAGGAGTATAATATAATCAAGTTACTGTGACACTAAAAAAAAAAAAATCAGTTGCTCCAGCCTAATCAATACAATAGCCTTTAAAGACTTGGTACAGCTCTGTACCTCACCCTGGCCCCCAGTACACCTTCCAGCCACATTTTGCTCTCATGGGGCATGCTACTGTGGCTAGCAGAAAAACTCAGGAATGTGAAAAAGGTGATTTGAAACAAATTTTGTTAAAGTACTTTGGAATAAATTAATGTGATAGTATCAAGCATAGTGTTCTGGGAGCTCTGGTAAACAAACAAGATAATTTATCTACATGTTCAGATTCTTTGTCAGTTGCAGTTAATTCTTTGTCAATTGCAATTCAGCTGTGTGATAATTTCACAGGGCTGCCTTCATGTGCCCTAGGAGTTTACCATCTATAAATATTCTCAATAAGTAATTTGTACCTAAAATTGGTTTCATTCCTGATGCTAGAGCTTAAAACAGCCCTATCTTTTATAGTGTAATAGTAAACTCCTGTAACATTTTTCAATTTAGTGTTTTGATATTCACCATTTGGTATTCTAAAGGACGACTGTCAAAGTGAAACAGACACTGAAGCTCTGACTGCATTTGAAATAAGCCAGATAACTGTAAATATTAAAAAGATTCCAGGGAAGCTCCTCCCTTCTCTCCTGAAAATATGTGTTTATAGAAGTAAAACCAGACAGCCTTTATCAATTTGTATTATTCCACGGTTATATACTGTTTTCATGGATGTAGATTTATGAGATGTCTACAGGGTGAATTGTATTATCTTCAGGAGAGACCTACACCTATAGTCTTTAATGGAGTAACAGATTTGTGTATTAATCATTTATAAAAATGAAGTAGACAAAGTCCACCTTACATCACTAATAAAGTGATGGCTGGGTAAGAGAAAAGGAAATTAAAGAAGGGTAAAAGAAATGTGTTTATTGATAGCAATATTATCTATGCATAAAATCCTAAGTGGTGACAATGTAAATGAGCAGAGAAAGTGTGAAGAGGGGTGGGAGGGGGGGTGAAAAAAATCAAGTTCATGTGGTTAATATACCCACATTTTTATTTCCTTTATACACCTGAGGTGAATCCTCAGTGCTATACCTGGTGGGTCATTCATGCAATGGCAATGAAATGGAGCCACTCTTCTTCCTCCAAAATCTGAAATAAGCATTCAGCAGTAAAACTTAGAAGAAGATTAGTCTGACAGACTCATTCTCTTTTGCATTTCCTGTCTCTTTCTTTGCCAGGCCTCTCTCTATGAAGGCAGGCTTGCTTGCCCTTGTGAATAAGGTTCATAGAGAAGGAGAAAGACAGAGACAAAACTGAATGAAAAACCTCAGTTGGTTTTAAAATATATCCGTATATCCATAATGAAAAATTTGGGAAAACTGTACTCTGTAAAGGAAGGTCAAATTTTAGGTGTATGATTACAGTGAAATGAATCCTGTAAAGGGAATCAATGCTAATGAAGATAAGATTTCTTTTGCCTCATGTTGTTATGTTAGTCTCATAAAAGACATCACAGATAGTCAGAGCCACAAAATCTTCTCTCCTTCTATGAATAAGAAGTGAATTCACTTCAAATGACAATCTAACATGATGCAGTTTTTCACAGAGAAAAATAGGAGGGTATTTCTATGTAGTACAAGCACAAAGAAATGATCCAGTTAGAAAATGCAATCAAGTTACCCTGCAGAATTGTAATCTGTGGCTTGGGATTCATGGAGGGCTAAAAAGAAAGTATGTGTGTTAAGAACTGAAGACTTCTGGGTATTGTTATTACATAACCTAGGGCCTCTGGAATATTATACCATTTCAAGGCCAATTCCTTTGGAAAAGATGAGTCTGTTGCAAACCTTAGTAAATTCCATGGCAGTTAAACAGCTGTCATAGCGCACATCTGCACACCTGCATTGTCAGCTTGCCTATTCCAGGTGGTTTCACTTTAGTGATTCTGTGGGATGTAATTGACTCTTTCAGTGAACTAGGAAGTACAGTTCATGAGATTATCAATGTTAGCACCAATGATTTGGGATAATAGACAAATGGTGTAGACCATGACAAAAAACTGAGCATTGTCTAGTAGTCAGAGTATGGCGGGACATGGAGTTAGGAATTCTGAATTCTTACTCTTAGCTCCGTTGCTGATTTCCTATGTGACTATGGGTATTAGTTAGCCACCCTGTACCTCAATTTACCCATATATGAAATTAATATAATCAGCATTTGCCTGCCTGACAGAGGGTTTGTGAAGTTTGAGGTCCCACTCTCGCAATCAAATCTGCTAGCATGATTCTCTGCAGCTATAAAGAATTCCAGTGCGATTCAATAGGCTTCCGCATAATCTCTGAGATCCATGCTTATATTGCCAAACAGGTACCTAATGGATGACATCCTGGTGTGGAGGACCTACATGAGTCCCTTTAGACCACTCCATTGTAAGGAGTACGATTGGGCTTGCTGGCAGAGCAGCCAAGTAAGGGGCTCTCCCCAAGCCAGAGGTAGATCTCAGTCCTGGTTTGGCATAGAGCAGCATGGAAATTATCAATTGAATAGGCTGGGAAACAGATCCCTGTATCTATTGCATAGGGAATCAGTGGAAATTTCACCCTAAACAAATGGGGTAGCAACTGTGTTTCCACCCTTTGGCCCATCAACTGAAGTAGCAACCATAGACTCGTCCTGACTTGAGAGTAGATTTTTTCCCCATCATCTCTCCCCCACTATATTGTCTGATTACACAGCCTTTATTCTGGCGAAGTGAATTTCACCATAATGTTTAGCATATCCCTTTGAGAACCTTGGGAGAAGGCAGTGCAAAGCATTATAATTTAAACACAATGGATCACAGAAATCACTACAAGGTACAGCTGTGGATTGTGTACCCAGGCCCCTACGGTTGTGATTTTTCCAGTGCATAAGAACATAAATGTGGCCATACTAGATGAGACCAGTGGTTCATCTGGCTCAATATCCTGTCTTCTAGGCGTGGCTAATGGCAGGTGTTTTGAAAGGAATGAACAGAACAGGCAATCACTGAGTGATCTGCACCCAGAACCCAGGGTTGCATCTCTGACCATTTTGACTAATAGCTATATTTTATTTAACTTACCTAGGTTTTGTTGCTTGCTTGCTTGTTTGCTCCCCCCACCCCCATAGTTTTGGCCTTCCTAACTTCCCCTGGCAATAAATTCCACTGGTTGACAGTGCATAGTGTAGAGAAGTGTGCTTCCTTTTGTTTGTTTTATACTTGTTGCCTGTAAATTTCATTTGGTGACTTCTGGTTCTTGTGGTGTTTGAAGGAGTAAATAACTCTTCCATATTTCTCTCTCCACACCACTCATAGTCATGATTTTATAGGCCTCTACCATACCCCCACCCCCTTGCATGTCTCTTTTCCAAGCTGAAAAGCCCTAATCTTTTAAATCACTGATCATAGGGAAGCTGTTCCATACCCTTAATTATTTTTGTTGCCCTTCTCTGTACCTTTTCTCCTTCTAATTAATCTTCTATGAGATGAGGTGACCAAAACTGCATGCATACCATGGATTTATACAGTGGCATTATCATATTTTCTTTCTTCTTATTTTTCTCTTTCCTAGTGTTTCCTAACTTTGTTAGCTTTTTTGATTGCCACTGCTTACCGAGTTGATGTTTTCAGAGGATTATCCTCAGTGACTCCATGATCTCTTTCTTGAGTGGTAACAGTTAATTTAGATCCCAGTCATTTTGTATAGTTAGGATTATGTTTTCCAAAGTGTATTACTTTGCATTTATCAACATTGAATTTCATCTGCATTTCACTGTCTAGTCATCCAGCGAAGCAACGAAGGGTTTGGCACTCACCATAACCAGATTTTACTATATTGACTTTTCAGCCTTTCTGGTGGGCAGATGTCTCTGAGGAGTGTTATAGCTCTCGTGTGATGATCATGTATCACATCTCTATTGGGAGTCGTTATCTAAAAGAGTGGTTCCTGACCTTTTCAGTAATGTGGCACACTTCAAGAAGACAAACAATTCCACGGCACACCCACTTTTTTCAGATGAATTGACTGCTCTCATAAATGTCACATTTACTTTGGTTTCAGTCTTCCTAGAGTGGTTTGCAGTATAGTGGATACAGCAAACTAAAGAAGGATCAAATCCTTTAATATGTGAAATCCACCATTAAAAAATACACATCATCTCAATTGTGCCATTTGGCCACTTGTGTTTAGAATATTCACATTTTAGAATTGAAAGACTAATACCTTGCTTTTGATTTGATGATTGATTTTCATGAATTTGTAAATTGTAATTTTGGTTGGCTAGAATATTGTTTAAGATGAAACAATGTTTTACATTGATTTTCATTACCCTTATAGAAAATTTCATGGCACACTTGGACAGTTCTCACAGCACACCAGTGTACTGTGGCACATTGGTTGAAAACTACTGGTTTGAAATAAAACAAACTAATCTTGCCAACTTCTTTAGAGAGAAAATTGACAGGAAATAATGGGACCTCTTTTTCACTGCCCCCACTTTCTTTCTGCTTTTACCAGCTTTACAATTTTCTTCTCCCCCCATCCCCATCTCTTATCTGCTCACTTCCTGTAAACTTTCCACCTATCCAAACAATCCATTCCGTTTCATCTGCTGGATTTTCCTTTCTCCCACTCCACTCCCTTCCATCCCTTCTCTTCTTAACTTCTCCCTCTTCTCCGGCTCTTCCCTCTCTGAATACAAGTATGCTTTTTTTGCTGTTACCTTATGACCTGATCCTATGTTTTACACCCCCTTGCATTTAGTTTCATTCCTTTCTGTAAGTTCACCCATCTTCGAAGCATCTGAGGAAGTGGGATCTTCTCCCACAAAAGCTCATGCAAAAAATAAATCTTAAAGTGCCACACAACTCCTTGTTGTTTTTTTACTGGACTAGACTAACACGGCTATCCCTTTTGAAATTGACAAGTATGCTTTAGCCTCTCCTATCTTTAAAAAACCAAATTCAATGGCCTTTAGCCCTCTTGCCTCTCCAATTACTGCCCATCTTTCTTTTCCCAGCCATCTCCAACTCTGTCCTTGAATACCTCTAATCTGGTTTTTGTCTACTATATACTTCATCAAAATGATTCTTAAGGAAGTCTTCATTGTCCTCTTCACAGCTGGCCACAGTTCAGAAGTGGTATATCATCCTCATCTTTCTTGACCTGTCAACTGCCTCTGACAATGTCAATCACATTGTCTTTCTTGGATTTTGTGACTCCATCCTCTGTTTGTTCTTTTGGTACCTCTCCAACTACTTGTTCAGTGTTGAATTGACAAGGACTTGCTCCTCCTTCCTTTAGCTTTCAGTGTGGGATCCCAAGGGGCTGCATTTGGCTCTTCTTGAATGCCCAGCCTTTTGAAAATCTCAGGTATGTACATGGCCTTAAACATCATAGTTATTCTGATGATCCAGAGCTGTAGAGCCCTGTAGATCTGTGGCTATTGTGGACCATTTGTGTGGATTGCAGATCAGATAAAGATACACATTTTGTACCCACACATGGCTGTACAGATCCACCTCTCTGCTTTGGAGCTGTTTCCTTCTCTGTAGGGTAAAGTCTTAGCCTATTTTTTCTGGTATCTCTCCATGGAGTTCCAGTTATCAATTTAACATAGGCAAAACTGAGCTCTTGATGGTTTCCCGAAACCTTCCGTCTTGCTCCTTTCTCATTCACTGTCATTCAGACATTCTCCTTCCTCCCTGTCACTTAGTCCTGTAACTGAGATACCATCTTCAACTCATCCCTCCTTCTTAGACCCACAGATCCAACTATGCCCACATATTGCCGCTGCTACAGAAATAATTTTTGCATCCCTCTCCTTATTCCCCCTTTTCTATTGCATCTTGTGCAAACTACTTGTCTTCACTTTTAATACCCTTTATAGTCTATTCTCTCTGTACCAATCATTTCTTTCATGCTACAGAGATGACAGATTCCCACATTTGCTTCACCATCTAATGCCCATTTGTCAGATTTTCAGACAGGCACCATCATGCTGTCCCTGTAAAATTCACAAGGTCACTACATTATTCTCTTTTAAACCTACCCCTACTAGGGTGTCTACAAAAAGGTTGAGAATGATTAGGCAACTGCTGTGCTGTGACAGCTGATTATTCGTAACTGTATCTTTGTTCCCTTGTACTCTGTTTGTCATATGCATGCTGTCTTAATTTTTATTATGATTATTATTATTATTTATCTGTATTATTGTTGAACTTGGGACCATTGTGGTAGGTACTGTACAAACAACACAAATATATAGACTGGGGGAGTCAGACAAGAAACAACAGATGAAAATAGACAGACAGGAGAGTAAAATCAAAGAATGTCGATATAGGTCAGCATGATCGAGAGTGTTATCAGCATAGCTGCAGCATGCCCATTGTCAAGTTTTTTGTTGCCATCATGGGAAAAAATAGATTTTAAAGAAGAGATTTGAAGGACTATAATGAGGTGCTTTGTGGATATTGACAAAAAGCCCCTTTCAAGTGGGACAACATAAAAAACAGCATGAAGGTGCTTGCAAACTTTACCTGGAAGCTGTCTGAGGCAGGGGCTCAAATGGGGCCCTGGTCTTTGTGGTACAACACTACTAATGTCAAAATATAATAATAAAATAAATAAGAATTAAAAAGGAGAAGTCTTTTTTTAATCAATGGGACTTTAAAATATTTTTACAAAGATTCTTCACTCATGTTGCCAGTAACATAGGACCAAATCCTGCTTCACTGAAATTAATAGCAAACGAGCAGTTGACTTCTCTAGAAATAGGATCAGGCCTTTGACTTTATTAAAACCAATAGAATTTTAAAATCTGATTTACTTTCCACTGCTGCTGTTTACCTTTTGTACTTTACTCAGCTTGGATAGTGAAACTAGGCTTGTACAGTACGTCAAGAGGTACTTCACCTTTGTAACAATGTGGGCCATGACTCTCATCATATACATTTATGCACATTTTAAAAATACATAAATGCCTACAGCCTTTACTTACGTATTCCTGACAAGTGATGAAAAATTACACAGTGGCTCAGCTGGTTAACAAAGTATCCACTGGCACTACTGAAGATAATTGGGATGTGACTCAGGACAGAGTTTGGCATCTGAACACCATCCTATTAGATTAGCTTTTCAGGGCTCTTGTTTCCAAAGCTGCAATGTAGGAAACCAATGGAAGACTGCATTTTCAAGGCTACACCTCATGACAGGCTCCATGGACCCAAAACATTAAAAAAACAGTAGAGGAGCACTTCATTTTTCCTGGACATTCCGTGACAGACATGAGTTACCGTTCTTCAGGAAAAAAAACTTCAAAAACTGACTTTAGCATGAAACTGCAGAGCTGTAATTCAGATGTAAACTTGACAATATCAGAATGGGTCTCAATAGGGATTTAGAGTGGCTGGAGAGCTCGTTATGAAAGATAATTTCCTCTCTTTTTAAACTTTCTCACCTTCTCAATTGTTGCTAATGGCCCAGATCCACACTATTGAATTAAAACAACTTGTTTGTTTTGCTGAAAGAGACTAAAATGGTTATCTTTCTGGAGCTGCTTGAATTGACCTTGTAGTTTATCCTTCTCTGCATGTGTATATATACTTAACATATTGCAGTTTTCATTTCATGAGTCTGAGGAAGTGGGTTATGCCTATGAAAGCTTATGTGTTAAATACATTTATTAATCTTGAAAAGTGCCACAGGACTCCTTGTTTGTTTTGGGCAAACTTGGTTTATTTAGTTTCACTTTCTGGTTCTCATGCACTAGCATAATTCTGCAGTTATGGGGATTGCAAAATTTCATGGAAAATTTAATTTAAAAAAAAAAAAGACAAAAAACCCCTCAACCCTCCAACTTTCATTGATATTTTAAAATATCCTGAAAGCATTTCTGTTCATATTCACATATGTAGAATATTTAAAAAAAAATAAGTTTTCTGCACTAAACTAGCAATATGTCCTATTCTTTGTGGCAAGCTAGAACAGGGGCATGGCTCATAGTGGACTGATGCTACTTCTATTTTTGATGTTAGAAGTGTAGGATCCAGTGTTGTGGAAGTTCCATGCTGGATAGAGTGCCTATAGAATCAGACTTTTGAACAGGAAGTGAAATGAAAGAGGACAAAAACCCTGAGTTCTTCTTTAGAGGTCATACTTTTGTTTTAGCAAAGCAAGTGTGCTGCAACGAATATTCCTGAAAAAATGTTATGCATGTGTACTGTTCACATTTGCTTTAGAAGCTATTTGTATGGAAGGATTGCCTATGTATTAATGACTTGATGAATGAACAAAAGCAGAGATCTTCACAGGATGCTGTAGGGTTGATTTGTCTTTGTTGTTGACGCAACTATTAAAGCAGTGCTGATGGTGTTTTGGAGGTGGGTTGGGTGTTTTTTGTTTGGTTTGGTTTTTTAAGTTAGTGGCAGGCTGTAGCATCACATGCTGACTCAGCTCAAATATGGCTCTTAAGTGGCTACTAGAAATACTTCAGTAAGTGGTAGATTTGATGTGTATTGATTGTGGAAAGATATCGTATCTCTTTTCATTTTTATGTTAATATCCAGAG
Source organism: Podocnemis expansa (assembly GCA_007922195.1). NCBI lineage: Eukaryota > Metazoa > Chordata > Testudines > Podocnemididae > Podocnemis > Podocnemis expansa. The sequence continues at coordinate 54,761,170 of ML681979.1, forward strand.
TAATAAAACTCCTGAAAGCCTGGAACATTAAACTAAGTCCTTGTGCTCTTCAAAACTTGCTGCTTATTGAAATTACTATTTCAGGTGTGTTGCTCTTAAGAGAAAATGTGATTTTTTTTTTTCAAACACAGCTTTAAAAAAAGGGTAATTAAAATGCAGAGGATTAATGGAAAGGTTTGACATTGGTTTTTTTTGTCATTTAAGTGCCACAAGACTCCTTGCTTTTTTTTTTTTTTTTTGCTTTACCAGACTAACACAGCTGCACCTTTTGGAACTTGTTTCAGATTTGTCATCATATCCCTTCAGACTGATCCATATAGGGACATTAACACACAGTTAATTTTCAAAGTCTGCATGTTCATAGCTCTATAAATCACTCATTTTCATGTCATTGTCAGCTGACTATAAAATTTTAAATGTACAGGACTGAAACTTCTGGCCTGTCAGTTAGCAGTTCCTACAACAGTGTTTTTTAACACATGGCCTAAAGGACATGGCTTTTACAGAACTTGGGGAATATAAAGACCAACTTTGGTGTAATGTAATTTCACAGAAAAATTAACTAGAGAAATAAATGTTTTGATATTGTTTTGAAATTAAATTTGGCAAAACTGCTAAAGACTTCTAACAAAGGCTGTATATAGCTGTAGGAAACATAAATAGGAATTTTTTTCATATGGTAGGATTTTCTATTCTCTTTCACTGTGCAAAAGTTTGTAATTAATAAGAGACTCCAATGCGGTGTGTGGTTTTTTTTCCCCCTAAATTCAGTCTGGTACTTACCTACCTTCAAGAACTGTATCAGGGATGGTAATTTATTTCAGTTGAAATGACTGTAGCATAGTGAGATTGATTGCTAGAAAAAAAAATCTTTGTTTTCCTTATGTAGTGTTAATACTTTTTGATTGCATGAGAGAAACTTTTGTGAAGAATATATTCTAAAAAGCATTACTGATTTCCAGTTCTTGCACAAAAATCATAAATAATCCTCTTTCTACCTTATTTTCTTTAGATTACAAAACTAATGATGATCTGTCATAATTGTGTCTATCTCTCTGAGATTTAAATGCATACAGTTTATATACTTGATCTGAAAAATGAACATTAGTCTGTAAGAGGTGGAACAAACCTGGCAGTTCATGGTACACTGCAAATAGAATTCGATTTATACATTCATCTCTTCATTCCAAATGATTATTGATTATATAAATAAGTAAGCAATTATTTTTTTTTCCAGAACTTTGCAGAAAATACTATGAATGAGCTCCTTGGCTGGTACGGTTATGATAAGGTTGAACTGAAAGATGGAGAAGATATTGAATTCAGGAACTACCCTGCAGATGGGGAGAGCCGGCAACACATTTCTGTTCTCAAAGGTAATGACATTTAATGTTTCTTTGTTCATGCAAAGAAGGATTAACTATCTCAGCCTGCCCATGGTGGCTTGCACTGGGATTCATGTTTTGTTGTTTATTCTGTGGCTTATATAAACATAGATCTCTGACAGTGTCTTCCAATAAGCAGAATCCAACACAATACACATATACAGCATGTAAAAACTTGGTGGCTAATATTCCCTTACTTAGATATCTCCAACAGTAACATTTTTTGAGTTAGCTGAAACTCGTGCACCCAAGATTCCAAGGAGCTGCCAACAAGTTTAGAAAAAAAAAAAAAGGCAAGCAAATGTGGAAATGTTTTCTCAGCAGTCTGGGCCCAATGAACCTCACTGTTGACAAAACTGTTGGGCTGAGGCTTTTGATAAGGTCAGATGTTGAACTAGAATGTTCAGAATGCACCGAAGAGCTGTGAATAGTATTTATAAAAACTTACTTTATAAGATTATTTCCTGAAAGGGCAGTAGAATGGCTTAAAGGGTGGAGCTTGTTTGGGGTTACCATATCCATACTGTAATGTGCTGTATATAAAGCTGCAAAATCTAAACAACGGGATTCAGTCTTTTTGTTTAGCAGTTCCCTTGCTACCTTTTGACTCTTCAGCCACACAAGATGGATAGGGAATTGCAATCAAAGTGAAAAGAAGAACATTACTTTCAGAGTAAAAAAAAAAAAGAGTAGAAAATTGCTGGATCTTGACGTATCCAACAAGAATTTCTCAAAGCTGAGGTAAAAGAGAGGAAATTGCGGGAAGCCTTGCATTGTTGAACTGCCACCTTTTGCTGCAATATATGACCCCTAGTCTCTGGGCTTTCTTTATGGAGGCATGCAGGGGTATTGTACTCAGTGATGTTGCTTTGAGTACTGTCACCAAAGAGCCCAGTGCTAAAGGAGAGGATTTTAGATAACAAGGTAGAAAAAATGGAGCAAAGGTAAAACAATTGAATCATCTAGATAATAAATGTTGGCAGTTGTATACTGTTATTGATACAGCAATTAGTATTTGTGTTCCATTTCAAATACAGTAGATGAAAGCCATCTTTAAAATAACTTGTTCCTGTGCTCCAAGGTATTTTACTTTTTTTCTTATGCTTTAATAAATAAATTTTAAATGGGATTCTTTACAGCCACAATTTGTGTGGAATCAAATTTATGGCATATTATAAGTAGAGCCCTGAACGGATACAAATATGTGGATCTGTATCCGATCTGCATCTGCAAGAAATGGTCCACGGATATCCATGTTGTTTCTGCCGATGCGGATATAATGTGAATATCCACCTATTTGCAAGGCTCTAGCTTTGTGCAGATAAAAATATGTGGACCTGTATCTGATCTGCATCCACAAGAAATGGTCTGCAGATATCCGCACTGTATCCACAGATGCGGATATCTGTGGATGTAATGCGGCTTTGTGCGGATTTGCAGGGCTCTAATTATAATAATAAGCATGAGCAACATTTTGCTCACCATGTAAAACAGATAGGATCATATGTATCATACACATATGATGTAAACAGAAGCGCTGCTGGCCTGGGAAAAGATCTGGGGATCGGCACACTGGGACTTGGGGCTCATGCACAGCCGCAGCTGCAGCCTGGCAGTGGACCTGGGGCTTGGGCACGGGGACGTGGGGTTTGAGCCCCATAAGCCTGGCATCAGTGGTGCCCTTGGATAGAAGTCATATGTTTTATATTACAAACAAAGATGCTGAATACCTGTGCCAGGTAGAAGTCTTTGGCTTACAGAGTTTGCAGGGGAAAAAGCACTATGCTTTTGTTGTGAGAAGAGGAAGAGCTATTCTAGGATCCTGTTAAATGCTATTCCATAGTTTGGTGAAGTGCAGCAGAGAAATACCTCTAGATAAGAGTTCAGGTGCACTTTTGTACTAAAGAACTACAGTCAAATAAAATTTAGAAAATATTCTTCTAAAATTTCAATATTTTTGTTTTACTTTATCTTCTTTTCCAGTATTACTGGTAAATTGGAGTGGAATCAAAGGTTCTCTTATTTAATAGTCTACTTCTTTTGCATAATTCATCTGCTGATGCTGCAATCCACTATGTGACATCATTGTTCACTGCCAAGAAAATAATTGATATCTCAGACGGTGGAGTATGATGTCCATGATTAAATCAGGCAAACTCAGGCCATGTAAAAAAGAGAGAACCTTATTTAAAAACAAACAAACCAACCCCCACAAACAGGAGTGTTCAATGCAGTTTTTGATAAAACGTTAAAAAAGTTAGTCTCCTGGAATGAGGTAGGGGCTTTTGAAGGAGAAAAGTTTCTAATTTTTATTATTTGCGCTTTTTGCTTTAGAAGAAAAATTGCATCAACAGAGTGGTGAAAGTATGTAGGTGCACCTAAAAAACACTTGTGCCATACTATATGGTTTGTTCTTTTTCTTTTACAGAAAATTCTATGCCAAAACCAAAATTACCTGAGGACAGTGTTATTTCACCATACAATATAAACACAAGCTACCCAGGGCTTGCCACAGCAAATGGACTTTCAGACTCACCAGCAGGGTCAAAGGATCATGGGAATGTACCCATTATTGTACCATTAATCCCACCACCTTTCATAAAGCCACCAGCAGGTAAATCACATAAACATTTCAGAGAATTATAATTATCTTAGATAGCCATTTGACCTTGTTAGATTATGGCTCATTTGTAAAAAGTTTAATTTAATTTTTTTAAAACGCTGTGACACTAGATTTATTGTAAGGATCCTTTAATAGGAAGCAACAGAGTGACTTTATTTGTAAGTATTATTGTAAAATTCTTGTCAGTATTATTTCAACTGGCAAAATTCTGTACCTGTTTATACTATGTGTGAAACTCTGGATGTTGAATTATATTGTCTCAGGAATTCAACAACATCTGTTTTAAACAAATGATTTTATTTTATGAATTAGGTCTTTACAAAAATTAGTGGAGGATGTTTAGATTATAAACAAGGTCCACAAAGCATAGAGCCAAACAAACAATGTTACAGTCAAATCAATATCACATGTCCTTACATCAGGTTAACAAGCTCATCCCAGGAAGATTGTCTCAAGTCTCTCTGAAATCCCTGACCATTGTCTTTTGGAGATTTTATATGATGTAAACTTTAACTCAAGAGATTGTACTGAAATGTTTTACATTTTCATGGAATTCTTGTCAAGTGCAGTTTTTCCAACATGATACTTCTCAGAGTTCATTTGAGAAATTATTTTTTCCACACCAGCTGATGTTTACCATTTTCTATGAAAGTAACTGTTGCAGCTACACAAGGTTTTAGTTGGCTATTATATACTGTTGAACATGCTGAATAATTGGTGGATTTATACAGCAGCAGACACAATCCTGTTGTTAAACAGGGTTAAATTTACTGAGGGTAGAGCTGTACCTGGTATAGACTAAATAGGTATAAAGAACATCACTCTCACTCATCACTTTAGATTCAAGAATGTGATAATGTATTTAAGTATTAAGGCTTCAGTCATGCAACGCATCCCTGCACCCATACAGAGCTCCACTGCTTTGGGCAGAGCATTGTGCAGGATCAGTGTCCAAGTGTGAAATGGCCGTGTCTATTTCACCACACTTCCAAAAGCAAAGCTTACAATTGTCCTCCTGAATTATTTTTGTGCCATTTTAATTTTTATTATGGGTATTTCAATATGTGAAAAAATTTAAAACATCTTAAATCAATTTTCCTTGCTGAAGGTTTTCCATATATTTTATATAATTATTGCCAATTACCAAATCTATTTGGGTCCATTCCTTCAGCTTCTGCAGAGCAAAAGATCTCAAGCTATATGGGCTGAACCTTCAAATGAGGTTAATCTGCCCCTGAAAGTTTAATCAAGGGCTTGTTTTTCATCAGCAATTTTCTTTTGCCATTCTGAGTCAAATGTGAAGGCAGAATGCTGAATTTGTGGCATCATTATTATGTTGTTATAATACAGGGCTATGAGATGTATTATACATGTTGCAATTGTTGCTTAATTTAAAACCCAGCAATCAAGCAGGAAAAGATGGACTATGAAATAGAAAAACAAATATCAAGTATAGCAGCGGGAATGCAGGAAAATACCAGCCAAGCAGATTTCTTTCTGCTCTTCTCCCATCCATCAACCAAGTGTGTTCCACTATTAGATTCCACAAATAAAACTGGCCTTCAGAATATTTTTAATTGTTTCCCTCCCTCCCCCCTCTTTTGCTACTTTATGATGAATAAATAAGATCTAAAAAAAATTAAGGTATTTTCTCACTTTTTGTTTTATCTTTTTCGCTCTAGAAATATTATGTAAAGTGTTTCATGTTTCTGTTTGAGGTCTTTTGTATGTTTTGGAGAAGTGTATTGTGCGCTCTGATACTTATTTGACAGGGCTGATGTATTGAATATTTAAGAAAGATATCCTTTCTCCTGCATGTTTACTAGGCAGAAAATTTAATTTCTGTGTTTTTTTTAAAACCAAATGAAGACTGAGTTTTAAAAAAATCTGACTAAATTTCTATCACCTCTTAATTGTTCAGTTTTTAATTTAAATTAATAGACTATTAGATACTTTTAAAAAGTTTAACCTCAGTCAATTTATGCATATACAAAACTGAAATATTATACAATCCTAGCTGACCAAACACCAACACCTCCCAATTAAAGACACCCACCCCTTATGATAAACATGCCTACTCTACAGTCACCTTTGAGAGACCCTAAGAAGACTCATGGGCCTTATACTGTGTATGAAAAGGCAATGGAATTGGGCTATGCAAGGTCAATGAGGGAAATTAATTCCCAAGTCTGTGGCACTTCTCTGAAAATGTTCTGCCCGCAAACATTTAGTGCTAGACTGTATTAGCAAGAATACACCAGTTGATTTGAATTGTTGTGGAAGCATGTTGGGAAAGAAACAGGCTCAGCTGGCAAATCAGACAGGGCTTTTAAAGTCAACATCAAGAACTTAAAGTGCATGTTGAAGCAAACAGGAAGCCAGTACAGGCTTGAGAGAAGAGGTGCAATATGTATCTTGTTGCTAACTTTTTGAAACGTGTTTCAGCTGCAGCTTCTGAATGATGTTTCAGTGCGCCCCAAGTACAGCACATTGAAACAACATGAAACTGATAAGTATAGTGCTACCTAACATTAGAAAAATCTTGTGGTTCCATAGAACAATGAATAGGAAAAGTGAATTTATTTCTACACAATAACAAATGATGTCAAAATAACAAGGAACAAAGTGTCCCAGCCAGCAACACTGCAGAAAGCAACTAATATTTGCATTGGAACCATGATGCTAATACTGAATATACTGACATACAGTACTAACCTGGGTTCTTCAGCCTTTAGTCATACGCTGAATAGTACTTCAGCATATAGAGCTGTTCACATGAATAGGGGTTGCAAAGTCTAGCCTCAGAATGCAGGAGAGAGCATATGTAGAAGTTTTATTGTCTCAGATACTCTGGTCATTCCAGATGTTCTCTTTAACTGTCTCTCCCTTGAGGTTCTCACCATGTGGAGAATTAAGTCTCTGTGCTGCTGTAGGATGGATGGCGTACTAAACCCAGGGCTGCTATTGTGGGCCATTCTGACCAGCTCAAGGATCCCAGTTGTGCGTCTCCCCCAGATGTTCCACTGCATGCAAACATACCCAAGCCCCATTTCTCCTGACTTTACTTCAGTCTTAGCCAGGCTCTGGGTGCCAGGTTTGTGTCCTGAGTTATCTTTTGAAGTCACTAAGTAACAATCTAAAGCTTCATTTCTAAAGGGTAGGGCCCTTAGACAGTTCCCTGATGACAACTCCTCATTCTCACAGCTATGAAATTCTGGTCCAGTAAAGACCCACCTCTTTAGTTGTATGTATATTCTGGCAACATCAGTATTTCCTGTTCCAGGTACAGGCAATCCCTGGCATACATGCCAGGAGTGTCATGTGACCCCATTTGAAGTGGCACACGGCACCCTCTGTGGTGCCCCAGAATTGCTGCTCCTGCCACCAAAAGTCACTCCAGGTGCCTCCTTTTGGTGCCATGCTTTTGAAAGTGACCACCAGGCATGTTGCAAAAAGAAGCTGCCTGGAGAGACTCCTTTGGCAGTGGCTGGGGTGGGGGCCCCAAGCATGTCATGGAAAGTAGCTGCCTGGGGGTGGGTCCTTTCAGCAGCATGTGTTGGGTGGAGTTGCTCTGGGTGATTTCTTTCCACAGTGTGCCTGGAGACCCTGACCCACTCCAGTCATGGCTGCTGCCAAGTTTTCAGGTGATGCCCCCCCCCTTTTTTTTTTTGGCAGCAAGGGCAGCCAGGTTGGGAGTGAGGGGCCAGCATAGGGGTCGGCAAAGGTAACCAACCCCGTCTGAATCCAACTCAAAGCCCATTGAATTCTGTAGGAATCTTTTCACTGATTTCAGTGGACATTGGACTGGATTCTTGTTGCCTGGTATCACCGCCCAGGTGGAGGTACAAAGATGCCCCGGTGCAAAGGGAGCTTTTGGAAGCACAGTTACTCTGCAAGAAAAAGGGAACATTGCCATTATGCTGCATTTGTGCCGGGTGCTCTGGGTGCTACCAACCAGCCCATGTGGGGCAGTGATGTGGTAGGAGCTAGAATTTTGGCCCATTTGGGAAAGGGTGCAGCAGCAAAGGAGCATAAGAACTGCTACCCTGTCTGGTGCATGGATGGGATGGAGGGAATAATGTTCTCTTTTCCTTCTGCCTTTGGATTGCATCCTTCTGCCTTTGGATTGGATACATCAACTGTTTTAAGTAAACTTTGACTTTGCTCAAACAACAGCTGCCCCCTGCTATGCTGCACTGAGTGGAGGAGCAGTGAAAGGGGAGGTGGGGCTGCTTCCCCAAAGGGCAAAAATACAGGGATAAAATGATTTCCAGTCCCTCAATTGCTGTACATTTGAACAAAAATATCACAAAATTGGGTCAAGGAAATGTCATGTTAGAATTCTAAGCTGAATAATTAAGAAAAGCATTTTATAGAAAGAAATGACCTATGTCCTTTATGAGAACTGGATTTTTTGAATGGAAGTTTCCTATTTTCTTACAAGTGCCCTCAGGTAACTTATTATTTAGAGCAGTGGTTTTCAAACTATGGGTCGGGACCTGCTACTGGGTTGCGGAGCCCTCTGCTGCTGCCACTAAAAGACTGGAATGCATTGTTAAAAGATGTAATTGGGTTACAGGCATAAATGATTTTTTTTTTAAATGGGTCCTGAAAAAAAAAGTTTGAAAACCACTGATTTAGAGTATACCATCAGTCTGCTTGGTACACTGTAATGCAAAAAACATGGAGATATAGTTCCATCCTTATGGACTCTCTAGAAATGTATGCTGTAAAAATGATCAGTATTCAAATACTATAGGAAGAATTTAGATGTATGGGATGAATTTTGGAAGTCCTTTTTACCTGGGGTTTACAACTTGGTTGTAAAAAATTAGCTCCAAGATTGCCTATCTAAATTCCCCACTATCCCATTACTGTATTCCCAATCTTTCTGTCCTGATTCAGGCAAAACACAATGGTAGTTTTGTTTAAATAAAGACTGCAGGACTAGCCCTAATGTTATATTTTGAGGTGGTTTCAATTTTAATATACTTTGGCTCCCAGGTGAATATTTTCCAACTCCTACAACCTCTTATTTTGTTTGACACTGACCTGAGCAATATTTTGCCATTTCTTCTACTGCAGGTTTAACTTTATGACAAGCCCACAACCATAATCTTTCTTATGCTCACTACTTGTCAACATTTCATGTTTTCTTTGTCTGAAATTATTGTAGTCCATTAATCTGCTTTCTTCTCCATAAGGAAGGGAAATAATCAATGGCTTCTCTGGACTTGTGAGACTGATGGAGGAAGCTTGCAAAATGACTGTGTCACTGATGCTCACTTATATTGTGTGGGTATTTGGAAGGGCTGGGTTAGTGGAGTATTTTGGGCTATTTTGTGTGATGGGATAGCACTGAACATTTGCATTTTCCTATACCATTGCTGATTTGCGCCTCCCTTTTTATCTGACTACTAATATTCCGGTAGTGTGGACAGACATCTTGTTGCTGCTGTGAATTTATTTTTTAAACGTTTGTGTTGTACATGTGTACTGTCCAGTAGCATGACTGTAGCTTTTATGAGTGTGTCTTTGTCCATATTCATTTTTTCATATACAGTTATCTAGTTTACCAAGATGATCATAGGTAGTTTTATGTTGCTTCTTGTCAATGCTTTTTGCTCTCTTTGGATGGCAGAGTGTTTTTTCTGTGTTTTCTAAAAGAAAATTGTAAAGTCTACACATCCACTTTAATAACATGATGAATAAGAAGGAAGTTCCTGCAGTCCTCTTGTAATATGTGTCTATGTGCTTTCATGTTTAAATCCTGCCCATATGCCAGTATATGTTTGTGTTATGCATTTAGTTCCTATTGAGCTATGCATGAGAATACGTCTTGTAACTCATGCATACAAAATAGAGAGAAGCAGTGGTTTTTCAAAACCACTTTAAAAAGAACTGGGACACTCCATTTTGTCAACCTTTTTGCCTGCTTCAGGAGACTGACTCTACAACATTTCCTTTCAAAAGCCACTGTAGTGATTCTGCAGCTACTGTTGTAACAAGCTTTCCATTACAAGGCATTTTTCTGATCTCCCTCTCAAACACTGCTCTGTAAAGTTGCTTTCTACACCTGAAATTTGTCAAACGTCGTCCAGTCACTGGATCAAAGTTCATGGCTCCCCTTTTCTTCCCATTGGTTTCCCAAAAGGTGAAGTTCTTTCCATGCCAGATCACAGGTGCAGCTTCCCCTAATCATGTCATCCAGGTGTAAGCAGGGACAGAGTTTATAAATGGCACAGAGAGGCATTGCCTCCATTGATTGGTTGGTCTTTGGTTCTCTGCACTCCCTGCTAAGGCAGGAGGCTGTGCCAGGTGGGACCCGGCCCAGGGCCACTGCCAGCAGTGGGGTCGGGACCTGGAGCAGCAGGAGCCAGATCAGCTCAGGTGGTGAAGGGGACTGGGACAGCTGTGGAGCTGCCTTCCCCAGGGCAAGCTCCAAAATCTGCCTGCCCATTGGTGTAACACTTTCAGTTCTGGAGCACAAACACTACTTCTGTATCTAAGTCAGTTCCAGCAGATGTAACCTTTTAAGATCCAGCTCAAGTACATCACTTCTGCTCCACACATAACCCTTTCAGTACCAGAACTGCAAAGGCCTAGGGTATTTATAAACTCTTTGCAAACAGTTCAGGGTAAAGGGATTTACAAACTCAGTACTCTGAATATTCCAGGCTGCATGGGGTTCAAGGAATTTCTGAAATTAAAACTTTTGGACTAGCTGCACAGATCTCATCCCTGGGACACCCCCCCCCCCCCCAAGATAATCTCTAGGATCAGGGCTATTACCTGTGAAACTAGAGTTTGGGGTTGCAAGTTCAGATCCGTTAACTTAAAAATAACATTATTAGGATGCTGTTGTCATAAACAGTGAGTAAAATGAGTGGAGTTTAGCGGCAACATCTTAGGGAGTTCATCCTGCTAAATACAATAGATTCTGTTGGCTTGGCTTGAATTATGAGTTAAAGCTATAAAGAATGGATTTAGTCTTACTCTGCTTGGTTACTTTTTGTCTTCATCTCCCCTGCCCCCCCTATATTATGGCTACATAAAAGAGGGATTAGCCAAAACTGCTATTCAGTTCCTTTAAGAGGGACAGTTTTCCACAGCTCCTTCACATTGGTTTTAAGGAAAAAACAAAAGCAACCAACGCGCCCCCCCCCAACAGTATTCTGCTTAATTAAGACCTAAAGAGACAGTGCAAAATTTTGATGATTAATTGAAGCATGCTCTAGCCTGATGCATATTTAGTTATTATAATGTAATAATTTTATCTTGTTATATAAACTGCTCCCTTTGGGAACATGATTTAACACTGCAAACATGCTGTGTTTATTGCATTGTTGATTATGAAAAATACACAGGCTAAAAACCATAAAGAGATTTATATAGCACTATCTGTGTAGCAGTTTCAGGGAATACTCTTTGAACATGTAATAACATAACCCAGGGGGAGGAAAAACGCAAGATTGGAACTCCCAAAATAACTCTTCCAAAAAACTGAGATCTCACTAAAATAGACCCTGGAAATTCAGATCTTGAATGGTAAAGGAAAGAAATGTGTCTTTCTAATACCTGATGTGTTTATAGGAAACATCAGTATGGATATTCTCCTGAAAATTTACTTGTTACTACTGACTTTCTCTGTAGGAAATCTTGCTTGTCTGATGCCTGTGAGTAATCTCATAATTTTTGTAAGTGTTGCTCAGCACCTTGCAGGAATGGACCCTGAAGGAGTAGTCTAGAGGAGACAAAACAATTGAAAAGGTGCCAACGTTAACTTTATTGTTGTCTTATCAATTGTAAAATATGATGATGACATCAAGGCCAGATCTGTACTACAGCTATGATAGCAAAAATCAGTATCAGTCAGGTGAGCTGTGATTTTTGACTAACAGAGCCATGCTCACAAAAGCCATGTGTGCATGCACGTCTACACTTGTACTCTTTGCAACTACTACACTTAGCCTGTGTCTGTCTGTGTCTCTCTCTAAATATTTTGCACAGGGGATCTGGAATAGTTTAGCAAAAGCAGCAAGAGTCCTGTGGCACCTTTATAGACTAACATTTCTTCGAACAAAAGCTTTCGTGGGCTTCAACCCACTTTGTCAGATGGATTGAAGCCCATGAAAGCTTTTGTTTGAAGAAATCTGTTAGCTTATAAGGTGCCACAGGACTCTCGCTGCTTTTGCTACCCACAGACTAACACGGCTACCCCTTTGGAATAGTTTAGGTTGATGCACAATGCAGTTTTTGTGTATCCTTACTAGCAGCACTTTGTCAGTATAATAGACTGTTATTGTTATACTAGGAAAGTGCTCATTGTAGTTTTGGCCTAATATAATCACAAAAGAGTTTTGGAAGAGACTGATGGTAGAGAAGCCAACTGAACATGTTCGGTTCAAGAGTCCCTTCTTTTCTATATTCTTGCTTGCTTTAAAATCCTCTCACTGACTGGTGTTCTGTTGTTGCAAAGAGAGATTTTTCTCCCATGAAAGCTCATGCAATAAATATATTTGTTAGTCTTTAAGTGCCACAGGACTCCTTGTTTGTTGGTGTTGTAGTGGTTTTCTAGAAGACTTATTTGATGCATTTTCCTAACAGAAGAGCAAGTATCTGGTAAACATATCCCTGAAGGATTTAGTCTTAGTATGAAATGTTGGTCTGTGAAAAGAGGAATGGGAGTTCTGCCTTCTAGGAAGATTTGCACTACTGTTTTTGGAATATTACAGTTTCTATCTAACATACTAGAAATATAAAACAACCAAACTGATTCTAACTATACAAAGCCTTAATTGTTATGTTTTGTTCATTTGCCAGTGGTGTTTGTAATTACAAAAGTGGCTGGACTTTTACCTGATTTAAAAGCTGTACTCTGCTTGTTCAATTGCTAAGATTAATACATTGTCATGTAAGGTTCCTATATTTAAATGTTTTCACATGTTCAATACACATCAGCCTTGCAATTTATGAAAAGGCAAATACGTGCACAAACTTTAATCTGGCTCCCCGCTTTCATCTACATATCTCACCATGAGCCGCCATGCTTGGCTTTACATCAGTCCTGATTTTAACCTGTGTACCATTACCTGTCTGGCCTTCTCACATAAGGCTAAAGAAATGCATTGTTTTAGAATAGAGGTTCTCCACTTGTGGTCTGTGGCCCACCTGTTGATGGCCCATGGAGAGCTGATTGAGCACATGGCATTGGCTCCTTTATTTACTTATTTTCACCTGTTCTTTTGCATTAAGAGAAGCTAAAAATACATTATATACTTTCCTGGAGCAGCACTGTGCCTTGACGTGCAGCCCTGAGCAAAGGATGCTGCCAGAGCTGCACTGCTCGAGGAGGTATATGCCTCAGAGATCCTTGAGCCACAGTTCCACCACTGCTATTTGGGGCATGAGAGTATTATACTACAGTCCTTTACAGGACAAAGCATACACTCTCATCTTGTACCCAGCTAGTTTTGGTGGCCAGCCTATAGTGGGATTTATTTAGGACAGAGGAGATTGATTGATTGATCAATCAAATCTTGCTATCTATGTATGTATGTATGTAGGCTACCTCCTGCTCTTCCGTTCCTGCTGGGAGCTATCTGCAAGTCCTTACATGGCCCCACAAGGAGGTAGCATGGCTGCAGAAAACCAGAGTACAACTGAGCCCCCCAGTGTTACTCTTCTTGTGGCAGCAACTGCTGTTCTTACCAAGGATGTTCTGTGATTGTAAATGGGTGGATAAGTGATTTTGCTGATCGCCGGCAAGATAATGTTTGTTCATGAATAGGCAGGTGAGTGGTATAGGACATGATCTCACTAAGAAGATGCAGCCTGTGCTATTGAATAGTGCCAAAACCCCTGTTTTGGAAGTTTGTGTTCATTCCTAAAGGCCAGTTACTGCAGAACCTAGTTACTCTGAAAGAGGATGCTCCCAGCAACTGGCCTCTTTGAAAGTGAGTTCTGCTCTTACCTGGTAAGTTTCCTCTTTCAGCTCTTCTCAGCAGCAGCGAAGGTTCTTGCTAAAAAGAGCATCTGCAGATCTTCCATTTTCAAACTTTGTAGAACAATCCAAGAGTTAAGAGAATTTTAACTGGTAGGGGAAAATATAAGATACACTCAATGGTTTTAATGCTGCTGTTTTCAGAGGTGAGGTTTTCTTATTCATTGCTTCCTCAGCTCTTCTCTTGCCAGATAAATTCAAAAGGGCAAAATGTCATCTTCTAAAAGGAACAGATTTACTAAAGTGAGAAAGGAGTTGTGCCCTCATAGCAACAATATCCTTTCTAAGGCATATGGCCATCCGTGGCCCTGGGAGAGCATGATAGAAGAAACTTCTTGCCTCACATTTGTATAGGTGTACCTAGTATGGCTGCCGATACAGCTCTGCTGGTTCACAGCGCGGGCCGGTGGCCATGACAACACTAGGCAGCTCCTACTGCCAGTCTAAGCTCCAAAGTGTCTTGCAGCCAAAATTATAACTGCCTCCAGCATCAGCTTTTTGAGCCCATGCATGACTGACTATAATTTGGCCCAAAGTATTTTGATTTCCATTGATGTCAACTATGTTAGAACGTTTATGGGATTTTGGCAAATCTCTAAAGAGTGCTAAAATGCCGTAACTATAGCACATAGAAACAAATCTACATTATGGCTTGGTCTTAAGTATAATTTTCAAGGCATACAGTCTAATTAAAATGAAAAGGTCAGGTTTTTTACATGGCATAATTTTATTTAACTACAAGTCAGAACACAATTTGTGGAAGAAATAGTTATTAAACTGATAATATTTATTCTACTACAGTGGATAAAATGCATCATGTAGTTTTGAGTTACAATAGCTGAGGGAAGGAGCCAAATCAACTTTACTAAAAATTAGTTTGCCAATAATTTTGCAGAAGGATGACACAGTTGTTTCAAAACAGTTCCTTTACAGGGAAATGGGAGGACTGAATGGAAGGCTGTCTGAACCATGAACTTTCCACAGCCCCTGGGTTGCCGGTTGCTTTAACAGTTAGAGTATGGGGGAATTTTCCCACCCCCTACCACCCAAAATCAGATAATGGTTAATATCAGTGCATGAATGGTCACGTTTTAATGGACTGAAAATAAGAATAGAATCCTTGGCTCTAAATTAGGGGTTCACCATTGATTTATTGTATTGTTCAGTAACTCTTCAATTACTGTTTCCATAAAACTGGGATAAGAATACTGACCTTGCAGTAGTGTTGTGCGAATCTTAAGATGAAAAGTGCTATACAAGTCTTATTATTACTGGGAATTTTCTTTGACATGACTCCGATTCCAGTTTAAAGCTACAGTCTAGCTATTTCCATACCCTAGGTCAGTGGTTCTCAACCTGTGGTCTGAGGGCCAAAAGTGGGCCTCAGGGGCTTTCAAGATGGCCTTCAGCTCCCTTCCTGCTGGCTGCAGATGGGAGCTACTGCCTAAGGACCCAAGTGGAGCATGGGTGGATTAATGCACAGGCCTATGGGACTTATGCCAAGGGGCCCACACAATTTGGGGGGCCTTCCATGCTGCAGTGCTGAGGGGGTAGGATGGGGAGTGGAGACTTCCTGGGCTGGTGGCTGGGCTCTGGTCTCCTGTTCTGCTCCTGGGCCAACTGGTCTGCCCCCGGGGTGAGGTGGGCTGGCTCAGACGCTGGGGTCTGGTGCCCTGGCATGCCCTTCCCTGGGCTGGCCAGTTTGCCCCTGGGGCAGAGCCGGCTGCTGTGCAGTATGGCCTCCAGCGTGGCCTTTGGGCTGCACTGGAAGATGCCCCGTGTGCGCCAGTTGGCCCCGCTGCCCTGACCTGGCTGATCAGTGCTCCCCAGGGCTGGCCTCTGGCCCCTACCCCACCCTCAGCTCTGGAAGCTTCTGACAAAGTGGGATTTTCTCCCACTAAAGCTCAAGCAATAAATAAAGTTGTCAGTCTTTAAAAGTGCCACAAGATTCTTTATTTTGCTAAACTAGACTAACACAGAACTTGAAATCTGCAAAGTGATTCTGACTAGAATTAGGCAGCTCCTTTCTCATTCAAATATGTATTTTTGTGTCTATCTTTCTCAGACAAAACCTCCTCCCATTTCTTCTAGGCATTATTTAGAATCAACAGTCAGATGGGGCATTTCCTTTTCCTTTCTCACATTGCATTTAGAATTCTGTTTTGTGAAGGTCCTTATTGCATTGCTTTGGTGCAGTAGCTATCATGTGTATTTTATCATTTAGCTGCTGTGAAGAATACCTCAGAGACTCTTGATAATGGAATGTAAGTAATGAGAATGTAATGGTCTTACTTACATTGGTCTTTAGGGTTGGTTACTGGTTTAATAATAGAGTTAGCCACTCTCTTAAACATGCTAAAAAGCCCCAAGGACCTCCAGAGCTTTTCACTGATGCACCATTTGAAAAAGTTAATCTTTCCCAACCATCTCAGAACTTCTGCCAGTCTCCTGGCCTGGTTGGCGCAAGGTAGCAGCTATGGAGGGAACAAGCAGATAATCCACAAGCATGCCTAGTTTTGTTCACAAAATGTGAGGACGACAAAGTCACTGCAATAGAGTTCTGAGATTGAGTGCGTGGGTATTTGACAGGGTGTTTGCATCTGATATAAACATTATTCTTATATTTTTGTTGTAGAAGATGATGTGTCAAATGTACAAATAATGTGTGCCTGGTGCCAGAAAGTGGGAATCAAGCGCTATTCCCTGAGTATGGGAAGTGAAGTGAAATGCTTCTGCAGTGAGAAGTGCTTTGCAGCTTGCCGAAGAGCATACTTCAAGAGAAACAAGGTAAGAGAGCCAAAGAAAGATGTAATCCTACACAAGCGTAGCTGGGATCTCACTTAGCATCTAGCAAGCCCCCACCCCACCACTTTTGTTGTTGTTGTTGTTGTTGTTGTTGTTTTGTCTATTCCTTCTACCTTTCCATATATATTGTCTGTGGGACTATCAATCCCTTCCAGTCTATAACCTATTTCCCTCAACTTGATGCCTGACTTCTGCAAGGGCAGATGAATTTAATTAGGTGCCAGTAATTCACTGTAAAATAAGAATCATGGTTCTGCTTCAGAGTCTGATTATATTTTCTGCATGTGTAAGACTAGAGGAGGAATCAGCATAGCAGTACATAGGGAGGCAGACATACAAATCTTACTTTTGCTAGGTGGCTGTGCCTTGTGAATCTAAAGTCAATGGAAGTTTTGTCTTTGATTTCAGTGGCAGCAGGATCATAGATGTATGCAGTTAGGGCCTGCTCCAAAGTGCAGTGAAGACAATTGGAGCCTTTCCATTTACTTCAGTGAGCTTTGGCTCAAGACTTTAGTTTTGTATTTTTAAAGTTTATCTTTCATTGTAAACAATTATGTAGCTATTCCTCTAAAAAAAAAAACCTTAGACTTTTTTGGGGTTTTTTGTGTGGGATAAACAGTGTAAAAAAATCCATCATAGCAAGAGAATGTTTCTAATAATCTGAAATATCATTTTGTCCCAAGTTAAAATGCAATTTTAATATTCATTTGGTTTCCCAAATTGAAATATCCACAACAATTTATTCTAATCTGTGAAGTGCCATGGCTGAAATTTCCTGGAGTCTATTTTAGGAGCTGGTTTGTGTAGCAAAGTGTAGGATATTCCCATTAAAAAATTCCAAAAATGAACATATCTTGCAAAACACACCAACTTTTAATTGTTATAAAAATAGCTATGGTAATTTGATACTTATTAGCATGATAGATAATGAGTCCTTCTGTTCATTGATGTAGAAACCTTTACTATTCATAAAATCCTCCATGTTTTTGTTTATTAATTCTCCATATTGTACCCTAATGCTAAAGAATATTTGATGTTTGTCATCTTAAAAATACTTCCCCCTCAATCTATTTGTAATCTATAGTATAAAAATATGGATTTTAGATGAAAGAAACATTATAGCCGCAAATTACCCTTCTTTATAAATTGGGGTCACATTATCATGTTGGCCCCACTCAAACAAACAAACCTACCCTAAAAAATTAGGTTGTAAAAATCAACAGAGCGGAATTTTAGTGGCAGTCTTTGAGCATCAAGCTCATAATGTTTACTGGAGCAAATAGGCAAGTTAAACAATCATGTGGAATCTTCTGTGAAGTGTATTTTTTTTCTCCTTTTATTTAGATGACGTAGGGTGGTGAGGAAGAAATCTACTTAAGTACGCCACATTTTGATATGAAAAAGTAAATTTCTTTCATATAAGACGATTAATAGAATTGGATGTTCAGGTCACTGACAGAAAACTACCTGTTTGTGTGTGCGTGTGCAAATGCTCTAAGCTGTCTCAGGTAATGGAGAATCCAGTCCTGCATGCCTTATTCATGTGCAACTCCCATGGCTTCCAGTGGCAGGATTTACCTGAGTAAGACAGTGCACAGAAACATAGGAATTGCCAGTTTTCCGTCTAGAGCAGTACTGTATATCTGACAGTGTACAGTACCATGTGAAGGCACAAGAAATTCTATAGAGGACGGTCCTACCCCTGATGTGTTAATCTTTGATTTATGCTATGAAGCAGGGGATTTATGTCCTGTCTAAAAACATTTTTAAAAGATTCTACTTAATAATTGTGAATGTTGTCATTATCTATATAAACATTTTCATCTCATTATGACTAAGAATAGGATCTGGTTATATTTTATAAAATCCATAGATTAATAATGCCCTGTGTAAATAAATATTCCTTTTATCAGTTTCACATTTGTTCCCAGTCAGTTTTATTGGATTTCTCTTTCTTCTTACACTATGGGAAAAGGTGTAAATAGACATGCCCAATTTACTTTCTTCGTACTATTCATTCTTCGTATCAGGTGTCTTATTTATCACCTTTATTTATTTTTTTCAAACTAAACAGTCCCAAGAATTTTGAATTACTCCTTAGACAGAAGCCTCTTCATATTGCTAACTATTGCATTTTGTATAGATTTCAAGAACAAAAAAAAATTGTATTTTATTAAAAGCACATTTCAACAATAAATTGTTTCGTACTTCTCCCAAACAGATCACAACAGTAAAACTGGTTTTCTTATGTAAATAGTAAGGGTCATCATGTGTTACAGTTTCCCATGTGCCTCGAGGAACTTGCTAGGACTGGCAAGGCAACGATAATTGCCAGCATTTGGATTTTTGCATAAAAGCCTTCTTTAAGTTAAGATATAGGGTCAATTCCACCCTCAGTTAGTCTGTAACTGCATGAGAGAAACTGAGACCAGAACCTGCTCCACTGTCTGTTTTCAATCTGGAACTTTCTATTACCTCTATATTTCTTGGTGTTCAGTATGAACAAGCACAGGATGCAATACACAGGGAATTTTAACACTGCTGTTGAATTCAGGGACGTAGAGGAAAGTTCAGAAGACCTTGGTTATTCTGCACTTCACTCTGTAGTTAAGAGAGGAAGATTTTGAGGAGATGGGCACAGGATTAAAGTCACAGAGTTTAAGGCCAGAAGGGATCTCACAGATCATCTAGTGGGACCTCCTGCATAGCAAGAGCCCCCATCATCACTCAGCACCTGCACACTAGGAACACCACTAGCTTGGAAAAAGACCCGGGGCTCGGCACGCTGAAATTTGGGCCTCGTGCACTGCTGCTGCAGCTGCCAGTGCAGCCGGCCTGGCGGCAGACTCAGGCCTCGGGTGCTGGGACTCGGGGCTTGAGCCCCATAAGCCCAGCGCCAGTGATGCCCCTGCTGCACACTGAACTCAACGACCAAACTAGACTAAAGGATCACAGCCTGCAGGAGCTAAACACTGTTATGTGCCACAGGCAGAGAATAGGAGGGACTGAAGTGCACCAGTGCTGGAAGCTCCTGCAATGGCTGGTAATTAAGTCAGAGACACCCAGATAATCTCAGCAAGAGATCTGCACTATGTGCTGTGGAACAAAGTGAAAAACCCCAAGATCCCTGTCAGTCTGGCCTGGGGGAAAGTTCCTTCTTGACTCACTTACATGCTGAGCATGTAAGCAAGAACAAGTCAGCCAAGCACTTGAGAGAAAGAATGCTGTCTGGCCCACCCTATCCAGTGTCCTGTTTGCAGCTATGGTCTGTCTTGACACTTCAGAAGGAGGAGACCAAAAAAGCCCCAGAGTATATTGCAAGGAAAAACATCCTTTTCTGACCCACCTGCTGAAGCAGCATCATAAGACAAAACACTGTAAGGGAGCATAAAGGCTGTGAAGCCCTGCCCTCAACATCACAAACAACCCGGTCACACAATCCTCCACAATTCCTATAAGGAGGCCATTCCAGAACTTCACCCCTTTGATGGGTAGAAACTTTCATTTACTTTCTGGCTTGAATTTGTTCATGGCAAGTTTATATCCATTTGCTCTTGTTGCCAGTGTTGTCTTTTAGTTTCAATAGCTCATCACCTTCCCCATTTTTCACAAGTGACAAGCCTGCAAAAGTTTCATATATTTACCAGTCTAGCCATGTACCTGTCTTCTCTATGAGTCTAATGTTTGTTTATGTATTTGAAAAATTATACCACTCTACAGCTTCTCATTTTTCAAACAAGAGTAAAATGGTCACATTTCATCTACCTTACGCATGTTTTAAACAGCATATCTTTGCAACAATATAGCGTTGTATTACAATAAATATGTACAGCTGCTGTATTTCAGTGAGCTGATAGGACTTTGTGGTCATTTCATTTAAGGCTTGAATTTCCTAATGGATTGTATTAAGCAGTCTTCCCCCCTCCCACCCTGGCTAAGAACTGCTGTAATAAGCACTTGCTTAAAACTATATGACTGTTCAAACAGGAAAGAATAAATCACCATTAATGTCTCAAAACACTATAAAATGATGACGCATGTTACTAACAGTCGCTGCATGTAGAATAAAGATTTTCCCCACATTTAAATAAAACAGAAATAGTCTCCAGTACGTTTGACAAATGTTGCTTTCATATACTACTACCTTTACAAATTCCCGGTTGGGATAAATTCTGGGAGGAAACCAGCTTATAATGCATTTTAGAACAGGGGCTCTCAACCTTTTGTGAGTCATGACACACTTGGCAGCATATTGCGACCCTACAGGGCACACTAGCCTACTCCCTCCAGGCCAAATCCAGCCATTTCCCTGAGTCTCCATGCAACACTTACTGCTGTGTGATGACACACTAATGTGTCCTGACCCAGTGGTTGAGAACCACTCCTTTAGAAGGACACACACACACTCTACAAAAGCACATTAAACCACCGCCTTCACCCTCATATGCACTCTTTTCACCAAGAGGAGCAACAGTTTGGACTACAGGAATCATTGCTCGACTAGAGAATGCACATAAATTGCTGCATGGACCCTAATGCCTTAGTCAAAGGCATGTGTCAGTTCTCCATGACTTTTGTCACAGAGGGCTTGCAGAAGAAGAGCACCTGGGTAGCTGTCCTTGGCTTCGTGCCCCAGCATGAGTATTAGTGTGCATATACACAAGTGTAAAGCCAGCCAGAATTCAACTGATTGGGAGTTCCTAGCTTTTCAGGTGAACAGACCAATACCTCATACTTGCTGTCTTATTACAAAAGGGGAATTTTGCTGCAGATGTTCTGTAGTTATGACCAGTTAAAATGATTGATATTAAAAATCACACTTTGCAAGACCAGATAAATCCTTTCTTGCAAAGGCAGCAAGACCCAACCAAAGTATGGCTTTTATCTAAATTACTAAAAAATAAATGAATAAAAATAAGTTTGGTAATTTTTCTACCCCTTTAGGTGGAGAGATTAAATGTTTTAGATAGTTTCTGCATCTGAATTCTTGTTCCTGTTTTGTCTGCTATACATAGTCAAATGTACATAATGAACTAGTGCCTAATGATAACCTGTTGTGCATAATAATACCAATTAAAAGGCAATGTTACAGGAAAGGGAGTTTTTCATACTAATGTTTGTAAATGAACAGATTTAGATTTAGGGCTGTTCTCATGCTTCCTTTCCTATAGATTTAATTCTGTAGATCAGCCAATGGAAGTCTAAGAATCACAGCAGCACATAGCAAAACCACTGGTCCACAAGTTTCAGGATATTAAATGTAAAGGAAATATTGGATTCATAATTGGACCAACTGAATCTGAAGCCCGAGAAGATTAATTTTAAAAATTAGTTTACTGAATCAATGGTTTAGAAAACAAATTTATTATGACCTAGTGGCTTTACCTAGAATGTGGACTGAATTCATATAGGTTACAAACTCTGTACCTACATGAGAGACTGATTTTCTTGATTTGACTAGGACATTGGAGAGGAAGTGAGTGGAAAAGTTATTGGAAAGTTGCTACACTTGACCTTGTTTCTGCTTTTCACTGCCTTATAATCAGAGGAAAAAAGATTACTTTTTTGTTTACAGAGTAATCAAATCTCTTTTAAACAAACACATAAATAAAATACTAAAAGTAAATTGCTATTTATCACACAAGGAAATGTAAGTGCTTAACATTTTTGCTCCTTGTGTGGAATACTGGTCTGCAATATTGCAAATGGCCAGATAGCACATATAGTCAGGTAACTTGACTAGTGAGGAAAAAACACGTGTCCCTTTTTCAGCAAGGAGGGTAGCAACTTGCAACACATCTAGGAGACAGAAGAAACATGGCATCATTCTAGGCGAAAGAATCCTGCTTTGCTCTTTCTGCCATTTAAAGGTGGAAGTAGGAGGATTGGCAAATCAAATGCTGAAGAAGATGCATTTTGCACTATGGGAATTTTTGTGTTAGTTGTCTAGTGAGAAGTAGTGTCTGCAAAACACTTGGGGCCCTCGAAAGTAATATGCATTTATTTAGCACTGAGTAATATTACATTAGATAATACTTTCCATTTTCAGATTGTATTGGCTAGTTAATGTATACCACCACATGATTAAAATACACACACAGAACTCTGAGTAAACATAGGCTATTGTTTGCCCTCCCCCCCAAGTTAATACTGAAAATTGTCAGAGAAAATTCTCTTGATTTGAGGCTTAATTGTGCAGCCTAACAGTGCATAAGAAATATTTAAACATCTTCCTATTAAGTCAATGAATAATGAGAAAATTGGCTGCTGCTTTTCCCCCCAGACATTTGCAAAATTTAATTTGCAAAGTGACTATCATTCATGAAAATTTTGGAAATTGTTTCAAAAGATTTAATACAGTTAATGTCCTCTGACATTCAAAAGCTCAGGTTTTACATTTTAAGGTTCCTTTTCTAACATAAGCTTTGAAACACATGGGAATATGAACAGCAAATCAATATTTTTCCTGCAGATTCACCTTGTTTTAATTAGGTATTGAGAAAGGTCACTGTAGTGCAGGTGGTCTACCCAGTTAGTATGGAGCTGCATTTGCTTGGTTTTACAGTTTGAAGTGCAATTTAAGAAGAATTTACCACCTTGCTTCTACTGGGCCTGTGCTCTCTCTCTACACACACAGACACAGAGAGAGTGAGTGAGCAGTTTCTAGTTCATTATAGGAAACAAAACAAAGGTTTCATTCTTAGGCTCTGGGGAACCAAACTACTTTCCATTGTTATGTTGGGGTATAATATAATACTATGAACAAGTGCAGCTAGGAAACTGGATTTGGAGAGGAAATATTTTAAAGTGTGGAGCATGACTGCAAGCTTTCTGATTAAGTATCTGTAGGCAGGAGAGAAGAAAATCTTAATAAGCAGAAGATATGATGAGCCAGTGGGGCCTGCACCCATGCATCATACACTTGATCAGATTGCTGACATATGAAGCAATTCCTGCCCAAGCAAGTGATGTGTGGAATCATGGAGCGGGGGGGTCATTTTCTTTTAGGTTTTATTTGAAGGGTCTTTTATTTATTAAATTAATGAGAACAGAAGTCCTAGACAACCAACCTTTCCATGGGAGCTAAGATTCTACTTGTGATTAGAAGATGGCAGTGAAATCCCAAATTAATTCATTGATACCATCAGTTACTATCTCTCTATGCTCATCAATATCAAAATACAATGTGTTAGCATCTCTAATGAGGAAATGCATCAGCATCTGACTGAGGCCACCAATGACTTCATGGAGTTAGTTGGCAAACCAGATTGCGCTCATCAATTTGCAAACTGAATGGAGATTTTTACTGTCCATATGCTACCATTTAGTACCATAAATTTGAAATTTAGTTCCCATTGTTTGAATTACTAGCAGGTATGCAATCCAATTAAAAGGTGTGTTTGCTTTTAATTTTTAATCACTATGTCATATCGTCTCAGTCATGTTGCATTGTGGCTACCTTAGCTATATAGAGATGAATGTGCCAATCATGAGTTCATGATCTGCAGTCTCTTGGACAGTGAGCATTTGATTCAAATGAATTGATCCATTTATTTGAGATGTCTTCATGTCACTTCCAAACAGCTGCAGTGCTTGTATCTTTCTTCATTGCCAGTAATAAGTTTTCTTTACATACTCCTGCAACAAAGTAGATTAACTATGACATGACTGCATAAGCTTTTATCATTGTCATATACTGGACCTGTGTGATTTAAGCAGTTGAGCTGGATTTAAATAGGAGGAGGCTATGATATTTTAATAATGAAGATCAAGATATGGATGGCAGTGTTGTTACTAACTACATTCTCACAGTGATGGCGAAAGAAGCACTACTTCTAATGTGTGTGTTATTTTAATTTTACTGAGATGCTACTTTAAACCCTTCAGGAAGAATGTGTGTAGAGGAGAAATTTTGAGGAGATGGAGAGACATATGTTTTGCTGCAATAAGAAGTTTGGCAAGATAGCCTTCACAATCTGGATCCAAAACATTTATTATATCACCTCATGGGAGTTTTTTTTATTTCATATTATTCTGAGTTTAGGGACTCAAAAAACTTTACTTTTACCTTTGAACTTCTTTGGCTCAGTTATGTTAGAGCTAGGTAGTCAGTTGTTCAATAACACACTGCTTTCCTCCACTGTTCCAGTATCTCAATTTGCATCAGCTCAGATTAGTCCAGGCTACTGTATCATCATATGAAACAGAGCAGGACTGCAGTCTTTAGCAATTTTACCATGCTGTCAGTTCAGGCTCAATATGGGAAATACTGTATACCATGGTGTAAACTTAGGATGGATCTACAGCCTTTTAAATGTTATGTGTATAGAGCATATTTGATGCCATTTTCAATGAACAAATATTTCTCATTAGAACTGATAAGTGACAGGTAAATAACAGGAAATATTAAATCAGATGTTCTATTTTAAAAATATCATGCCATTTGAATAAGTTATTGGATTATATATATGTTAACTTGTCACTCACCTCTTTAAGTTGGACTACTATTGGAACAAATTAGTTGAACTTTTTTTCAGTAAATGTAATTAAACAAATACATTTTTGAAAACTGTCACTGAGCTAGCCATAATACTTGGGATGGGACCCATTATTAATTGAGAACTGGAAAATATTTGAGGTACAGGTAGTCCTCACTTAGTGACCGGGTTCCGTTCCTGAAACCCGGTTGATAAACGAATTGGTCACTAAACGAGGAGCAGCCCTTACCGGTATTTCAAGCATAATGTACTTTACTGGTAGTGGGTTTTTCAACCATCGGTAGATAGTTTTAATGTCACCTTTGCATCATTTATAACATTTTTAATATATATTTTAAATGTTTTAAGCTCTAATGTACTGAACTTAGTTTGCATAGTGTACTGTAAATATAGGTAATCTGAGAGAGTTGATGCGAGTTCTCGTACATCGCCATAATACCAACTCATCAGAGAGCTGGTCATAACTCTGAGGGGTCACTAAACGAGTAGGTCACTAAGTGAGGACTAGCTGTATTGCAGTTTACTGAGAACATCAGCTAAGTGAAACTCTTGTTGTCTCCTGCACTGATAGTGCTGTGTAAATATCAGCATAAAGCCCTAAAAACAAAAGTGATCTATTTCAGAGTCTTCCCAGAGCACATGTTCATATCTCAATGCTATCAGCATTAATTAAAACCACAGTGAGCACCTCTGCTTAATATGCAGAAGGTCCTGGGTTCAAGCCCCAGGGGGTTGGACTTGATGATCTCACGAGGTCCCTTCCAACCCTATGATTTGATTGATTGATTTCTACTAGAGATATAGAAGTCAATGAAGTAATACCATCTAACATCAGCTGAGGAGCTGGCCCTTAGTTTTAAATGTTTTGAAATTCTTTATTACTTAGAAACTAGACTGTAAGGCTTCTTTTGAAATGGAGAAATATTTTTTTCTTAAAGATAGTTGGGCCACATCCAGATGAGATTCTGAATGAGTGATGTAGCTTCTGGCTCTTTGTGTGAAAGTTACACAATCTTAGCCTCTGATCCACTTACAGTCATATACAGACTCACAAACAAGGAGTTTGTCATACTCACAGTTAGATTAGGTGAATCCTGAATTTGACCCAGTGAATCTAAATGAGTGTAAGGAGGTCTAAATGGGTATAACTGACATGTCTAAGGGGTGTAAAATGAAAACCAAACAACAAGCAGTTGTAAGTTAAAGAAGGCCAGCTTCTGTAAGACCACACTTTGCTTGATCTAAAAATTTCAAACCTGATGGGGAAATAAGAAGAGTTTCATGTAGTAAAAGCTTTCAAATGTCAACTTTCTTAGCTCTGAAAAGGCAGTCTGGTAATACAGTCCATCCTCGATTTCCTGGATTATATGGGGGGAGGAGGTGTCTGAATTTGAGCAAGTCCGGAAAATTGAAAGCTGGGGGGGGGTAACCTAGGGGAGCACAGGGAGCTGGTGGCACAGTGGAAGGGTGCTTTCCCTACCACTGGCCACAATGTGGCAAAGGCCAGGTGGGGGCTGCTGCTGCCGTGGCCATAGCCTGGCTCACCAGGGTTGGGTGGGAGGGGTGCTTTCCCCCGCTGGGGCCATAATGCAGCAAAGGCCAGGAAGGGGCCACTTCCTCTGCTGCGGCCAGAGCCTGGGCTGGAGGGGTACTTTCCCCTGCCATGGCCACAACGCGGCAGGGGAAAGCACCCTTTCACCCAGGCTTTCACCATGGCAGCAGAAGCAGCTCCCTGCCCAGCCTTTGCCACATTGTGGCTGCGGCGGTGGAAAGCCCGCCTCTCACTCAGGCTCCGGCCATGGCAGCGGAAGTGGCCCTCTGCTCCGCCTTTGCTGTGTTGTGGCCACGGTGGGGAAGCACCCCTCTCGCCCAGTCCTGGAGAGTCTCGGCCACCACGGCCACAGTGTGGTCCACCAGGGCTTGGGGGGGGGGGTGCCTTCCCCCTGGGCTTGGTGGAGCGCAGGTCACTGGCAGCAAGGTGGGGGGAGGTTATGGAAGGGTTCAGGGAAGCTGGCAGCAGGGCAGGGGGGACGGTCTGAATCTTCCGAAGTCCGGAAAATTGAGGATGGACTGTACAGTGGTTCTCAGTCTTTTGCAGTTTGTGACACACTTGGTGGTATATCGCAACCCTACAGGACACACCTGCCCAGCTCCCACAGGCCAAATCTAGCCATCTCCCCCACTCTCCTGGACACATTTATCACTGTGTGGTGACACAGTAATCTGTCACAACACAGGAACCACTGTGTTAATAGCAAAAGAGTGTTTGCTGATCAGTTCAGTTCAGTTACGGAATGTCCTTTATTACAACTGCAAGCCTTTATAATTCATCCATTTGAATTTAAAAATTGGACTGAAAGTAAATGTATGCTTTATGTGGTCAGCCAGGATACAATCTAAAGTAAAGGTACTCATCTGTTTAATAATATTTAAAATATCATTAAAAAACCATTTTTCTGAGAGTGGTTTCAGAAGCTTTGGATTTTTATTTTACTCCATAATTAAAAAATGGCAGGCCAAATTCTTCCCCATATGCCTCCAGGCAGTTCCAGTGAAATAAATGGAGTTGCTCAGGTGAAGGCCAGCTTGGTTGGGAGGTGCATGTGGACAGAAGGAGTAGAACTACAGTTTCTCCTGCTCTCCATTTATTTTAGGAATTGGAGTAGGGACTGACCTGGGGAAGGACTAGAAATTCTGTCTGGCGCTTGTCTGGGCAAGGCAAGAGGAACCCATGTAAGAAGTACTTAGGACCAGGAGCACTGTTTCTGAAAAAGGTATCTGGGGCAGAGGCCCCCAAGTCCAGCTCAGTGGGGACCATGGGGCCCTGTGACACCATGGTGTTCTCCCCCGGGGACCCATATTCTGTAGCACTTGCACTGTTGCTGGTGGACTCCTTGGGGGGGCGCCTGGCCTGGTACCACTCCATGCTCCCACAGGCCTGGGGATGCTGCTTCCAGGGGGTGCTGCCCACCCCCACGCTCCTTCCACTGTCCCCCAGCCCATGCCCAGCTCTCAAGACCCCGCCTCCCGTCAGTTATCTTTTCTGGAGCAGGGAGCCTCCTGATGTCAAATGCAACTGGGTTTAGATTTCCTATCTTGGGCCACGTGTCTGGGAGTGCAGCAGGTGGGAGAATTAAAATGGCCTCACCAGCCCCAGCTTTCAGGCATGGCTTGGGCACTCCCTAGCACATTCAGGGCCCATGCCCTGTGTGCCCAACAGTAGGGATGCCACTGCTTAGGACCCTGACCCAGAGATAAGATCTTGAGTGTAGGTAGGGGAGACAATGCAGGTGAATCCTTTCAGCCTCAATTTAGCTTCCAGGCAGGGCCGGCTCAACTATGTAAGTGAAGTAGGTGGTTACCTAGGGTGGCAGGCTTTGATGCATACCAAATTAAACAGAATTTAATTTTTTATGTATTTGAAAAAATAGATATGTTAATATATTATCTCTTATTAAACATGGAAGGGAGGATCCCAAAGTCATAGTTTGCCTAGGGTACCAAAAACCCTTGGCCCCTGCTTGCAGGAGTTTGCATTTGTGGCGTATATTGGTATGAATGACCTGGAGAAGAGAGGTTCTGGTTATTAAATTTAGGCTACTGGGATTAAATATAGATCATCAAAAAGGAGGCCACCATTTAGATATTCTTGAATGATCACTGTAAAGTGAAGGTCACTTTGTGGTGAAATCTCTGGATACAGATCTCGGATTCGAATTGTAACCCTGACAGCTGGAGTGTGCTACATGCCCTAGGTTAGGAAAAAAACAAGAAGAAAGTCAATATAATGAAAAAGATTAAATAAATAGTGAAATCTTACAGTGTAATAATAAATGTTGATTTAACTACTTGGTGTTAACTTGTTGAGTTGGCACAGTGTGGTTTAGAGAAGCAAATTATCAATACAATTAAGGAGCTGCTTTTCAACCACAGAGGTAAGGAAAAGGGTTAACTGTAAGAAAGATTTAAAAAAAAAGAAACACAGAATTGCTCTGGAGGCTATTTAAGAACACCATATTAGAGGCACAGATGGTATATATACCTCTGAGTAAAGAAAAAGTAAAAAGGAAAGAGTGAATCTGGCATAGTTAAGCAAAGAAGTGCATAAGCTTAAAGGGACACCGTCAACTTAAAAATCACACCTCTCCAAAAATATGTTACCTACTACTGTCGCAGATAGCACCTATGATTAGTGTAGCAACAGATTAGAGAAAAAAATTGTTCTCTACTTTTCAGTATGTTTATTTGAGCCTCATGAAAAGTCCACTGAAGTCAATAAAAAACTTTCCACCGAGTTTAATGAACTTTGAATCAGGTCCTATGTTTGAGAGTACTTTGCATACAGCTTCTTTGTTTTGACTGAAGTCGGTCAGTTTCCTCGTTTATTCCTCCCCATAACAACAGGGGAGACAAACATTTGCTTTTTTTCTCAACAGGGGAAAATGACTTAAGAAGGCTGCATGGGATTTTTACTGGAAATGCTACCCTTTTTTTGCCCTTAAGAGAAACTCCCATTTAAAAAGTGGAAATTCTATATAAGTGATTAGAACACGAACATGCCAGATAAAATACACAATAAAAATAAAGGGGACAAAAAACTTATCTGAAGGACAAATGTACAAAGATAGCTAGAAAATTAAGAACATATCTAATCATATTAGAAGCAAGAAAGGTGCATGCATGACAAGCTCTTCTTGACCACCAAGTGGTGAGTAAGGCAGTCAGAAATGGTGAAGGAGCGGAAAAATCAGATTAAGTTTATGCATCAGTCTTTACTGTAAAAGAATATGAGAAAATTCCTATTCCAAGGCCACATTTCACAGGGAATCAGAATGCATCCTTAACAGAAACTGAAGTCTCTAAGGAGGAAGTTATGGAGCAACTTTAGAAACTCAAGTGCAGTAAATCACCAGGACCAGATGGTATTCATCCGAGTGTTCCTAAGGAAATAGAAGTGTGAAATAGCAGAGATATTGTCAAGGATATGCAATATATCATTAAAACAAGCAACTGTTTCTGAAAATTTGAAAGTGATTGTGTGGTGCCTATCGGGGAAAAAAAAATTGAGAGAGAGAAAAGGGAATTCTAGTTTGGTGAGCTTCATGTTAGTGGTAGGAAATCCAGCTGAGTCTCTAAACTAATTCTTATTTTATAAAATGACAGAATAGTGCAGCTTTTGGTTACGTATAATGTGATTAATAAACCAGCATTCTTTTTAAAGGGAGAATTGGGCTTCAATTTGTTAGAGTTCTTTAAAATGTGATAACATAGGAGATAAGGGTGAATCTGGAAATAATTAATTAGGATTTTGGGAGACATTTGCTGAAGTCCTTCAGAAGGTTGAGCATACGAAAAACCAGTGTTTTGGTTGAAGCCTGCCATCCAAGAGGTGACTGCCTATCTTCACTAATGTGTGTATGCAGACCTAAATTTCACCCTTGGGTGCCTACAGTTAGGTATTTATATTAAAGTTGCTTGATTTCTAGGGGTATTGAGCGTATGGCTGGTTGAAAAATGTTTTATCCCCACACCTGCAAAATATTTGGATGAAAATGTGGAGGAAGTTTGTCTAATTTTCTATAGAAAATTTAGGGGTATTTTTTTGTTTTGTTTTAAATTCAAGGACCTTCCTCCAAATCAGTCAAAAATGAAAGTATTTTGATTTTTTGGCTGAAATATTTTGGTTTTTGACTGTTTGGTCTTTTAACAAAAAATTAAAATTAGCTACATACAGCAAACACTTTTTGCAAAAAATGAATTTACTTAATGAAGCTCAATTTTTTCATTGAAAAGCAGTTTTGATGGAATTTGTTTGACCAGCCTAAGCTGTTTTCCACAATTTCTGCTGATATCTGTAATGAAATAGAATTGGCTAGCTTTTATATAGCATATTTCATTGGTAGAGCTCAAAGCACTGTACACAGGAGAGCTGTATCATTACCTCTATATTACCAATGGGGAAACTGAGGTACAGAAATTAATTTGACTTGCATAATAGGCCAGTGGCAGAACCAGGAACAGAACCCAGATCTGAATTCTTAGGTTAGTGCTCTATCTGCATACCTGTAAATTTCAGTGTCTAATTTAGGCACCCTGATGTGAAATTTCTGGATTTGCTCGGTATTTTGAGATTTTTGAGAGTAAATACTACCATCATTAAGACAACTAAGAAAAATAACCAAATAGTTAGAGCAAAGTCTTGTCATAGTTTAAAAATTAATAAAGTAATGGGAGATGCTGCTGCTTTTCAGAGCAGAGAGGATCATCCTGGCCTACCACAGGGCAAGGATGCTGGAACTTCTAGAGAGCCGTAGGGGAGTATGGCCCAATGGTGCCTTGGTTTGTGTACCATTGCCTTACATCCCAGCAGCACCCTAGCAGCTTGTCCCTACCCTACATCCTCAAAGCACTCCCTACTGTCCTACCAGCCTGGAAAGGATCTCTAGGAGCCAAGATCCTTGCCCCAACCAGGCACTGCTGGCCCCACCCATTTGCTGTGCCACCTCAGGGAGTGCCTATAGTGATAAATGTTATTTACTATATTTATTAATTTTGTGTAGAAAGTAAGCCGCTAACTGATGATCAGTGAGCCATAGGAAAGCCCTAGAAACATTCCCCTTTCCCCCTCCTCCAGCTTCCTTGCCAATGTCATTATGTGAGCCGAATGGCCCAGGAACACCTATTCTAGGTGTACACTATTGAAGGTTCCCATAGGCTGTAGTGAGCCACCTGTGGCCAATTATACCAACTGGAGGGCAGGTATCCTCCACTGGAACAGCACAAAGCAGCTGCATTGTACCCAGGATCTGGGCTGCCAAGAAGTCCAGCCTGCATTCCATATAAAATAATGGACAAATGTTAGAGGGGAAGAAAGTTGGTTTACACACAACAGGGGATAAAAGCAAAGTGGCACATATGTTTTACTGGACTGGGCAATGATTTCTATTTATATGTAGAATTACAAAGATAGCCACTGAAAGGAATTAAGAGGTGTAATAGATTGGGAGTTTAGTAAAGCATTTAATATGACATCCCATGAAACTTGCCCTGAGGTTAATTCAAGTCAGGTTGGATATGGATGCTGTCAACTAAACTGAAAACAGGCTCATGGACTGTATACAGAGGGTAACAATGAACATACAGCATCACATGTTATGGATAGAGCTGTACTCTTAGGACCTGTGGTAAGTCTGGTCTTACTTAATATTTCATTAATTGTCTCCAAGAGGGAGAAGACAGCATGTTCATGAAATGTGCAGATGATACTAAGCTGGGAAGAGTTGCAAACACAAATGAGAACACAGAGTAATTCCCTCAAGAAAGTGTAAATATTGGCAGAAAGCAACTAAGTTCATTTCAGCCTGGAAAAGTGTAAGCTAATGTTATAGAGGAGAAAATACAGTGAAACTCATTTATTCAGTGAAAGGAAGATATTTGGATAGTGCTATTAAACTTGAGAGTGAGAATGGCTACCAAATTAGATACTGAGACAGCCAGAAAGGAAGTAGCTGTATTTAAATGTGAGATACCTAGGGTGTGGAGAAGCATTAAACTACAGGAAAATGAGGCAGGGATGGTGGTTGTTTTAGTAGGCATAGTATAGAGAAAGAAATAGCAAGATTTGGTGGTAACCTGAATGTTGAGCGTGAAAGACAAAGAGGAGTCAAAAATGATGACAAGTTTGCTAGGCTGGCTAATAACAAGAAGGATGGTGATGTTAACATCAGTTGAGAAGGAGGAGAAGAAGGTTTAAGAGAAAAGATAAGTTCATCTTCTGCTATTCTGAGTGACTGGGATTAGACCTATTAGTATGGGGGGCATTGTCCTGAAGGAAGCCCTGCCACTTGGCCTGTTTAAAACTGGAATGGACAAAACACCAATAAATGTACATTAAGGAACAACTTGACAATGGTAGGGAAATTGGCTATGTGATCTTGTAGGTATTTTCTGTCTCTGACTTCTATGCTGCTATGAAAATTAAGGTGGTAGTAAGTATATGGCAAAACATAAAGTCTGCTTCACCAGACTGTCATGTTAACCCATGGAATTCATTGCTACAGGCCAGAGTGAAAGACCTGATCTACACAGCTTTGAATTAAATGGGAGTATTTGCATTGACTTGAATGGGAGTTGGATTAGGCACTAAATTAAGTAGTGAGAGTCACTTTAAAACAGGTGGAATAAATTGATGGCTATTAACATAATTTATAGCTATGCTAGTTAAGACAATAACAGGAACCAAGTCTCATATATCAGAGCTATTGCCTGCCAGGATCATCCCTGGACAAATTCTACAACTGAATATATTATGGAGCATTTTTCCACTTTCGGCTGAAACATCAATTGTTGGCCACTGTCAGAGGCAATTTGCCGGATGAGTTGGACAAATGGTATGATCAGTATGGTGAATCCTATGTTCCTAATCAGAATGGTTGCACTGATGGCATATCAAGCATGAAGGACTCTATGCACATAATCCAAATGTCAACAGAAGTGTCCTATTCAGTGGGCCAAATTCATAGCTGGTGTAAGCAAACACAATTCAGATCAATGGACTTATGCCTGCCTATGCCACTTGTGATTTTGGCTCAGTATGTGAATTGTAGTTGCTCCATTTACTTAATGTTGCATCTGGAGAAGCGATAAACCTGGTATAATATCAGTGGAAAGTTTGGTTTTACTTCTTTATATTTTATATAACTTTTAATCTTAAATAAATGATTTACAAGAACTCAATGCACTGAAAATGCAGATATAAATGTTTTTGAAAGGATTTTTCTCTTCTAATTTAAAAAAAATACATTACTGGTTAGACTAAAACCAAAGGAAATAGCAATATTTAGGATTAATTTCAACAGCCAAAAGCAGTTAAAAACTGCTTTAAGAGAGAAGGCATCATCTTTAATTCACTGTAACTTATCGCACCTATGGTGGATAGTTCAGCAAATGTAATGGCTAAGACCCCTGTGATGTGCAGGCACTTTCATTATGCCTAACACTTCAAAATGAAGAATTTAATGCAGTTTATAAGCTATGCAACAAGAACTTCAGTTATTGGTTTAATATTAAAAAGTTCAGTATGCATAAATAAACTTCACAAAACATCATTGCCCCTGTATTTTTAAACCTAACACAGCGTCGTTTCTAAATCAACTAATTCTGAATGTATTTGCTTTAGGTATACTCTTTGAAACATTTACTTTATAATTTTAACATTTATATTTAATTTTACTGAACTAAAGTTAAATCACAGATCAAGATATATATTTCCATATTAATAAGTAGCTTCAGCGTCAAGCCACAGGGTAAAATCCTAGCCCTGCTGAAGTCCTTGGCAAAACTCACGTTGGCTTCAATAGCATCAGGATTTCACTGAAAGACTCAAGCCATCTGTGAAGACTAACAGTGACAGGCAAGGGAAGGAGATGGGAGTGTGTGTGTGTGTGTGTGTGTGTTCTACATCTAACACACCTTCAACAGCAAAAGGAAAAGAAGACACTTTAATTTATCACTGATGTTAAAAATAAGCGAGATTCAACTATGAAAACCCACATCAAATAGCCTGTTATGCTGCAAATTGCCACAGGCCTTAAATAAACAAAGGGGAGCCACTGTGACGCATATCTTTGCTCCTCTACCATTCCAGCTACTCCTTTCTTCTGCTTTACTTAATACAACGCTTTCATCTTTCACAAAATAGCTACCAAGTTTCCATCCTTTGTGTGCCACATTTTATTACACTCCCTAAAATATGTGGGTTAGGGTGAAATATGACAAATACTGTTGTGGTAATATTCTGTGTTTGTATTGTCATTATTTTGTCTTATGTACACGTGCCTAGATTTTCTTGCAAGACATTAAGATTTTCAGCAGATTCCTTTCTAGGTCCTTAACATGGCTTAATTCATCGACCCATTAAACAGTAATTTCTTCTGTGCAATAGAGATTATGCTAATTTAGGTTGCTATGATGAATCATCTTTCCATTCTTTTGTTACATTAATCATAGGAGCAGATGTGAGTTTGTTTGGACACAGCAGGCTGACAACATCTTATTCATGGTGATATAAAATTCAACACATGAAGCAAGGAATGACTTTTACAAGTCATTTTCTTGTTTCCCAGCATTCTACAATGTTCTGTATCATTCTGCAGAACTCCATGCTAAATGTGATCAGCGTGGATTAAGTATTATTCATGACAATATTCCAAGAGATACAGGACCAGATGGAGGAAACATCTTCACATGTTATTTCCATCAGAGTTCGGGCATAGATTTACCTGAGAAAATAAACACATGAATAAGCCATTCTCATTTCTGGATCTCATCTTGTGCACATAAAAGAGTAGTCTCAGTTTTAAATAGGTAGTGCTGTGTTTGGCAACATCTTTGTTTCTAGTGATACCTATGTACTCTCTGTGTATGTGTTTGTATATTATCTATCTATGGTTATATAGTCTACTTACACTCACAAGAGAAAGACCGACCACAGATATACATATAAATATATTCTTTCAGAAAGATGATGTAAAAGCTTATTTACAAAGAAGCAAAGATGGTACAGCTGTAAACATTCTGCTCTTAGGCAATCAGGGCCTCAGCAGGACCACCTTCTAAGAAGCACAGCTGTACAATTCCCTTTGCTCTGTGGAAGGCTCTGTGCCCTACATGCAGTTTCCAAGCTACATTTAACACAATTGCCCATCAGCACTTAGAAAGCAGTTACTACAGAAACCCAGCAGAGACCAATTAGTCACATGATTAAATTAATTAAAATAACCCAGGGTATCTGCCATTTTGTTTCTTTCTGCTACAGATAGCACATGACCTAGACAGAGCAGTAATTGGTCAGCCTTATTGTTGTTCTGTCTAATCCTAGAATTGTACATATGAAGAAAAGAGGTGCTCTTGATTTTTCCTTTTCTGTAGGTCTGTGTTATTCCACCGAACCTCTTTCCCTCACCTTTTCTCCCCATAAGCCATGTAGTGTCAAATTTACAAAACATCAGATTTAACAACAGTGGGATTTGTTATGTTTGGGATAAGAGGATTTGAAAACATTTTCAATTGCACTGTTAAGACTTTTGGAGGTCTTTAATGACAGCTTTAATAACACTTACCAGAGAGAGCTCCGTAATATGTATTAGCACTTGATCTGAGAATTCTGAAACTCTGTGGAAAGGCTGTATGTTGAATCTTTATTTCTCAAATAATAGTGTTATTACAATTGGGCATGTTTAAGTGGTACAAGCTGCCTGCGGTGTAATGTTGTCTCTCAATAAAGAGTGGCAGTTCAGTAGCCTCAGTCATTTTAGAAAAGATAGAAATATACAATCTGATGCTAGCTTAGTAAATCCTTGATTTCTCCTTGATTCTTTGGATGTCCTTTTAATAGTATTCTCAAAATATCCATGTAGTCAAAGGCATTTCCATTATACCAATATAGTTCTTCTCTATGCACACAAATCAACTTTACCTGCAATCTCATAAAACACAAAATAGTACTATTTCCATCACATCAAAGATTTGCTGGTGACTGTTCTAGTAATCTTGATCCATTGCACCAAAAACATGCATATGATGTTGTTGCTACTTGCTTGTTGGCACAGATTAATGCATTAAACCCTTGTGTGTGTGTGTGTGCGCGCATGCATGCACGCCGAGTTAAAAAGTGGTGTGCTTTTCTGATGCAATTCCTATACGAACAGATTTAACAAAATGGCATGCATAAATTACATGGCTCTTGTGCATTAATTTGGGCCTAACAGAGCACGTGGCAGCAGTGTTATATCTACAATGGATGGCTATGGGTTGGAAGAAACATAACTGAGGTTAATGTATAAATAATCAAGTGTTACAGGATTTGCAGATATTTTGGAATAAAGCAAGCAGAGCGAGTGATCCCCACTCTGCTGAAACACTGTGCACAAACACTCTGGCTAGATGTAACTGATTGACTAGCTATCAGAAAGGAGGCACAAATCTGGCAGTACTGATTATGAGACAAAATCTCATCATATAACTAAATCCCTGCCCACCACACTAAAGGCAGCAGCAAAGTGAGCCTCCACCAGATCCTCTGACTTGCCTTGAGCTGAAGCAAAGTTTCTGGCAGATATACTGTTGCTATGAGATTTTACAGGAATAGTTCCCTCCTGGCCCACATGACCTGTATTGGCATACAAAAGAATTACCAAACATGTACAAATACTGACACAGGAGACCCTGTGTTGTGTGTTTTCATTTCACCTGTGTTTCATGTACTGCACTTATTACAGAGTACATGGACACTCTGTCATATAATATTTGATTCAGTTATTTTTCTTAGCAGAAATAGAAAAATTGAAAGACCCGACTCTTCACTCGATTACTCTTATTTTACATGGGTGTAATTCCATAGAAGTCAATGGAGCTACATCACCATAAACTAGGAGTAACCATTAGGAGAATTCAGCCTGAAGAATTTAAATGCAATCATACATTTAAAAAAAAATGCCTGGTAAGTTTAGTCATAAAATGATAATGCAAAAGATGGCACTTTAAGTAAATATGAAATGGGAGTTGAAACTTAAAATGAATTGATCAGCCTACTAAATTCTCAAAGATGTCTCATCAGTTATGACTGAAAGAAGCAATTATTTCAGATTAGAGGAATGAGAAGTTCTTACCACTAATTCATATCATACTACCTCGCTCCTAAAAAATTAACTCAGCTGAAAGCAAAGGGTAGAAATCCCAGTAAGTGTCAGCAGCTGAACACTGTCAAAACTGTGCAGAATTCTGAGATATCTGGAATAAAGAGGGAGGGAATGATTTCAGCAGTATGCTCTTCATACATCTCTTGGTACAGTTTTCTGTCTTCTTCCTGAAGAACAGCTGGGATCCCCAACTCCGGTTAGAGTCTGACCCTGATACGAATGAAGGAGAAAAGGTAGTAGAACTGTGGAGTAATATAGAGGGTATGTCTATGCTGAACACTAAGCCTGGGCTGGAACTCCAGTTTGAGCCAAAGCCCCTCTTCAGTCCACACACAAATCAGTCTGACTAGGCATCAGCAAGCACTCAGGACCAGGGTCTAGGACTCTGCTATGGAGGTTGGTCAGAGCCTGAGCCTCCCTGTGACTTAGGTAAAAGGCCTCCAGTACTGGAGGGGTGGTGGCGGATGGGATGGTGGAGCACCAGGCCAATGACCTGCTCAAAGCTAGGGGGGAATGAGGCTGCTGTGGGTCAGTGGGGGGAGGGTACAGTGCTGTGCTCTGGTCTGGGCTCGCTGGCCCTTCACAATGAATGGAGGTTAGGGGATACAGGAGGAACCCCTCAATGCCTTCCTCCCTGCATGTGGTGAAAGGCTGACCACTGCATGACATACAAGGCACCAGGCTGTGGGACTGTAATGGCAGGTGAGTGCAGGGTAGAGGGTACTTGGGGCTGGAGTCAAGGTTTGTGGGGTCAGAGATGGTCAGGAAAAGGGGCTGGGGACTTAGGGTGTGGGACCAGGAGAAGTGAGTGGGGGAGCAGGAGAAGTGAGTGGGGGAGCAGGAATGGAACAGGGGGCAGAGGAAGTGGCTCAGGGCAAGGGGCAAGGTGTGCAGGGCTGGGGGCAGAGAGGAAGGTGCACAGCAGGTAGGGGAAGGGGCTCAGAGCCAGGAGCTCAATGTGCGGCACTTGAGGGAGTAGGGGAATGTGTGCAGGGGAGGACAGGGAAGGGGCTCTGCATTGGGGGCAAGGTGCTCAGGTTGGGGGAGGAGCCTGGATCTGAGAGTTGAGGGGGAGGAGACGGGGAACCTGCACCTCAAATCTCTTTTCTACATAACATTGTCCTTGGTCCTGGCTTAACTCAAACCCTTCAGCACTGCGCTATCCTGCTCAGTCCAGGTCCTGCTCAGTGCACTTGCAGTGTAGATGCAATGGAGCTCAAGCCCAGGCTTGTGTTGTAGACAAGCCCACAAAGTCCACAAGCTTGCATCTCACAGACCTGGGTTTACTGTGCATTGTAGACTTACCCATAATGGCATTCTTTATAGTGGAATAAATTTGTGAAAGAGCACCTAGATGTTACTGTGATGGACGATATAGAAATGTGTATAGGAACGTTAGCAATTATAGTATGGGACAGGTATAGCAGAGTAATAAGAATGATGCTGCGATTTGAAGATCTTGGGTGGAGGCCTCACTCCATTGGATTCACATGTTCATGGAAAATTGACTAAACTGAGTTTGAACAGTTTAAAAGAAAAAAAAGGATGAGAATGGGAACTCAATGATGGACATGCAGTTCAAGTCTATGTGTCTGGAAGAACTGCATCCGAGGGTGCTGAGGGAATTGGCCAATGTGATTGCAGAGCCAGTAGCAATTATCTTTGACAATGCATGGTGAATGGGGGGAGATCCTGTATGATTGGAAAAAGGCAAATATAGTCCCCATTTTCAAGAAAGGGAAAAAGGAGGACCTGGGGAACTACAGACCAATCAGCCTCACCTCAATCCCTGGAAAAATCATGCAGAAAGTCCTCAAAGAATAGGGGTTTGGTGCACATGATTTATGAGGAGAGACTGAAGGAACTAGGCTTATTTAGTCTGCAGAAGAGAAGACTGAGGGAGGATTTGACAGTAACCTTCAGCTGTGAAGGGGTGCTCCAGAGAGGAGGGAGCTAGCTGTTCTCAGTAGTAACAGAGGACAGAACAAGGAGCAATGGTTTCAAGTTGCAGCTGGGGTGGTCGAGATTGGATATTAGGAAAAAGTTGCTCACTATGAGGGTGGTGAAGCATTGGAATGGGTTACCTAGGGAGGTGGTGGAATCTCAGTCTTTGGAAACATTTAAGGCCTGGTTAGACAATTCCCTGGCTGGGATGATTTAGTGAGAGTGGTCCTGCTTTTAGCAGGGGTTGTAAGAGGTGACCTCATGAGGTCCCTTCCAACCCTATGATTCTATGATTCTGTGCTTCTTAAATGATTGACTAGAGATAATAAAATATTACAAAGCTATGTGAGTTGGTGTCACGTATTAGAATAAATGTAATCAAAGCCA
This sequence comes from Podocnemis expansa, assembly GCA_007922195.1. Lineage (NCBI taxonomy): Eukaryota > Metazoa > Chordata > Testudines > Podocnemididae > Podocnemis > Podocnemis expansa. The sequence goes on from ML681979.1 coordinate 54,801,513, forward strand.
GATAGTAAAGGGCTCAGAGTGAAATGTTTTTGCCCACTGCGACATAGGAAATAGCTAGTATGGGGCCAAAACCTGAAGCCTTAAGTCACAATCTAATTTTTGGAGATGCTGAGCGCCACAGCTTCCACTGACTGTAATGGGAGTTTTAGGTATTTAACACCATTAAACCACAGGCCATTAGATTTTATTAGTGCCTTGAACAGGCCGACTCTGAAGTCAGTATAAAGTTTGTCTGATAAAGGTTTGAGTGAAATTAGAGTACAGACATTAGTATTTGGTCTACAGATTGAAAGAAAAGTGAAAGTGGATGAAAAAATATAGAGTGATTACTGTTGATGTACTTGTGAAATGCTTGTGGGCCAAGAGATCCATGAACAGTCTGCAAGCTGAAGTCAATTACATCATCAAGTGATAGTGCCAAGCTCAGAAATGTTACTAGCTGCCTTCATATCAGGCAGCAGATAGTGTATATGGAAGACATGGGCAATTTTTCTTGATCCTACAAATAAGTCACTGCCGTTAACTCAAAAGAGTGGATGAACCTATGGTACATGTTTACTGAGTCTTTATCCACTCCTGAATATCTGATCTGGTGGCTATCTCATACAGTTATTTGGGTAGAAAGAATCCCTTGTAGGTTATTGGAGTCATTTCCTGCACAGCAACAGGATTCATATATTTTATTCTTAATAGGTTTTCTCATTGGCTTTACTAGGCAAAAGGATATCATGTATAGTTTGAAAGAATGTGAGGACATGAGCTACTTAGGTGCAGTAAAGTCTTTTCCTCACTCATTCTTGAAATTCAGTGAACTACTAACCTAGTTTGTCCTATATGCAGGATTAGACTGTAGGGATGAAGGGCATGATTGTGCTCACTCTCACTTTTTTTTTTTTTTTTTTACAGTGACATTAATGGAGTTACTTCTGGTTTATATTGGTGGTTAGACCCGCTGCTTTGTGCATGAGTCTGTAGTATTTGTTATTTTGAAGAACCATGCTGTTTGTGTTCTTGATTGGAAAGTCTGTACAATATGTGATATATGTTTGGAGGGATCTGTCTGACTCACAGGCAGAAGAGGCAGAAAAAGAAGAGGCAGTTGTTGATTCCAGTTAAGACAGACATGGCTTCTTCTGACCTTGAGACAGCTTGATAAAATCCATTTTTCACAACCATGTTCTAGATCAGTGGTTCTCAACCTTTTGCAGGTCGCAACACACTTGGTGGCATATCATGACCCTACAGGACAAACCAGCGCCAACCCCCCTCCCAATCCAGCCATCTCTTGGTCTCCGCAACGCACTTACTAGTGTGTGGTGACACAGTAAAGTGTCCCAGCATAGTGGTTGAGTACCACTTACGTTATCATGCAAAGCAGATCTCGATGACTGCTTTGGATGGATTTTTTTCCCCCGCCTAAAGCTTCATTCTGGTTAATTTTTTGCAGGCAGGCTCTTGCACTCTATATATTTCCTTCTTGCTTTGTAACAGCTTTTCCATTCAGTCTCCCTTGCACCTTATTCTGCATCTACAGCTTTCAACATTTTGCGTGCGCATGCTCATCCTTCTCACATACGGTACTCTACCTACCCCTCTGTACTTTCCTAACATACCTTCCCTGCTTCTTCTTTTACTCACCCCAATGACCATGGCCAAAACAAATAAGTGAAAGTGTTTTCCATGTATTCTGCACAACTAAAATGCAGTCATTTCCCACAACAGCACAATGTTATGTTTTTAGCATAGGCAGAGTTTGATTTCTATATTTGGAGAGACAAGGGGATCAATACTGTTAATAATAGCTATAGGCAGGACTTAAAGTGTAATTTGGGGGGCCCCAGAACCCTCCTAATTAGGTGGGCCCCCTTCCTGCATGGATGGCCCCCCCCTTCTGCATGTCCAGGCCCCTCTCCCACAGCACCCATCTCCTGCTCCCACACGCCAGCACGCCACCCCACCTCCCCCAATACCTGCCCCCCAGTCAACCCCCTGCCCCTAATATTCATTCATCTGTCCTCAATGTCTCCCAGCCCTGGTGTTCACTCCAAAATCCACCCCTGCCTCTGATACACAGCCCCATCCCACCAGCCACTTCCATGTCCCCAATATCCCCCAACGTGAGCTGGCTGCCCCAATACTCACCGACTGCTGCATGCCGGTGCTGGGGACAGGCTGTGCTTGGAGGCTTCTGCCTCCAAGAACAGTCTTCCCATGGGCAGGGGAGCGCAGGGTTGCTCACGTGCCGCTCCATGCTCCCCTGCCTGCCAGAAGGCAGTGGAAGCTGTTCCGGGACTTTCTATTCTTAGGGACTCAGCATTTGGGGCCCCTAAAAATAGCAAATGGAACCAGAACACTGCGTTCCGGGGCCCGCTATTTAAAATAGTGGGCCCAGGAACGCAGTGCTCTGGTTCCATTTTCTGTTTTTAGGGGGCCCAGAACATTGAGCCTCTAAAAATAGTAGGCCCCAGAATGGCATTCCAGGCTGTTCCAGCATACTTTAACCCCTGGATATAGGTCTAACTTCTGGACTCCCTGATTGTTCGTTGTACTTAATTTCACTACACGAATTCACAAAGATAGTTTGCGTTCATTATTTAATCACTCTTAATTTTTTATTTTAACTTAATTATTTGCTGCGTTTACCAGTTGCCACTTAAAAATCAACAGTAGCATAAAAAAACAAATTCTCACATACACAGAACTGAGCTCTTTCATAGTTACACTGTAAATTGTGTCTCCCTGGTTTTAGAACTATATAAACATACAATACACACATTAAATAAATCCATCAGTAAAGCCTGTCCCCTTTGCCTGTCTGCCTAAGCACATTCCACTCACATTTAACCTTCCCTGTTTACCTGTCACTTGCCTGCACTTAACACAGGCAATGCTGTCCATTGTCCACAGATACTTGGGAAGCAGCTCAGAACTTGCCTTCACTTGCTACATAGTGTTACCATTGCCAAATAGAACATGACCCTATGTCTAGACCCCTTGTTTCTGAGGTGGCTAGTAAAACTGAGAGGGCCCCAAGTTGGAGATCTCCTTTGCTGGTCAGAAGTTGCTCTTCTGCCCTCCCCAAATGTAGCCTGTGTAGGGAAAATGAGCTGAATGCACAGAGTGCCTGGTGGCATTGCTCTCCCCTACCTCCAAACATTCCTCTGTGGGGAGGAAGCAGGGCCAAATAGAAAGGAGACATCTGGGTGCATCCCTTTGCATTGCCTCAGTGATGTATGCAGTTTGTGGGCAGTCAACTCCCCCCCAGTCTCTGCTCAAGTTTTTGTTCCTATTATTTTGCTTAAATATCTGCCTTCTAAATTTTCCTGAAGCTGTGCCTATGCATGCCCCTCAGGCTAGAAAGTCACAATAATACTTTCACTGCCCTTTCTCCCCACCCAACTCATCATCCAGGGACTTTTACAACACGACTGCACAGGTAAAGGCTACATACAAGAGCATTCATGTGCTATGCTGACCACCACTGCACAAGTAAAAAGGAAGATAGTGGACACTAATAATTTCATTAATTTCAATGCTTACAGCAGAAAATTAGCGATTTTCCTCATTCTGTAGAAAAAAATGCTACTGTGGGAAGTACAGAATGATTTTGAAGGGAATTTCCTGCAAATTCCTTCAATAGATCCCAGCACCCTTCTTCCTTCCTCTGTATCTCTTTCTGTGATGATTCCTTGTCCCTCTGTGTATTCTCTCAAGGGCTCTCAACATAGCTTCTTTAACTGCTGCCTCTCAACCACAGCCATTGCTTTCAAGGAACACCTGGGGTGAAATCCTGGACCTGTTGAAATCAGGAGGAATTTTGCTCCTGACTTTACAGGGCTAGCACTTCACCCCAGCTGTCCACCTTGAATAAACACAGGATGAGACACAGAGATCTCCAGGTGCTAAAGAAGGGGAGCAGGATGAGACCATGCCCCTCCTTTGAGAACATGACCTTGGCAGGGGTGCAAAAGGAGGCCACCTGGAGTTCCAGACATGTTCCCTCAGGCCCTTGACTAGAGTTAGATGCAGAACCCATAGGTTGCAGTGACACTGCCACTCAATTAAATTTGGCATGTCTGTCTCTCCATAATGAGGGAGTGGCATTCAAACCTGGTGCACAGGTCACAATACCACTCTTGCTCCTTTGGCTTGCTTCCCTCTTTTCTTACCTCACCTCCACTTTTGCAGTCCTACCAGCCCCCATGTAGACAAACTAGGTTTTGGTTCAATAAAATTGTCCCGATCTATTTAATATGTAAGAAACCATCAGAAGCACCAATCCTTCTAGTGCAAGGAACACACTGAAGATAGTATAGCAAGATATGTCATTTTTATCTCTGCCTTTCTGAGCAGCTTACATCACAGCATGCTCCTGTCAATTCCACACAGATTCAAAATCATGGTAAAATGTTCCTTAGTGTGTTTCTGGACAGGTAGTCAGAGATAACATTGATACCTAACATTTATTTGAAAAGATATGTGTTTTTATATTCTGCAGAAGATTGTGTCAGAACAAAAAACAAACAAACAAAAACAAAACAGAAAAGCCAGTTATCATGATCTGTCTGTAGGATCCCTTTTCTAGAGAGTTTGTTACCCTTTATCTTTCATTAGTCTAGAATATTTACAGGTTGCATGTTGGATTACCTTGAGCACTCATTCAGCCTTGTAGAAGCACACAGAATACAGATGCCTATAGACAGGCTGCTCAGTGCTGCTCTTCTAAAACAGGATAGTCTCCTTCAATATTTCCATGTCAGTTTCCCAAACTGTATATAGATGCAACATATGCAGCTTAGACATATTTTTCAGTGGGTAGCACTAAGACAAACGGGAGCTTTGACTGGTTAAATTGTCAATTTAAAAAAACCCTTTGAAACAAGACAAATAATTGACAAGTTCCAAAGGGGTAGCAGTGTCAGTCTAGTTCAGCAAAACAGACAAGTAGTCCTGTGGCACTTTTAAAGACTAACAAATTTATTTATCCCACAAGCTTTCGGTCCCATTCTGTAGTTCCCCATCTTCAAGCATCTGACAAAGTGGGATTCTCTCCCACAAAAGCTCATGCAATTAATAAATGTGTCAGTCTTTAAAAGTGCCACAGGACTCCTTGTTCGCTAAGACAAATAGTTGTATTTTCTGTTAATTTCTTTCCTTAATGAATTTAATTAAGATCAAAGCTTTTGGAAGATTGGGCCTTGACAGGTGTCTAAAGACTGCGTCATTTGCTTTGTGCTGAATAATTACTACAATTTTGTGAGGACTATTTCTTTAAATAAGAAGAATAGTCTGTTTGTGAATAGAAATGAATGCTTTGAGTGATAGCACAATTTCCTAAAGTTCCTGCTAGTTCTCCATGGGTCTAAGAAATACCTGCAAAAAGCACATCTCTTTCAAATAAAAATCATTAGCTAGTCCCATTTAATTGTTTCTTAGTGATTTCACATAAGTATACAATACCAGCTATTTCCGCCTAGAAAAAAAAGAGTTTAATAAAATAAATTAGTTCTTCAAAAGATAGCGTGCCTGATTCTTCATTCCTTTATCAGTATAAATCTGGAGTAACTGCAATGAAATCAGCAGAATTATATTGCTGTAGAGGTGAACCAAGTGAGAGAAAAAACAGACAAGGAGTCCTGCTGTGGCACTTTTAAAGACTAACAAATTTATTTATCACATGAGCTTTCATGGGAGAAAATGCCACTCCATCAGATGCTTTGAAGATGGGGAATTTACAGAATGGCAGAAAATAAATTCAGGCAGTTGTAAGTCATAGGATCAGATCAGCCTATTACAGCAAATCAAAGCAGTTGTTTAGATTTGGACACTGGGAAACAGCATATAGAGGAAGAGTAAGTCAAATCACCTGTTGTAATGAGAAAAAAAAATCCTTAAATTCCCCATCTTCAAAGCATCTGACAAAATGGGATTTTCTCCCCTGAAAGCTCATCTGATAAATAAATCTGTTAGTCTTTAAAAGTGCCTGAGGGCTACTTGTTTGTTTTGCTGAACTAGACTAACTAGCTACCCCTTTGGAACAAGTGAGAGAAGAAGCAGACATCATATATTTTGCAATTTGCAAGTTCTTTCTATAAGCAACAGCTCTGATGTTTTGTCAATGGAATAACAAATGCTATTTGTTTAAAAAAATGCTTTTATATTTGTTTATATTATATCCTTACAAGCATTTATGGATAGTGTGTACTCTGTGGCTATGTTAATTAAAAATGCAGGTATTTTAACTATTTTTAGGTACTTTTTTTTTTAACAGTGAAATTCTTAAATGTGGGGGAGGAAAGATGAGAATTTTAAAACAGCCCTCTGCTTACAAATTTGAACTGGACACTCACCACCTGTTTTTATCGGCTGTTGTACAGAATTCCATTTTAGAGTTATGGCAGACCAGATTGGTTTGACAGAGCTCAAATTCCTACCATTAGTCTCAGATTTCAAGTTCTGAATGGCAGGTTTTTGTTTTGGGAGAGTGAGTATATTTTGAACGTTAATGTACTTCGGCACTTCCTAAATACTCCCTCTTTTATCCCTGGTTATAGTCCTGTACCCTTCCTGATACTGATTGCATGACAGTAGATTTCCTCCTGGGAGAAGAGAGAAAATTTACTTCTATTTAAATCTGTATCCAAAAGAATGACTATGTAACAATAGCATTTACTTACTTGAAATGTTGTTGTAGCTGTGTTGGGTTCCAGGATATTAGAGAAAGTTTGTGTCTTTCATCCACAGAAGTTGATCTAATAAAAGATATTACTTCACCCACCTTGACTTTCTTACTTACCATATCTTCCCCCTCCAAGTGTCATATTTGCTTAATTTACTGGTCGAAGTACATTTTATTATTGTGATTACCACAGAATCATTAGAGCTATGGAAGAATGCACTAGATCATAGATAGTCAGGTGTTTTTGGTCAGGGTCCAAATTTCATAGTCAATGTATAGTCAAGGTCTAGATTCTAGAGAAAATATAACATTAATGAGGTTAAGTACATAAAAAAGATTTCAGAGTCCATTCAAAAGCATCTGGCAGTTCAGATTTGACCCACAGTTTGCTATTGATGACCCCTTAGCTAGATTGTTTCCTGTCTTGGGCATCATCAACAAAATTGTTAGAAAAGTTTAAACTACAGAAATTTTGTTAGTGGTCTGGCAACAATGCAAAGAAACAAGTACACATATTGATTTGGTCCCAGACTTAGTTTACAGAACTGGCACAAGAAATTTTTTTTTTAAGCTGATATACACAGCACATTTGATATAGCAACTGCTGAAAGAGAATTTGAGTCCCACAATGTCAGTTTTATGGAATCTTTTCTCGTACAACAGCCACAGCTTGATAAATATCAGGGACACTCCATAGAACAAGTGTTTTAAGGCAATGACTCCTGACCTGTGGCCTGTAGATGACTGATGGTAAAGGCTGCATTTGCTGGTAGTGTGAAGGGAGGAGGTATTTCACATGCAGCAGTCTTTCTTCAGCTTTTCAGCTGCTAAATTGCACTAAATGAGGCTAAAAATACATTAAAGATGCTCCTAATAGTATTTTTTCATGTAATAAGTGACTGTCATTGTCATAGGAGTGATTGTTCACCAGCGCAAGGGGGAATCCACAGACACACACTCATAGATGTGGTCCACACTGTGAAAAACTTTGAGAGGGTCTGATTTGGTGAGATGTTAATGGTACAATCCTGTTCCCATTAGTCTCAGTAGATTATCACAGCCTTGAAGACAGTGAGAGCTCTTCTCCCCTGCCAAGTCTGAAGTTTTCAAAAAAGCGTAAGGGAGTTAGCTACTGTAGTCAGTTCCAATTGGTAATTAAGGGGAGTTGGGTGCCTAAATCCCATTGGTTTGAAAATTCCAGCCCAATTATTCAAGGCTGCGTGAAATGCTCGGAATCTCAGCTCAGAGAAACTATATACATACAAAACAAACAAGGAGTCCTGTGGCACTTTTAAAGACTAACAAATTCATTTATTGCATGAGTTTTCGTGAGAGAAAGTGCCACTTCATCAGATGCTAGTTTTTAATCAGATGCTTTGAAGAAAAAATAGCATCTGATGAAGTGGGATTTTCTCCCACAAAAGCTTATCCAATAAATGGATTTCTTGGTCTTTAAAAGTGCCACAGGACCCCTTGTTTGTTTTGCTGAACTAGACTAACATGACTACCTCTTTGGAACTTGTATGCAAGGGTTAAAGTATAATTTGGTGGGCCCTGGAACCCTCCTAAATTGGCAGGCCCCCCCACACTAATGTGGGCCCCCTCATGCACCCCAGCTCATGACCCCCAAATGCCTGCCCCCTACCCCAGCTTCTGCCCCCCACATTCCTGCCACCCACCCCAACTCCTTCCTGCCATGCACCTACCCCGCAAACACCAACCCCCACCCCAGCTTCTGCTTCCCACACACCTACCCCCCACCCCAACTCCTGCCCTCCACATACCTACCCCCTCCTTTCCTGGCCGCCATAGGGAGGGGCCCTGGCCTGGACTGAGGCTTCAGCCTACAGCCTAGTTTCAGTGAGCATGCTCAGTGAGATCAGGCTGGGGGGTGTAGTTATTAGAACTCCCTGCCCTGCCCAATGTGGCAGAATGCCATGCCGGGACCTGCTGTTTTTAGGGGCTCAGCGTTCTGGTCCCTAAAAATAGAAAATGGAGCTGGAGCGCTGTATTCCAGGGCCTACTATTTTTAAATGTAGTGGGCCCCAGAATGGCATTCCCCTGCATTCCAGCCTTCTTTAACCCCTGCTTGTATGCATACAGACACCCCACATGGTTTGTTCACTGGAACTGATTTCCAGTGAAATTTTCAACTGAAAATTTTTCCACTGAAATTATTTGACAGAAAATGAAATTATCTGCATTATCTGCAAGAAAATGGCCACAATGTTGTTATTTTCTAAGAGAATGTTTGTTTCAGGTTGCTTTGATTCAAATTAAAAATATTTTGGTTTGTTGATCTGAAATGTTTTATTTTTAGCAAATTGAATGCTAACCATTTTTCTATGGTGCTGCATTACCTCTTGGGAGTTGTAGTTTGGGTGTTTCATGCCCTCATTCTCTTCTCTGGGCTGAGCTCCTCAGCCAGACTACATCTCCTATGTTACACTGACTAGAGTCTCCCCTCTGACTGAGGTAGAGGCATGTGGGAGTGCATTGTGGAAATCATGTGACATTTCAAAACTGAAGATTTTCAGAAATCCCACTGGGGGTGTGTGGAAGGGGAATCAGTATTTCAAAGTTTTCAACCAAATTCTGGATGAAAAAGTCAAAATATCAGAATTTTTCACAGGATGGAAATTCTGTTTTTCACCTTATGTATGCAGTTAGCTGAATAGTACAGTCAGACCAGCAAAATCAAATAAGTAGTAGAAATATAATACTTAAATTCTTTAAACAAATAGGTTTATATTCTGTGCTGATGTATATATACCCTATGTAATCCTCTTGCGTTAAGAGCTTGTGAAACTGCCTCATTATTAGGATACAGCTGTAGTCATAGATGAAACAAGTCAACAAATCAAACAGGTCTGAAGACTAAAAACACTTTGAAAAAATAAAAAATTGAAAATCTTCCTTTATTTTCTTAAATGAGAAGTGATAGACTGACGTAAATATCCAGTCAGGCTGAGCTCCATACCTTGGCTTAGATACACCCACAGCTAAAGCTTGGCCACTCACTGATCAAGCTGAGATGTGAACATGAAACCGCACATAAAATTGATCATAGTAGAGCATACATGCCATATCAAACACTAATGGGATTAATTTGATGGCCCCTTTTTCATTGATTCTTAGGGCCAACCTGAGCCATTATGATTATCTAGACTGACCTACCTTTATGTAACCATATCCTTTGCCATTCAGGGTGTTAAAAATTAATAGGGCCACCCCAGAATAAGTTCTTTCACTTTATAGGAAGTCACTGGTGAGCCTACGGGTATATATGAGCACACCTATGCCAGTATGCATAGGACTGTTCAATCAAACACTAAATACTAAATCATAACCAATTCGTCCCAGATACTGAAGTTGTAAAAATTAATCAACATTTAAGATACCTTCCTGAGAGAGCAGTGGGAGTCCTGTGGCACCTTATAGACTAACAGATTTCTTTGAGCATAAGCTTTTGTGGGCTGCAACCCACTTCGTAGCCCACGAAAGCTTATGCTCGAAGAAATTTGTTAGTCTATAAGGTGCCACAGGACTCTTGCTGCTTTTGCTATACACAGACTAACACAGTTACCCCTCTGGAAAATTCTTCCTGAGAGAATTTCTGTGGTTCCCATCTGTTGCCTCCTGCTTTGCATTCAGAGTGTAGGACACACCTCTTTGTCTTTGCCATCTCACGAAGTGTCACTGCACAGACTTCATCCTAAAATATGAAAGCTAGGTTGATTTTGCTAAGAGAACCATGGCCTCCGTCTTGTGATGTTCTTTGGAACGAAAGCTCTTTAGCTCACTGCATTCTCTCTTTCTGCTTTCTGTTGTACAGGTAGTGTGTCCCTTTATTTTTGTGTATCAGTTTTTTAAAAATTGGCCCCCTTCTCCTTGTCAGCCACTATAAAGGCACCAACCCTTTTATCATCGTTAATGGATCTCCTTATAGAAATTCTAAAGGTGTTGCCCCTGCCCAGAAATATTGGTTGTTCTTTCTTCTTAGAAGCCAAAAGTCGATGTATGGTTTTGCTAACGAACTTTATAGAATCTGTGCCTTCTCCCCTCAAGGCAAAACATAAAATCTGATTATTTTTAATATATGCTGTACTTAGTTTCCCAGATTTCTCTCAGGCCTCAAAAGCTCTCAATTATATGCAATCCATGAAAGATTTATCCTTCTGATGGGCTTTCTCATAGGAAGTGACATTAGGCTCGGCAGATTCCAGCTGTTGCTCACCTCCATTCATCCATCAAAAACAAAACCCAAAGAGGCGTGTGGCACTTTAAGACTAACAGATTTATTTTTCGCATGAGCTTTCGTGGGAGAAAATCCCACTAA
>ML681979.1:54812930-54848288 GCA_007922195.1 Podocnemis expansa
TTAGTGGGATTTTCTCCCACGAAAGCTCATGCGAAAAATAAATCTGTTAGTCTTAAAGTGCCACTCTTTGGTGTTTTTTTGCTGGACTAGACTAACATGGCTATCCCTTTGGAAATTCATCCATCAAGCCTGTCAATTCTCTTTGTGAGTATTTTGATTGTGCAGAACACTAGATCTCGGGCCTCCTTTTTTGATGTCGGAGTATGAATAGAATAGATCTGTGCTGGGTGGGTGTGAAAGTGAGCAAGGAACTGAAAAAAAAATGGCATGTGGTCTGATGAAAGCAAATCCAACAGGTGTGGTTTAAAGAAGCTCTTTTTAAGCCTTGTTCTTAGGCATCCTTATACTTGTCATGGAACTCCTTCTATATCAAGCAGCACTTAAATAATTTTTTCACTCAATTTGGGCTTTAATAGAGCTTTCAAAAGAGAATGCAAAACATGTAGTGAGCTGTCAGAGCATTTGATCCATCCCAGCTAAGTTAGGTTAAGCAGATACTCTCCAATAACTGCACGACATACAACAGAAACACTACGGTAGGCACGTAACCCTGCAACAAACCTCATTGCCAACTGTGCCTGCATACCAGTTCTAATGACATCACTGTACTTAACCAAACCAGCTACTCCATCATTCAGCTGCGCATCCACCCATGTGATTTATGCCATCATTTGCATGAAATGCCCCCACACCTTGTACATTGGCCAGACTGGATTGTCTCTGGACAAAAGAATACATGGACACAAATCAGATATCAAGAATGGTAACATTCAAAAATCAATAAGGGAACAATTCAACCTCTCTGCACATTCTGTGAAAGATATGACAGTTACAGTGCTTCACCAGAAACATTTCAAATCAATATTCCAAAGGCAAACTGCAGAGTTAGAATTCATATGCAAATCTGACACCATTAAATTAGGTCTTAATAGAGATCTGGCCTGGCTGTCTTATTACAAAAGGTGATTTCTCCCCTGTTCTAACCTTCCCATGTTTTTATCTGTTGTTCCACACTGTTTGAATCAAAACAACTTGCTTGGTTTGCTAAAAAAAAAAAAAAAAGCTAAACAGACCTTGTGACTTAACTGTTCTCTGCATTTATGGATCCTTTTCAGTACTGTATTTTCCATTTAGTGCATCTGATGAAGTGGGACTTTCTCCCACAAAAGCTCATACAATATATACATTTGTTAGTCTTAAAAAGTGTCAAGGACCCCTTGTTTGTTATGGTATTTGAGAGACTTTGTGAGGATAGACAGTTAGGTGAAGCAAATAAATTTCTGCCATCAAAGGAGGCTTGGAGAAGTCAGCATTTTGCAAAGTCTGAGTTTCAGGAACTTGCGAGCTTTCTAACAATAGACACAACTGTAGTATGAACTGATATCTGAAGGGTAAAGCAACTCAGGTCCACATCTCCATCTAAAACTTTGCAACAGCTGACCCTTCGTAGAACATGTGAAGCAATGAGCTACCCTGTTTCAGTACCACCCAGAAGAATGAGAGTCTTTATTCTGATCCTGTAAGGCATAGCCAATATCTAGCATAAACAAAAAGCTAGCTATGTATTTTAAAATCACTCCCAATTTGTGAAACCAGACTACTTTACAAAAGTCAATAGATTTATTAAATATCAGTATTAAGGAGCTACACAAACTGAAATAAATTGGACTTGCTGAAAATTCAACAGAAGTAACAGAGGGAAAAGGTCTGCACTGTTCCACCACCAGAGGATTGTTTCCCACCATATATTCCCACTGACTTCAGCCAACAGAGCCTGGGTAGCAGGATCCACGTGAGTTTCAGTGCTATAGTAGGAAAGGAATAGATCCACTGCTAGTCTTTGGCTTTGTGGGAAAGATTCCATCCCCACCTGCTCCTGGAAACTCTTTTCAGTGCACACAGCCTGGAAACTCAGGCTTGGCACTTGGGGAAAAATTTGCATATTTATTTACACATCTCTAGCTGAAAGCTAAATGCAAGGCCTGGGGATTGTTTTCTTATAACAAAATAGTCTAACATTTGTGATTCAAACCAGCAAAAACCCCAAACACAAAGTTAAGGCTGACACTCCCTCTTTAGCTCAAGCCATTGCATTTTTTAATCACGGTGCCAGGAGTTGTCAGTTTTAACTCTGGCTTTTTTTGGCTTGTGTCACAGCCTAATAAGTTATAGGCCAGCTTCTCCAGTTGATGTTTTTGCTGCACAGAAGGCTTCACATTTTGTAAGCCTTTACAGCACAGCTGTGCTCAGAGATAAAACAGAATGTGTATACAATACAGTATGCATTCAACTGATGCACTAGATTCTTCCCACCATATGTATAGTGTGGTGTGCATTTCACTCTGATGCTTCACTGCCAAAACTGCCAGAAGCAAATAAACAAATGGCAAAAAAGAGACACACCATATGAGGCATTGCCAGGCATATGACCTAGACCTTCAAAAGAGACCCTTGCTGCTTTCAAAGGATTACTGCATAAGATTTCTTACCATTGCAAACTATGAAGTGTCTCAATTGTTGTAAATACCTTGTATTTTCCCTTTCTTTTCTGGTCACGGTAGCAGTGACATCACCCATGTTCACCATCTCCAAAGCCAGGGATTCATCTCCAGCATTTTAAACCAAGAGGAACAATAGGAATATATGTGAAATGGTTTAATTCTAGGCAGAATGTAATGATGGAAGTATACATAATTAGGATAATGGGAATAATATTACTAACAATTAATAAGATAAATAATGTCATGGGTACAAATGATTGTTTCTTCCTCCTCGCCAAAAAAAAAAAAAAAAAAGTCAGCAAGTTGCATTTCACAGACTGGATCAGAAGGATGTCAGTAGGAAACTGACATTTTAATGTCAATGTCATAGTTTTATTTATTTAATTTAGATTATAATTCTATTGCCAGAGCTTCCAGTCTGAGGAGGAAAAGGAGACAAATTCCATAACATCGCCCACATCCGATCAACCCATGTTAAGAGTGTAATGGTTAATGTTATTCCACTTGTCACTGGAGGGCCAGCACAGGACGTGGTGGTGAAGTCCACTATCTGTTGGCCCTTCTGATGTCCAAGCAGAACGTTTGTCACTAGCACAGTGATTGTCTTACTGGATTAACCCTTTGTCTAACCATAGAATCACTGATGATTGCTGGAGGGAAAACAGACTTTATTTGATTTAGTCACAGTCTTTGAGAAGTGCTTTGAAGTGACAAGAAACACCAACACCCATTATCCTCCCTGGAAAAGCCAGTACCCACAATATTAGAAGAAGGTTTCTAACCATCAGAGAAGTGAGGCTCTGGAACAGTCTTCTAAAAGTATTTGTGGAGGCAAACAATATAACTAGGTAAAAGATGGAGGTTGGTAAGTCAGTGGACTGTGTTATATGACAGGGCTGCCTGCGAGAATAAGGTACTGGATTCAGTGACACAGAAGGCCCTGGTATGTAGGATGGGAGCCAGTAATGAGAACAAGTGTCTCTACATTTTGGTGGAGTCAGCTGTGGAATAGAGAATACCGCTGGGTACATCAACTAGGACAATATTCAAGAGTAGCATTTTGCTTAAAGGATTTACTTAGAATTGATTCTTTGCTTGATGCTGATGCGTTTTTGTTGCTATCATTGTACAGGAACTAAATTACAATTAGCCTTGCAACCTGCCACTTTATTGCATAACAACCAAAGACAGTGGTCACACAGTTGTTAGCTAAATAATGCAAAACAGGTGGTGCCGAGCACAGAGGATGAAAGGCTACATTTTGTCCAGGTTTCAATGAACTCTCCTTAGACTAGGGGTCTCAAACATGTGGCCCCTACAGCTATATCCTGCAGCCTGCAATGACACTGTTGTTACGAGTATTTGCAGTATTGTTGTATGAAAAGGTTTCAGCGGTACAGCCCTCAGGCTAACATACTAGTCCTCATGCAGCCCTCTACTAGTCCTCATGTGGCCCTTGTGATGATTTGAGTTTGGCACCCCTGCGTTAGACAAAGATGTCATTTCAGATCTATCCTAAAGTAAGGGTATGCCTATACTGACAGTGGCAAAATCGCTGCCATCAGTGAGATCTTCTGGTGCAATTCAGCAGTGAGTATGAACTTAGTGAACCACTCTGGAAATCAGCAGTTCCAGCCTTGGAACTGGAGTTACTGAAAGCCGACTGCAAGACATTTGCAGTCAGCTTCCCCTAGTGTGTCTTGGCAACTTAGAAAGTTGCTGGCAGATATGCAAGGTGTTTTACATCCCTTGCTTATCTGCCGTTGACTGCCACCGAAAAGTCTGGTAAGTGTAGACTAGGGCTAAGAGACATAGTTTGTGTATTCTCTGCACTAACTACAGGAACTGCAGGTTTGGAGCTATAGTGCAATACAGCAAGATTAGGATTCTGGAACTCATGCATGGGCTTGCACCCCTGCACGTTGAGATGCCTAGCATCCTGCAGAACAAGTTTTTAGAGGATGAGGCAGTGGTTGATGGGGAAATAGGAGTGAGTTTGATGCACCAGTTGCTGTTCTCTCCACAGCAGGAGGGCTGTAGTGTGGCCACCAAACAGTTTTCTGCTGCTGAATGACCAATGCTGAAGAGGAGAGAGATGATTCCTTTCCTCAGGCCTACATAGACCCTGGCACCATAAAACCATCTGTGATGGCTCCAGATATCCCACATATAACCTTCCACACTCAATGAATACATTAAAGCAGGGGTTTCAAACTCAAATCACCATGAGGGCCACATGAAGACTAGTGCTTCAGCCTGAGGGTCAAACCACTGAAACCTTTTCATACAATGATATTGCAAATATCAGTAATGATCGTGTTGTCGCGGGCCGTGGGAAATAGCTTTAGGGGTCGCATGTGGCCCGCAGGCCATGTGTTTGAGACCCCTGCTTTAAAACATTAGGACAGTAGGAGACAGGAGCATTAACAAGTGTAGGCCAGGGAGATGAAGTATGTTTTCAGATTAACTTTGAAGAAAGAGAAGCTGGTGAGATCAGGAACTGCAGAAGAGAAGGCTATTGCAATACTGGTAAGGAGTGGGTAGCTGATGTTGGGTAAGCGAAGGGGCTGGGAGAGAAGTAAGCACATATGACCTGGAGCAAGCCTCTGGAGGCTTTTGAAAACAGAGAGCAGCATTTCTACATGGACTTTGAGGTGAATGAGGAGCTGAGGTGACGACTGAGGCTAGGGCTACATTTATTTGCTGACACAAGACAGGCAATGGTGCTGTGCTTATGTTTCTGGGGAGGAAACAGAAGGAATGTCCCCTATCTGCCTGTTAATGCACATATCGGAGGAGGAAAGTTCAGGGAACAGACAATGGAAGCAAATAAGTGGGTGGAGTCGTGGAGGAAGATGGAGATGATGGACTCATTTGAGGTTGTGTCTTTGGTCCAGTAAGAGCATGTTGGAGAATTAGAGGGGTTTTTGCTGTGATACCAGTGCCCAGCATTGAAAACATTAACCTATACCCAATATATTTCAGTACCCAAAGTACTAAGAATAATGGTAAATAAATTCCTGTGGGCAAAGAAATCCATGTTAAAATTTACCTGTGACTGTTATACAGGAAATTTGCCTTAATTCACTCAAGCAAAGTTAATTCACTCAGTTACTTCAATTTCAGCAAAAAGAATAATAGTCAGAACTGGATTTTTCAGATCCCATGGCATGATCGAAAGGTAAAATACACGGTCACCTCTCATTTTCTGAGAAGATCAATGCGCTAGCTAGCTTCTTGTGAGTTTGGACAGCCACTCTGTCAGGTTTTTTGGTCCTGGTGTATGTTGCTGGCATCCTGCCAGCTAATATTTTGTGGCAGCATTGCATGTGGTGGCAGACAACAGTAGAAAGCACCAGCGCGCTAGTGTTGATTTAGATTGAATTTCTGCCTAGTTCTAGGATACACTGAATATGCTTGGTTACATGGTATTTGTCAGCAGGAATGCAACACAGGGTAATAACTAATACTTGAAAGAAGATACAGAAAGTTAGAAAGACAGGCTACCTGATTTAATAGCAGACTTTCTCTGCTGTTCTCACAAGTGAAGGGATCAAGAGAGTATTGTTATCTAAAGGTGCATAATCAAGCAAGTGTTGATAATGATGATCTGAATCCTTCACCTACTGTTCAGCTGTCTGGCATTGTAATCAATGTCCGTCAACTCCAATCAGATTTTACTTTTCTCCTGCTTATAACTGCCACTATCCTTCCTTTTATTACAGTCATTCATCAACTTCAGAAAGACTGGGAAGTAAAATGGTTGTACTGAAGCTTTCTCCCCCTGCCCCGCAGCACCTGTTAGGTTTGTTAGAATATCTTCTTGGAGATCTTAAAATTATTGTTATTAAATGTTATAGCCCTTAGATTTGAGTTTATTTAAATGGACCAAATAGCAGGTCACCCATACCTGAAACCGTGTCAGAAGTTTTGTTCTGTTTAAACACAGCTTCACCTTCTCACACTTTGAAAGAAAGACTATGGAGGAGAATGAATTCCTCTGTCTCCCTCCCTCCCACACATACACATTGCATTAATCACAGCTTAACATTTATTAAGTAGTAGCCCGCAGGAACAACAGATTTAGGGGAGGACTTTACCACCCAGATTTGGCATTTTCTTTCCCCTTCCAGGCCTCTTTAGAGTTTGGAAATGTTTATACAATATGAAAGCTAAGGCCACTGAGTCTTTAAGGCTCATTGTTATCTTCTCCATTGATCAAATTTGGGTACCCTTAATTAGATATTGACTGTTGTGAGGCTAATAAGATGAGCTGTCAGTGATGGGGGAGATGAAGGTTTATTGCAATGGTACCTTGATCATGGCTAGTCTATAAAAGCCAGTGGGGAGAAGAGTTCATTAAACCAGTCAGAGATTGCTTTTTTTTAGAAAGAAAAATTATGCACCAAGTCAAGTTGATTAATCTTTAATGTGACATCACGATCAGAGAACCAACTTGTTGTTAGTTCAATATTTACAGTCCTGTGAGAAGCAGATACATTGAAACAAATTCATTAGGGGCCGTGATTTATTTGTTTCATGGACCTCAGCTAACCATAACCAACACTTGAGGAATTCCCTGTCTCCCCCTTATTGTTGTTTTTATGTACCCAGCCCCCCCACTTCTCTGGGCGTCTAATTAGAAATGTTTGCTTTCTGTACATGAGCATCTTATCTGTATTGTGAAATCCTTGTAATAATGGGATCAATTGAAAGGGATATTCAAGCTACCTGACAATGAACCACACAAAATAATTTCAAGAAAGCTTTTCTCTCATAAATAAAACTAAATAAGAAGCACAAAGAGAAAGAGATTGTCAGGAACATTTGGCTACATTGATGTTAGCTAGTCATTACAAAAATGGAATCTGCTAGGAAGCATGTAGTGTATTTTCATTTATGTTCAAGCTGTATTTTAGGCTGATAGTGAATGAGCTGCAATAACTGTCAGGCACAGTCCATTACCATCTCTCAATGGGGCCTATCATTAATCAGAGATCAGATCAGCAGAATAGTCTCACGTTTATTAAAGTCCTGTGCAGCGATGACTTGATGAAAAAATGTTCACGGGGGCAATAAACAAAGTTTATTTCAAATTATCCCAGTGTTATGCATTTGTTATAATATTTACTCTTTGAAGATTCTGAATTGGATATTAAAAATTTATGATATGTCAAGGTTTGCGTGGTTTGAAAAAATCAGCTTTCATGTCAGCTGTCTGAACTCTTCTCATATATCGCTATATCATGAACTGTCAGGACAGGATTAGTGAAGCTCTAAAGAAATCAGTAACAACAGAAACTGCCTATTTAATGTCCAGTGAAGTAGTGGTTCTCAATTAGAAGTACATGTTTCCATGGAGATATGCAGAAGTCTTCTGGGGGTACATCAACTCATCTAGATATTTGCCTCTGTTTGCATTAGGCTACATAAAAAGCACACTAGCCAAATCAATACAAACTAAAATGTCATACAATGACTTGTTTATACCGCTCTGTATACTATTCACTGAAATGTAAGTGCAATATTTCTCTTCCAATTGATTTGTTTGATATCGTATAAATGAGGAAGTCAACAATTTTTCAGTAAAAATGTTCTGTGATACTTTTGTATTTTTAGGTCTGATTTTGTAAGCAAGTAGTTTTTAAGTGAGGTGAAATTTGGGGCTACACAAGACAAATCAGACTCCTGAAAGGGGTACAGTAGTCTGGAAAGTTGAGAGTCACTGCAGTAAAGGAAAGAAAAAGATGGTATGTGTCTGAGTGTTAAAGGGAAAATGAGTTTCTCTAGCTTTAGATAGTTAACAGGATTTTCATCTGGCAATGTAAAAGGGTGTTTCATTGTTAAGCACAGTTAGTTCTAGTCTTGGCTCTGCCTTGATTTGCTTGTGGACATGAGCAATTTAATCTCTCAGTGCCTCAGTTTCCCCATCTATAAAAATTAGGTTAATGGGCCAAAACTCAAGACATGTTAAGCATCAGAGCAGTAGGTGATCATGCCTTTCAGGACTGGCTGAATAGTACTACATACTTTACAGGCATGTTGTGAGACTAAAGACATTCATTAATGTTCATAAAGTGCTTCTAGATTGTCAGATGGAAGGTTCTATGAGTGTACAGTATTATAAATAATTTATAAAAGAAAATCCTGAATTAAAAACCCATAGTGTATAATTGCTTATGTGCACCATGTATGAAACAGATATTAAAGAAAGAAAGAAAAAGAAAGAAAGAAAGCCCTAATGAGTCCAGATAGTTGAGTCCTTCATTCATTGTCAAGGTCTTGACTGGCTCTTTGAAGTGTAATGAGATGACAGGTATGACTTCAGTGCACACTGAGTGATATTGTTATTACTGCTTCTTACCTGATTTGGTTGTAATGTTGCTTGCATTACAATGGTGTGTAGAGCTTGCATTTTAAATATAGGCTGAGGGTAATTTTACACCAGAAAAAAGTGACTGAAAAAAAAAATCCAACACATAATATGATACTGCTATGGGCCACAACCCTTGCAGGGTCATCTGTTGTTACTGATCATATAAAACAGAATTAACTGCTTATTAGATTTTCAAGCAGAAAGACAAATGTGCTCAAACTGTATAAGAAAATGAATGTGATGCTTTTTAATAGGTGAGATCACTTAGATAGGAATTATATCAGAAACAGTTACTGTCTTATTATTGCACAAGACAGCGCTGTCTCCTCCTTTGTCACAATATATTTTCCTGGGATAGTTTTCTTCAGAAGAGCTGCCTGTATGGGGCCTTGATTTAACTTAAAAAAAATCAGACAATATTTTGTATGATGACATAGTAGAAAAGTAATTTCCTAATGGTGTACTTCTCCAGTTTCTTACTATGAATAACCTCATGCCAGGTGTCTGGCTTTTTAACATGTGGCCTCACCAAAGTTGTTACATTCCAGAATTCCCAAACTTAGGGTTTTTAAATCAATTTCTGAACCCAGATTCTACTAAGTGTTGTGGTGTTCAGATTTGGTATTTGCTTTTGGCTATTATACAACAGGACACAAACTAAGAGCTTTAGGGTTTTGATTTGGATCCATCTCCACTACTAAACAATGTTTATAAACCACTGTCATCATCCTAAGTCTCATCACATAACTTTTTCTGCTGGGAGCATCATCCTCATATCAAGAGAGAGGGTTGATGATAATGATTTATCAAATGATCCCAAGACTTTACTGACAGGTAGGCTGAAGTTTTGTCAGAGGTGCCTTCAAGGTGTTGAACTGCACCAACAGCTTGTACTCTGGAGGTGCAAAGACAAATTGATTTTTGAAGGCACTTGGTGGTTCCTTGGGGACCACACAGCTCCTACCCTGATCAGAAACCCTTCTCATTTGCGTATCCTGTGGCACTATCCTTGGATGCCATGCATGGCTGTGATATCAAAATAGTCTGTGTCTTCTGCAGCAAACTATTATGTATTGGTTCTCCCCAGCTGAATAGGCACAGTCTCAGGAGGGATGTGGCCTTGTACACACATCCCTCAACATTTTGTTATCCCTTTGATGTCAGCACCTAAGTTTCTAATGTAAAAACTAAGCAAAAAGAAAGGGGAAGGAGGGCAAATCAACAGAAGCCTTTCTGGCCTCTTCCTTCTTTGTGCATCACAGAGAAGTTAAAAAAGGCCACAGGCGCAATTTCTATTTTCTTTTGCAGGTCACCTCACCTCTAGTAGAAGGATCATCCCATGAACTACTTCTCCCCTTGGCAACCAAATAACGTTCCTGTGGCGACTACAGAAGTTGCTTACATGGAAGAATAACATTAGGAAAGAAATGTATTTTTAGCTGTCTTTTTAACGCATTTCAGCAACGGGAAACAAGGGGCGTTAGCGTCATGGGACCAGTCAGCTTTCCACAGCCTGCCAGTGAATGCTAAGAGGATGACTGGTGGCAAACAGACTACAGTTTGGGAACTATTTAATAGGGCCTTCATTTCTAGAATTGGCAAGTCGTAAGAAAACAGACTTGAGAACTAGACCAGGACTGACTATTACAACTGTGGTTTTCTTGTGCTTTTTATTAATCTAACTTTTAGGAGAGTTTATTTAACAATTTTGGGACCTATTTAAAAATACACAGTGAATACCTGAAAGATGCTGAGAGAGTTGGAATGCTAGAAAAAAGTGCCTGCAGAGATGAATTTATGGACAGAGTGTAGGTAAGAGGGACAGAAGGTGTAAAAAAAAAGGAGGGGGGGGTTATTTCCTGATTCTGTGGTTTGGGCAAAATCCAACAGCTGAATAGAAGCAGAACTCCCATCAATAATGGTGGGAATTTTCCCTAAATAGGGATTTCAGGATTTGTCCATTTATTCCATGATTGCAGAAAGAAAGAAATATGTTCTATGGGTCATAGTCCCCATTGTGGTCCCCAGTCTGTGCCTGGGGCTACACATTGCTGAGAACTTGTGGTGAGACCCCTGTTTAGCCCAGGGTACAACATATTTATGTAGTGTACAATATATTTATTTATGGAGTGAATATCTATCATAGATGGAAGTGGTGACCTATTTCTACCATTTCTGGTTGAAGTGAGTAGAGTAGCCATATACTAACTGATTAGCTGGGACAGTGGAAATCCAGAGGACCATAAAATTTCAAGGATCAGCACCTAACTTTGGATTTCCTGAAAGTTTGCTGTATTCTTCAAAAAGATACATTGGGGGGGGGGGGGGGGGAAGGGAGAGGAGGTGGAAGAAGGAGCTAGCTCTGTGACCTTGTGGTAGAAAAGAAAACTTTCACAATGAAGATTGAAGTACTGTTGTCTTTTTTGTATTTGTTTCACTGAGTGAAACAACAGCACCAAGAGTAAGATTAACTTCACCTGTTCATCTCAACGGGATGTTAATTTTGAAGCTTAATTATATTAACTTAAATAGCAGCATTGTTAAACTTTTTCAACTAATTGTCATACCAGAAGCATCCAGTTATGCACACCTATAATGCATCTGGCTGTAACTGTCACATTGTGATGCTCCATCTGTTTAAAAGGGCATTTCACAGAAGTTGCACTACAGATTTTGACTACACAAGTAGTAAAAGGTTCTGTCAGTTTGAGTTGCTGAAATATTTGCTGTTATTGGCCTTAGCAACCAGGTATTTGAAATATATTCAGCTAAAAAACATTGAATTAGCACTGAGTTAACTTTTGGTGTAATTTTGTGCATTTTTCTAATAAAATTTGTCCCACTTTAGAGAAGGCAGCTAACTTTAATAAACCTGGCTTATTAATAAATAGATAATTTAATAAATAATTCAGCAAGACCTGCCTTGTCACCTAGAAAATTTATAGGTAAAAATTCAAGAAAAGCACATAAGTCATCTAAATCACTTGAGAACATGTAGTGATTAAGTACTTTTGAAAATCTTACAATAAAATACTAGCTAATTAGGGTAAGGACACATTTCCTCTCTGAAGACTAATGACCCCTCCCCTCAAAAAAAAAAAACATACAACATGGATAGAAGATTTGCTCTGTGGATCAAAGAGAGAAATTTTGCCCTAAGAGTAAGTCAAGTAGTATCAAATATCCATATAGAAATTCCAGGAGCTTGGGGAAGAGAAAAGGTTTCTGTTGTTCCTGTTTGTTAAGAGAGAGAGCCTTGAGTGAGTTAATATACTTTTTCCCCTTGTGAGTGAAAGAATATGGCCTATCATTATTTCATTTCCTACGCAGAACTTGAATAAACAGAAATAGGACTAAGTAATCATGCCCCTTCACACACACTGTTTAAAAAAAAAAGAAAGAAAATGGTATCCTGAATTTTAAAAATACTCATACTCTGTTAAAAAAAAAAAAAAAAACTTTACAGAGACACCTGTTTTGGATAGTGTGAGTCAACACAGGGGTTAGTGTGAGGTACTCCATATTCATACTGTAGTGACTTCTCAGATTACATGTTTTGCTCTGGATGATTTTAAGACCTGTTCCAGGAGGTAGTGTCATACATGGGGCTGTCAGGGTGTCACAGAGATGCTGCAATGTCCAGTGTTATGAGGGTCGTGCATCCTTTGGGACTTATTGAAGTGGAAGTTAAAGATCCTAGAGCCCTAATCTAGAGTCTGAAGCCTTCCTTTTGTTAGTAATATGAATTCTGATAGGTCACCCTGGCTATCTGGTAGCAATGCAGTGTCATGTCTCCCAGACAAAAAAAAAAAGTAGGAGGTCTTCAGAGGCATTTTGCCTAGTCACCATGGGAGAACAACTCCCCCATGAATCATGGAGTGCCATTAATGGTCTCTTGAGGAATATGTGGTCAGCTCAATGGAGCTGGCTTCACTCAGCAAAATTGTGATGTTCAGACTTTGAGGATGATGGCAGAGGAGTAATGAGTAGAAAGAGAGCAGGGACTCCATGAAAAATACAGCTGGTTTTGATGTTCTGTATTTGCTTACACACCTTGTTATCCGTTGTTAACTCACAGACATGTCTTTGTGAAAGGTAACCTAAAAAGATTGCCTTTCTTTCGCTGTTTTATCGAATTGGCTGTCACAGGTGATTGTCAAAGGGTTAGCAGTATCAACTGTGAGTGAAACAAGCAAGGAGTCCTGTCACACTTAAAGACTAACAACTTTATTTATTGCATGAGCTTTCATGGGAGAAACTGTGAGTAAGTAAGTGAGTCTCACACACACGCCACCACCATGACCACCACCCTCCTTGTGCCACTTATTTTATTTATTTTTTTAAATTGAACATTAGTGTAGCCTTTCAAAAGTAATTTCCAGTGGATAGGATCTAGAGGTGGATTCATGCTCATTAGCTGGGTTCAGACAAATAGTTCTGATCACCGTGAATGACAATTTTTAAGAGTGGATTTAGAATTATATTTACGTTTACCACAAACATAAATGGTACCATCAATTAGCTAAAATGTTGTGGGTATAGATAGATATAGATTTTGCCCAAGGCATTGTCACAGACATTCAAAGTTGCTTTAAAAAAATTGGATAAGCAGAAAAGGGTGCACAGGTGTAGATGACTTGCTTAATAGGCAATTTTGGTTAGGTAAGCTGGGTGAAATAGGGTTTGGACCCCCCCGCCCCCATTTAGTTTTATAAGGTATGTGTTTGTACTTACAGATCACAGCACTATATGTCTACAGAAGACGGCTGACAGGTTAGAATGCGTAGGCTGTCATGTACAGGCAATTAACAAAGGGATGCCTTTAGATACAGTGTAACTTGTATTCATTGGAAGTCATGTAGCACCTCAGAGCCTTATATCAGACTGTGCTGTTCACAGACAGAAAGCTCATTCGTGTATTTTGGTACTGTAAGGTGTATTTTTGGTTTTGTTTCTTGTTCGTTTGTTTGTGGGCTTTTTGTTTTGTTTTGTTTTTGTTTAACAAGTGGTGGGAAAGCTAGGCATTTAGTCAGTAACCCTATGCAGCTACTTTGCGACACAAACCAAAATCTCAAATTCCACTCGCAGAGGGGTATCTGTATAGGTGGTCATCCCCCAGCTGCATTTGATGTTATTTGGAAGAGTGGTACGGACATAAAGCCTGCTATAAGCCTTTAATTAAATCCTTCTCCTGGGGAGGCAGAAAGAGGGGGAAGGATAATGTGTGTGTTAAAAAAGGGAAAAGGCAGGTTACACAAGACAGTCTAACTGGGACATGCTTACTGTTGCACCAGGCAGGAAGGGTATATTTATTGCGCTGGGGGTAGGGTTTCATTCTTAAAGTGAAGAGTCAAAAGAGACACAGCAAACTTAAA
Organism: Podocnemis expansa; assembly: GCA_007922195.1. Taxonomy (NCBI): domain Eukaryota; kingdom Metazoa; phylum Chordata; order Testudines; family Podocnemididae; genus Podocnemis; species Podocnemis expansa. The sequence continues at coordinate 54,827,183 of ML681979.1, forward strand.
TCTGATCATTTAAAAAATGAGTTCAGGAATTTCAGGTACTTCACTTGCTCAAGTCTTCTATCATTTTTTGTGTTTCTATAATCACCTTTTTCTTTAAAAAAAATTCTCTTTCCTCAGCTGGTCTGTGAGAGAGCCACATAAAACAAAAGGGGAGACAGACCAATAGATTATTTGGAGGAAAGAGTGAAAGTGAATAAACAAGTACTGTAAAGTATACAGAGTAAACATCCTAGTGATTTCACCTTCAAATACAAAAAATGACAATTTTGCCATAGAAGCAAGGTGCCATAGTTATCTTAGATACTGTTTATAAAATATTCAGACAGATGAGTGAATTTAAAATTGATAGCATCTGTGTGAAGTGCCATCTGCTAGCCTCCATATCACAATGAAGGAAACCACTGGAGTCAGTGGGTTCTGGATCAGGGAGAGATGCTTTCTTTAAAACTTCAGTAAGGTAAACCCTACAGTGGAGTGGTGAGGGTGTCTGGCAGCCAGAGACCAAGTCCACATTTGTGTTCCCCCGAGGGTCCTACACTACCCCATGCCTTGCAGCCCCCTCTGGCCTGGTATCACTCCTGCAGCTCACCGCCCCAGGATTTGGCTCCCCCTCCCCCATATTGCTACCACACTGTAACACTATCATTCCCCTTTCACACCCCAAACACCTTCTGCTTTCACAAAGAGAGACAGAAGCTTATTTGAAGACGAGCAACAAGTTGTAGAATTTACAAGGTGCAAATATCTTTCATAAATGCCAGCACTAAAAAGAGAAAATTCTCAGAGCTCTGAATATGACACATGAAAATAGACAGTTCACACTACATTAAGGGAGAACAATATGTAAGTGCTGTCATAGCTTCATAGATATTTTGGTCATTGTTTTTCTCTCTACCTCCATCCCTCAATCCATACATTACAACAGGTAGTTCTCAGCTGTTCCCTTTGCAGCAGCCTTAGGTTTTATCTAAGGAAACAGAAGAGCAAACTACCTGCTGCTTACTGTATGGCTTCCTGTGTCCCCCCGCCCCCAGTTCATTTGGGGCTTATTTAAATAAGCTGGCCAGGAGCCAGAAGCTCATCATTTTAATGCAGTGTAAAATGGAATATGCATAATTATATGCAAGCCATATGTGAGGGAGACAGCTCAGCTGTGAATTTTAGGAGGCTGAGAAAGAGTGAACAGTCAGGAATTAGATGAGATGAAAGCGGAACAGAGTGCAAGTGTCACCCAAATGAACGGTGTAATGAGTGTGTTGCTGACACTCCTCCTTTCACCTACTTCTCCCTTTTGCTTTAACTCTAAACCAGAAACTGTGGTAGATTAGAAGGAAAATATTATATGCAAGCAATATTGCTAATGGACAGTGTTAATGTCTCCATTTAAACTTCAGCTTTCTTAATTGACAGTGTAGCTCAAAATAACCAGTAACTTTTAATGCATTGTCTTAATTAGATATTTTACCTCATTTGATTGAAGAATCATTGTTCTTGTTAGATGATTGCTCCTTTCAGAACTTTACTTAAAAATGGAGGGAGAATCCACTTATCTCTAATAGCATTACATGTAAATTATGAGTCTGAAAACCTATTTTTAATGGCCTTGCTGTTAAAATGAAAATAGAAGTATTTTATCTAGCAATTGCTTAAGCATGTCAAAAAAACGTTTAAACAAATACATATGTAATGTAATCCTGTAAAATGCAATGAAGTAAACTGAAACCCTTAAGTGCTCACAATTTCCAGCTCAAATATTTCATTTTGGGTTTGTCTCTTGTTGTTTTAATTATTACACCGCAATGAATTTGCATGTTCAGCCTAAACTATGTAACAAACAGCATCCCAAGTTCTTATATCTAAAAGGTGTACTGCGTATTTAAACAAACTTCTTAATAATGTTGTATTTTGGGATTCCCGTTTGTTTTAATGATCTGAGCTGTTATGCTTTTAGCTATTTTTTCTTCCATTATTTGTAAGTCCCTAAATAGGCCATTATATTTCCCTTCAGGCTAGAGATGAAGATGGACATGCTGAAAATTTTCCCCAGCAGCACTATGCTAAGGAAACTCCAAGGCTTGCCTTCAAGAATAACTGCGAACTACTTGTAAGAATAACATACTTACAACAAGTCTAGATTGTTACTTTAGCACAGTGAAAATAGTTTTCTGAAAGCCTTTTGTTCATGATTACATACGTTATGAAATATTATAGCTTTTTTCCTGTATAGCATTCTAATGCAAGCTCTGATATCACTGAACAATTTTAAGATTGCAAATTGTTTGCAAATATTTTATATCTGATTATAGAACTTGAATGGCCGTGTCTTACTATCTTGTCTTGTTCAGTACTCATGAAGGGAATGGTTAGTAAAGCACAAGGAAAAAACAAAACCAACAAACCCGCCCACCAGCCTCTCAACCTGCAAAAGACCCCTGCCCTAATCTTAGTGCTACATTGTTTTCTGACACTATTGTAATATTTTGTTCTGCTAGGAAACACAGCAGAGCTGACACGCAGTACTCCCTTTAGAATTCAACTATTCCTCAACATTTTAGTGAAATTTAGTCAGGCATTTTCCCCCTCTTGTCTTCTGTGGGGAAGGAGTGAAAGCCAGCAAAGTACTGACAAGGAGCCTGGATTGTTTACAAGCCGTAACAGAGATGATATCAGCTGTGAAAGTATCTCTGTTCCAAGGCAGGGTTAATTTACTGTTCATTTTAGCATTTGCAACTAGGCAAGATTAAAAGCAAGCAGGAATGCCTATTATATTTCTATTAACTGAATCTGTTGGGACCTAATGTTCTTGATTAGTTTGCGAAACTGAGCGCTCCACAATGAATTTCTCTGTTTACCTAAGGTCATGTATTTAAAAGATTCACGCATTGGCTTTGAAAATGGAGCTTTTGATGAATTTATAGAACTTTTCCCTATATTTCCTTGTCTTTCCAGCTGCATTAAGTAAATACTATACCTTACTTGACTAAGTGAAAATATTTAGGGAAAATGACAATCACCAGTTTTATTTTGAAGCATCTTACAGGAGATTTTTTCCCCTAACTATAAGTATATAAAGAGAAGGGGGGGGGGTCATTGAAGTCCTCTGCATCAGCAAATCCCCTATACAGAGATGTAGGGCCAGAGCTCTAAGTCCCACAAGTCCAGTCCCCTGTGGATCTTAGCCGTTACACTCAAGTAGCTGAGTGCAGAAATGGGTCCCTGGGGTTTCAATCTCACATTAGTGGTTTATAAACAAAAGGCTAGATTTTGCAGTCCTGCTGAGCTGTGCTTGATACAGGATAGGTGAAATGGGGAACAAAGGTGATTTTTCAGTCACCATTGTTTTCTTTCCAATCTTAGGACCAGCTTGGGATCTGTCCTGTGTCCAGCATCAGCTAGAGCCATGGAAACCTCAAAGGGGTCAGAGCATACAAGCACACTGGCCATGACTTTGTTCCCTGGGAATTCCTCCTGCAACCAGACCAGGAGAGGGACTGGCTTAGAGCCACAGTGGTAGAAATGTGTCACCTTAGGATACCCTTTACTAAGGGAAATTTCTGCTAACTGGTTACGATGTTTTCCACCTGCTTTGTACCACTATGTTACCCAAAAGAGCCAGAGTCATTCCTAATAGAATTTCGCTTAAACTAAAAGATGTTACAGCAGCCATGAATCTGGGCCCCAAGGGCTGATCTTGGTCCCACTGAAGTCAAGTGCAAAACTCCTCTAGATTGAAATGAGAGCAGGGTGTAGACCTAAGTGACCAAAGAGCAGGAGAAAAGAGCCATAGATATATAATATTCCTCAGCCTAGCCACATTTACCCTATTAAGTAAAAGGAGTTTCATTCCTTAATGGCCACACAGTTGCAAGAGCACTAGTCTCCTCAGGCCTGATGCTGTGCGTTCCCTGAAGTCAACAGTTTTTGAATACCCATGGAATGCAGAATAGAGCCCCTGACACAAAACACTAACATTCTATGGTCCATGAAATAATCAGCTATTAATTCAAATGACACTTGCTTTTTTTAAAAAATAAATCAGTGGAGCAACTAATGCCCACTTCAAGCATTGTTTTAATGTATGCTACATTTCCCGCTATCAATCTGTGTTTAAAATATTGTACTGTTACATAACTCTTGTGATACTCAGCACAAGCTCTGAGTCATCCAGCCTAGTATTTTGTCCTCCATGTGCTTTCTGGACAGATTTCAGGTTTTTTTCTAAGGAAGTAATAAAAGTAATTTGTCATAGTTTTATTTTTCCGATGCTGTGGAGAAAAAAAGAATTGGCAGAGAGGCTGTCTGGAATCAATCTGCATTGAAAGAAAGAGGACAAAAATTATGAATATGCACTTCTTCTCTCATTAAAGATGTACCTAGACCAGGGGTCTCAAATTCAAATCACCACAAGGGCCGCATGAGGACTAGGAGAGGGCCACATGAGGACTAATATGCTAGCCTGAGGGTCGCACCACTGAAACCTTTTCATATAACGATATTGCAAATATCAGTAACAATAGTGTCATTGTGGGCCACAGGAAATAGCTTTAGGGGCCGCATGCGGCCCACAGGCCATGTGTTTGAGACCCCTGACCTAGACAGTATCTCTCTTTGCAAATATGTTGGTACCAGTTGGAACTAGTATTACCATTACATGGATAGGATGCTAAATGTTTTATAGTCAGGTAGTCATTTTACTTACATGTTTCATTGATTCAAAAACTATGTCATGTTAAAATGCAGTTGAAAATTAATAAATTAATGAATTAAGGGATAAATAAGTTAAATAAATAAGTTAAGGAGCCATCCAGGCAGATAGAATCTCTATCTGATGTGCTAGTCAATATTTCTGTATTTTTTTAGGCAATATTCCCTTGGACAGGTGGAAAAAATAGAAAGAAAGGAGAAGGAAAAACAAAACAAACAAAACAGGGAGATTGTTTCCCCATGGAAAAAGCTTAGCCAGAGCCAGTCATTAACAGTGAGAGGCAGATGTTAGTATCCTTTTTTTTTTCAAAAAAATCAGTGAAGAGTTAAGACCTTAAATGGAAGAGAAATTGTAAATTGTTTGTTCTTTTCAGAATCCAGAAGTCCTTGGAGTTTTCTTAGTTCAGTTTAGAGTAAGTTTTATAATAGCCTGTCAGCTGAAATTGGAAGCTGAGTCTCAAAAGTGCTTTCTTAGCTTTAGGGGTCAGCTGCCATTTTCCAGTATGGTTTGTTGCAGCAAGTACAGTCCCTTCAGTGTGGGAAATGCTTGTGCTCTGAGGGTGCTGCCAGGATGGATCTAGGGGATCAAGCACTGATGGGTTCTGTATGCTAGTGCGCTCCCACAAGAACAAGAGTACATGGTTAGAATGTTAATATCCTAGGTCACAGATGCTCATTGAAAGACTTAACCCTTAAATACTTGGGATAGATTTTGAAGTGTAATAATAATAATCTGTGTTCTTACAAATTGCATGCTTTCTTCTTTGCTCATTTCTTCACTGCTGGAGAGAAATACTTTGGCTAGTTAGGTACAATTCAGTTATTTAAAAAAAACTAAACAGCTGCATAGGAAGTAGAAAAAAGAATAAGTTATTTAACAAAATTTGAAACTGAGTGCAGGTAGCTTTCTGTGTTAAGAAAGCAATGATGATTAAAAATTTGATTGTCATAAAAATCCATTGAGCAGTTATGGGATTACTTTATGGTATTGATTTCCCACTTTAAATCCAAAATATGTTATGTGTCATCACACCTAATGCAGAACATAGCAAACTAAATATTAAGCTCGGTGAGGATATAGAATTTTCCTTGTGAACTTTCAGTCATTTTGCAAATTAAGTTTTCCTAACATTAGCAATACATGATAAAATCTTGAACTATATAATACAAATATTTTTTAAAAGAACAAGGCCAGCATGGTGACTTGTCTGATAGAGCAATCCACTGCCAGGCTTCCCTGCATCACGACTTAAATTTCTCAGCAGCTGGAAGCTTTTTACAGGCACACCTCTTTGTTTCCAGAAGGAAAGGGCCGAGTATAGTCCCGTGGAAGCTGATTGTCAAGTAGCAGCGCAACCCAGTTAGTGCTGGATGATGGGAAAGAGATGGGATTAAAGAGAAAAAGGGTGGGCTAGAATGAAAGGACTGGTGAAAAGCCTACAATTCCATCTCTGAGCAGCCCAAATTCCTGACTCATTGCCTAGAGAAAGTGCAAGTCTCCCTAGGCTCATATCCAGGTTAGTGAGACCAAAGGAGAGCCCATGCCAAGATGCTGCTCTACAAAAATAGAAAAGGAAAAACAACAGTTTGTTCTTGCTCTCTCTTGCTACCCACAATATTCAGAGCCATTTTAAGATTGGCACATTGCTTTATGAGCAAGTGAGAATTTTGTTGGGCTAAGGCAATTAATAGCTGTGCTGCTTTCCCTAGTCACTTTTTATGGTGATAAAGTGAGCACACCTACAGAATTATATAAAAATAATACCCCACCAAGGATTGTAATTGGAATAGCACTGTCTTGTGATGGTATGAGAAAGTCTGCATCATGATTCCACTACACAATTAATTAAAAGATAGGATAGTTGGATAAAAGCCCTTAGTGAAATACAGAATAAGCCATACCCTGCCATCAGTTGCTGAACAAAACTCTGTATGGGCAAATCTGTAATCACAAATATATCATTCGTCTTTAGCAAAAGTGGAAAGGGAAACTATTAAAAAGGCCATGTAAAATAGATTGAACTACAAGACATGAAAAATTTCCCCCAAGAATGATAGGCCTTTAGGGTCATGACAAAAGGACTAACAAGCCAAAGTTATAGATGTTGCTTCTGCCTTAATTTGTGCTATTGTGCACTGATGTTACAGCTTTGATTTCATATAAGATAAGAAAATGTGACATTCCTGTGACACCTAGACATTGCATCAGGAGTTAAAGATGAAGTCAAATTTAACTTTAGATGTCGTTCTAAAACTAATTTATATCACACTCTTAATATTGCACTTCTAAAATATTTTGTATGTATCAGAGTCTTAGACCAGAACACCCCTCCCCCCACCACATTTTCTGAAACCAGCTCTTGAGGTCTCATTAGTACAAAAATTATTGACATCCATGCTCACATTTAAGTCAGCTGACTATTACGGGTGTTTGACTTATTGTCTGCCTTACAAGCAATGTTCTTAGTGTCTTTGTGGTTTTTTAAAAATGTATCAGAACAAATCCCCATGCCCTTCTGACAAAAAACAAAACAAAACCCAGCAAAGCCCAGTCTGCCCCATTAGTCACTTCAGTATAAACAAAAGACAAATTTTGTTACAAATTTATATGCCTGGTATCCCACATTATGCAGTGCAACAATTATGGGTGGTGGTCGTAGTAAACCAGGGAAAGAGAGATTTTTGTACCCTATACTGTTGCCTTTCCTCCTTTTATCTTTTTTACATTTTTCTTGTCTTTATTTGTGTCCATCTCTTTTTCTTGGCCTGTTTTGCTCTCTCATTTTACCTTCCCTTCCAACTTCTCTTTCCAGCACTTTCCTTTTCTGTCTCACTTTTAGGTTCAAACCAGCACAGGGAGACGTAGAGTAGCTTCCAGTTCCTTCATGAGAGGCCTAGTTAGACACAGTACCATCTATCAGTGACTTTGGATAGGACTGTTTGATCTTGGTTAATTTTACTTCTAGCAGATTTTGTGGTTGAGGTGCTCTGTCATGCTATAAAAGTGGATCTACACTGGAGTCTGCCCAGGTTGCCACTGCCCCACTGAAAGCTGCAGGAGACAGCTCCTGGGAGTGCGCAAGAAAGAGGACTGATGCACCACCTTGGTAAAGAGTGCAACATCTTCTCTTCTTCCCCCCCACCTCTGCACAGTTCCCTGGCTTCATTCCCTTCTAGTTCCCTCAGGGTAAAGGGGAAGTACTATCTTAGCCAAAAGCAGCATGTCCTTAAGATCGGACCATTTGCTCCCAGAGCACAACGTTTTATTGTTTCAGACTTCTCAGATACACAGGTGCGGAGTACATCCATGCAGGGACCAGGCACAATCTTGCCCAAAGCTTTTATAACTGCTAGAGTGCAGGGCTTTTCTAACTATCCAATTTTGTTATTTTCCAGTAGATATTAGTAGATTTCAAGTCCCCAGCTGCCAGTAATGGGTTACACCCCGTCCCTGAGAACTACTGATTCAGATCATATATTTCAATAGCTGCAAAACAGCATTGTAGTATATGCTATGATTGGCAAGTGCAAAGAGACCCTACTCCAAAACCCACTGAAGTCAATGGAAAACTTCCCATTGACTGTAGAGGGCTGTAGGTCAGGCTATGCAGAGCTGTCTGTATTGCATGTTATGGCTCTGTAACAAAGTCTCAGGAAAAATAATTATCACAGAGATGTGATGTTGCTGTTCTTTAAATCTCAGTAATCCTGACCATATGAATTCTACCCCTTCGCCCCCATTTTGTGATTAGAATAACAAAATGGCTTAGTTCCAGCAGGGTAGCCATGTCAGTCCGTTCAGCAAAATGAACAAGGAGTCTAGTGGCACTTTTAAAGACTAACCAATTTCTTTATCGCATGAGCTTTCGTGGAAGAAAATCCCTCTTTGACAGACATTTGAATCATATTATGGACTAATAACCTGTAACATTTTATTTTCAAACTCTCAATTGTTCCACAGTCATAGACCCATGTTTTATGAAAATATTGCAAAACCTGCGAAATGCTTGTATTCTATGTCTTTTCGAGTCTGAAAAAAATAGGCAAAATTATTTTAAATCCATTAAAAAAAAAAAAAGATATTACTGCCAGACTGAATTCGTGGGACATATTCTGTTCACATTGTGCAGACTTGATGTTTCACATTCACCAGAGTTAACTTAGTGCACACATTTAGAACAGACTACACACTCCTTGTTGGCAAAGTTCCAATGCACAGTGAAAATGAAATTCTGACATCCATAACCACAATCAATTGGTGTGCGGGTTGAAACATTGATTGGCGGATCTGCTGGCCTCCTATCCCATGGTGTACTTCCAAAGTGAATATGCAGGTAAACGCAAAAAAATTGATCACTAACTCAGCAGGTGCAGTACATCAGAAAGAACCATGGTAACAATATGGCCAAATAAAGAACAAGAACAACAAGAACCCCAGCCTGCCAATCACCATAAAATATGCTGTCCCCAGGAAATTATATATTATATGTTTCTCAACATACCTCTCTCAACTAGAACAGCCTATAATTTTAGAACAAAAATGTCCAGTGTCACATGTGGCATTGGCCCTTTTAATTATTATAGTTTTTCTACTATATAGTGAAGGGGAAGGTTGTAGTACTGGTATGGACTTGGGAGTTTTGGAGTGTCTTCCTGAATCTGCAACAGAGTTTCTATTTCACCTTTAGCAAATCATTAAATCTTTCAATGCTTAAGTTTCCCAGTCTGTAAAATGGCATTAATAATGTTTATCCTGCCCATGCCTGATTGCTGTTAAACTTTGCTTTATTTCTTTGCCTCATCCACACCAAGTTTAGAACTCTAAGCTTCTGATCCTAAGCCCAATGAAATCAATGTGAGCCTTTCCATTAATTTTAAGTGGACTTTGGATCAGGTTGTGGAGTGTGACAGGAAGAGAGGAACTGTACCATTAAAAAAAAAAAAAAAAGGCAAATTATTATAAACACCTTTTCTTTTGCTTTTTGTGACCAAAAACTGATATGCATGAGCTTAGAAATAATTTAAACATAGAAGCAAACATATTCTTCAGAACAGTATGTATTTTGAAGGATGCAATATTCCTTAGAGGCCCACTGTAGAAACTCACAGAAAATACAACCTATTCTGAAGGTACAGGAATGTATTTAGAGAGCCTTAATGGAGGTGAGATCCAAAAGTTGGTTTCTTTTTACGTTGTGGGTGAGAGATTTGTTCTGATGTGCAGCAGTAAAAGAATGAGGCACTTTCCTTCTCTGGTCTGTTGTAGCTGTTTGGAATGTGATTATCTATGTGAGAACAATAATGAAGATAAGTAGCTTTGCTGAGAACTTTTTTCTGAAGCTGTTGATAGGGTTGCCGCTGATTTGGCTTCTGTAGAGCTCTTCAGAACAAGAATATTCTTTCCCATTCCCCATTTTTGCTTTTTGAGGAACTGAGCCATCTGTGGGTGAACAGCAATAGCAGAAGGGTTAGATTTGGAGGGGTTAGTTTTTTTTAGCTTTTCCTTTTTGGGAGGCAACATTGTTTTGTCAGTTTCCAGCATCATATAATACAAAACAGTAAGAAAGAAAGAAAGAGACACGGCGGTTAGTGATGTACATTTCAGCCTGGAGCTGACTGGTTGTCCTACATAAGTCACACGTTTGGTCCAGCAAAAAAAGTAGGAGTCCGGTGGCACTTAAAGACTAACAGATTTATTTATCACATGAGCTTTTGCGGGAGAAAATCTGACAAAGTGGGATTTTCTCCCATGAAAGCTCATGTGATAAATCTGTTAGTCTTTAAGTGCCACAGGATCCTTGCTTCTTTTGCTGAACTAGACTAACACAGCTGCCCCTTTGGACGTTTGGTCCAGTGAACCTTGAGCCAAATTATGGAACACAAATTCTCCAGAGAAAAAAGAAAAGGAGAAAAGTTGTGAAAATAGAAGAGGGGGGACTAGTGGTATGATAAATAGAAAGAGGTGACTGTGGGGAGCTTGAGAGTGTGAGAACTGCCACCAGAGATGCTGGGCCACACAAAACTTACCTAATTCAGGGCAATTCACCTCCCGTCTTCAGCAGTGTTCTTTCCTGCAAATGCTGTCAGTAGTCACCAGATCTTCTAGAATTCTTCCAGATAATCCTATTGTATAGACATGGATGTATTTTAGGAGGTGGTCCTCCTTTGAGCAGGGGGTTGCTAGATCTTCTGGCATCCCTTCTGTCCCTGATACACTGTGATTCTGTAGGTGAATGCTCTTGCTCTTGTTTGGGTAGCCATACTTTCTGAGCACAAGGTGTTTTGTGGGTAGAAGCGCTCTTATCAAGGTTCTGCCTCTGATCATCACTACATTTTTTAAAATCAAGAGAAAAGTTTATTTAAAAAATAGGAAAATTCAAAATCTATTATAAGCTCTAATTCTATCGCCTATCTCCCCAGTTGAAAAATTCTTACTATAAATGAGCAGCAACCATCTGCTTCTTGGTAACTCCTAAAATACTCAGCTAACTAAGATGCATATAACAAGTATTCATCCATATGCTTCATTGTGTTTGTCTAGCACAGGGGTCGGCAACCTCTGGCATAAGTGACAAACCTGGCACACAGGCCTATGCACAGCGGCAGCCAGGGCTCCTGGCCCTGCTCTGCTGTGACTGCTCCCTCTGCTGGCCCTGCTGCATGGCTCCTGTCCCCGCTCCCTGGCAGGGGGTGGGGTCAGCAGGGAAAAGGAATGTGTGGCTCCTGTCCCTTGCTGATCCTGCACCCAGCACCTCTCTGGCCTCACCTCTGGCACCTGCTGAGGGTTTGGGGGGGCGAGCTAGCACAGGGACCAGCAAATGTTGCCAACCCCTTGTCTAGTCCTACCATCATTCTTTGTTCTACCTCTGGGAACTTTTTACTAGAGTTATAACTGAAGTTTGTTTAAATAAATAAAAAAAAGCAGCAATTTAATTGAAAAATAGCTTTTAAAAATTTAAAATTTCAACAAAAGGATGGCTTTTAGAATTAGTTGATTGAATAATTCTCAGAAATGTTAATGAAATAGTTTTCAAAATGTTGTGTTTATCGAAAATCCATTTCTTGGTAAGCAAAAATTCTGACCACCATCTCAATAATATTTTGTTAAAAATAAGAAGAGCAAATAAATTCATATGAAACATTAATGTTTGAATTTTGACATTTTTTTACTAAACTAATTTTTCAGTTTTGAACCAGCCCTAGTTATAGCCAAGGTTAGTAAAATTCAGTCTCTTTTCAAAGGTAATCCCTACATGTTAAAAAAGGTCTTACATTTTACTGCATATAAAATAATATATGGTGAGGTAATATCTATCCATATTTGCATTATAAATACATGGAGGATAATATTTTCAATAATATTTTTATTTGTTGGAGGCCTAGATTATTTTGATAGTTACTTTAAGCAGGCATGTAAGAAGCTGCAGAATCAGGCCCTAGATGATTTAGTACCCTAATTCCATTTTCAAGTGAGACAGAGGCATTTAAGGCCCATGCCTTCAAAGGTATTGAAAAACCGAAATCCCAAGGGGGTTTACACCCATAGGAATCTAAGATCCATTAAAACAATTTGGAATTTAGACTCCTTAGCACCCAAATAAATAAACAAGGAGTCCCGTAGTACTTAAAGACTAACAAATATATTTATTGCATGAGCTTTCGTGGCCTGTTCCCAATACTTACACTTCCCTGCATTTATTTCCTCTTATTCTGTAAGTTCTGCCATCTTCAAAGCATCTGACGAATCTCCCATGAAAGCTCATGCAATAAATATATTTGTTAGTCTTTGAGTGCCACAGGACTCCTTGTTTGTTTTACTGTACTAGACTAACACAGCTGCCCCTTTGGATCTTAGCACCCAAGTAACTTCTGAAAACAGATTTTAGGCTCGTAAGTCATTTAGATACTTTTGAAAATTTTACACTGACTGTCTCTTATAAAGGATATATACCAGTCAGAGAGGCCTATAAAGACAAGTTTGAGGTGACACACTATATATGAAAACCCATCAGATCTAGTGGGTATTTTTTTAAACATGGAGCTAGGACATACATGCCCATGATGATTATGAGGTTGCTCCAAACTTTATCTTTTTTAAATAAACAATTTAAAGTGATGTGGTTTTACTGCTATGAAAAGTAATGAAACAAACATAGGTTTCTACACTTTTTGTTCTTGGATTCGAAGAGAAAAGACTGTGTTAATGGCAAAATCAGGCACTCATATTATTTTCATCTCTAGAAATTAAGAGCCAGGTAATGAAGAGAAAGGAGAAAAATAGGTAGCCATGTTACTCTAGTTCAGCAAAACAAGCAAGGAGTCCTGTGGCACTTAAAGACTAACAAATTTATTTATCTCATGAGCTTTAAATAAATCTGCTTTAAGCTCATGCAATAAATAAATTTGCTAGTCTTTAAGTGCCACAGGACTCCTTGCTTGTTTTGAGAAAAATAGGGGTACCTTTAAATACATCCAGAGTGATGTCGGGCAGCCTAGAGGAAGATCATACCTTGCAACTTCACTTGTTGATGTCACACTAAATATTGTAGACAATTTCCAGGAATGAGATCCCACTGTAGTACTGTAGATCACCTGTGTGAATTGATACATGGGTGTGTTAAGAAATACCCCAGAGTACCTGCAGGGAGTGTATATTTCACAGTTAACCACTTTATAGATCTGGAATTTCTTTCTTTTTTCTTTTGAAATTATGATAAGCTGAACTACTGTATTTTCATTAGAAAGAAAAAAATCCCATAAGTTTTTTATTATAAAAGTTACTACTAATAATTACTTAAAATTTAATGAATTTCAGTTCTGACTTAATTGCTTTTGAGTAGTTCACTTAACGTATTAGAAAGAAGCAAGGACATATTCATCTAATGATCAGCAGAAGCCTTGGCCGAGCATCTGTCTACATTCTCTTTTCAATTAATCAATTATAGTCCAATGGTGTGTAATTACACATTAAGAAAGTTATTGGATATCTCAGCATGGCTGTCCCTGGGGGCTCATGAATATACTAATATAACACACCTGCAATGACCTGTTCTCACATCCGCAAATTGCTCCCATTTCTTTCTCACTCACTCTCTGCTAAATGAAGATGAGAGCAATTACCATTAACTTTTTGAGTCACATCTAGTCAATGAGAGGAAAAAAGGCCCCTACCAGCATTCATAATAAATCTGCGTTTTTGGTACCCAGCCTTCTAACAGCGCTTTGTCTCAAACTGCTATATTTATGATACTGAAAGGCAGTAAATATAGATCTGAATCACACAAAATGCTGGGGGAACCAGGGCCAATCTGAACTGAGCACACTCTGCTTTCCCTTTCTCTTCTTTCTCTCTCTTTTTCTAGATGAGAGAAACAGGCAAGCAGGAAAACCTTGTCAAATCACATCCAGGCACAATTTGCTTGGCTTGGTTCAAATCAAACCAAACTCTGGAACTGATCCGTATGCAGTGGCTCTAAGTCTTGCATAGCAGCTAAGCAGTGTTGTTGTGAGTTTTTTAAATGCTAGAAGGAACAAAATTTACTATGTAATGGCACAATGGCTTTGGTTGTACCAAAGCTACATTCACTAATGCTTTCCTATTAATGCAAAACAAATGGAACCAAGAAGGGGCTCTTAAGCCACATAATGAGGTCTGACAGATTTTAAATAGGTGATTCAGCCAACTAAGATGTCAAAAAATGCTCTGTGAAAGTGGATTTTGATGGCTACATAAGTCAAACACAGTAAGCTATCTGTCAACATTTTTATAAATGTTGTCTTACACTGTCTGACTTTGGTGTGTCAAAGTGTCTCTGTAAGGGAAAAATAATCCCTCTTTTCCCATATAAAGGTTTCTGTTTAAATATCTGTTCTACAGCTGTCCTGAAAAGTAATACAGGTAGATTGTAAATGGATGTACATTCACATTAACTTAGAACAGCATATACAATGCAGCACACACAAGACTTTCTTGGGAAGTAGAATCTCTTTCATTCACAGTAGCAAGTTGAATCCTTTCCATGCTGAATTCACTGCTCTTTTGAGCTGAACTGACACACCCACACTTTTGAGTGAAGTCTTCAACGTACTGGTCATTATCACAATTTTCTGATGTTCCTTGGACAACATAAGTGTCACTGTGCTAGGTGTACCATAACGGTAACATATCTGTGGGACTCAAAGGGCCAAATGCTGCCCTCAGTTATGCTGTCCCTCTTAGTGTACTTTCAGCGTGAATGAATGTGAGCAAAATTTGGCCCCAGTGGTTTATAAATGGGAAGGAGTGTCTTTACATTTTTCCATTCACACTGGTGTAATAATAATGGGAACATGTGGTTACATCATATATACAGTACCTTGATGGTTCTGAGTCACTTAAAATTTTGTTGTTTAATGTTAAGATATAAATCAGAAAATGGATAAAATAGATTCCAACAATCTCTTGTACCAGTCTCCCAACCATTTACAAAACAGCCTGACACCTTTGTATTCTAAAGAAGTTCCACAGTTATTAACTGTTCCCCACTGGCAACTCCTCTGACACATGTTATGTGGTAAAGCTTTACAGAAGGGAACCATGTAGTCCAGTGGATAGGGAATGAAACTGGGGGTCAGGATCCTGGCCCCATTGAAGATAGTGGGAGTTTTGCCATTGACTTCAATAGGACCAGATTTCACCCATGGTTTTTATTCCCACCTCTGCCATTCAATCACTATATGGCCTCAAGCAAGTCACTTAAGTCCTGATTCTGCAACATATTTCAGCATGGTCCTAACTTTAACAGTGCATGTAAATCCATAGAAGACAATGAGACTGTTCACATGCCTATGCTTAAGTGCCCTGTTGACATGGATTGCAGACCTCTGTTCTTCAGTGCTTCCATCTTAAAAATAGGGATGATATCTAATCTCTTTTGTGAAGTGCTTTGAGGTCTTTGGAAAAAAATACTATATACTGTAAACACTAAGGATGACATATAGTTTTTATTATTTTCTAAATTGTTTCTGTGGTGCTGTACTGCAGCCCAGTTGTAATTGAGCAATAAACAGTTTGTTGTACTAATGCTTTCTATTGTGAGGAATAAACATATTTCTACACAGGCAGAAAAACAAATTGATTGCCTTTGTCCAGTGCCCATCTAACCTCACTGTGCCACTGAAATTAATGTGTCTTTAGTCAAGGGGAAAAAATAATCCTCATTGTCTAAGAAAATTTTGTTTTGCCATGTGGTTAACACACCAGATACATCTTCACTTTTCTAATGATCAGGGTCCATGACTGCCATGTAAACGAGCATTTGATGCTTGTTCAATCATTGACCCTTGCTTGATTTTGTTTTGAAAATGCAGTTTTTTATTTGTTAAAGATGTTAGAGAAAGGGCCAGATTCTCATTTAAACTTTAGACTCCTTTACTCCCTTTTGCAGTGTAGCATCCTTAATGCAATGTCCCAGAGTGGTATAAAGAGACTTAATATTAGTGAGAATGTTCCCTTAATAATTTTCTACATATCGGAGGAAGATATAGTTAAGATATTGCACTGATGTGTCTGATTACAACTGGTTCAGCATTAAGATATATGGAGTGAGAGATGCTACAAATTAAATTAATTGACAAACAGAATAGACAGAGAGAATTCTTAATTTTTTCCTATATTAGTTATATTTCATCATGTGCTAATAAATTTATAGAATTATATTTTATAAAAGTCATGTTATGCCATATATTTTAGGGGCCATATTATTTTCTAATTTCAGTGCACCAAGTGCATGTGGAAAAATCCATATTTACTGGTAAATGGAATTGCACAGAGTTCAACATGCTAAGAGATGACTTGCACATGCAGTTTTCTGGTTTGTGTGAGTGCCAGCATGAGATCCTGTGTTTGTGGCAGGTGCGTGCACATTTCTGCAAAAGTACTTTTTGTAAAGGGGTTTGAAACTGTGACCAGTTTGATAGTGCAGCTATTTCCTCTACCTGAGGCATTCCAGGCCCTGTGCTGGGCAAATGTTTTCCTTCTATAAGGTTCTCTCACATCTGTTGCTGTATGGTTGTGTGCTGCCACCTCTCTTATTCATCATGCATGTGAGTCCATGAAGACAGTTAATGAGGGGACATGGCTGAAGTGTTTTGACAGCCCTGAAAGCTTATCTTTTATATTTTCATTTCGTCTTGCGCACAAGATAGGGCCCAATTTCTCACCACAAGGCAAAGGAATGGAAGAAAGCAAGATGTTGAAGATTCAATTTGGGTTAGCCTGAAACGACTGTGGCGAGTTCAGAGTGGCAACCAGAGGCCCTGGTAGATGCTGAATTCTCATACTTGTCTGAGGATGTTAAGCGATCATATGTGGCCAGGGTTCTTATTAGAGAGAGGGTCTATTTGGATCCCCAATGACTTTTAAGTGACTAACTTGGCATCTTTCTGCCTGCATCTAACCAGGAGTTTGAGACCTTTCCTCTCAGTTGCAAACCTTGGTACTGTGATCCTGCCTTTGTTATATCTCACCTGAGCTAATGCAGTGCACTCCACCTTCAAGTCTTTCTGAGACTGCATCCACCTGCTTACTGTAAACATTCACTGTGAGCAAAGCACACCAGGCTGTGTCTATACTGCAGACATTTACAAAAATATTCCTACCAAAAATATTTCCACAGGTGCTTTTCACCAGTTCTGCTGATCCACTGCTCTGGTAGGAAATGAACTGTAGAATGGCCAGGCCCATTCCCACCCCATTCCCTTTTTAAAACCAGTTGAAAGCAAATCTGATCGGCACAATGGAAAATATGGGTTTGGCCTGTACTAGGGCTCCCACATTCCAGGCAAAGTCCTAGCACTGGTGGGAATGTTTTATTAAGCTTCCCTAGTGTAGCTTAGTAGGATAAGTACTCTAGGATCTGGATTGGCTGCCTAATGGCTTCTGGATCCAGTTAAGCTGATGATTGTGACCTACAAACCGCCTAATGGTTTTGGAATTTGCCTGACAGACTAATGCTAGCTCTGTAATGCGCCCGCAAGTGGATGTGCTTAAGATGGAGCTTGCTTAAAATGACTTTTAGTCACTTAAAAGCAGTTGGTGGACTCTCTCTGTAATATAGTATACAGGGGCCCCACCTTAGTACACAGGACCCCACCCCATGCACTAAGATCCATGTGGGGAAACTCCTATGCTTGCCCAGAAGTCAGCACAGTTTTGTGAGGAGTTGGGGATTTACCTGTGCAGTTCTCAAGGTAGGATGGGATCTAAGAGGGCAGATCCAAAACAGCCTGCACTTGTCGATGTTCAGGGAACACTGCACAGCTTAG
The DNA here is from genome assembly GCA_007922195.1 of Podocnemis expansa. NCBI lineage: Eukaryota > Metazoa > Chordata > Testudines > Podocnemididae > Podocnemis > Podocnemis expansa. The sequence continues at coordinate 54,845,192 of ML681979.1, forward strand.
ACTTTTGAAAGTTGTTTGGGGAGAGCCTAGATGTGGGGTTTCTTTGGGGGACAGAGGGGTGAGGAGTTTTGGACTGGCAGTATGTGTTCCCCAACTGGCTGCTGTTTGCTGGATGAGATTTGCTGCTCTTGTGGTTAGACATGGTTTTTCATGGCAGGTTACCTAGAGCTCTGGGGAGACATGTTTTTTCTGAGAACAATCAAATCGATGTGTGGCTGTATTTCTATGGATAATGGAAAGCGAGAAATGGAAAAGACTCGAGCTGCTCCCCCACCTCCCTGCCAAAGCCTGAGTTCTAAAGGATGCCTGCAGTACATTGTGAAACATTGCTTATTTTCTCCACATGAAGAGCAGCAGCAAGTTGTTTGACCTAGTCTGAGGGAAATGGCTCCACAGTCTTACTTCTGCCTGCTATCTTGTAGCCCAGTTCATTCTTTAAGGAAAAACAGGGAAGCATTTTATAGCTGTAACCAGCCCTCCTTGACTATAATCATGAAGGAGAGAGAAAGACACACACAGACAGGCCTATGATAAAGACAATGAAGTTCAGGCTTTTGTGTGATTGTATAAGCCTTGAGTGTTTAGCATCTTCCTGAATGTGATTCATTTGGTGTGGGGGAGGGATAGGAAGGAGGTGGAGGGAACTGTAATGGGTGTATGGGGGGGGGGGGACTTCCTGCAGATGTGGAATCTGAAAGAATCCCGAGATAACGTGTCTATTTTTGGCAAGAGTAAAAGTGCAAACAGTGATAGATGCCATGGGGCTGCTGTCACTAAAATTTGGCTATAAGCAACATATTCATATTTAAACACATCAGTTTTGCAAATGGAAATGAACAAACTTCCAGTTTGTTTGGGTGGTTGGTTGGTTAGTTGCTCTGTGGAAGCTATCAGCTTCATTCCTCACCCCCTTACATTGGTGGTGACACTGAGGTCAGATTATGGGTAACTCTTCTATTTCTATTTAGTTTACTTACATTGCCACAAAATGTTTTCCTCTTATTCTGTATGGTATGGTGTTATTGCACAACAGTGGAAACAGGAGAGGTATTATGCCCAGGTATAGCTAACAGCTAATACCACAGCATTACTAGTGGGGATCAACTGGCCAGCAAAGTGCATGTGTAACACTCAAAGACTCAGAAATAAAACGTAAGTATATTAAAAAGACAAAGTACCAAGCGAGCCATTGAATTTAGTGTAAATCAGTAAATGTAAAAAGATGAAATTCCAGCAATTCGGCCTGCTGATTACAGTGGGTCAGAATCATCTCTGGTGTAACTCCATAGACTTCACTAGAGATAAACTAAGGATGAATGTGGCCAATCATTGTATATATGTGCCTGTCTTATATATGTCTGGAAAAGGTCAGCAGCAGTGAACTAGCAAACAAAATTTTTGATGCTATAGACTGAAAACTCTGCCTCTAGCATCATTAGAAAATAATTGCTTATGAACGCATATGGGGTTGAATCTGCATGCTAGGCTCTGAAAAGGAGAGCAGGAAAGTTGTAGACATTGCTGAAATAGCTTCTACTAAAGTTATGCCTGCCACACATGACAAATAGTTCTGAATAAAGATGGGAGACAACCTTGAGGAACATGATTGCTATGTATCACCTGGATTTGGTTCTTTACCTGACTTTTTCTCTGTTCTTTTTTCACTTTCTTGGTTGAACGTAAAAGAAACAGTCTCCAGAACGTGAAATTCACGTAGAAAGTGAAATGCATTTATCTGAAATACCAGTGATCAGTAGGTGAGGATGTTTCCTGTGACCTCTCAATCAGTCACTGTTTACCTACAGTTTTGTGAGTTTGATATTCCATTGTTCATTATTTTTGTTCTCTGTTATTTTGGGTTTTTTCCCTCACCTTTATTTTCTTCTTACATCTCTCCTTTGGTTTGGTATTTGTCTTTCTCCCCAGTTACCTCTCTTCCTTCTTTCCGGTTTAACTCTTCCTGCTCCTCTCTCCCATGTTCATATGTAAATGCCCTTAGATTTGCTCTGAGCCTTGCAAATCTTTCTCCCCTCTTTTTTTAGTTTCCTTGAGTCTGCTGCTTCTTTACTTGTTATCTATTTATTATTATTATTTTTTAGTATTATTATTTAAACTATTGATTTAGCTAAATGTTACAAAGATCTGGGTAAAATGTACAATCGCTGCTGAATATGGTCTTTTCCAGGCTTCCCTGCCACAGCGTACTGGTCAATCCACTCATATAGTCAAATATTAGGCCTTGTATAGCCTGAGGCTCTGAACCTATAGCCTAATTTTCTAATGAAAAGGAAGGATGATCTTTATGGTTAAGACATTGGACTGGGATTAATACATCTGAATTCAAGTCCAAATTCTTCTGCAGACATCCTGAGTGACCGTGGGCAAGTCACTTAATCTCTGTGCCTCAGTTCCCCATCTGTAAAATGGAAATAACAGAATTTTCCCTACTTCAAATGGCTATTGGGATAATAAATTCATCAACCCTTTATTTTCTTTGGCCTCTTCCCTTTACATGATTGCAAGTAGGTAAATGATAACCACATCAAAATGGCAGTCTTTTGACACAGGGCTTTTGCACCAACTGGCCAAGCTATAGTGCTAACTCTTTTTGACTCTGCCTGTTGTATAACATCAAGATGGCTATACAATGTATAGTATACATGATTCAGGGCAACAGAGAATCAGATTTCATAACATTTGTATTGTTATCAGGCATGTTTACTGGTGTGCTCTACATACAGAGTTATGAGATAAGTTGCCAGTAGATGGCACTCAAGAATATATAGTATAGTTCTCAAATTTTGCAGAATCAAATTTTTGTATGCTTGTGCACTGCAGATATGGTTTCTTCTAGCTGCTCTTTACACCAGTGGTTCCCAACCTTTTCTCTGGCGTGGCACACCTTGATACCTTCAAATTTTTCAAGGCACACCACCATTAAAAAACTCATGAATATTCAAATTAACTTAAATTGCTTATGAATATTCATGAACCATGGCACAGTGTTTCAGAAATGCTGCTATGTGGGGTAGTATGGTAGCAGAGAAAGGGTGGCAAAACAGGGGAGGTCAGGAGTCGTGTGCAGTAGCAAAAGTAA